>JAVJIX010000041.1:5315000-5915000 GCA_036785185.1 Paratrypauchen microcephalus
AAACATGCTGCCGGATCAGACGTCGTAATGGATCTAACACGTGTTTTGGACTAAATTGTTTTACTGGATTTTATTCGCTGGATCCTTACGGACAAATTGAGAGCAAGTTTATGGTGAAATACAGAGTTTGACCTGTGCAAAGCATTCTAAGGTAAGCTAACCTTGTTTTGTGCTTTTCCGTATAAAAGCCCCATGTGCTCGGGGAGTGATTGTTTTGCAGGGAAATGAATTGCATAGTCAAAAAGAGGAGACTGTAGGGTTTCATTTGATGTGTAGAGTGTCATGGTACATGATCGGGAATGTGTGTTTTCATGAGAAAAACAAAAAACAAAAAACGGGACAGCGTTTTATTTATACGCGCGCGCCCGGGTGACCCTCGAGGTCTGCCGTAGCTAAAACAGAAAGTGCAATAGCACCATCCACCTATGCGCCACGAATCCTACACACTGGGGCTTTAAGTGTAAACATTAGTATTATGTTGTTTTAAAATGAATTTGATCTTGTTTCTTTGCATTGTTTGAGGTCTGAAAACATGGATCTTTTTTGTTATTTTCCCCATTTGTCATTTTCTGCAAATAAATGCTCTAAACGATAATATTTTTATTTGGAATTTGGGGGAAATGTTGTCATTAGTTTATAGACTCAAACAAAAATGTTCCAAACACATACCTATAAGTAGTAAAATTTTGTAGTGGTCTCTAATTTTTCCAGAGCTGTATTTCCTTTTTGTGAAGCCTCTTAAAACCTCTGTAGCGCCCCCTCTGGTGTAGCACTGCTAGGACAGCCTATAGTCCTGGGAGAGATCCTGATGTGGTGTGCATCTGTCTGACAGTCCTCCTCCTCTGGCACTGACGGCAGCAGCTCTCAACACGACCACGATTTCAAAGACCCACTGACAAATCTCTACAGCTGTGGCCATAAAACATTTGCAGGTCTGGAATTGGAAAAAGAGGAATTCCTTTTGAAACGAGTTTGGAAAAGTGTCATTAGAAGACAGGAGACCATTAATTTCACATGGGAATTCTCAAGTGAAATTAATGGTAGTACAGATGCAAAATATTACAAGAGTAAAGCCCGTCACTAGTGATGTAACGCTAGTGATGTAAGGAGTCGGTTCCGTAAACGGCCTAGAAAAGCTTAGAAAAATCCACAGCAGGCCCATGTTAGGCTATTTTCTGATCTGTGTTACAATTTTTGTTTCCTCATCACAAACAGACCTAGAGTTGTGTTTTGTTTTATTCACACACAAGCCCTGCATGTTTAGGTTGAGTTCTCAAACAGAAAACACTCTGTTCCACCTTGTGATGTCATGTGTTAATCCAGGAAGTTCTCCACTGTGTTTTTAAACTCCACACACCTTCACTAGAATCACCTGGATGATTTCAACCTTGGAATTGATGATCTGTACCAAACAAAAGGAGCTGTTAACTTGAAAATTACAGCTTCTTGACATCACAAGGTGGAACAGAGCATTTTGAGCTTTGGAGACGTGGCAGACTAATAATAAACAGTTATTCAAACATGTGAATGAAACAAAACACAACTCCAGGTCTGTTTTTGAGGAGGTAACAACATTATAACACAGCTTAAAGCTCAAAAGAGTACATTTTGTTTAATTCCAAGGGGGAAATGATCCAAATTATTCTAGTGAAGGTGTAAAACACTTCTTGTATTACCATCTGACATCACAAACTGGAACACAGTGTTTTTTTGTTTGTTTGTTTGTTTGTTTGTTTTGAGAGAGAAGAACTAACTAACTAACTAACTCAGCCTAAATATGCAGCATTTTTATTTTAAAGATCCCATGACATGGTACTTCTTGATGCTTTTATATGGCTCCTTAATGGTTCCCTAATACTGTAAATGAATCCTTCTTCAAAATCAACACTCAGTGCATGAGAAACAGAGATAAGATGAGAAAGAGTATTTTTTTTTCTCTCTGAACAGGCCATAATGGGCGTTGTTGCTTGAATGCAAATGAGGAGAAAAGAGATGGCCAATAGTAGAGGGTGGGGGCGTGGCCAAACTCTCTGTTCTCCGCTGTCAGCTCTCAGCTGATCCATTTCCGTGTTTTTGCACGGGGGAGAGATTTGAAGCGTTCCATTGAAAAATAAACAAATTTCCACAGAAAATAAAATTAAACCACTGCTGTTCAAAGGTCCAGAGGCTCAGATAAAGGACTTCCGAGCCTAGAAACACTCGGACGTGCCTCCAGGCAAATAAAAAAACGCATTTCGCATTGCCTAGAGCATTCGCAGTCCAAACTCTCTGGGCGTGATTTACAGAGACGCTGAGTACAGACAGACGGGGGTGGAACTGCATTTGCATTTCTTTTTTCGATCTGACGTCAATAAGGTGCCTTGTTCAAACTCGCCCGTTTGAGCTCTGATTTTTTGTAACGCAGAAAAGGATCACAAATGCTCAGTTTAGACATTTAACCATGGGGGGGGGGCCTAAACAGGGTAGGGGAGCTCACATTAATGTTCAAAAACCTCAGAAAGTGAAAATTTCATGCCATGGGACCTTTAAACATGTGTGAATGAAACAAAACACAACTCCAGGTATGTTTGTGATGAGGAAACAACATTATAGCATGTTGGCTACGTTTATATGATGACAGTCTGAGCAGAAGACACAAAGTGCCGTCGCGTCTTCACTTTTTATTCCACGTTTAGACAAGCGTTTTCGGGAGGAAATCTGCGTGCATACGGTGATGCAAAAGTGTGTGGAATTGGATTGGGTATGCATGCCAGGCGGCTAGGTGACGCTGTGATACATTATCACTATGTCCGCGCACATGTGTAGAATCTTCCTTCTTCTCATCTGTGCCGCTAAAAGCAAAACAAAACATGGCTACCGGGAGCAAAAAAAAAAATTGTGAGGTCAGACGAAGAAGTTCAACTATTGCTTCAGACCACGTTAGACGAAAAAGCAACGAAGGCAACACGGTGTGGACTGGGAGTCGTGCCAAACAAAGTACACTGATATATGGGCCGATGTGACGTAAACGCATATGCGACGTCTGCAGATTTGACCAGAGTTTTGCTTCTTGGGCAGTGTAGACGAAAACGCTACGGTGGAGTGTATTCAAGTTTTCCACTTTGGAGGGCGGTTTCAGTTTTTTGTGTTTTTAAGCCCCTAGAACGCCGTCACCGTCTAAACGAAAGACACTTCCGATAAAATATTTTGTAATTTTTACCTGTAAGCGTTCTTGTGTAAACAGGTCCTTAGATGAAAATAAAAGTAATAGTAATACGGGTCCTTTAAGACAGTAAAAATCAGGCTTTTGAACTGAACTTACTATTTTTACTGTATTACATCAACATTTACACACACTCTCCCTCCCTCTTCCACGATCTATTGAACATTATCATCCTTAAACGAGCAGAAGAGCCAGATGGAACACGCTGTATTCCTCTTCAAGCTCCATGAAACAGAGGAGTAAACGGAAACTGGACTTTTATCTAAATATTATGAGGCCTGCACTGTAAGACTGCTTTTGTGTTGTGGTTAGTACATTATATAGGCTTCATCGTGTTATAGTGTGGTTTACAGAACAGAGGAAGTCAGAGGAGCAGAGCCACACGAGGAGCCAGCTGTGGAGGCCAAAAGGTCATACCAGAAGCATGGAGGTCTCAGATACAGCTGTGGTAAGTCTTCAGAAAGCTGCTGTCTGTATTAAAGGTCCCAAATTACACAAAATGGACTCCTGTGAATTTTAAAAACCTATATTAATATATTTTTTGATGTGTGAAGAATCCCTCAGTCGTCCAGGTAGAACCCATGGTAAAGGGAGAAATTCAATTTGTCAACCGGACAAAGTTTATTTGGTCGAAGACGTTTCGCATCTCATCCAAGCTACTTTGTCAGTTCTGGCTAGAGTGCTGATGGACACTGCTTATAACTAGCTGCAGGGAGGAGCTAACTACAATGAAATTACTATGAAACTATCCCACCTCTTTGTTTTCAGTTTCTGTCTGGGCTCTTGTTTAGCATACCCATTCAGGACCATAATGGGTGTAAAAACACACATTATGGTCCTGACCTGGCTAGTCCTACTGTTTTCATATAGGACTAGACAGGTTAGACCAAAAACTGGTCCACTCAAAGGACAAAACACCGAGCCACAAACAAAGCAATGTGGTCTACTCCATTCAGTGTAGTGAAGACTGCAGTGAGCGCTACATTGGAGAAACACAATAGCCACTTCAGAAGAGGATGTACCAACATCGACGGGCGTGCCAGAGTGGACCTTCATCTGCCCTACATCTCCACCTAGAAGACACAGGCCATTCCTTTGAGGACAGTGAGGTACAGATCTTGGCCAGAGGAGGCTATTTTTGTCAAGAAAAAGAATCCTTCCTTGAACAGGAATGGAGGGGTCAGACACAATTTGTCTCCCATGTATAATTCCATTCTCATACCTAAATCAAAACAAAGAGAACAATAGGACTAGACAGGTCAGGTCCAGAGGTGTGAAAACACCCATTATGATACTGAATGGGTATGCTAAACAAGACCCCAGACAGAAACTGAAAACACTGCTCCTGATGGATGGGTCAAATGCAGAGAAATAATTTCCCTACGGGGATGAATAAAGTGTGTCTTCTTTTTCTTCTTCTTCTTCTTCTTCTTCTTCTGGGATAGTATCATAGTAATTTCATTGTAGTTAGCTCCTCCCTGCAGCTATTTATAAGCAGTGTCCATCAGCACTCTAACCAGAACTGACGAAGCAGCTTGGATGAGCTGCGAAACGTCTTCGACCAAATAAACTTTGTCCACTTGACAAATTGAATTTCTCCTTTTACCTATTTTTTGATCTGGGTTATAATGTTTCCTCATCACAAACACATCTGGAGTTGTGTTTTGTTTCATTCACACACATTTTACACAAAAACCTGCATATTTAGGCTGAAAACACTCTATTCCACCTTACAGTAAGTGCTCCACTGTGTTTTTAAACTCCACACACCTTCACTAGGATCATCTGGATAATTTCAGACCTGATATTGCCAATCTCTGAACAAATGTAACATATAGCTGTTAACTTGAAAACTATCACTTCATGACATCACCAAGTGGAAGAGAACATTTAGACTTAGACAAACTTTATCGATCCATAAAGGAAATAGTTTGGGTACAGTCGCTCACACATCAAATATAATATATAACAGAGGGGAACAAAAAATAGATGGAATAGCAAAAAAAAAAAAATAGCAAGAGACCGGTGTCCAATGAAATTAATTATAAAAATAAAAAATGATAATAAATGTAATGTACATATCAGAATAAATCAGAATTGAGCTTTAGAGATGTTACTCAAACATGTGCGAATGAAACAAAACACAACTCCAGGTCTGTTTTTGAGGAGGAAACAACATTAGAACATGTTAAAGTTCAAAAGAGTCAATTTTGTCTCATATAGGACCTGTTAGAATGTTGTTTTCTCCTCACAAACACACCCCGAGTTGTGTTTTGGTCATTCACACATGGATTATTAGTCTGTCTACATCTCCAAGCAAGTTCAAAATGCTCTGTTCCACCTGGTGATGTCATATAGTGGTAGGTGAGGGTGTATGAAGCTTAGAAATATTCACTGCGTGCACATGGTAGGATAGGATTGGGTTTCTCCAAATCCGATCCCGTTACTCAGCGGGTGGTCTGTCCTTAGATCCAAGTGCACATGAAGCTCGTGTAATCAGATAATGGTCAGCGACCTGGCCGGCTCCGCTATTCTATGTGGCGCTGTAGTCCAACTACTTCCGGGTGATGGCTACTCAATAAAAACACAACAAACTATGTGGCGGTATACAAAGATGGCGCTCGAGGAGTTTGACGGAGCAGCATTGGTGTACGTGTTGTGCATTCTTTCTTCGCAGCCATGATTTCATCTGACTTTTCCGGCAACAACCGCTACTTATGACGGCCTCGGCCACTTCCGGGTGAAATCCCTGGTGAAAATTCCTGCGCATGGACAGTACGCCAGTCTGATCCGATATTGTGCACAAGGCGGCACCAAGCGGATTACTATCGGCCTACGCCAGGGGTTCCAGTCGAATCCGGGAAACCAATCCCTATACGATCCTTAGCCTGTGCACATGAATTCGATACGATCCTAATTCGTTACACTCGTCCATGTGCACGCAGTGAGTGTGGAGCACTTCCCATATTACCACATGACATCACAAAGTGGAACAGAGTGTTTTTGGTTTGAGAGAAGAACTCTGAATGAAACAATGAGAAACAACATTCTAACATACACTCAACAAAAATATAAATGCAACACTTTTGTTTTTGCTCCCATTTTTCCTGAGATGGACCCAAAGATCCAAAATTCACTCCAGATACACAACACTACCATTTCTCTCAAACATTGTTCACAAATCTGTCCAAATGTGTGACAGCGAGCACCTCTGCCCCGCCGAGACAATCCACCCCACCTCACAGGTGCACCACATCAAGATGCCGATCCGACATCATGACCAGTGCACAGGTGCGCCCCAGACTGCCCACAATAAAAGGCCACCCTGAAATGTGCATTTTTTTTGCTTTATTGGGGGTCTGAGGACTCAGAACCAGTCAGTATCTGGTGTGACCACCATTTGCCTCATGCAGTGCAACACATCTTCTTCGCATAGAGTTTATCAGATTGTCAATTGTGGCCTGATAGGAATGCTGGTCCACTCCTCTTCAAAGGCTGTTATGGACGATGAACACAGGTGCATTTTATACCAAGATGGCATTTTGAATGCACAGAGATACCGTGATGAGATCCTGAGGCCCATTGTTGTGCCATACATCCATGAACATCACCTCATGTTTCAGCAAGATAATGCACGGCCCCATGTTGCAAGGATCTGTACACAATTCTTGGAAGCTGAAAATGTCCCAGTTCTTGCATGGCCAGCATACTCACCGGACATGTCACCCATTGAGCATGTTTGGGATGTGCTTGACCGGCGTATACGACAGCGTGTACCAGCTCCCACTAATATCCAGCAACTTCGCACAGCCTTTGAAGAGGAGTGGACCAACATTCCACAGGCCACAATTGACAATCTGATAAACTCTATGCGAAGAAGATGTGTTGCACTGCATGAGGCAAATGGTGGTCACACCAGATACTGACTGGTTCTGAGTCCCCAGACCCCCAATAAAGCAAAAAAAAAAAAAAATGCACATTTCGGGGTGGCCTTTTATTGTGGGCAGTCTGGGGCGCACCTGTGCACTAGTCATGATGTCGGATCGGCATCTTGATGTGGCGCACCTGTGAGGTGGGGTGGATTGTCTCGGCGGGGCAGAGGTGCTCGCTGTCACACATTTAGACAGATTTGTGAACAATGTTTGAGAGAAATGGTAGTGTTGTGTATCTGGAGTGAATTTTGGATCTTTGGGTCCATCTCAGGAAAAATGGGAGCAAAAACAAAAGTGTTGCATTTATATTTTTGTTGAGTATAGATCAGAAAATAGAGAAACATGGGCCCTTTAAACTGTTCTGACAATTTCTTCCTGAAACACTGAACTGAATTTAAATAATAAACATTTTCTTCAGTCATCTGTTTTTGAATATTTTAAATTAGAAACACATGGCTGGGTTATTTTTGAATCTCACTGTGTACTTTTGATCTTTTTATCTCCAAGAAGTCATGAGCTCAGAGTTTCTGTGTTTGAGGCTCAGAGAATCATCCGTCAATGAGATCAAACCTGGAACAGACTTGAAGATGTGAGACAGACATCTGCTCTGACACTGTAAAAACAGGATTTAAATGCGAACACAGCACATTTTTAGATCACCATGTTACCCGGTATCGTTTTGAAAATGCTATATTCACCAGAAGACCCTTTGTCGACCTTGTTGGTTGAAGATTTGGTGATGGTTCAGGCAGATTTATTAAGAGAGAATATGCGAGACATTTCCACACACATTTTACCAAACCATTAACTTTGACTTTGATTAATTGGATGTTCTGCTACACGTTAAGGCAGGAGTGTCAAACTCATTTTGGTCCGTGGGCCGTGTCCAACCTACTTTGATCCCAAATCGGCCGGATCAGAAAACTCACGGCAAATATACCCCAAAAATAGCAATAAGTCCAAATATTTGTGCAGAGAAACACAAATCTATTACAGAAGTCTTTTTTATTTGATGAACTCTTTCTTTTACAAAATATTATAATATTACAGACAACCTGAAAGTTTAAGAAAAATGCAATTTCAACACAATGTTTTAACATGAACTTGTATGCATTTCACAGAATTTAGTCATGCTTTTGTCTTCATTTGTGCTGCTCTGGTGGCGGCTACACACAGAGGTGCTAGAGACGCTGCTACGCTAGTATCACTATTGTAATATCTTAAGTATAATATTTTGGATCTTGAAAGTTCTCAGGTATTTATGGATGCTTGCCTTGTTTTTAAAGGCAAATTAAAGTTTTTTTTTTACAATCTGAGCCTTCTTTCGGCAATAAAACAAGTAGTTTTACTCACCCATAGCATTTTTCTGTCAATTGGAGCAGTATCGCAGAAGTTATGATGAGCCGTTCTGTTCTACTAATGATCCCGTATCCGTTAACATGGTGCTCGTATCATATGCTCGGGGCATTACTTTGCGGTGTCCAAATAACACAAACTTTAGCACTTTTCAAATCATAGAAGCCCGATGTCTTAATGAAAGATTTCGTTTGAAGCAAAAGTGGCCTGTAATCCGAGATTTAGCCATAGTTTCGAGTAGATGAGGACGCCAGTGCGCATGCGCGGACTGCTCCGGGACCCAAACATGAAACGCAAAGCTGAAAACTATGGCTAAATCTCGGATTACAGGCCACTTTTGCTTCAAACAAAATCTTACATTAAGACATCGGGCTTCTATGATTTGAAAAGTGCTAAAGTTTGTGTTATTTGGACACCGCAAAGTAATGCCCCGAGCAAATGATACGAGCACCATGTTAACGGATACGGGATCATTAGTAGAACAGAACGGCTCATCATAACTTCTGCGATACTGCTCCAATTGACAGCAAACTGCTATGGGTGAGTAAAACTACTTGTTTTATTGCCGAAAGAAGGCTCAGATTGTAAAAAAACGTTAATTTGCCTTTAAAGTTTTAAATTGACTCGCTCCTCCACCATTAATGGATTTTATAAGTAAAAAAACGACTAACCGAGTGAACACGAGAGCATTGACCAGAGGAGACTGGAACATACAGAGACGCAGGACCAAATTTGGCCA
Organism: Paratrypauchen microcephalus; assembly: GCA_036785185.1. Taxonomy (NCBI): domain Eukaryota; kingdom Metazoa; phylum Chordata; class Actinopteri; order Gobiiformes; family Gobiidae; genus Paratrypauchen; species Paratrypauchen microcephalus. Next base: position 5,324,230 of record JAVJIX010000041.1, read on the forward strand.
AATGGTGACGTCTATCAGAGGATCACAGTCATGGAACACATGACCTGCTCATGTCAGGAACTGTGGGTCCTCCTCAACCTTCAAGAACACTCTGAAACATTAGTTGAAAAATAATCAAACTTGCTCTCACAGGTGGATTTTCTTCTTCTTGGGGCCTCTTAAACTCAGAGAACGGTCTGTTGTGGTGAACTTGCTGCACTTCTGTCTCTTCTGTGTGTTCCTCTAAATGTTCTTCTGTTCTGACCTGCCTGAGGACAACGGATGTAAAGTAGCTCTTGTGCTAATTCCAGCATATTTACTGTACATTGGTGCTGTTTGTTGTCATGTTGATTAATGTGCATTGTCCTAATTCAAATAAATAAATACAAAAAAAAGCTAAAGAAAGGCGCAGAAAATGACCAATATTTTAATTTTAAAAAATGACATATCATTAAAATATTTTAATAAAAAATCAGCTGAGGGCCAGGTTAAAGGTCTTGGAGGGCTGGATCAGGCTCCTGGGCCACATGTTTGACACCCCTGCTTTAAGGCGATACTTCTGGCCGTTGTGAAAAAGTCCAAGACTCCGCCCACAAGCCTTCATCCCCCATGCTGCTCCCACACGACAATTCTCCATAAATATACAAAAACATGACACAAACCTGCACACAACAACTTCACAAACCTGATGTGATGTGCAGTAGATTCATTAGTGGGATGTACGCTGATTGGATACGGAGAGCTCTTACAAAACATGTTAATACGTTGTTTTCAGTGCATATAGCAATTTCAATTCAATTTCAATCAAACAATTTTATTATTTATTCATTTATTTTGGGCAAGTAAGCAATTTACATTAGTACAGTGCTTCTCAAATAGTGGGGCGGGTCCCCCTGGGGGGGCATGGCGTGATGCCAGGGGGGGCGCGTATGACCCTGGGAAACATGTTTTTTTGCCGTACTGTACTAGAACTAAGTGTAATTGCACATCAACAACAGTAGTTGGCAGTGGCGTTCTCACATGCGATTTACGCACAGTCTCACCATTAACAGAACATCCTCTGTCACAGAAAAAACACGTATATTCCACTGAGTCATGTCCTTTAGTCCGACAGAAGCTGACGCATCAGTGGCACAAGGAGAGAGCGTTTTTTTTTTTTAAGTGCTTTTAGCTTATGCAAATTAGGTGGTTTTAAGTTTCATTTCTGTAAAACGTAAACAAATGTGCGCAAAGCTGCATTAAAAACACATTAATATTTGAGTCCTCAGTGCAGTCTTTGTTGTAAGTTTATTTCTTTTTTTTTGTTTATAATGTTAATAAAAGGATACAATGGTGTTCTAATAACAAATTTCTAGACAAATAGTACTATTTATAGTCGCGCGCAGGAAGGGGGGCGTGAAATTTTTTCTTCTTCCTAGGGGGGGCGTCACAGAAAATAATTGAGAAGCACTGCATTAGTACAATCATAACAGAAATAACAAAAAACATTTGCCCAAAAAGGAGTGGGAAGAAGAAAACTTATTTAATCCAAAACCCAATAAAACGTAGCATGGTCATTTAAATTCTGTATGTGTTAAAAAGCAGTTAGTTAGAAGTGAAATAACCTCACTTTAATCAAACGCAAACTTTTTTGTTGTGCTTTCTAATTACTACACCGACATCTGTCCCAAACTGACCCCAGTCCAACCACACCTCGGAGCGTTCCTCTCCCGGGGTATGGAAAAATGCTGTCTGAACACCTCGGCCGTGTCCTGACAGAGCGGTGAACCCGGGGTCACTGGGTTAGTGTTATTCCACCCCTCCCTCCTCATCCTCCTGCTCCCTTTATCGCTCCTCATCGCTTCATTACACCTTTATTTCTTTTGGCCCTGTTTGCTCTCTGTAGCCCGGGGGCGAGGGAGCAGACTCACACCGGGACATATGAAGAATGCCGGGGTCTGTGTCAGCACGCCGCTCCCCCAGCCCCCTCCTCTGACGGACGACTGGAACAGGGACAGGGCCGATGTGTTCAGACAGGAGAGATGTAATCTGTGTTACGTAATATATTATTACCCCGTATTGTGATTATTACTTTTTTTGTGTGTGGCTTTTTTAGGTACATTTTCTTTCATTTCAAATTCCAGTTTCCATATTATCACTATTTTGTGCTTTTTTATTTACTTTTTATGGATGTTTAAAGGGATAGTGCGTTTTTTTTTTTATGTTAATCTGTATGGGTTTCTTTGTAAAAGTTTCGTGCGGTAACACCGGCTTATCTCTGGCAGTCTTCGCTCAGCCCGGTTCGGCTCACATTCTGGAGCTCACGTAAGTAGGTCTGGTAAGTTTGCAGGTACATTAAATAAAGCTTGTTTTTCTTCTCAAAACAAAACATTTGTCCGAAAGGTGATATATTTGCATCCCAAACAGTTGTCCACGAAACATCCAGCAGCGTAGATAGCGTTTGCTTATTGTCTCTCTCGATTCGTATCACTGCGCGCATATTAGCTCATTAGCCTGTTCACTTTTAGCGGAAGTGTACGGTGGATGCGGTCCGCCACAAGCCGCAGTTTACAAGTGAACAGGCTGATAGAGCTAACGTGGGCGCAGTGATACGAATCGAGAGAGACAATATGCAAATGCTAACTACGCTGCTGGATGTTTCGTGGACAACTGTTTGGGACGCAAATATATCACTTTTCGGACAAATGTTTTGTTTTGAGAAGAAAAACAAGCTTTCTTAACTGTCCTGGCTAACTTACCGGAACTACTTTCACGAGCTACGTTACTGGAGGAGAACCGGGACCAGAGCACGCTGTCATGGGTAAGTCAGGGTTAATATCACGACACTGTTGAAGGGGGAAGCCATACAGATTAACATAAAAAACAGAGGAACTGCTTTTTTGGATTTTTATGATCCACTCAGTTCAACAGGGCCTTTCTGTGTGGAGTTTGCATGTTCTCCCCGTGTCTGGGTGGGTTTCCTCCGGGCACTCCGGTTTCCCCCACCAACCCAAAACATGCTCCAGGTAGACTCCTCCAGCTTAGGTCCTGACCAAGCCTAAGCAACAAGATCATTAATCAAACAATTTCCCTTGTAGATCAATAAAGTTTGTCTAAGTCTAAGTCTAAGATGGTCCCTGGGTGCAGTAATGTGCTGCCCACTGCTCCTAATAACAGGATGGGTTAAGTGCAGAGAACAATTTCTCCTGTGTGAAATCAATAAAGTCATTCTTCTTCAGAAATTCATGTGCTTTACTCATCGCTCAGACTGGCTCTGGTCCAGCTGTGAGTCCTGTGTTGTTTGGACGACACCCAAGACTCAGGTCCTTTGGGTGCGGTGAAGTTTTACCTGGAACCTTAAAGGTGCACTGTGGCCCCTGGACGTGTGGGTGGCAGTCCGAGCGTCTTGATTTTTGTCCATGAACTTTTTCTTTGGGAGTGTGCTTACTACAGGGATGAAAGCGGCCAATCATGAAAAAAGCGCAAAGTTTTAAACAATTGTAGTGGTTTTTATTTGAAAGTTGATATCAAAACACGGCACTGACCCCGATTTAGCGACATCAAAGTCTGATAACGAGCCGAGAGAGCGCACTCGCGGCGCAGATCGGAGCGTGCGGTGTCCGCAGCACCAGAAGAGCACACAACCTCGCGCGGCCCCGCACACATGTACAAGTTTAATACGAGGCATGTACTTTTGTTTCTGAATACGGGACGATTACATTTTTCAACGGACGGTTGGCAACCCTAAACACAATTATACATATATAATACACACCCAAAATTTCAACGTATTTGGGGAAAAAAAATAAATTACCACGCGGCTAAAAAAAAAAGCGGAGATCCGCTAAAAAGCGGAACTCTTTCATCCCTGTTACTATGAGTGTGCTCACCTCTCCACAGATCTGACCTGTGACTTGGCCTGGTCTGGTGGTATTATTTAACCTTACACAGCAAGATGGATTCTCACGCACCAATCACATCGGAGCATTGAGGTTTGTGTGGCAGTCAAAGGTGAAGTGCCCAAATGAACCAAAACAAACCCTGCGACACCAGAGACGTAGTTCGGCCTCTTTTAGTGTCAGTAAGGATGTAGATGTGTGAAGAATCCCTCAGTCGTCCAGGTAGAACCCATGGTAAAGGGAGAAGTTCAATTTGTCAACTGGACAAAGTTTATTTGGTCGAAGACGTTTCGCAGCTCATCCAAGCTACTTCGTCAGTTCTGGTTAGAGTGCTGGTGGACACTGCTTATATCTAGCTGCAGGGAGGAGCTAACTAGAATAATATTACTACGAAACTATCCCGCCTCTTTGTTTTCAGTTTCTGTCTGGGAAAAGAGCTGGTTGAGAGGGGAGTTAAAGAGGCTATTTTTGTCAAAAAAGAGAATCCTTCCTTGAACAGGAATGGGGGGGTCAGACACAATTTGTCTCCCATCTATAACTTTATCCTCAAACCTAAATCAAAACAAACAAAGAAAACAATAGGACTAGACAGGTCAGGTCCAGAGGTGTGAAAACACCCATTATGGTACTGAATGGGTATGCTAAACAAGACCCCAGACAGAAACTGAAAACAAAGAGGTGGGGTATTTTCATTGTAGTTAGCTCCTCCCTTTAGGCAGATATAAGCAGTGTCCATCAGCACTCTAATCAGAACTGAAGAAGCAGCTTGGATGAGCTGCGAAACATCTTCGACCAAATAAACTTTTGTCCAGTTGACAAATTTAATTTCTCCTTTTCCACCAGGACAACTGAGGGATTCTACACACATCAATAAGGATTATGTAGTTTGTGAAAAACGTGCAGAAGGTCAGAGCTTTGTGCATTGTGGACAGGGAAGATAGTATCTGTGCTTTTCTGTTAACTGGAAATCAGAGATAAGCTGGAGCTGTGTTCTTACAGATCTAGACTCCTCAGCAGCTTTTAGAGCTCGTACGAACGGAGGAAGGAGGAGATGAGGAGGAGAGGAGGAGGGAGGGTATTTCCCAGGTTTATTGTTTATTGTATTCTGAAATTTCTGAGCCTGTATTACACTATTTTCTGATGTCTGTTGTAATTTGGTTCATCACAAACAAAACACAACTCCAGGTATGTTTTTGGGGAGGAAACAACATTATAAGTCCATTTTGCGTACTATAGGACCTTTAAATTGTACTAGGCCAGTTTCCTAAAACCCGTCCTGCTGTGAGGTGAGCGCGCTAACCCCCTGGACCAACAATACAGACCATAGTATTCTTAAATTACGACTGACCTCACGTAACAGCTTCATTATCATGGCCTGAACAATGGAACTTTTTCTCCGTACTATAGACTTTCCTTGGCGCAGTAATTCCACGTCTATAAATGTGACGCGCTGTGAATTATAGACTCTGTAGCGCAGAGTCGTAGACATGTGTGCCGACCGGGGCAGCGCTTTTCTCATGGGAACCTTCAGAGCTGCTGTATGGCTTTTATTAAAGACATATCATGGAAAAGTTAGACATCACGCCATCCTTATTTTTACAGCTATAGTCAAGAAGTGAAGTCATGACCTTCAAGTAGTAAAAGACGGTATATGGCTGGAGTAGGTTTGGTACAAGCTTAGACTAAGATTATAGCTGGAGCCAGAGGAAACAGATTGTAATGATGAAGAAACATTATAAAAAGCTTATAAAGGTCAATATTTAAAGGTCCTATATGAAACAAAATTGACTCTTGTGATTTTTAAGCCAGGTTATAATGTTGTTACCTCATCACAAACAGTGGAGTTTGTTTTGTTTCATTCACACACACTCTTTATTATTAGTCTGTTTATTTCTCTAATGCTCAAAATGCTCTGTTCCACCTAGTGATGTCATGAAGCGGTAGTTTTCATTTTAACAGCTCCTTTTACCTTGAGTTCAGAAGATTTTGGCAATTCCAGGGCTGAAATCATCCAAATCTAGTGAATATGTGTGGAGATTAAAAACATGACATCACAAGGTGGAACAATGTTTTGCTGTTTGAGAGAAGAACTAAGGGCTTAAAAACGACAAAATATTTTATCGGAAGTGCCTTTAAAAACGCGAAAAACTGAAACCGTCCTCCAAAGTGGAAAACTTAAATACACTCCACCGTAGCGCTTTCGTCTACACTGCCCAAGACTCTGGTCAAATCTGCTGACGTCGCGTACGTGTTTACGTCACATCGGTCCATATATCAGTATATTTTGTTTGGCAGGACCTTGTTGCGCCTTCGTTGCTTTATCGTCTAACGTGGTCTGAAGCAATAGTTGAACTTCTTCATCTGACCACACAATTTTTTTTTTTTGCTACCAGTAGCCATGTTTTGTTTTGCTTTTCGCGGCGCAGTTGAGAAGAAGGAAGATTCTACGCATGTGCTCGGACATAGTGATAATGTATCACAGCGCCACCTAGCTGCCTGGCATGCATACCCAATTGAATTTATTTATTTATTTATATCACTTATTTGTCCCCGACGGGAAATTTGTCCTCTGCATTTGACCCATCCTTTATTCAGGAGCAGTGGGCAGCATTGACTGCGCCCGAGGAAATCACCGTATGCACGCAGATTTCCTCCTGAAAACGCTCGTCTAAACGCGGAATAAAAAGTGAAGACGCGACGCCACTTTTGCGTCTTCTGTTCAGACCGTCATCATATAAACGTAGCCTAAATGCACAGAGTTTGTGTGTTAAATGTATAAATGAAACAAAACACAACTCCAGTTGTGTTTGTGATGAGGAAACTACATTTTGCTATAGTTATGGAACAGTTAAGTTTAAGTTTAGGCTTAAGCCTTTATTGGTCTCACACACAATGACACACAGTGACACACGGGAGAAATTTGACTTCTGCATTTGACCCATCCTTTTTCAGGAGCAGTGAGCAGCCATCTTTTTTTCAGCGCCCGGGGGGCAGTACCGTGAAGGGTCTTGCCCAAGGACCCACACTGGTTAGCTCATTGCCCGGGGGGGATTTGAACCCACAACCCCCAGGGGAAAAGTCCATGACTTACCAGTTGAGCTAACCAGCCAGTTATGGAATTTCCTAGTGTGACGTCACGATTTCCAACCAGGAAGTAAAATTTGAAGCCTAAAAAATTGCCAAATTGGGAAAACAAGTGTGAATATATCTGCAAAAATCTTGTTTTTAACTGTGTTTTAGTAAAAAGAGTAGTCTAACTTGTCATAAGCACTAGCCACGAGACTCATATGCCGTGTTTTGGATTTGGACGTCTCACCACATACATTGGTCTGTATATAAACCCTCTATATAAACTGGTAACGGACACATAGTGCATGGGCCTGGCTGTGTTTAATGTGGCTGTAAAAGAGGACAGTGAGAGCAGCTGCTTCCTGTTAAATACAGTGTAAGGCTATATTATCTCACTTCAAAGTCTGTTCTGAACTTCTACCTCTTCCATCTTCGAAAGGGACTTCAAAAAATATTTCTTTTATGGATCTGCACTTATATTACATATTCTTTGAACTTAAAGGTCCCATATTACAATGCTGTTACCTCCTCAAAAACAGACCTGGAGTTGTGTTTTGTTTCATTCACACATGAGGAACACTTACACATGTTTGAGTAACTCTTTATTATTAGTCTGTTTACATCTCCAAAGCTCAAAATGCTCTGCTCCACTTTCTGTTGAAGCAGTAGTTTTCAAGTTAACAGCTATGTTTACTTTTGTTCAGTAGATTGGCAATTCCAGGGCTGAAATTATCCAAATGATTCTAGTGAAAGTGTATGAAGTTTAAAAACACAGTGGAGCTCTTCTGTATTATCATCACAAGGTGGAACAGAGTTTTTCCGCTTGAGAGAAGAACCCAGCCTAAATATGCAGGTTTGTGTGTTAAACATGTGTGAATGAAAAAAAAAAAACAGTTTGTGCTGAGGAAATAACTTTTTAACACAGTTCACAAAATAGTGTAATATGGACCCTGAATGACAAACAATCATAATAATGGTCACACTTTGGGCACACAATGGTCCCACAAGACCAAGGAGATGATAGTGGACATGAGGAAGGAGAGGGGACCTCATCAGCCACTGTTTATCCTTGAGGTGAAGAGGGTGAGCACCTTTAAATACCTGGGGGTCCACATCAGCGATGTCTTCACCTGGACACTCAACACTACACAGGTGGTGAAGAAGGCTCAACAGCGGCTGAACTTCCTGAGGAAGCTGAGGAAACTTCCAAAATCCTCAGCAACTTCTACAGCTGCATCATTGAGTCCATCCTGACCAGCTGCATCACTGTGTGGTACGGCAGCACTACTGTGAAGGTCCACAAACGCCTGCAGAGAGTGGTTAAGACGGCCACAAAGATCACCAGGATTCCTCAACCGTCTCTGCAGAGCATCTACCACTGCAGAGTCCGCAGTCATCATCAAAGACCCCACCCACCCCCAACATGGACTATTCACACTCCTACCTTCAGGCCACAGGTACAGGAGTGTGAAAAGCAGGGCTACCAGACTTAAGAACTCTTTCTTCCCAACTGCTATCAGACTCTTGAACTGCTGAGCAATAGCCCCCCTCTCCTGGACACTGATTGAACAATACTTTGCACATGAGAAATTTGCACGATTATTGACCAACTGTTAAGATATTCTGTCAGATTACAGCTGCACATGTAACTGCTCGAATGTTTACACTTCCTGTTTGCACTATATCAACCATGTTTATACTTCCTGTTTGCACTATATCCACACTATATCACTATATGTTTACACCCCGATTTTACCTGATAGTTGCACATAAAACTAATGTTACACATTATCTGTAAATATGTACGTAGCACCTCGTCTATATTTTTCATAGTGTATATTCTGTAAAGATTGTTTCTATTTGATTATATCTTTTTACATGCTTCTCTTTATCTTATTTATCTATTTAAAATTTTTTTTTTGCATACTCTTGGCATCCAGTGTGGGCAGCAAAGTAAGAATTTCATTGTACAGAGAAATGTGTTTCTTTACTGTGCATATGACGATAAAAGCTTTGAATCTTTGAATTTTTATGTCCAGGGTGTGTAGATCTGTGAGCGGCTCTGCTGCTGCTGCTTCTGTTACATAACATGAGCTCATACTCGTTCAGCTCATGCTCCAGCTGAAACCCACTGACTCTGTGCAGACTCTGTCCCTACTGACAGAAAAAGTCCAACGTGGACATCCAAATAATCACTCAACTCAGAGAAAAAAAGAGCAGAATCCAACTCCAGTAATTGTGTAACAGTCTGGATGAAATCAGACAAAATATGTTTTCTTCCATCGACATTAAACGTGGAGCACAGGTTCTCTGGAGTTGTGTAGTAGTACTTTTAACAGTATCTTGTTAAATTACCTAATTACTTTCCTGGAAAAGTGAAAACAGGTGTTTCTTTCGCTAAAAACACTCCCTTCTCCAAATATCTGACGTGTAATTTTTCCCCGGTGTCTCCATGGAGACTGATAAACGGATGAGCTTAAACGGTGGAGCAGCAGCGTCTGTGTGGGTCAGGGGAAGAAGAGGAGGCCCAGGAGGAAGTCCAAGAGGAAGTCCAGAAGGAAGTCCAAGAGGAAGGGTTAAACCTGCAGCCGGTCCAGCTGTGAGTCCTGTTTCAAACAGCTGTCTCCACCTCTGGAGCTGCACAGACCACAGAGAGCTGTTCATTTATCATGTTCACGCTATAACTGTCCATTTATGAAGGGAAAAGGCTCCTCCACACTGACCTGCTCTGTGCTTGGAGCTCTTGTTTCTCTGAATTATACAGAATATGGCCGTCGGAGCAGACCAGGTGTGGGGTCTGTGGGGTTTTGTCGTAGTAAATTAATTTTCACCAGATGTAAGAGTCAGAGCCAGTGAAGACAGACTGGACATGAGAGGCCCCAGCTGTCTCTCCTCTGACCACACGAGGTTTGAGGAACAAATGTGTTAAAAATAAAACTTTTACCAGTAATATGAAAAACAAAACAAAAAATACAAAAATGAACAATAAAATTTAATAAGACTTTTGTATTTTAGTGTTTGACGTTTCATAACTTCATCATGTAGTATTGTCCATTTACAGAAGTTTCAAATGAATATATCAAAATGTTTGTGTTAAGAAATGCTGCTTTCCTCCATAAAATGCCATCAAGAGAGTTGAATAAAATATGTAACAATCTGTAATAACATATGTAATAATATGTACAATTTTGATTTGAAATTGAATAAACATAGTCATTTGTCTTTGTTCTCAGATCAATCAAAAATGTAGCTACAGCCAGAGGTGTGGACTCGAGTTATGTGACTTCGACTCGAGTCAGACTCGAGTCACGAATTTGATAACTTTAGACTCGACTCGACAAAATGTACAAACACTTGCAACTCGACTTGGACTTCAATATCAATAACTCGTGACTTCACTTGGACTTAGGCCTTTTGACTTGTGATGACTTGCTACGGCCAATGAAAAAAAAAACTCGTTGTACTTGTGAATCTGCGAAAATGTATGCAAAGAGCATGTGCGCGCGGCTTGCACAACATCCTATCACAGTAGATCTACGTTGCTTTCATTCGACCGCATCCAAGGCAAATTGCACAACAAATGATGCGGAAACAAGCATCCACGCGCCAGATCTTGCAGACATTATATGATTTGTAGAAATTTTATTTCTTTGTAAAGGGGACTCGAAATGACTCAAAACTAAAATGCTAGGACTTTGGACTCGACTTGAGACTTGTGAGCTTTGACTTCGGACTTGACTCAGCACTTGGATACTCTTGACTCGGGACTTCACTCGGACTTGAGTGCAAAAGACTTAGACTTACTTGGGACTTGCCCAGCAATGACTTTGTCCCACCTCTGGCTACAGCTACAGTGACATCTTTTTTAAATTATTAGGTTAGACAAATGATAATACACTCATTAACAGGCAATTTAGAAAAGGGAAAAAGAAAGAATACAATGACATCTAGATGAAGAAAATCTGGCCATTTTCTTAGTTTTCCCAGATTTTGTCACAGTTACTATCTCCAACAGAGCTCAGAGGAAGTCGTCATCCGCGTGTTTCCAAACATCTTCTGGTTTGGTGACGTAAGCGTGAATAGAGCCCATTGTAGCCTTCCGTTATGTTTGGCAGAGCAACAATTACGACCAGCTGCCTGTAAGTGACACTGAAGCTGCGATTAGAGTCCCATCCCCCGTGGAAACCTTTGGCAGGTTGTGAAGACGCTGCTGCTGAATCCACGGTTTTATCACATGCCCAGTGTCAGGAACTACACCGGAAGTCGTCATCCGTGTGTTTCTACATCTTTATGGATCTATTGTACATGTTTCTAAGTGGCCGTGGCTGTTCTTCATTAGCCGTACACCAGAGCAGCGTGTCTGTGTGACAGAGAGGTGCTGATGTGGACAGATTCATCATCTCAACAGCTGGAAACTCCTGAAGCTCTGGGACGTGGTGTGTCCCACAGACATGTTTTCCTCATCTGAGTCCTCTCTGTGTCTCTGCACACGGAATGCTACTGGAACACTGAGGATCTGCTTTTTTACTACAAACATCAAACATCAAATCTGTTTAAATGAAGTTAGGAAAGCCACAATGATAACTTTAAACATATCAGTTAAAGAAATATTAATGTTTTTTACAGTCGCAACCTTATTTCGGTAATAAAACAAGTTGTTTTACTCACCCATAGCACTTTGGTGTAATTTGGAGCAGTTTCGTAGATGTTGTAGTTTAGCGATATCTGTTAACGTGAGTGCTTGGGGCAGGCGATTGCAGTCACCAAATAACACAAACTTTATCACTTTTCAAATCACAGAAGCTCAATGTCAGTCTACACGTTTGAGTCAAAAGTGGCCTCTAATCCGAGATTTAGCCATAGTTTTGAGTAGATGAGGAGGACAGTGCGCATGCGCTCAATCACAGCTGATTTCACTCTCAGCTCTCGAGACCCAAACATGAAAGGCAAAGCTGTAAGATGTTTGGACCATCGTGTTTGCAGTACACACTTCAGTCAGGACGATTTTTTACCAGCAAAGGAAAAGAAAGAAGGCCAGCAGATTCAGCGCACGATTCTGAGAAGTAATGCGATACCGATGGCTGTTCTCTGCTGCTCCTAAAACTGTCTCCGCTTCATTCTTTCCGTATCCATTCTGTCTCCTCATCCGTATACTCTTCAGTCCTCAGTCCTCCATAAGTCCTCTTCAGCCTCAAAGGCCGAATCTTCTGCCATGTGTCGTTCGCAACAGAAAAGTTCTTATCTGCAAATCAGCTGTGACTGAGCGCATGCGCACTGTCCTCCTCATCTACTCGAAACTATGGCTAAATCTCGGATTAGAGGCCACTTTTGACTCAAACTAAAATGTAGACTAAGACATTGAGCTTCTGTAATCTGAAAAGTGTTATTTGGTGACTGCAATCACCTGCCCCAAGCACTCACGTTAACGGATATCACTAAACTACAACATCTACGAAACTGCTCCAAATGACACCAAAGTACTATGGGTGAGTAAAACAACTTGTTTTATTACCGAAATAAGGTTCAGATTGTAAAAAAACAACAACATTAATATTCCTTTAAAAGTGTCTGCCATGAGCTCATCTTGTTGGAGCTCGCCTCTCCGTAGATGTGAACTGTAACTTGACTTGATGGTGGACCCTGTCTGTCCATGGAACTTGAAAGTTAAAACCATACTGTGTAACATTCCCCCTGGAAATAAACAGGCTTCATGCCATTCTGTGGAACAGATAAAAATGAAAAAATTAAAATCTTTACTGCACATTTTTGTGTAAACTACAGAAGTTGGAAGTTTATATCTCTCAGTTTAAGATGATTCATTTTTTATTTACACCAATTCTCACAGAAGAATGCTGTTGTTGCGTCCTTGGGCAAGACACTTCACCCACCTTGCCCCCAGTGTTTTGTATGTTTTGTGTGAATGGGTGAGTGGTTCCTTAAGTGCTTTTGAGAGCCTTGTATAACTGTGACCATTTAGTTCATAGTTCATAGTTTGCTTTAGTTTCGAAAAACCATACACGACACAGTGAATCGAAATTTCGTTTCCCCCTGACCAAGCAGAGACAGTTGATAGAGGCGGCCAGGGGAGGGGCCACGCACATGTGCGCGCCGCCAACTTGCAGATAACAGAGTAGAAAAGATGCAGTACAATCAATAACAATATTCACAAACATATTACGACTAAAACAATGGGACAGGTAACACACGGCGTCTTTTTGTTTGGTAAATAAACGGTAGGGTGGGGAAGGGGAGCAGTCCAGAATATTGATGAAATTGATTGAAAACTGAAGCTGGGGCGAACATTACTATATAGACAGTGCAGAGTATTTACATAATACATGTCAGAGTGAGCCGAATTGGAATGTCCTTTGTTTATATTGTGCTGTGTGATAAGGCCGCAGCTGTGAAGTGTTGCAGAAGGTGCTGAGTCAAAACAAAGTCCAATTGAATCCGATTTTCAAGGAGAATTAATTACAACGAAAGGGGAATAATTTAACATAATCGATCAATTTTTAGAACCCAGGCGAACGGACAATTAGCCAGAACCCTGGTTTCTGCCAGGCCCCCAACTTCATGTCACCAAGCAGGGCTGTGCTACTCCCAGTCCTCCCTCCTGGCAGGTAGATGAGTACAGACTGAGCCACTGTTCCGCACAGTTCCACAGACATTATCCGTGATGGTATTCGAGAGCCAGGGGGGTTTCCACAGATTGGAGATGGTACAGTTCCTCAATCTCTGTCTCCTTCTGATGTAGACCTCCCTGGTCTGCAGCAGCTCCACTGTGGTGTTAAATGACAGCCGACAGCTCAGGGTCTCTTTGTTCACTGCCGGCATTCCAATTCTCCGATGGGTCAGAAAACATCCCCCAGGCCAATTCAGATGTCCTGCCATCAATATTCCAATAGTAAATCGTTCTGCGGTGCCTGGTACACAATGCATCCCTCGTGTATCCGGCAGCGAGTTTCTGTCGGGACTGTCTGGCTCTCCGGACTGGCGTTCCTCCGTGAAAAAAGTGTGCCAGTTGCGTTGAGGGACTAGCTTATCAATTCCATAATTTAGGATTTTGAAAATCTGTTCCGAACAGGAGAAAAGAGACGAGACGAGAGAAATAAAAACACCACGACAGCTAGAACAGAAAAATAATTTGCACAAATTTATTTTTCAGTGTGACCCATAGACTGTATATACTGTATAAATAGGAAGTGTTAATGGAAGTGTTTCTGGCTCCATCGACTGTGGCTCCAACTGACTCCACATTGAGAAGATGTCGTCCCTCTCTATGCAACTGCTGCTGTGAGTTATTTTGTCTTAAGATGTTTGTAATAACCCGCTCTATATGATTGTGACAAAGAGGGCCTTTGTCCCTGTATACTCACCTTAATTTCATTTCATATTTGTTAATTTCTTATAATCAGAGAAAACAGGGAAAGCAGAGAAAAGAACAGGTTTGAGAGGGGAGTTAAAGAGGCTATTTTTGTCAAGAAAGAGAATCCTTCCTTAAACAGAAATTGAGGTCTCAGACATCATTTGTCTCCCATCTATAACTCTATCCTCAAACCTAAATCAAAACAAACAAAGAAAACAATAGGGCAGCAGGTCAGGTCCAGAGGTGTGAAAACACCCATTATGACCCTGAATGGTTCTGTTAACAAGACCCCACACTCCACTAACTAACAGAAACTGAAAATAAGTAGGTGTGATAGTTTCAGAGTAATTTCATTGTAGTTAGCTCCTCCCTTCAGGCAGATATAGGCAGTGTCCAACAGCATCTGACCAGAACTGAAGAAGCAGCTTGGATGAGCTGCGAGACGTTTTCGACCAAATAAACTTTTGTCCAGTTGACAAATTGAATTTCTCCTTTTGCCATTCTTATAATCAACTAAACTACTAAATATAACCATCCTGGACGGACATTAAAGCCTCTGTGGGGAGGTTTTGGGCCAGACCATGTGGAGGGGAGAATTGGTTACAGTTCCTTTTATTTGTTAGGTTTTTTATATTTGATTTTGATGTCTCAGTGTTTATAAATAATGTTAAGCACTTTCATTTAAAGGGGACTTAGGCCCTTGTAGTAAATCCACAAGTTAACTTCAGACTAAAGTGAAGTTGCCTCATATCCAACCTGGTAAGATTGTGGACTCACCTGGAGGGAGGAGCTTCCTGTGGGGGGGTATAAAAGCAGGTCAGCTCAGCCTTTCAGGGAGTCTCCTCAGTGTAGCCGGGTACACGTGGGTTTGCTTAGTTTAATTAATTTCTGTTGCTTATGCCTAATTTTGAGCACAGCTATTTTTTGTAAATCTGTATTAGCTTAATCTTAATCTTTAATCTTTATTGTTTGTTGCCACGATACCGCAGTGAATTTTGAATAAACCTTGAGGTCAAATAGAATATTTTCTGTCTGCCTCCTGCTTAAGACCACATTGGCCAGCTTTCCCACAATGATGCTGAGGTTTTTCTTTTGCTATTTTGTCCATTAATAAATTCCTATTCCTAATATGGACCAGGCTCCAAATTCACTCCCATAACTGCTACCCTCGGTGAGCTTCATTTGACTGGAGCCGAACGCTCTGGATAACGCACACTCCTTTAGTCCTTTTCTTTAAACAGTCTGTGGTTTTGATCTCACTGGGACAAGAGTGATTTTACTGGTTCTTGGAGGAAAGAAACACAAATTGGATAAAGAGCAAACCGCTGCTGTCAACAAAGTAACGGTTGCTAAGGGACACACGACTCTCCGCAGTGTCCTAAACGTCATTTTACTGGCCGAGTTCAACTCTAAAGTGCACGTGTTGGAGGATGTTGTGGATAAGCTCACACAGATAAACTGCCCCCTGTGGACTGTAGTAATGTGTTTGTGTAGAAGTTCACGACAGCCCGTCCCTGTAGTGAAGCACAGTCAAGCACCTGAACTTTTATTTTACACTGCGCTCACTGCAGTACCTAACGAGGCCACTGGATTAAAGGTCGCAAAATGTACTTTTATGAGCTTTAAGCCATGTTATAATGTCGTTACCGCCTTAAAAACAGACGTGGAGTTGTGTTTTGTTTCACTCACACGTTATTATTAGTCCGTCTACATCTCCAACCTCCTCCATGTGACGTCTTGAAGCAATAGTTTTCAAGTTAACAGCTGCCTTTGACCTTTTATACAGTGGAGCTTGGAAATTCCAGGGTTGAAATTATCCAAATGATTCTAGTGAAGTTGTGTGGAGTTTAATAACACAGTGAAGCACTTCCTGTATTACCACGTGACTTTACAAGGCGGAACAGAGTGTTTCTTGTTTGAGAAGAACTCTAAATATTCAGGATTTGTCTGTTAAATGTGTGAATGAAACAAAACACAACTCCAGGTATTTCTGTGATGAGGAAACAACACACTGGCCTCCTCATCTACTCGAAACTATGGCTAAATCTTGGATTAGAGGCCACTTTTGACTCAAACGAAAGACTCTGTAGACTAAGACATTGAGCTTCTGTATTTGAAAAGTGATAAAGTTTGTGTTATTTGGTTCCGTTAACGGATATCGCTAAACTACAACATATCTACAAAACTGCTCCAAATAACACCAAAGTGCTATGGGTGTGTAAAACAACTTGTTTTATTACCGAAATCAGGTTCAGATTGTAAAAAACATTAATATTCCATTAATGTATTTTCCTAATGTACTTAATGTATCTTGAGGAATTCTTCTTTTGCCATGGATTCTACCTGGACGACACATCTCTTAGGCTACGTTCACACTGCAGGGCTTAATGCTCAATTCTGATTTTTTTGTGAAATCAGATTTTTTTGTCAGGTCATTCACATTTCCAATTAAATGCGACTTATATGTGATCTCCAGTGTGAACTTTAAACACCCCAAAAGTGTCCCGCATGCACCTTGGAGGACATGACGAGGTCACGTGCAGCGAGCGTGCTGAATGTTTACAGAAGTCGCCTAAAGTTGCTGTCGTACCAGAGCCAGAACATGTACAGCTTATTTGTTTTAAGGAGGAGACGGAGAAGGAGAAAGACAAGGTTTTTGACCATGGCGTTTTGTGGGGCAGTCGCAGCAACGTCCGTAGAAATGAACGTGTGGGTGCGGAGTCGCAGCCAAGAGTGGTGGGATTGCTATGTGCTTTGCCGCTTCACTGACAGAGTTCATATACTATTTTCGCATGACGAGAAGAATGTTTGTGTACATTTGTGAGCGCCTACTTGTACCACTCTCGCTGGAGGAAACAGACAGACTTCAGAGTGAAGTCGCATGTCAAAAGATCGGATATGTATCAGTTTTAGGAACACATATCCAAGTGGCCTGGATCGCATTTGGAAAAATCGTATCTGTGTTGTTCAGACTGTCATTAGAAGATCAGATACAGGTCACATAGAGGCGAAAAAAAACTGCAGTCTGAACGTAGCCTTAATGTATTTTTCTCCCATAAGGATCACAAATTTGACAATATCATACTTTGTGGCCATACCTGCTTGTTAAAGCCTGATCTCGTCAGATCTCAGAAGGTAAACAAGGCAGGGCCTGGTTAGTACTTGGATGGGAGACCGCTGGGAATTCCAGGAGCCACAGTGGAGCGCCAGTCGCAAAAACTGTTGTTGTGTCCTTAGGCAAGACACTTCACCCACATTGCCTAGTATGAAAGTGGAGTGTGCGTGAGTGTTGGAGGTGGTCGGAGGGGCCGATGGCGCAGATTGGCAGCCTCGCTTCCGTCAGTCTGCCCCAGGGCAGCTGTGGCTACAGAAAGTAGCTTACCACCACCAAGTGTGGAGTGAATGAACAATGAACTGTAAAGCGTTTTGGGTGTCATGAAAGGCGCTCTATAAATGCTATAAATCAGGGGTCTTCAACGTTTTTCAGGCCAGGGACCCCCAAACAGATGGCGAACTGGGCCAGGGACCCCCTACTATATATACGACATAGAATTGTGTTTTATATTAAATTGAGCTTAGTGTCATGTATAAACATTGCTACTCTGTTATGGTACATCCAATACAAGGACATAATACACATAATACTGTATTTTACACTATAAAATATGAAATTATATTATTTTAAAGTGAAATCAAAAGATTTTGCGACCCCCCCTGCAGTACCTCCGCGACCCCCCTAGGGGTCGCGACCCCCCTGTTGAAGACCTCTGCTATAAATTAATTAATTAATAATTAACATTTTAATAAATTGTACAATAACATGGTTTATTGAATTCCATGTATGATGTATTTAGGTTTTAACTCAAAAAAATTAGTTGAAATTTGAATTTTAGGCATTTTTTCAGTGAAATTTAATTTACTGAAATAACTAAGAGGATAATCTCCTGTTTATTTTTAGTATCTGACAAAATGAAGCAAGACCTTTGAATCAGGCTCAAAAAATCCCCCAAATCATCAGTTTTTACACAAGAATACCTTATTTTTATATGAAAGCAGTACATGACCAAAACCTTGTAATACATTTTTAATATATTTATGGAAATACTGTAAATATAAATGGAAGATTTGTCCTATTTACCTTCAGGGTCTCACATTATTAGACCAATCATTTCATGTAATACAGGAATAAGTATCTATTTGCACAGCTGGTTTTGCACTTTTCTCTCTATACTGTGTAGTTAGTGTTTATATTAAAAGTGTAAATTTGATTCCAGCTGCGGTTTGTCCCTAATCGTGTACAATAAAGGCAGAAATCAAACTCAGACACTCAGACTGACAGGAGACAGAGCCCAAACCCCTTTATTAGATCACTCACCAAGGCGCTCTAACCAACATGACATAACACACTGTAGAAGCAGTCCAAATTCGTATAAAACTACGCCAGAAAAGATACTTAAAACTGACAAAACCTGCCGCAGGGTTACAATCTTCACGGAAAAATAAAAAAGAGTAAAAAAAAATAACCTTAAGCAACGCGAAAACAACATTTCACTTTCCAGTCCTTTCCAAACTTTTAATAATACACATTTCACAACGATCTTTAAGAGACAGCCAAATCCTCTGTTTACAGTTACCATCTCAGAAACGTAATAAAACGGGGAAATTCTGCTTTTATGACTGTGCTAATAGCTCGCAGGAGAAACGTTTTATTGCTATTGAACGCGCTTTATGCCTTTTAAAACAAGCCAAAACCAAGAAAAAAAGAACAAACAAACCAAAAAAACACTCATTTGTTTCCTTATTGCACAATACAATTTTCACTATACATTGGAAGCACCATAAGTTGATAAAAAATTGTTGTCAGTAATGACTTTGAACAGCCCTAAACGAAGCTCCCGTTGAGTTTTACACCCGTCCTCTTCTTCCAAACGCGCTCATCTGTTGGTGGTTAGTTCCTGACTTGTGGTCTTCCACCTGGGAGGGAAAGAAAACACAACAAATCATATATTTTAATTAGAAACAGGCCTGATGCATTCTGGGACTGTGCTGATGCTTCTTCTTAATGTTGCACTGTGGAACATTACCAAGTTAAAGGAACAGTAACGTTTTTACAATCTGAACCTTATTTCGGTGATAAAACAACGTGATGTACTCACCCATTGTACTTTGGTGTCATTTGGAGCATTTCTGGAGATTTTGTAGTTTAGCGATATCCGTAACGTGAGTGGTCGGGGCAGACTGTTGCGGTCACCAAATACCACAAACTTTAGCACTTTTCAGATGCCAAAAGCTCAATGTTAGTCTACACTTTCGCTGGAGTCCAAAGTGGCCTGTAATCCGATATCTATCCATGGTTTCGACTGGATGACGAGGACCGTGTGCATGTGCATTTGCTTAGAAGATGCTCAGAACTTTTCTGTTGCAGGCGACACATGGCTGAAGATTCGGACTTTGAGACTGAAGAGGACTTATTTGAGTATGATGGCCGTCCTTGTCGTTTTGAGCCTGAGTATACGGATGAGGAGGTATTAGAAAGAATGAAGCGGAGACAGTTTTAGGAGCAGCGCACCAGAGAACACCCATCGGTATCGCATTACTTCTCAGAACTGTGCACTGAATCCGCTGGCCTTCTTTCTTTTCCTTTGCTGGTAAAAAATCGTGCAAACACGACGGTCCAAACGTCTTACAGCTTTGCCTTTCATGTTTGGGTCCATTCTCAAAGTAACTAGCCACAGCTTCAATAACTCCAGATTGTGATGAGGAAGCCTGTGAAAACTCAACTTCGTCCAAGCTGTCATTTTGTTTTCACAACCGGGATAAATGCATGTTCACACCATTTAGGGTTTTCTCAAGCGGAGATGTTTTCTTATTCTTATTCCTTTGCTTCTTTATGACTGTAACCAAGAGCTGAGAGCGTCGTCTTATCTGCAAATCAGCTGTGAATACGCGCATGTGCACTGTCCTCGTCGTCCAGTCGAAACCATGGCTGGATATCGGATTACAGGCCACTTTTAACTCCAGCGAAAGTGTAGAAATTGAGCTTTTGTCATCTGAAAAGTGCTAAAGTTTGTGTTATTTGGTGACTGCAACACCGTGCCCCGAGCACTCACGTTAAACGGATATCGCTAAATTTCAAAATCTCCAGAAATGCTCCAAATGACACCAAAGTACAATGGGTGAATACATGACCTTGTTTTATTACTGAAATAAGGTTCAGATTGTAAAAACATTAATATTCCTTTAAAGGTCCAATATTACGCAAAACTGACTCTTGGAAGCTTTAGAATGTTGTTACCTCCTCAAAAATATACCAGGAGATGTTATTGCTATTAGTCTGTTTACATCTCCAAAGCTCCAAATGCTCTGTTCCACCTTGTGATGTCATGCAGTGGCAGTTTTAACAGCTCCTTTTACCTTTTTTTTAGTTCAATAAAAATTGGCAACTCCAGGGCGGAAATTATCCAAATGATTCTAGTGAAGGTGTGTGGGGTGGAACACAGTGGAGCACTTCCTGTATCACTGAATGACATCACAAGGTGGAACAGAGTGTTTTCTGTTTGAGAGAAGAACTGTGGGGTTTGTGTGTGAATGAAAAAAACAACAATTCCAGGTCTGTTTTTGATGAGGAAACAACATGCAACTAAAAGAAAGCGTTCTACAATGGGCCTCGTAAGAATAAGTTGAATTGTTGGGTAAAATGTTCCACAGGAGGGCATTAAGGTGCATCAGTGAAACGTACATGAAATAATGCAAGAAGCTTATAGCAACACTGAAAGGGTCAGTAAATCTATGACTTTGGAAAGCACACGGTTTGCTTTGGTCATTTAAGATGGCCGTTACATTTGTGGATCGATTGGAACAATATTTCTGGAGAAACAGTGTTGATCCAATCATCACAAATGCACATATAAACAAACAGCGTGGACGTGCTGAAGGATGGAGCGGCTCAGAAGGATATTTGACTCCTCAGGCTAACGCCAGTCGGTATCAAATATACAGTTAATGTAACCCAGCTTATAAAACCTACTATAAAATCTATTTATACATTTATTATCATCCTCGTTTTTACTATTGCCTGTGACCTCCCGTATCCCGTTTATAGGAGATAAACAGAGCGGTGGGAAGAACGGAGAACAAGTAGATCAATAAGCAGAAAATATCTTGTTTCGTGTTTTTATAAGTTTTATAAGTACCTGAGCTTTGTGTCCCTCAACTTGCAGATGGCTCCACTGTGACTAAGTCGTGTTACGGTTTGTTTGCCGTCAAATTAAAGGAACTGGTCAGTGTTATCCCTAATGCTAATCGCTGCTAGCCACCGCAAAATGCTAATGCTACTTTTTTAAAGTGATAGTGCGTTTTTTTATGTTAATCTGTATGGCTTCCCCTTCAACAGTGTCCTGAGATTAAAGGAAAATTAACGTTTTTTTACAATCTGAGCCTTCTTTCGGCAATAAAACAAGTAGTTTTACTCACCCATAGCAGTTTGGTGTCAATTGGAGTGGTATCGCAGAACTTATGTTGAGCCGTTCTGTTCTACCAATGATCCCGTATCCGTTAGCATGAGTGCTCGGGGCACTGATTTGCGGTGTCCAAATAACACAAACTTTAGCACTTTTCAAATCACAGAAGATCGCTGTGTCAGGGTAGACTTTTAGTAGATTCCAAAACGGCCTGAAACCCGATATCGCAACAGAAAAGTAAAGTTCAGAGCGGTGTTAGCTTCTTTCGGACTAGCTGTGTTTACAAAACAGCTGAGTTCACGCATGCGCACTGTCCTCTCTGATGATGTCATCAAATGAAACTATAGCTGGATATCGGGTTTCAGGCCGTTTTGGAATCCACTGAAAGTCTACCCTGACACAGCGATCTTCTGTGATTTGAAAAGTGCTAAAGTTTGTGTTATTTGGACACCGCAAAGAAATGCCCCGAGCACTCACGCTAACGGATACGGGATCATTAGTAGAACAGAACGGCTCAACATTAATTCTGCGATACCACTCCAATTGACACCAAACTGCTATGGGTGAGTAAAACTACTTGTTTTATTGCCGAAAGAAGGCTCAGATTGTAAAAAAACGTTAATTTTCCTTTAACAGTGATTTACCCATGACAGTGTGATCTGGTCCCGGTTCTCCTCCGTTAACGTAGCTCGTGAACGGTAAGTCCGGTAAATTCGCAGGGACATTTAATAAAGCTTGTTTTTCTTCTCAAAACAACATTTGTCCGAAAAGTGATATATTTGCGTCCCAAACAGTTGTCCGCTAAAAATTCAGCAGCGTATTTCGCATTTGCATATTTTCTCTCTAGATTCGTATCAATGCGCCCACGTTAGCTCTATTAGCCTGTTCACTTGTAAACATCTGTAAAAAGTTAACAGGCTAATACAGCTAATACTGTATGAGCGCAGTGATACGACTTGAGAGAAAATATGCGAATGTGAAATACGCCGCTGAATTTTTAGCAAGTGAAGGGGAAGCCATACAGATTAACATAAAAAAAAAACCTGCATTATCCCTTTAAGTGTTTTTGGTGCATACTGCCAGTTTGCAATGAGCAATTCATAATATAATTCTAAGAACTAAAAATATAAAAATCCTTAGAAGTTTAGTAGCAAAAATAAGTTATTTCAATTCAACCTACTCAACCTACTTAATATTTTATGATGTTTATGTCACATTATTTCCCTTTATCATCCAGAAAGTTTAGGATTTATAGCTCTTCACATACTCGAATGGCCATCGACAGGATTACACACTCGAAACTCTTGTTTGGTCACGTTGTCAATAATCACATAATCCTCATGGCCAAAGGAGAAATTCAATTTGGTCGAATATGTTTCGCAGCTCATCCAAGCTGCTTCAGTCTTTTGTCCAGCTGACAAATTAAATTTCTCCTTTTGTCATGGATTCTACCTGGGCGACTTAGGGATTCTACACACATAATCATCATGTTTTTGTTTTGTTTTGTTTTGTTTTCTCACAATAATTCTAACACTAGAATTTGAAACTGTACAGCACGTCGCGTCAACTTCCAGACTGGTCGCTCAAAAGCCAATCTGAATTTTAGCTGATGTGTTCCATAAACTCAAACTTGACACAAACCAGATGAGTGAACGCGATAGCTTCATATAGCTGCTAGGCTAACTGCACAACATGAGAGCAGCCGCTGTAGCACCACGTAGCAGCGTAGCTTTGCGATGCAGTAAAAAGCACAACAACAAAACACAAATTAGCCAAGCCAGAAATTGCTTTTTTTTTTCCTTCTACATTAGCGTTAGCTTAGCGACTTGGTAAGTTTTACCTATACGCTTTTTGGCAGCAGGTCTCCTTCGACCACCTGATATGGGGTAAACACATGTAGAGTATACATCATACAGGAAAACAAGGGTGTTGGCATTTTTAGGGATGCACCGATCCGATTCTGGGATTAGATATCGGTGCAGATACTGAAACATTTGCTGGATCGGTTCAGTGGATATCCGGGTCGGACATATGAGCTGATATCGTAAGACTATTTACTGGTCGTAGTTGGCTCCATAATGTTTTATCAATACAAATCTGTTCTGTCGTTACTTAAAGATCCCATGACATGGTACTTCTTGATGCTTTTATATGGCTCCTTAATGGTTCCCTAATACTGTAAATGAATCCTTCTTCAAAATCAACACTCAGTGCATGAGAAACAGAGATAAGATGAGAAAGAGTAATTTTTCTCTCTCAGAACAGGCCATAATGGGCGTTGTTGCTTGAATGCAAATGAGGAGAAAAGAGATGGCCTATAGTAGAGGGTGGGGGCGTGGCTAAACTCTCCGCTCTCCGCTGTGCACTCTGATCCATTTCCGCGTTTTTGCGTGGAGAAGAGATTTGAAGCGTTCCATTGAAAAATAAACACATTTCCACAGAAAATAAAATTAAACCACTGCTGTTCAAAGGTCCAGAGGCTCAGATAAAGGACTTCCGAGCCTAGAAACACTCGGACGTGCCTCCAGGCAAATAAAAAAATGCATTTCGCATTGCCTAGTGCATTCGCAGTCCAAACTCTCTGGGCGTGATTTACAGAGACGCTGAGTACAGACAGACGGGGGTGGATCTGCATTTGCATTTCTTTTTTCGATCTGACGTCAATATGGTGCCTTGTTCAAAATCGCCCGTTTGAGCTCCGATTTTTTGTAACGCAGAAAAGGATCGCAAATGCTCAGTTTAGACATTTCGCAACTTTTAACCATGGGGGGGGGGGCCTAAACAGGGTAGGGGAGCTCACATTAACGTTCAAAAACCTCAGAAAGTGAACATTTCATGCCATGGGACCTTAAAAATAGCAGCTACAGGACGCATTTGGATAAGTTTTGTTTAATTTTGTTTTTGTTTTGAGGAAATAAATGCTGTTTTCAGTCTCTGCATTGGTATCGGTTGATATCGGGTTTCGGCAGATACTTGAAGACATAGTATCGGAGTCGGTATCGGAACTGAAAAAGCTGGATTGGTGCATTCCTGGTCATTTCTTACAAGTCTGAAATCTAAACATAACCGGACCCACCTGCAATGAGTTTCGTGAGTTTTTCGACCTCCACGTTCCCCTCACGGGATAGGTCTACACAAAAACAAAAGGGAAAGATCATGTTACACTGTGTAGAAACAACCCAGCTCCTCAGCATTTGAATTATCTATGAGCTTTAAAATGAGAAAATGTAAAAGTATGTGCTTGCTTCTAGTTGACGTAAATGCTGCTGTGAACTTCGAGTCAATATTTACAGATGGATAAACACTGAGAACATGATACACACTTTAGGCACTATGAGTAACCCATTATTGTTATTCTAGACCAGGGGTCGGCAACCTTTACCACGCAAAGAGCCATCTGGACCCGTTTCACCCAGTAAAGAAAACACTGGGAGCCACAAAACCCTTTCGAAATGTAAAATGACACTGCATATAACGGCTTTTTTTTTTTGCCTTTGTGCCATAGAATAACATTTTGAAAGTGAACGAACTAAAATAAAATACATTTATTTAAATACAGTGGTCCCTCGCTATATCGAGGTTCACCTTTCGCAGCCTCGCTGTTTCGCAGATTTTTTTTTATAGTGTATCAACGCGTTGTGTTCTGCATCCTGATCTTTGTCAGTCATTGTCCTACATGCCGTGTCTCCTGTACAGTATAGAATGCATTCAGTCTGCCAAATTTATTTAAATGTTCGATCACGAGCAGTGTGACACCTGAGAGCGCACGGATGCGTTCTCACTACAGTTCTGTGTTTGAATGAGAAGCAGTCCGAGCCGCACCAGGCTCCGCTTTCAGCCCTAGTGCGTCCTTCTCTGGAGCATGAGGAAGGATGTGAAGACCAGGGACAGACTCAGCACTGGCTTCAACAGACGCAAAAAGAGCCGTTTCCTATGGAGCCAGTGACTCATGTCTCCGCGCCCCTTGTGCATCCAGCCGGACTCCTGGAGCCGTGTGACCGGTGCCACGGTGCAGAGCTGTAGAACCCCTTCCCCCCGTTTCACGGTCTACGGGGCTGCTTGTAGGTGCAAAATGCCAGGACAATTAACGTAATTATATTTAAGATTTAGCTAAAAACGGTTTAAGTCTTTTCTCACTTTGGACATTTTTTAGGTTTAAAATTGTACTTCCTGGTTGGAAATCATGACATCATGCTGTTACCTAGCAACACTCCTCTAATGTACACAGACATTATTTAACAAATAAAAATATAAGAAAACACCTTTATTTTGTTGAAATAATGTTACAAAATGTGTGTATTTTGTATAAATTGAGCTGAACGTTTGGCTCAATATGTCATCAATATGTGACTCTCTAAAATAGAACTCTCTACTTTCTGGTATTTTTCAACATATTTTTCAACAAAACGCTTCTATCAAAATTAGAAAATCATTAAAACCTGCTGCACTTTAAAGTTCACATGAGTCAGTTTTGTGTAGGACCATTAATAGTACACACAACAGTAGTCAGATATCAGTACAACAGATATCTTAGGTGCTTTAGGTTCATAGGAGAACACAGATCAGATTCTTTGAGTATCTGGAAAAGGATTCATTCAATCATTTAATCCTCCCTGGTGGCCCCAAACTCACTATCAAGGCTAGATCAGGTAGAAGAAGGAAAGTTCAGATAAGCCAAAGAAGATGGTGTATTTTGGTGCTGGCAGACACGTATGGGATTAAAGGCCGCCAAACACTACAGGATATTTCAGACTTAAAAGATTTTTAAACATGCGACAAAAAGCGCACACCCCAGACACGAGGAGAATCTTATTTTTTAAATTTAAATTTTAAATCTCTGATCACAAAGACTGCTGTGGGATATGTTTGCGGACCACTGGGTACACAGGTGTGAGTGCACCTCACATCAGCTCTTTTCTTCTACAGTAAAACCACTTTGAGACTCTTAAATGTTCAAAAGATCAGAGCACCACACTTCTAGTTTAGACTCAAGTCAAAACTGTGTTATTATTATTTGTGAAATGAGTTATACTTCAAAAACATGATTTTTAAAGCATAAAAGTTTGGCAATAAAGTCCACAGGAAGTAGATTCATTATGGCTAATCTACAGCTTCACCCAGATCCATGCGCTGGATGTAAATAGAAACATGAAGGAACTACTCTGGCCTTTTTACTTTCAAAGAACAATTTAAACTGGACTAATTTAAAGCATAAACATTTGGCAATAAAGTCCACAGGAAGTAGATTCATCCATCCATTTTCTTCCTCTTATCCGGGGCTGGGTCCCCGGGTCAACAGTCTAAGCAGGGACTCCCAGACTTCCTTCACCCTGGACACTTCCTCCAGCTCCTCCGGGAGGACCCCAAGGCATTCCCAGGCCAGCCGGGAGACATAGTCCTTCCAGCGTGTCCTGGGTCTTCCCCGGAGCCTCCTTCCGGTGGGACATACCCGGAACATCTCCCGAGGGAGGCGTCCAGGAGGCATCCGGAACAGATGCCCGAGCCACCTCAGCTGGCTCCTCTCAACGTGGAGAAGCAGCGGCTCTACTCCGAGCTCCTCACGTGTGACTGAGCTCCTCACCCTATCTCTAAGGGAGCGCCCAGCCACTCTGCGGAGGAAACCATTTCGACCGCTTGTATCCGCGATCTTGTCCTTTCGGTCATTACCCAGAGCTCATGACCATAGGTGAGGGTAAGAACGTAGATTGACGGTAAATTGAGAGCTTCGCCTTTTGGCTCAGCTCCCTCTTCACCACAACGGTCCGGTACAACGACCGCATCACTGCCGCCGCTGCACCGATCCGCCTGTTAATCTCACGCTCCATCCTTCCCTCACTCGTGAACAAGACCCCGAGATACTTGAACTCCTCCACCTGAGGCAAGGACTCCCCACCCACCCGGAGAGGGCAAGCCACCTTTTTCCGATCGAGAACCATTGCCTCGGAAGTAGATTCATTATGGCTAATCTGCAGCTTCACCCAGATCCGTGTGCTGTGTGGATGTAAGCAGACACATGAAGGAACTACTCTGGGCTTTTTACTTTTAAAGAACGACTTAAACTGGACTAACAGTGCGGTTTTGTGGACTGGGTGTCATTATTTGCAGAGGACAATTTCTATGGATAATATGGATGAGATGTTGCACTTTAAATTTACCACTTTATGATAGGTGAGTAATAAAGTCTTCTCATTATTTTCACTGTTTCCTGAGTTTGTATCTTGCGCCTCTGTGTTTGTCACTCCGTCTACCCCTGACGCTCGGTTTTATTTGCTGTTATCGTTGCTGATGTTTGGTGGTGCTGATCTGACAGCTCAGAGTCACACTGACACCACACACAAGGTAAGAATTTATGTTTTTTTAAAGATATTTTTGAGCAGTAAATAAGACCTGTAATGAAAGGTGCACTACATAACTTTCTGGAGGAAGGTGAACAATTAAACCCAAAGCATTAACATCTCCATGGAGGCAGACAGATTGCGGACCCTCTCCTGAAAAGCTAAACAATGCACGTTTAACAAGCCTATAGGAGTGAGTGACTTACCTTCCAGCTCGAAGTTGGTGGTTCCGGAGCTGGACGAGAACTGAGGACCTGGAAGCGACAAAGACGGAGATGACTTAAGCCACAGAAAAGATTCTCAAAACGTGCTCCAGAACTGTCCGAGTCCTACCTGAGACTACCCTGGTGACTTTGGTGATGGGGGCCTCTCCTTCGATCACCCTGGTGACTTTGGTGACGCTGGGTTCGCTTTCAATGACTCTCGTTACCTTGGTGACGCTGGGTTCGCCTCCAATGACTCTCGTTACCTTGGTGAGGGAGGGCTGCCTCTCGATCACCCGCGTCACTTTTGTTTCTGGAACTGCAAACGCACACACACACACACACACAGGTTTTGTGATTGATACTCGCAGCTCATGTCATGAATATTCCCTAGGGATATGACGCTAACTATAGGCAATGCTCTGTCTGAAGCTCTGTTACTCAAGTTAGACTTTAATTTGACCTTTAATTTAATTTGACCATAAACAACTGATTTAGCTGGAACTACAACAGGTGAGATGATTTGTGCTCTTAAACAAGTCTCTCGCGAAAGGTTCTTCAGTCGTATGATCACAGGCTCCTGAAAATTAGTTATTTACATCCATTTTTCAGACTATCTTAAATCGTTTTTTGTCAGTGTTTGCTAATGTGTGCAGTGTCTCTCCATGGTAACTGCTGAACTGCCACCATAGAGATGCTGTACATGTAGAACACCCCCAGCATGATGTCACTGCAAGGTATCAATACCTTTCACGATCCGAACAGAGAAAATGTGTCTGCTATCCATGGGTTTCAGAATGATAAGAAATTAGGCCCGTTGCCATAGTAATTAATAATACAAAAAATACTGTATATATCCTCTGAATGAATGAAACCCATGAAGAGGACACTAACAGCGAAAACTAAAACTCAGAGAACTTGGGTTACATTCAGTGACTGGTTAAAACTAAAAAACCTAAAACTAAACTAAAAAAGGATTAAACAAGGACTAAACTAGGACAACTAACTGGAACTGTATTGTGTGTTTACAAAACTAACTAAAACTAACTGAAATTATAGATAAATCGCTCTTCGTTTTCATCTTTGTCACTTTATTTACAAGCCTTTTTTGGAGTTGGTAAATGTGGAAGTTTTGGTGTGTATTTTTATTTGTTTTTGCACTTAAGGCTGCAGCTTTTGGACTGCTGTGGTTGTTGTGGGGGTAAACCTGAATAAATGTTTTAAAATTATATTTGTTTGTTGTAAGTTCGATAACAAAATACTTTCTTTTTGAATCCTGCACTTGACAAATAACTCAAAATATAACCCAAAAACTAAAACTAATAAAAATTTAACTAAAACTGAGCAGTTAGAAAAAAAACAAAAACTAACAAAAACTAAACTATAATGAAAAATTAAAAACTATTATAACCTCGGCCTGTACCCATTTTTTTTTTTTTTTTTCTCAATTTCGGCTAATTCTAGCTAGATTGTAATTTAGATAGCTAGACTGTAATTTTATCAGTTAGAGGCTTATTTAACAGCACAAATCACCTCACCTGTTGTGGTTCCAACCAAGTTAGCGCTTTCTGGAGTTCACAGAGTCTAACCTGAGTAACTGAGCTTCTAACAGAGTCGCGCTTTCAGTTTGTTTCACACCTTCAGGGAATGTTGGCGGTATCATTTGCAAATGATGAATTGATCTCACCCAGATATCAAAAAGGCAACAAGTGCTTGGCAAAAAAAAATCTGACTAATTGTTTTAACAAGACGTGCCTGCATCTACAGCAAATATTTAGGAACCGTACATGCCTCATCCTGAGTGAGTGAGTAAAGTTAATTATAACACTCACTGGCGTATTAACAAAAGTGTTGACGTTTTGACAGCTTTTGCTCACCTCAGTTCTTCCTCTACTATGAAGTTATGAAAATATATGAAGTCCCATACCTGTTTCAACCCGAGTGATGACCCTCTCTGCCGATAACAAATATATCAAGCGTTAGTGTTTATCATGAGTGATTTATGCTGTGCAATATTGAAGCTACTTACTCAGAAATGTAAGGGGAATTTCCTGGTACCTGAAACCTGGACTGAACTGGAAATAAAATATAAAGACAAATTAGAAACATGACTTTTATCATGTGTTCCATAATTATTAGGCCTGTCACTATAACATATTTTGAAGTATTGTTACAGAGAAATATTGCGATAAACGATAATATGGAAGCTACTTTATACAACTGACACAAAGATAATCCCAGGAAACCAGTTTGAACCCTTTCTTGCATTGTGACCACATATTGCCTAAGTTTAAGTGGGTCAACTGGAGGGAAAACAGACATTTTCACCCCTAAAAGCATGCTGGCCACATACATGCAGCCCTGTAGTTGCATTCTATTGCTGCTAGATGGCCCTGTGATATCCTGTTGCAGAATCAAGATGGCAGCCCCCAGTGGAAGCAGGTGAGGATGGCCGTTTCCCAATTCAGCGACGGCACACTTGTGAGCGTCCTTGGAACGGGATGTGCGTCATATCCGGCGCGACAAGCGCCGTTCCATTCGTTTTTTTCCCCCTGCACCGTTAAGACGAGCTCTGAATGGCGCCGTTGTTTCCATGGAAATCGGGGCGTGGAACAAGCGTGCAAATATGCACGCTTCGCACACTTAAAAGCCCCAGCATGCACAGCGCGGGAGGATATATGACTACAAAGACCGACTCGCCAGCGACATCCACAAGTGAGAGTTGCGACGTCACTATAAAATATACGTACTGGTTCACCTCACCTACAACTATGCTACATGAAACTCTTCATAAACTACGCTAAACATGTGTGACAGTAGCCGTAACGGCATAGATCACGGCACCTGTATTACCGTTCACATGCTTTTCCCCTTACACTTCTATATTTCCTTTGCTGTTGTAATGCTGCATATTCTACAGTGTCGCCATGTCCAACGTTTACTCTAAGCTGCGCACTGTTCGCACATTCTCAGCGCACAAGAAAACTTATGCAGCGCACTGTAAATCAGGGATGAAAGAGCTTTTAGCGGATCTCCGCTTTTTATTCAGGGTCATTTTTTTTATATCTGCAAAGTGCGAGCCGCGCGGCGGGGGGGCATTTCAGATGTGGAGTTAGTGTGTTTGCTCAGACACATTAAAAATTAGGGGGAACATTGGCCATGTCCCAATTCCAAGTATTACTAGTCGCAATAGTATAATATTTTTGTCTTCGGGGAACAAGGAGCAGACCACCCAGCTCATTGAGCTGAGGCGGGACCTGTTCCATTTCGCAGACGGCCATGTGAGAAACGTAGTGCACTAAGGCGAGTGTGCGCCGTCTCGACGACAGCCCGAGTGCACACTCACAAGCGTGCCGTCGCTGAATTGGGAAACGGCCTTTGACTTTCCCACTTGTCAATTGCAATAATTCCTCCATGGAGAGGAAAATGAAGGGAAAATCAGTTTAGTAAAATATTTGTTTTAGCACATGTAGAAGTAGTATTTGGTGATTTTCAAAGAAAAATAAACAAACCAGGAGGTATTTTATCAACTGCCCACATATGTGGCCACCATACATATAGTATTGACCTTATAAATGCCAAATATGTACACATATGTGGCCAGTATGCATGTAAGTTTTTTGTGTACTGTATTAAAGTAATGATATAGTAATAAACTTTCACACCACACGTACAGTGATGAAGCAGCTATAGTACGAAAGTTTAGGGGTACATTTTATTGCAATATATTATTGTATATTATATTTTATATATATATATATATATATATATATATATATATATATATATATATATGCACTGAATATTATATATAATATAATAACAATCTCTATCTGTTTGAATTGGCTAAACACTGCTGAAAGTTGACAAAATTGTTGGTGAAGTTCACAGAATGTCAGTGTTACTTCAGGGAACAATAAGTATTTTGCATTTTTTGACATTTTTGACATTGTGACACCATTAGCTGCATGGTGGCAACATATGTGACACCCCTAAAACCCCCAATTTAGGAACTTTATTTGAAAAAAAGTATGGAGTATGTCTAATAATGTAAAAATATATGTCTGATTGGAATTTGGCAGCTCTGGTACAAAAAACTTTTTTCTATGCAAGAAAGAGTAGAAATGTACAGTATCATTAAAAGGCCTGAGCTGCAACAGATTATACAAAATTACCACAGGTTCATGCACACAAGAGAAAAATGATCTTGTGAGATTTTTTTCCAAGTTTTCCATTTGGATTGGAAAAAAAGGGTTACGTGTTGGTGAGTTACATCTCTTACAGTTCCCAAAAGCAAAAACAGAATGGAAACAAAACAATTAAATCAAATAAATAAAACATTGTGAGGCGAAAATTGGAAACTGAATCGTGAAATTTATATATTAGGAATTATGTTAAAATTTGATCTTGTCTCGTTCAACCCAATCTCGTATCTCAAAAATTGTGTCTCGTCTCATCTCTACTAGTGAGCTTTAAGCCCTGTTATAATGCTGTGACCTCATCAAAAACAGACCTGGAGTTGTGTTTTGTTTCACTGAGTAACCTTTTATTATTAGTCTGTTTACATCTCCAAAGCTCAAAATGCTCTGTTCCACCTTGTGATGTCAAGTAGTGGCAGTTTTCACATTAACAGTAGAATAGAAATTGGCTATTCCAGGGCTGAAATAATCCAAATGATTCTAGTGAAGGTGTATGGAGTTTAAAAACAAAATGCAACACTTCCTGTATTACCAAATGACATCACAAGGTGGAACAGCGCGTTTTCTTCTTCCAGGTCCAAGTGTGTTTGTGATGAGGAAACATTATAACACAGATCAGAGCAATAACAGTGTAATATGGGCCCTTTAACTTCATTATAACTAAAGTTTGATCTAATCGGCTAATCGTTAGTCCTAAATGTGAGCGGGAAGCAGATGGTCATGCACTGTGGCCCACCTTAAACTCCATGTATGTGATGAAACGTCTCAGAAGAGAAATGAGATCCTCGCTTCCAACAGGCATATCTGAACAAAAAACAAAACAAAAACAATCATGTATTATCTATTATATTACAAATGATCTGTTATTGTGTTCGAATGAAGGAAGAAAGAAAGGTTCCAAGAGTATAACTTAGGCTACGTTCAGACTGCAGCCTGAAGTGACCCAAATCCAATTTTTTTGCCTCTATGCGACCTGTATCTGATCTTTTAATGGCAGTCTGAACGACACAGATCCGATTTTTTCAAATGCGATCCAGGCCACTTGCATATGTGGTCCTAAATCTGATACTTATCCGATCTTTTGGTATGCGACTTCAGTCTGAACGGCCAGGTCGTGTTTCCTCCAGTGAGAGTGGTACAAGTAGGCGCTCACAAATGTACACAAACGTTCTTCTCGTCATGCAAAAATAGTATATGAACTCCGTATCAGTGAAGCGGCGAAGCACATAGCAATCCCATCACTCTTGGCTGCGACTCCGCACCAACACGTTCATTTCTGCAGACGTTGCTGCCACTGCCCCACAAAACGCCGTGGCCAAAAACCTTCTCTTTCTCCGTCTCCTCCTTAAAACAAATAAGCTGTACATGTTTTGTCTCCGGTACAACAGCAACTTTAGGCGACTTCCATAAACACTGAGCACGCTCACTGTGTGTGACGTTTAACGTTCACACTGCAGATCACATACAAGTCGCATTTAATTGGAAATGTGAACGGCCTCGCAAAAAAATCGGATTTCACGAAAAAATCGGAATTGAGCATTAAGCCCTGCAATCTGAACGTAGTCTTAGCTTTTAGTCATAAATGTCTTTACCAATATCTGTTGACCAGTATGTTACAAAAAGTACACTTTATTGTCCCTGTGTATTTCAATCAATTAATCAATCATTTGATTTGTGTGTTTGACCCATTCTTCAATGTTGCTGGGGAAACCTGTGCCGTAACACAGCGCCCAGGGACCCTTCTCCAGATCCTGAGCGAGGACGGATCAGGACTAACTCAGCTTTGGGTATTTATTGAAATTAGCTATGTAGGTAATTACTTTTATTATTACTTCAAAATGCTTTACTGTGACTAATCCAAGTGTTCTCTATGAAACCCAAAAGGTAGAAAATGAAAAATAAAACAACCAATAGAAATGTTCTGTTTTAAATTGTGAAATCTCATTTGCAACAGTATCCAGTATTAAAACAGACCTATTCTGCAAAATGTACTTCATATTCTTAAACATTTTTATAGTTGTTTCCCCCTTGCCATTTAATCACTCAAACTTGTATTTGGAAGGATTCTTGCAATGTTTAGTCGCTTATTTTCAAGATGTGTGTAGAATCCTTCAGTCGTCCAGGTAGAATCCATGGCAATTTGGCAATATATTCAAGATGCCATTCTGCCAAAAAAACAAAAAAAACAAAACAGTTTTCAAGGCCACCGATACATGCCCACTGTGTCGTACTTCCTTCCTTCTCCAATTAAATTTTCTTAATCAGTGATACATGTAGGATTCAGCAGCGCCAAAAGACAAAAATCCACTACTCCCTAGTGTGGTAAAAGGAGAAATTCAATTTGTCAACTGGACAAAGTTTATTTGGTTGAAGACGTTTGCAGACGCTCATCCAAGCTACTTCGTCAGTTCTGGCTAAAGTGCTGATGGACACAGCTTATATCTAGCATGAACATGTATGTGTGACTATGTGAGAGTGTCTTTATCTGTGTTCCTGTGTGGCAAGGTGTGAGAATGTGTCGGTGTGAATGTTTCTTATTGTTGACTGCGATATTTCACTGTAATGTATTAATGTAATAGGGGCTGCAGATGGAAACTAGCTATGTCGCTATAATCTGGTGCAGATCAACTTTGTTTTGTGAGCTTAATGTCTCTGTACATTGTCCCTTTTCAAATAAAGACTAAACTAAACTAAACTAAAGCTGCAGGGAGGAGCTAACTACACTGAAATTACTCTGAAACTATCCCACCTCTTGTTTTCAGTTTCTGTTTGAGGTCTTGTTTAGCATACCCATTCAGTACCATAATAGGTGTTTTCACACCTCTGGACCTGTCATGGCTAGTCCTATTTTTCTCTTTGTTTGTTTTGATTAGGTTTGAGAATTGAATTATACATGGGAGACAAATAGTGTCTGACCCCTCCATTCCTGTTCAAGGAAGGATTCCCTTTTTTGACAAACGAAACGTCTTCGACCAAATAAACTTTGTCCAGTTGGCAAATTGAATTTCTCATTTTACCATGGATTCTACCTAGATGACTGAGGGATTCTTCACATACTCCCTAGTGTGATGTGCAGCTGTCCATAGGAGGCGTTGACAGCATGCGGATCCCATTGGGCACCACAGTTTTCAAACGCGGAGGTCAGCGAACTTTAGATGAATATTGCATTTTAAAGGTCCCATGGCATGAAATTTTCACTTTCTGAGGTTTTTGAACGTTAATGTGAGCTCCCCTACCCTGTTTAGGCCCCCCCCCCCATGGTTAAAAGTTGCGAAATGTCTAAACTGAGCATTTGCGATCGTTTTCTGCGTTACAAAAAATCGGAGCTCAAACGGGCGATTTTGAACAAGGAACCTTATTGACGTCAGATCGAAAAAAGAAATGCAAATGCAGTTCCACCCCCATCTGTCTGTACTCAGCGTCTCTGTAAATCACGCCCAGAAAGTTTGGACTGCGAATGCGCTAGGCAATGCGAAATGCCTTTTTTTATTTGCCTGGAGGCACGTCCGAGTGTTTCTAGGCTCGGAAGTCCTTTATCTGAGCCTCTGGACCTTTGATCAGCAGTGGTTTAATTTTATTTTATGTGGAAATGTGTTTATTTTTCAACGGAACGCTTAAAATCTCTCCCCCCGTGCAAAAACAAGGAAATGGATCAGCTGAGGGCTCTGAGCAGAGAGCGGAGAGTTTGGCCACGCCCCCACCCTCTACTATAGGCCAGCTCTTTTCTCCTCATTTGCATTCAAGCAACAACGCCCAGAATAAAGTGTTTGAGAGAGATACGTATTTATGACTCTTTCTCATCTTATCTCTGTTTCTCATGCACTGAGTGTTGATTTTGAAGGATTCAGTTACAGTATTAGGGAACCATTAAGGAGCCATATAAAAGCATCAAGAAGTACCATGTCATGGGATCTTTAAAATGTCCAAATTACAACCTGATGATCCATGTGTGCCATAGATTATAACTATATAGCAAACACAAGCACAGTGGATCTTCTGTAACAAAAGCATCATGAACATGTGGTAATGTTGAATGCAGTTTGAAGAGTTACCTGAGGGATAGAGGACTTTGTCGATGTAGTGAACGACTCCGTTGGTGGCCATGATATCGCCCTCTCCCACGGGCACGGTGTTCACAGAGACACTGCTGTTGGTCTGGGGGAAGAGAACAGTTAAGAACTACACTTCCAGGAACTTAATTTATACTGGGCGTTAAGACAGCTCATAACTATATATGATTCCTCCAACAATCTGATATTTTTAAAAGTAGTCAAGTAGTGATTCAGTGCTTCTCTGTTTAAAGACGCTGGACCTGATTTTTACCGTCTTAAAAACGTGAAAAACAGAACTAGCTCTTCTTAGTTTGCAAATAGTTTGCAATGGTCCAAAGTTATTCCTCACTTACTTTAATGCATTCAGAACATTCTAATTATTCACCGCCATGAGTTTCTGGACGTTTTTCACAACTCTCAGTGACCAGAGCGGTGTTTCGTCGTGGCGGTAAAGCTAACAACAACTAGTATGCTAACTGCTCACGTCCTGATCATCGGACAATAAAATGCTTCCTAATTAGATGCAGACAGCTGATTTATTTTGACCTCAAAAGCTGCTTAACTCTAGTTTTTGTCTTTGAAAATGTTCAGTCCAGTGACCCGTATATGACACAGTTTTGGTACTTAAAAGGTGCAGTAACTTTTCTCCGTCAAATGCTTTTCTCCATGGAGATGTTATTGCTTTGTCTTGAATCTTTCTCAGAATGGTATTAAATCTTAGTTATAGGTCAGATCTCTGGAGAGGCGACCCCGCTCACAGTCTGAATGTCAGAATTTCGAGCTATAAAACCACCTGTAATTGAATAAATGTAAAGTAGAGCTGTTTAATGTCACACTGTGGAACATTCCAGGCAGAGCAATGGACGTATCCACAGAAATAACAACGTGACAGACCCCCAACCAAACACTTCTACCTTACGACAAAAGGAGAAATTAAATTTGTCAAATAGACAAAGTTTATTTGGTCAAATACATTTCGCAGCCCATCCAAGCAAATAAAATTTGTCCAGTTGACAAATTGAATTTCTCCTTTTGCCATGGATTCTACCTGAACGACTGAGGGATTTTTCACACAACTCCTACCTTACATTTATTAAATAACAGTTTTATATGGTTTTATAGCTCAAAAATCCCTAGAAAAACAGGCATTCTGACTGTGAGCGGGGTCGCCTTTCCACAGACCTGACCTGTGACTTGGTCTGGTTTGATCTCCATGAAGATAGAAAGGTTTATGTCACATTGTGAAACATTCCAGACAAAGCAATAACATCTCCACCAGAAAAGTTAAAGCTAAAGCTATTCCTTTATTAGTCCCACAGTGGGGAAATTCCAGTTCTGCATTTAACCCATCCTGTTATTAGGAGCAGTGGGCAGCACATTACTGCGCCCGGGGACCATCTCCATGATCTTCTTGCTTTGGCTTGGTCAGGACCTCAGCTGGAGGATTTACCTATGGTGCATGTTTTGCACAATGCACCTTTAAGGTCGTATTCACACCAATTTTTTATTTTTTAATTGCGGTTCGCTTTCACACTGCATTTTTTCCCCAACTGAACCAACATCTATAAACAAAACCACGTGTGCTGATGTCGCTCAGCCGTTGGACAGAAATGAGCCGTGTCAAAACACGGAAGGAGGAGAATAATGGTGTTACGTGCTGTTTTCAGTCTAGCCTTAGCGATATGGTTTGCTCAGTTTTTACAGTTCGCACAAATGTTTGAGCAGCATCATGAGGTTTACACTATTTTACAATCAATTTACAAATGACAAAGACACAGGACAAGACGACTACGGAGGACAGCGCTCATGTGCGCGCACCAAGTTCTGACTCTTGCTCTTCACGCAAAACGTAAGTAAGCCTCGTTAAGTTTCGTTTCGTAAGCTTCGGTTTCCCATAATGCTCGATTTATGACGGGAGCTCGTTAAGTACAAAAAGCCAACTTGTGTCGGATCGAGTCCGGTCTGCATTCTCACCTCAAACGAACCGCACCAGGATTCGAATGGAACCGTGCCGAGACCGAGCTTTTTAGGTGGTCTCAGTTCGCTTGTTTGCTCCAGATCGAGATTTTTGATTTTTATTCACACCAGCCCAAAAGGTCCAAATCAAAGGAGCAAACGAACTCTGGTTCCTTTTAAATGAACCAAACAAGGCAGGTGTGAATACTCCCTATATAGTGTAGTATAGTGTAGTACCTCACTACTTGCACTTTGTTATGTTCCACTACTTCATACAAATCAGCGACAGTTCTAAGAGTTTACATCTTCTATCCCGCCCTGTACGTCCAGTTCAAAGTACATTTTTTAAAAACATTTTTGTATTCTTCCTTCAAAAGAGTTATAATTAATTACATGTTTTATTCATAGCGTTCTTTCGTGTGGTTTCCAGTCGTCCGTGGGTCAGTTTGGAGCACACTCACCGCAGTGACCCGGAGGTTGCTGCCCTGGAGGGTCTTGATCAGGTTGGTCACGCGCATCTCCAGACCTCCCCCGATGTACACGCCGTTGTTAAAGTGATACAGAAGGATGGTTCTGAGTGCGTTTACGTCCCCTGAGACAAGACACAGCCCGTTTTAATGATCTCCATCACAGGCGTCACCTTAGTGGATTAATGATAATAATACGCCAAGACAACTCACTCTTAAGCAGGGCCAAGTCTCTGCTACTCAAGCCAGAGAAGGCCTTATCACTGGGGGCGAAAAGGGTGAAGCCTCCCTCCTGTTTGAGCAGATCAGTCAGACCAGCAGCCTCCATCAGAGACAGGAAGATCCTACACCAAACACAGCACTTAAATTAAACAATTAAATGGGCTTTTCAAGTGTTTGGAGTGGAAATGGAACACCCTGCAGGTTCTGAACAGTGTGATATAATCTTATCAGTGTTATGTAAAATACTAATTGATCAAAAAATACAGAGCAGTCCTATTTCAAAGTATTAAGATGTCTAAAGTGATAACACGGTAATAGCATTTCATTTTTTTATGTTAGCTGCACTAAAACAGAGCAAAGGATAATGGCCTGTACTGTTTTTTTTTCACTTGGTCAAATAAAAGATTTCAAAATGTCTAATGAAACTAATGAAAAGGCAGATTTTACTCACAAAAGTCCGACTACAACTACTGATTTTTCTCTCTGCTGCAGTCCATATAAATCCTGATAATCTTAATAGCCGTAGTCCAAACTTTTTCCCTTGTGGATCAATAAAGTTTGATCTGACGTTAACTAAGACACCATTAATCAATGACTAAAGGATTAAACTAAAGGACTTTTCATACACAACTAAAAGGTACATTTACAATTTTGAGGAACATCAACATACTGTAGCTGAACATTTAAAAAAAAAAAGGTGCAATCTGATTCTAAAATGGTACTAGAGCAGCTATAAACTTTAGACTGGTTTAAATCAGGAATAAGGACTAAACTACAACTCAACAAAATCAGGACTAATTCTAGACTAGACTAAGACTATCAGAAGAAGTGCAGGTTCCACCAATTGTACATGTACTAGGGATGGAATGTGTGATCACAAAAAAATACGAAAAAGATACCAAAAATACGATATTGTGATACAGCAGTCCACGATTTAGTATCACGATATTTTTATATTTTTGCACTCCCCTAATCCCATCACAGCAATGGCACTTCCCCATCTAACTGAATTTCCTTCGGGATCAATAAAGTATCTATGAATCAATCTATCCCTGTGGAGGTGATGCAGACGTGTGGGGCGACAGTAGCTCAGTTGGTCGAGTGTTTGTCCACTCACCCCCAGGTTGGTAGTGCGATTTCAGTTATTGTTGTGTCCTTGGGCAAGACATTTAGGCTGCGTCCCATTACTCTGTCTTACCCCTTCCCATTTATCTACGTCTTTGTCTTGCCCCTCGATAATGAGCTGGGGTTCGAATGTTCCCCTAAGAAATGGGACACCACTCGATTACCGTTTGCGTCATCATCCCTTGCCTCTACCTGAGCTGCTACGTCTACAGAGGCGACAACAACTGACACAAACAAACGTAAACAAATGTCAAGGGTTATCGGGTACCTCAGCTCGACAAAAAAACTAGCTTGTTTATGCTTGAAAGTTCGATGAAAACAATAACGTCGGATAAACAGACATCGCTACAATTAAAACCGCAGCAACAGTTCAATAAAAGTAACGTAGAACATAAGCGTCATAATTGTAAAACATGCTAAACTGTTAATCGATAATTACAACTGCTGAAAATACAGTCGTAGCTCACCGAAATTCATTCGTTCCAGAAGTGGTTTCGTAACGTGATTTTTTCGTAAGTAGAGTCACAGTGTAAAAGGCCTGATTCGTTCGTAGCCAATGGGAGGCCAGCGGGGTGTTGGAAGAATGTATTTACAAGTGTATTTACATTTTGGGGGATTCGTGCGGCTGCGAAGCCGAGCGCGCATTATTTGAATTTTTGAGATTTCACGTTTCGTAACTTAAATTTTCTTTCGTATTCAGAGACGAAAATTTTACGTAAAGGTGTTTCGTAACTTGGATTATTCGTTAGTTGGGTCTTTCGTAAGATGAGGTATGACTGTACATTTATGAGA
Organism: Paratrypauchen microcephalus; assembly: GCA_036785185.1. NCBI lineage: Eukaryota > Metazoa > Chordata > Actinopteri > Gobiiformes > Gobiidae > Paratrypauchen > Paratrypauchen microcephalus. Next base: position 5,365,333 of record JAVJIX010000041.1, read on the forward strand.
CTCCTGGTCCCAAAACCTGCCTGAGCTTGTAGGCGTACCCCTTCGTTTCAAGTCTGGTCAAGAGCTTACTTCGTTTCAAGGGGCATGTAGCCCTCGCTCGTGGCCCGACCCTTGATCAAAATTAGAATCGGGACACCCCTTGCCCTCACATGAACGCGCAAAGCCAAGGGGTAGGGGTAAGACAAAGGGGTAAGACAGAGAAATGGGACGCAGTCTTAACCCACCTCGTCCCGAGTGTCTGCACTGGTGTATGAATGTGTGTGTGAATGGCGGGTTTCAACTTGAAGGTGGAAACGAGCTATATAATCCATGTATCTATCCTTGTGAAGCTGAGCTAGATGTTGTGCTGTGGAGAGGAGGCTGGACTCACTTGAACCCGCCGTGTTCGGTCAGGATCTGGTACATGGAACTTTCCGGGGGCTTGAGGAATGTTACCGTGGAGTGGAGGGCCCCGTTGCTCCCCTCTTTGCTGCCTCGGACCAGACAGGAGTTCTCGATGCACACGGCCTGCCAAAGAAACCCACCACCACCACCAGAGCGGAGGAGGAGATCAGCACGGGCTCCAAAACACATGGACTGCATATGGACAGTGTTTTAGATATGTACATGTGTTCGCTAAAAATAAAGAGCTCTCTAGAAATACAATATGTTTTCAACCACCATGACTTACAATGACTGAAAATACAGACACTCGCAGTCAAAAGTTTGGACTCACACACTCATTCAATGTTTTTTTTTCTCTTCCTACTTTCTATATTTGATATCCATATGAAAAACATCAAATATATGAAGCAAGATATATGGAATTATGTAGCAAATAAAAAAGGTTAAATAAAGGTCCAATATTACACAAAATTGTCTCTTATAAGCTTTAAGGCATGTTATAAAGCTGTTACGTCATCAAAAATATACCCAGAGCTGTCGCAAAAACGTTGTGTCCTTAGGCACGCACACACCACATTGCTTAGTATGAAAGTGGAGTGTTGGTGGTGGTCGGAGGGGGCGATGGCACAGATTGGCAGCCTTGCTTGGGTAAGCCTGCCCCAGGACAGCTGTGGCTACAATAGTAACCACAAACTGCTGCTAAGGACTACTGTTGTACATTTATTTTTATTTTTGTTTTCAAAGCATATTCTATTGCACATTACTGCACATTTCACTGCTCCATCTTCCATTGCACATTTTGATGCACACTGCACATTTTTGGACATCTGTAAATACGTTTTTATTTATTCTTTGCACTGCTTTTAGATTCTGTCTTAGATAGTTTTTGTTTTGTCTTTATGTTGTATTTTGTACACTGTCTTTTTTGCACTGCTTGGCCAGAGAGAAACGACATTTTGATTCACTGTATGTCGAACACATATGGCAGAATTGACAATAAAGCTGACTTTGAACTTTTGAACTTTGAATAGTTGCTTACCACCACAGAGTGTGGAGTGAATGAATAATGATCTGTATGTGGCCATACCTGCTTGTCAAATCCTGATCTCGTCAGTTCTCAGAAGCTCAGCAAGGCAGGGCCTGGTTAATACTTGGATGGGAGACCGCTGGGAATTCCAGGAGCCACAGTGGGGCACCAGTTGCAAAAAAATGTTGTGTCCTTAGTATGAAAGTGTTGTGTGCGTGAGTGTTGGAGGTGGTCGGAGGGGCCGATGGCGCAGATTGGCAGCCTTGCTTCCATCAGTCTGCCCCAGGGCAGCTGTGGCTACAAAAGTAGCTTACCACCACCAAGTGTGGAGTGAATGAACAATGAACTGTAAAGTGCTTTGGGTGTCATGAAAGGTGCTATATAAATGCTATGAATTATTATAAATTATAAAGCGTCTCTGGGTGCCCAGAAAAGTGCTGTACAAAACTTATGCATTATTATTATTATTATTATTATTATTATTATTATTATTATTATTATTATATTATTATTATTATTATTATTATTACACAAACTCAGCATAAATCTGCAGGTTTTGTGTGTTAAACATGTGTGAATGAAACAAAACACAACTCCAGGTGTGTTTGTGATGAGGAAAAAACATTAGAACTAGCGTAATATGGGCCTTTTGTCCCGTAAGGGGTCTGTTGTCCCGGGCCCCAGTGTTTTAGGGGCCCATAATTGGAACCTCTTCCTATTAATTTATAATAGAGGGGGGCCCATTTGAGTCTTCTTGCCCTGGGCCCCCAAATTTCTGTGGATGTGCCTGGTTGTAGTGAGTGCAGTGTGGTGCTTACAGTGCGGTAGATGAAGACGCGGAGAAATTTGCCCCCCAGAGTCTCCAGGAGCTGACCGTTGTACAGCTGCCCCAGGGTGATCTTGTTCTTCAGGATGTGGTTCTCCAGGATGATCCTCAGCATGCTCTGGTCTATGGACATCACTTCATCTGCAAAACAAACACACTTTCACTAAGATTTTCTTTTTGAGTTGATTTAAAAATTGTATTGTTTGTTTTTAAAGCTCTTAGCGGCCTTGCTTGTGCCTGTTAGACTGAATTCCTGTCTGCCCACAGTCCATATACAGCTCTGGAAAAAAATAAGAGACCACTGCAAAATGATCAGTTTTTCTGATTTTACTACTTATAGGTATGTGTTTGGGCAAAAGGTACATTTTTGTTTAAGTCTATAAACCACTGACAACATTTCCCCCAAATTCCAAATAAAAATATTATCGTTTAGAGCAGGGGTGCCCAACCGGTCGACCGCGGTCTACGACTAATCCGGGACTAAACCAGGACTAAACCAGGACTAAACCAGGACTAAACCAGGACTAAACCAGGTCTAAAGGAGGACTAAACCGGGACTAAAGCAGGTCTAAACCAAGACTAAACCAAGACTAAACCAGGTCTAAATCAGGACTAAACCGGGACTAATCCAAGACTAAACCAGGTCTAAACCAGGACTAAAGGAGGACTAAACCAGGTCTAAAACAGGTCTAAACCAGGTCTAAACCAGGACTAAACCAGGTCTGATTGTTTTCAGACCTCAAGTAATGCAAAGAAAAAAGATCAAATTCATTTTAAAACAACATAATACTGTTTACACTTAAGAAGAGTTCAGAAATCAATATTTGGTGCAATAACCCTGTTACTGAAGTAGCTCAGCTTTGTGTTTGTGTTGGAATTCAACAGACGTTGGAATGGAATGGCTGTAATACATGTAGAGATGCTGATTCCACAAGAAAATGCAGTGGTCTCTTATTTTTTTCCAGAGTTGTAGGTCATTAAGCAGCCATCTCTTGCTGGAAGTCCCCAGAGCCAGACTCAAACACTGGGATGATCAGGCTTTCTCTGTTGGTGGCCCCAGACTCTGGAACAAACTGCCCCCTGTTTAAATCCAGGCATTTATCTATTCAGAAGGGCTTTAAACACTCAGTAATGCAGTGACACTTTGCACAATTTGTTTTATTTCATTGTTTAATGTTTTGAATGTTTTTTAAATTGTGTTGGTTTTATTGAGAAGCACTTTGGTCACCTTGAGTGTTGTAAAAGGCTCTATAAATAAAGTTTGTTTGATTAACTGATTGATGTTGCTGCAGAGACCAAGAGTGGGTAGACTGGCACTGGTTCTGATTTCCATTTCTTTTCCCCCCGAGACTTCTAAGGGGGAAAAACTTTATTAAGCGGTTAACCAGCAATCAGCGTGACATGATTTTATAAGTAATAAACATTGCCACTCCAAAGACTTTCACCGAGATGTTGCTACGAAGACCAAGAGTGGGTTAGACTGGCACTTGTTCTGATTTCCATTAATTTATTTTCCATAGACTCCTAAGGGGGAAAAGTATTATTAAGAGATTAAGCAGACTTTAATGATGTTATAAGTAGAAATTGTTGCTACACTAGACAAAATATTACTCAAGTGAAGTTATGACAAATTATATGAAACTAAATAATATTGGAAATAGATAATATATACAAAAACTGGTACAAATTTTGGAATGGGGATCATTCACACAAACCCCATGTACAGTACAGGGAGTCCTCGGGTTACGACGTTGATCCGTTCTTAAGACGCGTCGTAACCCGAATTTCGTCGTAAACCGGATTTTGCCTTTGATCTTCCAACCAAAGCACCAATAACCTTTCCATCTCAATAATTAGACCACTACGATGCTTGGTTATCACTGCCGCTTTCATAGGAGCAGATCAGAGCCCACATCAGGTACTTCCGCCCACATTGGGCACGCACATGAGGCTGTCTTCTTCTCCCTACAACCACAACAGAGCGTATTCTTCCGCCGTGCGCCGCGCGCCGCGCGCCGCGTGCGTTTGTTTACATCTTTTACCACGCTAAACCGTGTAAGACGGAATGACGCGTAATATATACATATTTTTTTTAATGGGGGCGCGTTCGTAACCACGAAACGTCGTAACCCGAGACCGTCGTAACCCGAGGACCCCCTGTATTTAGGCTGAGTTCATCTCTTAAACTGAAAACACTCTGTTCCACCTTGTGCCATATAGGAAGTGCTCCACTGTGTTTTTAAACGCAGCCCTGGAATTGACGATGACTTCTAAAGAAAAGGTAAAAGGTAGGTGGGTCATTCCAAAATTAGGGGACATTTGGGCTTTAAAATTCTTTAAAAATAAACCTTCACTTTTCTGATTTTCTGCTACATATTCGTCAATAATGTTGCCTGGAAGAATCCATGACTCATCGCTGTACCAGCGGCGAGTCTGGTAATGCTTAGACAGACAGCTAAGTGAACCAATCAGAGAACAGTTAACGGACAGCGACGTGAACCAATCAAACAAAAGAAAAGAAAGAAAAGAAAGGCCTCTAGAGCTGTCAGCTGCTGTGGTTTTAAGGAATCGATGTGTTTTAGGTCATTTAAGACCAATTTTACAGCTGAATGGAAGGGACGTTCAGTTCTCCGATGCGCCATCTTGATTCAAAACTGAAGAGGAACTTCTGCTGCCTAAGAGTGACGTTGCGGGCAAAGGCGGGTGCACTGACGTCACCATCTTTGAACGAATCAGAATCGCGGAGTCCGTTGTTAACCGGGGGAGCGAGGGTGGAGAGAGGGTGTCCAAATGGTATCTCGCTGTATAGGAAATACAGAGAGGTATCATTTGGCTGGCCAGATAATCAATAATGGGTAATAAACTATCAAATGCTTGATTAGCTCAGCTTACGGATCAATGGTACAATTTTTATTACATGATTTATTTGGTTTATTTCTTTATTTACTCTAATCACAGTAACAGGGTTGCAGGTAACAGGGTTGCAAATCCGCACTAATGTTCACTTTATCTCAGGAGTAGAAGCTGTTTAGCTGTTACTGCTAATCAGGAAGAGGAAAAACTTATTCATGGAAATAAATAAAGGAAATAATAATAATTGTCTTATTCTGATCATTTGCATAACAGGGTTGCATGAGGCAGAGTGAGACATTCAATCAAGGCTAACGATGTTATAAAAATATGAAAAACAGAAGAAAAGACAAACCTTTTCTCTACCCATTCTTTTGGAAAACTGTTTGATGACGTCAAGTCCAGTCCTGATCATGTGGTTTTGCTTTCTTCTACCAGGCTAAAAATGTTCTGGTAACAGGGTTGGTGCATGTTGTGGGACACATGTTCCATGAATAATAATTATTATTTCTAATATTATGTCTATTAAAACTAATGTTCCCACAGAGATGGCAATGAAACAAATAATGCAAAAAACAAGAAATTTCAATTTAATTTTACTGTTTATTCAGTTTAGTCATTAGAGGGGTGGGACAAGACTCCAAACTTATTTTGGTATTTTAAAAACTATTTTCAAGCATTCTTTTCCTCTTAGTTTTTTAGATTTGGTCTCAGGACAAGTAAATTCACTCAGAAACTGTATGTTTTAGTATTTTGTATGTAGATTATTTAATCCACAAGGTGGAACAGAGCATTTTGAGTTTTTGAGATGAAGGCAGACTAATAATGGGATGCTCAAACATGTGTGAATGAAAAAAACACTCCAGGAATGTTTTTGAGGAGGTAACAACGTTCTAACCTGCCTTAAACCTCAATTGACTCAAACACAAAGTCAATAATATAGGAACTTTAAGGGTTTAAAGGCTACTTTTACCTACCGACATCTGCTTGTAAAATGGTCAAACCCCATTTATCATCTTGGCTAATAAACAATAACAAATGGCCTTATATCTTTCCATTTCTCATACCATCCACAGCCCTAATACGTATGTGTAGATGAGTGATTTACCGTTCACTTCCAGGTACAGCTGTACTCTACAAATCATGTCATAGGAGAAGTTACAGGGCCCATACCACACTATTTCTGATCTGTGTTGTTGACTCTTTTGAGCGATAAGTCATGTTATAATGTTATTTCCTCATCACTAACATAAACGTTTGACACATAGACCCTGTATATTTATCCTGTGTTTTTCTCTCAAACTGAAAACACTCTGTTCCACCTTGTGAAAGAACACTAGAATCATTTGCATAATTTCAGCCCTGGAATGGCCTGTTTTTACTGACCTATAGGTAAAAAATAGCTGTTAACTTGAAAGCTACTGCTTCACATAACAAGGTGGAATGGAGAATTTTGAGCTTTGGAGATGTAGACTGACTAATATTCAAACTATTCATAACTATTAAAACATGTGTGAATGAAACAAAACGCAACTCCAGGTAAGTTTTTGATGAGGTAACAGCTTTATAACATGGCGTAAAGCTCACAAGAGTCAGTTTTGTGTAATATAGACCCTTTGCCTGGAACACTCATTGCAATAACTGCATCTCTCTCCATGGCGACAAGCAGGTAACATCATAGACGTGTAATTAATAGATGTGACGTTCGATGCTAATCAGACATGAAAATGGGTCAGGGGTCACCCTTCCCCGGTCCTGGTTTAGACCCTGTTTAGTCTTGGTTTAGTCCCGGTTTAGACCTGGTTTATTCTTGGTTTAGTCCTGTTTTAGTCCTGGTTTAGGCCCCTGCTGTCAGCTAATATGTCCCTTTGATGCAGAAATAATACGATAATATGACTCACCCCATAAGAACGCGGTCACTCTGTTGGAACAGTGTGCCGTGTTAATTTACGTATTCACGTGTATGCAGTGCTGCGTATATCCACAGACTTTAATTATCCGGAGCTCCAGATAAACAGACGTATCCCAAACATGTCCCAAGAGTTCCTCCTTACGTAGCATTAACGTAACAAGTTAAGGATTTTGTCCAATTTCATGAAATGGCGCGTACATACACGAGGCTCGCTCACAGCTGATCGGCGAACAGCTGCAAACACAACAGCGCTAATCGTCATGATTGGCGGGAGCGCGATCGGTGGGTAATTATGCTGCAACATGATTGGAAGCGGGAGCGCAGTTCGGCCCTGCGAACTTGCAAACCCCCATCCCCCTTTATTTTTTTTTCTCCTCTGAGCTACACGATTCATGTAGGTCACCCATTTTGACTTTAAAACGTCAAACTTCGCCGAAAGGTGAGGGATTTTCATGCCTGCTAATGCTATCATCCACTTACTATAGCAACTTGGCTAGTCCCATGTATTTTTTCCTATACTCATTAGCATTAGCCCTAAAATCACAAATTATGAATAATCAAGAGTGAGGTATTGAAAATCATATAGGTTTCTCATCAATGCTAAAAGTAGTACTGAAATTAGATATTAATTTAAACAGATATCGATACTAAAAAGTCCCATTCACAGGACAGAAATTAACCTTTCCTGAATCGCTTTAGAATGATCTTGAGCTGTAGCAGAAGTATAAGAGCACATGGACTAGTCATTTATTAGTAAATTAATAGTAATTTATATCTTGTAGCTCCTGTAGTGTTTTATACAAGTGTTTTAACTGGCATGTGATTTGTTGATGAAAGATCTCAGTCTGGGATTACACAGGGACAAAGCATGCGCTCCCTTCGTGTTCTGGAATGCCGAGAAGAGACAGGATTGGTCTTACATGGGAAAGACCTTTACTTCAGATTACAGCTGTGTGGAGTCACGTATGAGTCAGCAGTACACTCATACACAGCTGGCACTTCCACTAGACGAGGGTTGTCAAACACGGAAATCCGGCCCTCCAAGACCTATTAAAGGTCCCATCCATGGCATGAAATTTTCACTTTCTGAGGTTTTTGAACGTTAATGTGAGCTCCCCTACCCTGTTTAGGCCCCCCCCCCCCATGGTTAAAAGTTGCGAAATGTCTAAACTGAGCATTTGCGATCCTTTTCTGCGTTAGAAAAAATCAGAGCTCAAACGGGCGATTTTGAACAAGGAAACTTATTGACATCAGCTCGAAAAAAGAAATGCAAATGCAGTTCCACCCCCGTCTGTCTGTACTCAGCGTCTCTGTAAATCACGCCCAGAGAGTTTGGACTGCGGAGGAGCTACGCAATGCGAAATGCGGTTTTTTATTTGCCTGGAGGAACTTGCGAGTGTCTCCTTTATCTGAGCCTGTGGATATCTGAAACAGCAGTGGTTTAATTTTATTTTCTGTGGAAATGTGTTTATTTTTCAATGGAATGCTTCTCATCTCTCCCTCCGCGCAAAAACACAGAAGTGGGTCAGAGCGCACAGGGCACAGCTGAAAAGGAAAGAGTGGAGAGTTTGGCCACGCCCCCACCCGCTACTATAGGCCATCTCTGTCCTCCTCATTTGCATTCAAGCAACAACGCCCATAATGGAGTGTTCCAGAGTGACATTTATGACTCTTTCTCATCTTATCTCTGTTTCTCATGCACTGAGTGTTGATTTTGAAGAAGGATTCATTTACAGTATTAGGGAACCATTAAGGAGCCATATAAAAGCATCAAGAAGTACCATGTCATGGGACCTTTAAAATATTTTAATATTTACATTTTCTATTAAAATATTGGTAATTTTCTGCGCCTCTTTTCTGCGCAGTTTAGCATAGCAGCGTCTCCAGCGCCTCTGTGCGTGGCCCCTCCCACCAGAGCAGCACAAATGAAGACTTGCCATCGTTTTGACTGTTGACTATGACACCCTCATCAGCAAAATGTCAAAAATGAGAAAAGTGGACGCCAAGTGCAGGATTTTCCAAGAAAAATTCACTAATTCCTATTTGTTCACGGAGGTGAATGGGAAACCTGTATGTTTGATGTGTTTCCAACAAGTGGCAGGGCTCAAGGAATTTCATTTCGAACAATACAATAACTTGAACAGAGAATTGAGAAGACAGAAGATAAACAAATTATTGCTGGGACTGAAGAAACAGCAGTCTGTAATAGATTTGCGTTTCTCTGGACAAATATTTGGACTTATTCCTGTTTGTGGGGTATATTTGCCATGAGTTTTCTGATCCGGTCCCTTTGGGATCAAAGTGGGTTGGATACGGCCCCCGGACCAAAATGAGTTTAACACCCCTGCATTAGATTGTATAAAGAAGTTGACTAAAGGACTGTCAGCCGTAGCAGTCCAGTCAAATGAAGCTCACCGAGGCTTGCTGTTATAGGAGCGGATTTGAAGCCATATTAGGAAAAGGAATTTATTTACGGACAAAATAGTGAAATAGTAAAAATAAAAACACCAGGATCATGTAGAGCGGGTTAATATGATTTTAAGACCAAAATGACTCACTGCTAGCCTGGGAATTCCCAGGCCGCTTCCGTTCGTTTCGAACTGGAAGGCGGCCTGGAAACTCGTCCAAGCGAGAGTCCCAGATTTAGGGCCCCAATCAGAGAGCGGGGGAGGGGTGGCAAGACGGTGACGCGTACTACATGACAAACGGAAGCTTGTAGTTTGAACTGACAACTGACATGATTGGCTATGGACTTACGTTTCCAGACCCATATCTCACTTGTGATATGGTCAGGTGTTAACCAGACTAACTCACTGCAGCAGTTACAGAGAGAGGGGTGAAAATTTCTCAGTGTAAAGACGTTTGGAGTCAGTGGAGCCGGAAGCGCCCCCATGCTCACTTCCTATTTGAAATGTAGCGGCAAGCAGGTTAGCCATGTCCTTTTATAAATACAGTCTATGGTATTTCCTTACACAGTAGAGGTTATAATAGTCCAAACAGATGCAGTACTATGTGTGGGACAATGGGGAAAAATATACTGATTTCTATCGCGTCCATTTATTTTAAGATGCCCAGTTTGTCCTCAGTGCATCAAATGTTTCTTTTTCACCAGACTAGTGAGGTACCATAGAAGAGAAGAGCAAAAATATAATAATAATAATAATAATAATAATTGTACCTTATATCCCAGATTAATACATTTTTCAGTTACTATTGTCTTGCAAAAGAAGAAGAAGAAGAAGAAGAAGTGACTTTATTGATCTCACACTGGAGAAATTCTTCTCTGCATTTTAACCCATCCTATATATATATATGCATATATTAGGAGCAGTGGGCAGCACACACATTAGGGCGCCCGGGGACCATCTCCATGATCTTCTTGCTTCGGTTTGGTCAGGACCTAAGCTGGAGGTACCTATGGTGCATGTTTTGGGTTGATGGGGGAAACCGGAGTGCCCGGAGAAAACCCATCCAGACACGGGGAGAAACATGCAAACTCCACACAGAAAGGCCCAGGCGACCCGGGGATCGAACCCAGACCATGCATGCAAACTCCACACAGAACACACACAGAAAGGCCTGGGCGACCCGGGGATCGAACCCGGAACCTTCTTGCTGTGAAGCAAGAGCGCTAACCACTCAGCTACCGTGCCACCAAAATTAAAAATCTATGTCATATCTGTGAGTTCGAAGGGAAAAAGAATAGTAAAGATGCACCTATTTGGCTTTTTCAGCTCTAATACTGTTACCTTTACTGTTACTTTAAGTATATGCCAATACCTGATATTAACCAATACCAGTGTAGGGGTGGAAAATGGCCCTTATTTCCTTAAAACATAGTTCATTTATTACAAAACAGATCCAGTTGTATTATGTAACTGATATTTATCCTTCATATTACTCCTGAACAGCGTTGTTTAAATAAAAGTTCAAACATTATGAGACATTCTAGGACTAAATCGGCCTGTAAAAATTCTTATGACATGCAATTAAAGGCCAAACAGGATACTGGCCGATACCCGATCCAGCTGAAACATTTTAGGATTTCAGTACATCTGTACTACAGACTGTGAGGACTGAGGAGATTTCTTATGTCTGATAGCAACATCTGAAAATATTGGTTATGGGTTAAACCAAAATGTCTAAATCCCTGTGTGTAGTAGTATTGTAGTACAGACTCAGTACTGACCGGTGAAGGCTGAGTTGGAGGGGGCCAGCAGAGTGTACTCGACCCCTGGCCTCATGGCTCCAGCCAGGCCCAGCTCCGTCACCATGTCCCCGAACGTGGACTGAGACGAACCCACCAGCTCCAGCACCTGCTTGGCTGGAAAAGCACACACATATACAGACATTTAGTACTTCTTTAGAGGGTATTTTCATAATAATGATAATTCATTGATTTTCAGCATGTCGCTTTTTTTTTTATCATTTGGAATGAATCAAAAACTTCATTAAAAATGCAATTTCATAAAACTCAATTTATCACTTTGTTCTTTACATCACACAAAGACCACAGTTAGGTCATCTGTTCAGTACAGTGATATTAAAGGTCCCATGGCAAAGTTTCACTTTCTGAGGTTTTTGAACATTAATGTGAGCTCCCCTACCCTGTTTAGCCCCCCCTCCCCATGGCTAAAAGTTGCGAAATGTGTAAACTGAGCATTCGCGATCCTTTTCCGCGTTTGAAAAAAAAACAATCCCAAACGGGTGATTCTGACGTCACACTCGCGGAAAGGTTTCCACCCCCCATCTGGATGTCTACCCACCGTGTCTGGAAATCACGCCCAGAGAATTTGGACTGCAAATGAGCTACAAAATGCAAGATGCATTTTTTTTTTGCCTAGAGACACGTGAGAATATTTCCAGGCTCGGATGTCCTTTGTCCGAGCCTCCGAACCTCTGAAACAGCAGTGGTTTAATTTTATTTTCTGTGGAAATGTGTTTTTTTAATGGAAAGTGTCTCATATCTTCCTCCGCTCTTAAAACACGGAAGTGGGGCCAGCGCACAGCGCACCGCTAATCCAGGAAACAGCGGAGTATTTGGCCACACCCCCACCCGCTGCACTAGCCTGTCTCTGTCCTCCTCATTTGCATTCAAGCAACAATGCCCAGAATAAAGCGTTTCAGAGACATATTTTTGACTCTGACTGTGTTCATGAGGCTATCTCATGCACTGAGTCTTGATTTTGGAGAAAGATTCATTTACAGTATTAGGGAACCATTAAGGAGCCATATAAAAGCATCAAGAAGTACCATGTCATGGGATCTTTAAAGGAACAAACCAAAACTCTGTACAATTAACTGGAGTGTTACAAGGGCTGCTGCCATAAGTCATATATCAGCTTAATGTTCAATAAATGTGAGCTTAAAGCTCTCGTACCCGATTTTTTTTATTTATTTTTTTCCATATTTGAGCAAAATGAGTCTTGCTGCAGTACAGATATTACTATATTATATAAGCAGCTCTTGAGGTCTAAATAAGTCTGCTACAGTTTGTCTGCACCTAATTAAAAACATTTTATTGTTGCAGAGAAGTGCTTGTTAGCTTGCTAGTTGCTGTTAGCATTACCATGACAGCATTTGTCTTTGAGACTTGTGTAAAGCTGATAAATTATAAAAAATATATATTTTAATTTTCTCATTTTATTAAATGTTGTAAGTGGAATAATACTAATACCAATATCTATTCAAATGCAATCTAAAATAATATTTTAAATCAATAGAAAACCTTCCAAATAAACAAGATAATTACATGTTATCAATTTATAAAGAACTTAAATGATAAATCTGAATCATTTAATTATCCCTATTTCATGTAATATTTGTATATACTAACATTATTTGTCTGTTTCTTGTATGTTTATATGCAGTAAATGTAATTTAAAAAAAAACAATGTTCAGAATGCATAAGGTAAGTGACAAATAACATTGGACTACTGCAAACTGTTTAACATGAGGTAGTTGTGTTTTTTTAAGACAGTAAAAATCAGATTTTATTTTTATTTTATTTATTTGCACTTCCTGTATAACCTGTGCTTCATTGTGTAGCCGTGCAGTTCTAACCTGAGTCGGGCATGAGCACTCTGTCGATGAGGTGGATGACTCCGTTGCTGGTGACGATGTCTTTCTTGAGCACCATCTTGACTCCGTTGACGGTGAGACTGTCTCCGTCACAGCCAATGGCGATGTCGGTGCCCTCCATGGTCTCGTAGGAAGTGCCGGACATGATGGCCTCCGAGCACTGCACCGAGTTCAGGAGGTGGTACTTCACTAGAGCTGCAGAGGGACAAAACACGGGGAAATCAGCCGAGGAACCGAGGAAGCAACCGCAGACTGTATAAAGAAGTGGACGAAGGGAGAGTGACGTCCCCCATGGCTCAAACGAAGCTCATGAGGCTCGCGGTTATAGAAGCGAATTTGGAGCAAAGTTCCATATCAGGAATAGGAACTGATTTACAGACAAAATAGCAAAATAAAAACACCAGGATCATGTAGAGCGGCTTAATACAAACATTCTAAAACCATGTTAAGACATTTTAAGAGTCTGACAGCAGCAATTACAGAGAGTGGGGCGAGATTTTTCGGCATTTTTTCAATGTAAAGTAGGGATGCACCGATTTTAGCTGAAAATTTTAGCTGATACGATATCCAATATTAATGTTGCTGTTATCGGCTGATACCGATATTTATTTATTTTGAATTCTGAGATAACATTTTATACAGACTGAAAATCATGCAAAATGAATTTTTGAATGTCTTCTTTTATTTTCAAAACGTGTTTTGACTCCCGATTTTTTTATTTTATTTTATTTTTCCAATTAATTTTTTTTTAATAGTGTAACATTTTTTTTTTTTTTTAAATAGTGTAACATTGTGTTCTGCTTCCTGATTGGCTAAGGGGCCTTTGCCGATTGATGGGGGAAGGGGTCTAAACCTGGACTGGACCAGGACTAAACCAGGATTAAACCACCGCGTGCGGCTCTTTGCCTGGTTTCGTGCGGCTCTTGCGTTTGTTCATGTCGAGGTTTGATGTGCATGTTCACCTCGGGACCGAGGAGGAGGCACGGTTTGGGCACGGGTCTCGTGCTCGCAGCCCCTCACCGGTCATGCTGCGCTATCACGTGTCCGCACGCACCCCCCCCCCCCCCCCCCCACGCTTCACTATTAATACATTTTGTTGAAAAGTTTGACTGTTTAAATGAGACAGAAATGTGAGAAAATGGTAATTCGAGGGATTACTGTACTGACAAATATCAGTTGTTAATATCGGCCCACTCTTACACATCGGGCCCATACAGATATGTTGAAAATTTGGCAATATCGGCCGATACTGATGTTAATGCCGATATATCGTGCATCCCTAATGTATAGTCATTTGGAATGTGCCACCGGCTGGTTAGCTCAACTGGTAAGTCATGGACTTTCCCCCTGGGGGTTGTGGGTTCAAATCCCCCCCGGGCAATGAGCTAACCAGTGTGGGTCCTTGGGCAAGACCCTTCACGGTACTGCCCCCCGGGCGCCGAAAAAGATGGCTGCTCACTGCTCCTGAAAAGGATGGGTCAAATGCAGAAGTCAAATTTCTCCCGTGTGTCACTGTGTGTCATTGTGTGTGAGACCAATAAAGGCTTAAGCCTAAGATTAATCTTAATCACTGGTGCAATAGGCCCGACATGTGGTGGGCCAATCACAGAGCAGCACTGAGGTTTGTGTGGGAACCAAAGGCAAAGTGCCCAAACGAACAAAAACATCTTTAGGCTATTTTAGAGTCAATACGGACTATTTTGCAGGGACGATTTTCTTTTTTTTCTGTTGTGACGCTTTGACCAATCAGATTGGAAAAGTCTCCATGACATTCTCTTTCAGTGAGAACTGTTCCAGATTATTGTTGTTGAACTCAATTCAAAGGGACAGACAATCCGAACAATCTGGCATGAGACAATTATCAATCAGTACAATTTATGGTTGCAGTCCTAATAGAAACACACTAACAGCATCAACAGTATGCGGAGCCCGTAAAGACTCATAGAAAATCTTTTTTGGGGGGTGTCAATAAAGTGTGCGCTCACTTTGCAAAGCGTGTTCTCATTTTGTGAAATCACGTCCTCGTTTTATTAAGTCGCACGTCCGTGTAAATAGAGCGTGCGCTCGTTTACCTAAATCGTGAAGTCGTCTTATTAAAACTGTGTGCCCACGTTATAAACCTCGTGAGCACAATTTACTAAAGCGTGGCCACGATTTCGGAAACTCAATTTCGCAATTTACAAATTTGCATAATGACTGAATAAAAACAAGCACACATTTTGTACATCTCGTGTACACACTTTGAGCAAATTTAAACAACAGCACGTTTTAGATAGATAAGGACACGACTTTATACAGCGAGCGCACGATTTAGTAAATCAGGGTGCACGATTTAGGTAAACGAGCGCACGTTATATTTAAACGAGCGCGCGATTTTGTAAACTGAGAGCACGCTCTACTTACACCAACGCGCGACTTAATAGAATGAGGGCACGCTTTGCAAAGTGAGCGCGCGCTTTCTTGCCACCCCTCAAAAAAAGATTTTCCCTGAGCCCGGGCTCCGTAAGAGTACAAGTTAAGACAGTTACTACATTTTTTTGGGTTGAATCTTTGTTTTAAGTTTTGTAAGGAGTTAGTCATGTCAAACTGTGCATGTTTGTAATTGTGAGGAATGTGATTGTCTGGGCAAGGTTATCCAAGAATCTTTCTGGTGGTACTCACAGGTCAAGGGTCATTTGCGTCAGTCAGTGTCATGATTATCTTCTTTTGGTCATCGTTTAGTTCCTGTTCAGACCTGGTTCAGTCCTCATTCATACCTCATTTAGCACCAGTTTGTGTGGCAGTTTTGACCAGGTTTTGACTTTGTTTTGTTCTGTTTAAGACAATATATATCCTGTTTCAATTTAGAACAGGTTTAGTATTGATTTGGACGTGGTCTAGTCCTGATTTAGACCTGTTCCGGTATAGAGCTGGTTTGGATCTAGTTTTATCTGGGTTTAATCCTGATTTTGTTTTGGTTCATCCTGGTTTAGTCCTGATTTAGTCCCAGTTTTGTCCTGGTTTATCTATTTCTGGTATAGACCTGGTTTAAATCTAGTTTTATCTGGGTTTAGTCATGATTTAAAGCTAGATTTATCCGGGTTTGGTCCTGGTTTAGACCTGTTCTGGTATAGAGCTGGTTTGGATCTAGTTTTATCTGGATTTTATCCTGATTTTGTTTTGGTTCGTCCATGGTTTCATCCTGGTTTAGTCCTGGTTTACTCCCAGTTTAATCTTGGTTTATTTAGTTCTGGTATAGACCTGGTTTAGATCTAGTTTTATCTGGGTTTAATCCTGATTTTGTTTTGGTTTGTCCTGGTTTAGTCCTGGTTTGGTTTAGTCCTGGTTTAATCCTGGTTTCGTCCTGGTTTAGTCCTGATTTAGTCCTGTTTTAGTCCTGGTTTAGTCTTGGTTTAGTCCCGGTTTAGTCCTGGTTTATCTAGTTCTGGTATAGACCTGGTTTAGATCTAGTTTTATCTGGGTTTAATCCTGATTTTGTTTTGGTTTGTCCTGGTTTAGTCCTGGTTTGGTTTAGTCCTGGTTTAATCCTGGTTTCGTCCTGGTTTAGTCCTGATTTAGTCCTGTTTTAGTCCTGGTTTAGTCTTGGTTTAGTCCCGGTTTAGTCCTGGTTTATCTAGTTCTGGATTAGACCTGGTTTAGATCTAGTTTTATCTGGGTTTAGTTATGATTTAAAGCTAGATTTATCCTGGTTTGGTCCTGGTTTAGACCTGTTCTGGTATAGACCTGGTTTAGATCTAGTTTTTTCTAGGTTTAGTCCTGGTTTTAAGCAGGTTTAGATCTGATTTAGACCTGTTCTGGTATAGATCTGGTTTAGATCTAGTTTTATCTGGGTTTAATCCTGATTTTGTTTTGGTTTGTCATGGTTTCGTCCTGGTTTCGTCCTGGTTTCGTCCTGGTTTAGTCCTGGTTTAGTCCTGATTTCGTCCTGGTTTAGTCCTGGTTTAGTCCTGGTTTAGTCCCAGTTTAATCCTGGTTTATCTAGTTCTGGTATAGACCTGGTTTAGATTTTTTCTGGGTTTAGTCCTGGTTTAAAGCAGATTTAGACCTGATTTTAACCTGTTATGGTATAGACATGGTTTAGATCTAGTTTTATCCTGGTTTAATTCTGGTTAGGTCTTGGTTTAGTCCTGGTTTAGACCTGTTCTGGTATAGAGCTGGTTTAGATCTAGTTTTATCTGGGTTTAATCCTGATTTAATGCTGGTTTTATATTGGTCTTGTCCTGGTTTTGTCCTTGTTTATCTAGTTCTGGTATAGACCTGATTATGATCTGGGTTTATTTGGGTTTAGTCCTTAGATCTAGTTTTATTTTGGTTGATATCTGGGCAAACTTGTAAGTCACTTTTTTTTTTTTTTTAAATCTGAATTTCACAACAAATTTCAGAAATTCCATAAAACCAATTGTTCCAGTTTAATCTCAATTCCAGAAAAAAGGGCATCCAAACATCTCCTGGAATCAGTTTGTGCTGTGTCCACGTTACATCTCCTATTTTGAAAGAGAGCAGCTGGACCTTCACAACCATCTGAACCCGGGGAGCCCTATGATCCCGGGGGTCCTTCTGTGTTTCCCATAGTGTGTGTGTCATGTGAAGTGGCTCATAAAACCATCACAGTTCTGCTGCCAACGCGACCAGAGACGCAGCTGCAGTTCACTGACTTTATGTAAGACCCATAAGAACGATCTCATCCGTTTGTAATCTCTTATATTGCACATGGTCATATTTTCAACACACGCTCATTGTTTTACTGAGAAATACTTATAAAAGCCATATTTTTACTGACTACGGAGAAAAACAGCAGAACCCTTCGTAACACGGTTGCCAAAAGTATCGAAAATCTGATGCTAATCAATACTCAATCTAGTATCAAAACTAGATACTCATTTCAGCAAGTATTGATACTAAAAAAGTCACATGCACAGAACAGAAATTAACTTTTCCTGAATAGTTTTAGAATGATCTTAAGCTGTATCAGAACAAGTAGAAGAGCACATAGACTAGACCTGGTTTAGACCTGGTTTAGACCTGGTTTAGACCTGGTTTAGACTTGGTTTAGACCTGGTTTAGACTTGGTTTAGACCTGGTTTAGACCTGGTTTAGACCTGATTTAGACCTGGTTCAGACCTGATTTAGACCTGGTTTAGGCCTGGTTTAGACCTGATTTAGACCTGGTTTAGACCTGGTTTAGACCTGGTTTAGACTTGGTTTAGACCTAGTTTAGACCTGGTTTAGAGCTGGTTTAGACCTGGTTTAGACCTGATTTAGTCCTGGTTTAGACCTGATTTAGACTTGGTTTAGACCTGGTTTAGACTTGGTTTAGACCTAGTTTAGACCTGGTTTAGACCTGATTTAGACCTGGTTCAGACCTGATTTAGACCTGGTTTAGTCCTGGTTTAGACCTGAATTAGACCTGATTTAGACCTGGTTTAGTCCTGGTTTAGACCTGATTTAGACCTGGTTTAGACCTGGTTTAGACTTGGTTTAGACCTGGTTTAGACCTGGTTTAGACTTGGTTCAGACCTGGTTTAGACTTGGTTTAGACCTGGTTTAGACCTGGTTTAGACCTAGTTTAGACTTGGTTCAGACCTGGTTTAGACTTGGTTTAGACCTGGTTTAGACCTGAGTTAGACTTGGTTTAGACCTGGTTTAGACCTGGTTTAGACTTGGTTTAGACCTGGTTTAGACCTGGACCACTATGGAACCTACCTGGACCACTGAGGGATTTCACAGATAGAAGGACACATGGGAATATAAAAGAAGATATTATGATTTAATGGTGAAAATCACAATCTATTGTCTAAAAAAACAACTTTAACTTTAAAACAAATTGAGTTAGCCAGGAACAAATTAATAATACTTTACAGTCCAGAAGTGTTTTTGTTTTTCTGTTTTTTTGTTTTTTTTTTAACTGGCCAGACCTCCTTGTCATCTCGTCAGGTCTCAGAAGCCGAGCAGGGCCGGCGCCGGTCAGGATTTGGACGGGAGACCACTGGGAATGCCAAGTGCCACGAACTCAATTCCATCAGCTGGGGCTACAATAGTATCTGACCACAACCGAGTGTGGAGGGAATGAACAACGCACCAAAGTGTAAAAGGACTTTGAGTGTCTATATGAAGCTAATTATTTATTATTATTAACTGGGTTACTTTTGGTATAGACCTGGTTTAGAACTAGTTTTATCTGGGTTTAGTCCCTCAGTCGTCCAGGTAGAATCCATGATAACAGGAGAAGTTCAATTTGTCAACTGGACAAAGTTTGTTTGGTTGAAAACGTTTCGCCGCTCATCCGAGAGGCTTCGTCAGCTCTAATAAGAATACTGGTAAGACACTTGCTTATATCTTGCTGTAGGGAGGAGCTAATCTTTCCAACCGGGTACTCACTCAGACAGAGAAAGAAGTCCTGTGCAAAGGACTGAATTTCTCTGTGACTCCTAATCACATCCCCACGGCGGACTACATCACGGCAGCTGAAACCGCCATTAGGAACAACAAGCTCACAGAGACAGAAGCTGGAGACCTTAGACTGAAATTAACAGCTGCACTGAGCAATGCTAAACTTCCACCCTCAAACGTAACACCAGAGGAGAGGAAGGCCATCATTGCTCTAGAGAGGGACCAGAGCATCCAAATCCTGCCTGCAGACAAAGGGAGATGCACGGTGATCTTGGACGCAGCTGATTATGAGGCTAAGGTGAACAGCCTACTCAGTGACACGACAACATACGAAATACTGAAACGGGACCCCACCAATGGGTACAAAAAGAAGATCATTGATTGCTTACAGAAGTTGAGGAAAGAAGAAGTCATTGATCTACAACTGTATTACAGATTGTACCCTGGTGATGCTATCCCGTGCATCTATGGCCTCCCGAAGATTCACAAACAAGGAGTACCACTCAGACCCATTGTGTGTAGTGTTGACTCTATCACATATAATTTGGCCAAACACCTAAAAACCATCTTGGCTCCATTGGTGGGCAACACGGAGCACCACATTGAGAACACAGCCGAATTTGTAAACAAAGTTAAGTTTCTCCAGTTTGGTCAGGATGAGACAATGGTTTCCTTTGATGTAACCTCTCTTTTCACTTGTATCCCCACAGCTGTAGCGGTCGAAGCAGCGAGAAGGAGTTTACTACAGGATTCCAAGCTAGAAGAGAGAACCAAACTTTCTCCTGACCAAATCTGCCAACTGCTGGAAATTTGTCTAAATACCACCTATTTCCAGTTCAGAGGGAACTTCTACAGGCAAATTCATGGCTGTGCGATGGGCTCACCGGTCTCCCCTATCATGGCTAATTTATACATGGAACAATTTGAACAGAGTGCCTTAGCCTCATATCCAGGCACTCCTCCCACACACTGGTTTCGTTATGTTGATGATAATTTTACAAAAATCAAAATTCAAGATTTGGAACCTTTCACTGCACATATCAATTCTGTAGATCCGAACATCAAATTCACCCGTGAAGATGCCAAGGATAACACATTGGCATTCTTAGATTGTGCAGTAACGATAGGAGGAGACCGGGGACTCCAAGTAGAAGTCTTCAGGAAGCCCACACACACAGACCAATACCTGCTTTTTGATTCACACCACCCACTGCAGCACAAACTGGGTGTTATTCGGACATTACAACACAGGGCCCAAGTGGTTCCCACAAGCACAGAGGGTAAGGAAAAAGAAGAACAACATGTGCAGGAAGCCCTCTCTGTTTGTGGATATCCTAAATGGGCTGTTAACAAAACCAAGAGAGACAAGGGCAAGAAACAAGATAATAGAGAATCCAAACCCAGGAGGAAAGGGGTAGCGATTCCGTACCTGGCCGGCGTGTCGGAAAAACTACAGAGGATTTTCAGACAATATGAAATCCCAGTTTATTTCAAACCCACAAACACTTTAAGACAAAAACTCGTCCACCCAAAGGACAAAACACCGAGCCACAAACAAAGCAATGTGGTCTACTCCATTCAGTGTAGTGAAGACTGCAGTGAGTGCTATATTGGAGAAACCAAGCAGCCACTTCACAAGAGGATGTACCAACACAGACGGGCGTGCCAGAGTGGACCGTCTTCTGCCGTACATCTTCACCTAGAAGCCACGGGTCATTCATTTGAGGACAGTGAGATCTTAGCCAGGGAAAAGAATTGGTTTGAGAGGGGAGTTAAAGAGGCTATTTTTGTCAAAAAAGAGAATCCTTCTCTGAACAGAAATGGTGGAGTCAGACATAATTTGCATCCCATCTACAATTCCATTCTTAAACCCAGATCAAACAAACAGGGAAACAATAGGGCTAGCCAGGTCAGGGCCAGAGGTGTGAAAAACAGGCGTGTAGGGATGAATAGAGATCGTTAGCGAGACGCCAGAGAAACAAAAGACGGAAACCAATGAGATAGTTCCGGAAAGTAGTTAGCTAGGTAGCTCCTCCCTACAGCAAGATATAAGCAAGTGTCTTACCAGTATTCTTATTAGAGCTGACGAAGCCTCTCGGATGAGCGGCGAAACGTTTTCAACCAAACAAACTTTGTCCAGTTGACAAATTGAACTTCTCCTGTTATCATACAGCATTTATAGTACAGTATTTAGTATTACTACTATTAATAATCTAGTTTATCTAGTTCTGGTATAGACCTGGTTTAAATCTAGTTTTATCTGGGTTTAGTCCTGGTTTATTCCCAGTTTAGTCCTGGTTTATCTAGTTCTGGTATAGATCTGGTTTAGATCTAGTTTTATCTGGGTTTAGTCCTGGTTTAGTCCTGGTTTAGTTCTGGTTTAGTCCTGGTTTATCTAGTTCTGGTATAGACTTGGTTTAGATCTAGTTTTATCTGGGTTTAATCCTACTATTAATGCTAGAATATTATAATATTTGTGTTGTAGTCCTTGTTTTATTAAATTAGTCTTGTTTTAGGCCTTTTTAGATCTGGTTTAGAATCGATTTAAACTAGATTAAATACTATTCATAGGTTCAAAAGTTCAAGACTCCATGCACAGCTTCCAGGTGCTCGTAACAGCAGGAACATTCAACAATTCCAAGAAAAAGAGAGAAGGTTTACCGCACACTTGCTTGAATTTATTCTTTATGAGGCTAGGCTTTTTTATAGGTGTTTAGTAATGATTTGGTCCTAAAATTTGAATATTGGAAAATTCTGAAAAAAAAAAAAGTCCAAATTCTACAAAAAGAGCTGAATAAAAGTCATGTTTCTCTGATTTTTAAACCGGACATGAAGACATTTACAGGCATGTTTCAGCAAATTTCTACAAAAAAAAATAATAAAAAAGATTCAGGCCGATAGTTGAGGCAGAAGGTAAAGAAAAAGTCCTGCCACACTAATCACAAAAAGGCCTTCTATAGAACAATACAGTAATCGCGGGGGTTAGGTTCCAGAAATAACCCGTAATAAGTGAAATCCGCGAAGTAGGACAACTTTATATTTTACAATTATTCTACATGTTTTAAGGCTGTAAATGCCTCACCACACACATTATACACTTTTCTCAGACTGGAATGAACCTTTTCTCACATTTGTCTCTAGTTTAAACACTGAAACTTTCATAGATTGTCAACAAAATGTATTAATAGTGAAGCGTGGGGGCAGACACGGCTCCGGAAGCCCTGCTGGACATGCGAGGGGAGCGGAGACATGAGTCACTGGATCCGCAGGAAGCACCGCGCTCATCCAACGGCACTGCCACGTCCCGGGATGCGACGCTCACCAACCCCTTGGAGAAGTGCGCGACATGTGCACCCCTCATCGTGGTCAAATCTGTGACAGAGCAGCACGATCGGCGTGAGGCCGCACGTACACCGGGGCTGCGAGCACACGATCGAACCGCGGCGCCCGGACCGCGTCCTCTCAGCCTGAGCCACAAACCAGCCGCACGAAACCAGCAAAGAGCGGCACGTGGTGTTTAATCCTGGTTTAGACCTGGTTTAGTCCATGTTTAGTCCATGTTTAGTCCTGGTCTAGTCCTGTTCTAGTCCTGGTCTAGTACCGGTCTAGTCCCGGTCTGGTCCTGGTCTAGGTCCAGTCTGGTCCCAGTCCCCCCCGCGTCCCCCATCTATCAATCGGCAAAGGTCTATAGTCTCTTAGCCAATCAGGATGCAGAACACAATGATACACTATAAAAAAAAAAAAGTTACACTATTAAAAAAATAGAAAAAAATAATTATTTAAAAAATCTGCGAAACAGCGAGGCTGCGAACAGTGAACCGCGATAGAGCGAGGGACCACTGTACATGGAACAATATTTTTGGGATCTCAATATTACAATCATATCATAATTGATTTATAACCCAGCAATTATTTACACGAAATTGAAAAGTGATGAAATGTGTGAAGTTGTAGTATATTGTTTTATTGCATATTTGCATTGCATTTTTGTATATTTATGGAGAATTGTTGTACGGCTTATGGGCATAATATTGGACAGAATCAAACCGTAAGGAGGGTTCGAAAAGGGCCCAGGAGAGACCGCTGGATTACTCAAACATGCAAGGATGATTTCTAAAAATGAGGAACAGTGTTATAACATGATAGGAAGCTCAGCAAATTAAATGTTGCCTCTTTTTAACATAAAATTGTGGATCTGACTATGGATTAAAAAATAAATAAAGTCAATATCAGCAATGGCCCCAAAAATCCATATTGGACCAATATAGATATTATAGATACTAAAATTAGGATTGGATGAAGAAAAACACCTTGAGTTTGGAAATAATTTGGATCCATAACATCCATTACAGCCATTCTATTCCAGCGTCTGTTGAATTCCAACACAAACACAAAGCTGAGCTACTTCAGTTCTTGCACCAGGAGTGGAATAAAGTCGCACAAGAACAATGTGAAAGACTTGTGGAGAGCACAAGCCTGGGACTAAACCAGGTCTAAACTAGGACTAAACCAGGTCTGAACCAAGACTAAACCAGGTCTAAACTAGGACCCAAGAACAATGTGAAAGACTTGTGGAGAGCATGCCAAGACGCATGAAAGCTGTGATTAAAAATAAGGGTTATTGCACCAAATATTAATTTCTGAACTCTTCTTAAGTGTAAACATTGAAATTATGTTGTTTTAAAATGAATTTGGTCTTGTTTCTTTGCATTGTTTGAGGTCTGAAAACATGGATCATGTATCATGTAAATGTTGTCAGTAGTTTATCGACTCAAAAAAAAAAAAAGTTCCTTTTGCCCAAACACATACCTATAAGTAGTAAAATCTGAAAAACTGATCATTTTGCAGTGGTCTTTTATTTTGTTGGGTTAGGGTTAGGGTTAGTTAGTAGTATGTATGTTATCATAAATGTTATAATATGTTTCCCTCATCAAAAATAAGCCTGAAGAAGTTTTATACTGTATGTCATCCATGCACGTTTGAGAAATCTTGCAATCTCTCCTGGGCCCTATTCAAACCCTCTTTACAGTTGTCCAGTGCTTCCCCCACAAGCCCACGTCACCCACACTCCCACGCGACAATTCTCCATAAATATACAAAAACATGATACAAAACTGTACACAACCTTACAAACCTGATGCCATGTGTGGTAGTTTCATTAGCACAGTGACTGGGTTGTGATAATGCTCTGAAGGGGGGAGTGAGGAAGCGAGACTCAGGTAATCAAAGTCAAAAGTAAAACTTATTAAATGTTAAAGGGATAGTGCGTTTTAAAAAAAAATGTTAATCTGTATGGGTTTCCTTCTAAAAGTTACGTGCGGTAACACTCTGACAGTCTCGTCTCAGCCCGGGTCTGCTCACGTTCTGGATCTCACGTAAGTAGGTCCGGTAAGTTCGCGGGGACACGAAATAAAGCTTGTTTTTCTTCGCAAAACAACATTAGTCCAAAAAGTGATGTATATTTCCGTCACAGACAGTTGTCCAAAAAAATCCAGCTGCCTATTTCGCATGGTTCCCTTTTCTCTCTGAGTTGTATCACGGCGCACGTAGCCTAGCCTACCTAGCCTGTTCACTTGTAAACATCCGCCGTCGCCGTACCGCATCTGCCGTAACCATCCGCTTACGAGTGAACAGGCAATAGAGCTAAAGTGGGCGGAGTGATACGAATCTAGAGAAAATATGCGAATGCGAACTAGGCAGCTGGATTTTTTTGTACAACTGTCTGTGATGGAAATACATATCACTTTTTGGACAAATGTTGTTTTGCAAAGAAAAACAAGCTTTAGTTTGTGTCCCTGCGAACTTACCGGACCTACTTACGTGAGATCCAGAACGTGAGCAGAACCGGGCTGAGACGAGATTGTCAGAGGTAAGACAGTGTTACCGTACGACACTTTTAGAAGGAAACCTGTAGGAGCCATTTCGTACGTTCTGTGTTCTGGAGTAGAAGAAGAAGAAGAAGAAGAAGTAACTTTATTGATCTCACACTGGAGAAATTCTTCTCTGCATTTTAACCCATTCTATATACTATATATATATATATATATATATACTCTTTTTATAGCAGCTGCTCTTGTCCCGCCTTCAGGTTCAGGGAATGCTTTCTGATTGGATGACTTTGATCTCGCTTTATTCTTTGTTCTTTTATCTTTGGTCTTACCTGTTATAAATACAGACCTCAGAGAACACACGCACACAGATAGCACACGGACACCGGAGAAGACACATCTTACCAACACACACACACACACACACACACAAGAAGACGGGGAAACAACTAAGCTACGTAGGTAGTGTGGATAAGAAGCCGCGGTCTGGTGGCCAGGAGGATATCCCGAGACCATAGAGTATCGGATGAGCCGAGATGACGGGGAATTAGGACGTCCTGGACCACAGAAGCTACACAGTCTTTTGACCGTCACGTATCGTCACGTATCGTCACGTATCGTCACGTATCGTCACGTAAACGTCGTGTAAGAACCAAGCAAGAGTGACATCGGCCGTCTCCCGGGTGACAGACGGGAACGCGCACCGTTACAAGGCACGTACGGACGGATGCCAACGTAGGAACGTCACGTGGGACGTCACGTAACAAGGAGGTTACGTGAAACGTCACGTAGCAGCCGCAGGTAGCAAACAAGACGGATTCCCGTCGGGAGCCGAGAAGCGCAGAAGCACGGTCTCCCAGGGGACAGACGGGAAGACGCAACGCTACAAGGCACGTACGGACAGCAAAGAAGAACCAGTAGCACCGTCTGACAACGCAACGTAGGGTGAGTCCTGTCGGGAGCCACGGAGTACAAGGAAGCCCGGTCTCCCAGTGACAGGCAGGAGCTCACCGCTATTTGACACGCAAAGACGACAAGAAGGACATCACCACACATACAGAGCCTAACACAACACCCGCAGGAAAACCACAAGCCTCAGAAATTCATCTTTCCATTTCCCTGTTTATTCACCTTATTTGCACCCACTCTGTATGACCTTTCACTTTAGTAAAGATAGAAAAGACAAACTTGGATTCAAGACTCTTTATTTACTTTACGTGACGCGTCGGAAAGAAACTTCTAGAAACATCGAGACCGAGGCTAGTGGGGCGCATTGGCGCACTCACTTAAAGTCAAAAGACTAAGCTTAAGTCAAAAGACTATAGCAACATATTTAAAGTCAAAAGACTAGCTAAAATCAAAGGACTCATAAGCAACATCTAGAGTCACGAAGTCTACAGCATCACGTCGAAAGACTAAACATCAAAGTCAGAAAAACCAGTATCAAGTCAGGAGACTTAATGGATGAAAGAACCATCTGAACCAACAAGAAACTCCATCCACGGCTGAAGCAAGCGTTCCCTGGGTCAGGTCTGACAATTCTCTTATCAGTTTTACTAGTCCGCTAGCCACCGGAAATAGAAGTATGTGCCCTAAAGACACATCCAATAACTCCTTTCCCAAGTGTCGGTGAAAGTTGGGAAGAGTTAGAAGCTGTGAGGAGTTCGAGGAATTGTCACAGTTATGTGGTCGTTAGTGGGAAACATGATGCCTAAAGAAGGTGGCGGTGCACCGTCTAACCAAACGGAGGCTGCCAAGGAGAAAATAAATACGCTAAAGGCTGACCGGGGATGGGTCGTGAATGAGAATGGAGAGCAAAATGTCATCAGATCGGAGGATAGCACCTTTAGGGTTAACTCAGTTACGAGTCATACATCTCAACGTTCCACTACTAGTTCAGTGCGGTCAAAAGCCAGAGTAGAACGTGAAGCTCTGTTAGCAAGCCAAGCGGCTATGATACAGAGGCAGGAGCTTGAGCAAGAAGAAAGACGCTTGCAGCATGAAAAAATACACCTGCAGCAGGAAAGGCAGCAAGAGGAAATGCGCCTGCAGCAAGAATTTGAGGAAAAAGAGGCATATTTGAGAGCTAGAAAGGAGCGGTTGCAGATGGAAGCTGCCATTGCAGCCGCAAATGCCAAATTAGGAGCTTACGACCAGAATAAAGATGCTCGGAAGTCAAGAGCTGGATCGAAGCGTACGACCGGTGGAAATGAAAGGTTCACCAACTATAGCAGCGACCATGTTGGAATTGAAAGGCATGACGTCGGGCCTAAAGCTGTTGCGCCAACCGCCTCGCAGGCGCAGT
This sequence comes from Paratrypauchen microcephalus, assembly GCA_036785185.1. NCBI lineage: Eukaryota > Metazoa > Chordata > Actinopteri > Gobiiformes > Gobiidae > Paratrypauchen > Paratrypauchen microcephalus. Next base: position 5,392,936 of record JAVJIX010000041.1, read on the forward strand.
CGTGCCTCCTGTCAGTCAGAGGAAAATCTCCAACAAGGAAAAGGCAAAGCCCATTGTTCAAAGGTGCTGAGTACGCCACCTCAGCCACCGATAAACACGCAAACGCGGAAGGGAAAGCCAACTTAGAAGAAGATGAGAACAAAAGAAGCAGCTTCGCTGTGACTGTGACTGCTGCTGAGAGAGAGAGAGAGAGAGAGAGAGAGAGAGAGAGAGAGAGACAGAGAGAGACAGAGAGAGACAGAGAGAGAGAGAGGACAGAGAGAGAGAGAGAGAGGACAATTAGAGAAGAGGGCACCAGCAGTAAAGTCAGCCAACTCCTTCCAAAGTCCCTGCTTGTACTGTAAGGGGAAGCATGTGTTGAATGTGTGCAGCAAGATTAAAGAGCGGCCTTTGAATGAGAGAACTGACTTCCTGAGATTTCAAGAGCTTTGTTTCAGCTGTCTTACGCCAGGCCACATGGCTAAGGACTGTAAGGAAAAGAGCTCTTGCCCTGACTGTTCCTATAGGCATCCTGCTATTTTGCACGTCATAAAGCAAGATCACTCACAGGAGGAGACCAAAGCAGATGACAACTCAACAGGTACGGCTGTTGAGTGTGGTGCTCTCGTACGTGCAGGGTGTAGAAGCGGTGAACAAACCGGGGCCGGGAATGAGGACATTCCAAAGAAGCTACAACAGGCAGGGCAGAAGGAGCCAGAAGACCTTGACAAGTTGTCAGATCTCAGCGTGAGTAAATGTTTTAAGTCCAACACAGTCGGGCCCACAAAGGGCGCACAAATCCATCATTTCTCAAAACGCAAGTCAAGATGGATATGGGGTTGTGCCGTACTGCTTATTGAAGAACGGGCAAGAGGAGAAACATGTCTGCCTTTTGATGGAGAAGTCCCAGGTCTCTCCTCTTAAGCAGGCTACAATCCCTAAGATGGAATTGTCGGCTGCAGTGATCCCAGTCAAGATTGAACGGGTGTTGAAGGAAGAACTTCAACTCCCCCTGAAGGATTTGGTCTTCTGGACGAATAGCACGACGGTACTAAGGTACACTGAAAATGACGCTTTTCGTCTAAAGACATTTGTGGCGGGCCGTGTCTCCGTTGTCAGAGGGGCTGTTACAGGAGCTCAGTGGATCTCGAGGGTTGACACCTCTTGGGGTCCAACCGATCTCGCCTCGAGGGGCTTGAAGATTGAGAGCTTCATGTCATGTAACATCTGGTTTCGCAAGGCTAAAGAGCCGTGGGAGACAATCAACAGCCAAAACAACGGACCGCATGCCGTGAAGGAGGCCCTAGGTTGGGTAGTCAACGGGCCTGTCAGCGGATGCCAAGAGAAAGAATTCGATGACGCCGAAAAACAGAACTTCGTTAATCGCATCTCTGTGTCGACCATAGAAGTCATGCACTACGAAGCAGATTTTCCAGAACGCCGGCGTGAGGACGAGCAAGGGCCATCTCAACACGACAAGCAGTTTGTGCGCGCTGTGGCCACATCGGCACATCTTTTGGATGGCCATTGCTGCACTGAGCTACCTCTGAGGGATGTCTGCATGGAGATGCCAGGCAACCGAGGTATAGCCGGGCAAATACTCGACTCGACTTGAGGAGGGAACCCATCAGGATTTCAGACTTCTTTCGGAAGCACAAAGATTTGATGACCAAAATCCTAGAGAGAGGGTACGTCACAGGAGTCCCGGATGAACAGCTGAGCCGAAGAGGATGGTACATGCCGCACTACCGGGTGTACCATCGAAGAAAGAGAAAGAAAGAGAAAAGTTTGGAGTAGGGGGGCGTCGGAACAGATCAGCGACGCCTGGGGAAGCCGGCTTCCCGCCCTACTCAGTAAACAACACAGAACAACACACCTTATTCTTAACCACATCCACCTGGAAACAAGACACGGCGGCGGAAATCAGATTCTCTACTTTCCGTTGCTTCAAGAACGGCAAAAGTAGCTCAGAACGAAGAGAGACTTTAAGGTCGGAGATGTCGTCCTCGTCGTTGAGCCATCCCTAGCAAGAAATGACTGGATGTTGGGCAGAATCACCAAGGTTATGCCAGACTCCAAGGGGATGGTCCGCAGCGCTGAAATCCGGACGAAGACGGACGAGTATCATACAAAGACCCATAACCAAATTGTGTCTCTTACAGGGTGAAGACTGAAGAAGAGAAGGACCTACTACACGTCCGATATGAACTGTAATTTGTGAAAAGTATACTTACTTGTAAAAAAGTGAAGAATTACCTTTTAACCTTAACCTTTTTGAAGAAAAATGTTCGAGAAATGTAACAGCTAAATTTAAAACTGTAAATTAGTTAATGGCTCCAATTCTTAAGTTAGTAATTGACTTGCTAAAGCTTAGCCAATCAGGGGCCGGGATATGTAGGAGCCATTTCGTACGTTCTGTGTTCTGGAGTAGAAGAAGAAGAAGAAGAAGAAGTAACTTTATTGATCTCACACTGGAGAAATTCTTCTCTGCATTTTAACCCATTCTATATATATATATATATATATATATATATATATATATACTCTTTTTATAGCAGCTGCTCTTGTCCCGCCTTCAGGTTCAGGGAATGCTTTCTGATTGGATGACTTTGATCTCGCTTTATTCTTTGTTCTTTTATCTTTGGTCTTACCTGTTATAAATACAGACCTCAGAGAACACACGCACACAGATAGCACACGGACACCGGAGAAGACACATCTTACCAACACACACACACACACACACACACAAGAAGACGGGGAAACAACTAAGCTACGTAGGTAGTGTGGATAAGAAGCCGCGGTCTGGTGGCCAGGAGGATATCCCGAGACCATAGAGTATCGGATGAGCCGAGATGACGGGGAATTAGGACGTCCTGGACCACAGAAGCTACACAGTCTTTTGACCGTCACGTATCGTCACGTATCGTCACGTATCGTCACGTATCGTCACGTATCGTCACGTATCGTCACGTATCGTCACGTAAACGTCGTGTAAGAACCAAGCAAGAGTGACATCGGCCGTCTCCCGGGTGACAGACGGGAACGCGCACCGTTACAAGGCACGTACGGACGGATGCCAACGTAGGAACGTCACGTGGGACGTCACGTAACAAGGAGGTTACGTGAAACGTCACGTAGCAGCCGCAGGTAGCAAACAAGACGGATTCCCGTCGGGAGCCGAGAAGCGCAGAAGCACGGTCTCCCAGGGGACAGACGGGAAGACGCAACGCTACAAGGCACGTACGGACAGCAAAGAAGAACCAGTAGCACCGTCTGACAACGCAACGTAGGGTGAGTCCTGTCGGGAGCCACGGAGTACAAGGAAGCCCGGTCTCCCAGTGACAGGCAGGAGCTCACCGCTATTTGACACGCAAAGACGACAAGAAGGACATCACCACACATACAGAGCCTAACACAACACCCGCAGGAAAACCACAAGCCTCAGAAATTCATCTTTCCATTTCCCTGTTTATTCACCTTATTTGCACCCACTCTGTATGACCTTTCACTTTAGTAAAGATAGAAAAGACAAACTTGGATTCAAGACTCTTTATTTACTTTACATGACGCGTCGGAAAGAAACTTCTAGAAACATCGAGACCGAGGCTAGTGGGGCGCATTGGCGCACTCACAGAAACCCATACAGATTAACATTTAAAAAAACGCACTATCCCTTTAATAAGTTGTTTTCAGCGACTATAGCATTTTTAAAGGTCCCATGGCATGAAATTTTCACTTTCTGAGGTTTTTGAACGTTAATGTGAGCTCCCCTACCCTGTTTAGGGCCCCCCCCCCCCCATGGCTAAAAGTTGCGAAATGTCTAAACTGAGCATTTGCGATCCTTTTCTGCGTTACACAAAACCAGTGTTGAAACGGGCGAGTTCGGACAAGGCACCTTTTTGACGTCAGATCGGCAAATGCAGCTCAAGCCCCTCCCTCTGTCTCCGCTCAGCGTCCCTGTATATCCCGCCCATAGAGTTTGGACTGTGAATGCGCTACAATGCGAAATGCGTTTTTTTATTTGCCTGGAGGCACGTCTGAGTGTTTCTAGGCTCGCAGGTCCCTTACCCGACCCTCTGGACCTCTGAAATACCAGTGGTTTAATTTTATTTTCTGTGTAAATATGCTTTTTTTCATTGCAAAGTCTCCCATCTGTCTTCTGTGTTAAACACAGCGGTGACAGCGGTGCAGAGCTGCGCTTCCAGCGGGGGAAACCCGCCCCCCCCGCTCCTTAGCCAATCTCTCTGTCCTTCTCATTTCCACTGAAGCAGAAACACCTAGCCTGGGAATTCCCAGGCCGCTTCCGTTCGTTTCGAACTGGAAGGCGGCCTGGAAACTCGTCCAAGCGAGAGTCCCAGATTTAGGGCCCCAATCAGAGAGCGGGGGAGGTGTGGCAAGACGGTGACGCGTACTACATGACAAACGGAAGCTTGTAGTTTGAACTGACAACTGACATGATTGGCTATGGACTTACGTATACGCTCAATGATAGACATTCATAACGCCCAATAAACGGCCGTTGGCAATCGCTAACCACACCTCCGCTACGGGATTTTTCGAGGCGAGTTTCCAGACCCATATCTCACTTGTGATATGGTCAGGTGTTAACCAGACTAAGAAACACCCAGAATAAAGCATTTTAGACACATATCTATCCTCATGAAGACTGTCAGAGTCATATCTCATGCAGTGAGTGTTGATTTTGAAGAAGGATTCATTTACAGTATTAGGGAACCATTAAGGAGCCATATAAAAGCATCAAGAAGTACCATGTCATGGGATCTTTAAACATAGACAGAGTTCGCCCTATTCTGTCTCAGACCAATACGGAGACACTGATGCTTTTATCACCAGTCGAATAGACTACTGTAATGCCCTGCTCTCTGGTCTTCCCAAAAAGAGGACTTCAGGTTTGCAATTATCACAAAATTCAGCAGCACGTGTACTGACTAGGACCAGAGGGCGGGATCACATTGCACCGGTTTTAATATGTGAGTTTCAGGATAGATTTTAAAGTTTTTTTTACTAGTTTTTAAATGTCTTAATGGTCTTGGGCCTTCTTATCTTTCAGAACTGCTTTTTCCTTACGAACCTTCACGGGCCCTGCGCTCCTCCGGCAGCTCCTGGTCATTCCCAAGGTCAGGACACAGACTCACTGAGAGGCGTCTTTTCAGGACTACGGCCCTCGTCTATGGAACTGCCGGAGGAGCTCAGGGCCAAAGAGAACGTTCATGTTTTTAAGAGTGGGCTCAAGACTCACCTCTTTAGCTTGGCCTTTGATTTTTCTTCTTGATTCTTCTTTGATTTTTTTTTTTTTTTTTACGGTGTGTAGTTTTGTGTAGTTTTATGTATTTTAGCATGTGTATGTGTTACTGTTTGGGTTGTTTGGATGTGTGGTGTCGGGCAGCTGTGGGGCTGGTTGGGTGGGTGGCAGGAAGTGTGGGTTGTTTTTAATCACTGTAAAGCACTTTATGTTAAATTTTTTGTATGAAAAGTGCTTTAGAAGAAGAAGAAGAATGACTTTATTGATCTCACACAGGATAAATTGTTCTCTGCATTTAACCCATCCTGTTATTAGGATCAGCTTGATCAGGACTTAAGCTGGAGGATTTTACATATGGAGCATGTTTTGGGTTGGTGGGGGAAACCGGAGTGCCCGGAGGAAACCCACCCAGACACGGGGAGAACATGAAAACTCCTCACAGAAAGCCAACATGGTGATCTAAAAATGTTATGTGTTAGCAGTTAATACCCCACAGAAGTGCAACATCCCCTCTTTAATTTATTTTAATAGTAGACATATGAAGGCAAGGAAGATCAAATCATGCGTGGGTCTCTTCCCATTATTCTTACATTGTATTCCTTTGTGTTTTATTGTTTCAGAATTGGTTTGAATAAGGACATGACTTAATCTTGGCATAATCTGCAGCCTGTTTGACTTTCCACCCACAACTCCACGCTTGATTTGTCAGAGCAGCCAGTTGTTATTACGAGACAGCACTTTTTTATAGAGCGCCTGCCAAAAATGTGCTACAACTCCTGCTTCATCTGTTTTGATTTGGTACGTTATGAACATGAGAAGAAGAGCTGCTTCCTATGGGTGACTGCTCAATGTGTAACCACGGAAACACACTTTTATTCCCACTGCATATACATAAGGTCTGCATGATGTAAGTTTATAGTTATGCAAAGATGTACGGGGAAATGGCCTCGGGTGAACTGCAAAAGGCGATGCTAATGGACAGTGGGGTCTGAAATTGTGGTGTGCGTACAACTGGGAAGTCCTCAGGTTTTAGGTTTTGGGTTCTAGGGCTATTTTGTTCAATTTAAAGGCGAAATATGTCACATTTTAACTAGGGCTGTCAGTTTAACGCGTTAATTAGATTAATTAATTACACTGCTAATTAACGTGTTATAAAAATTAACGCAATTAATTATGAGCGCAATTCAATGCGCGCGCATTTTAAATTTGGCGTGCGGGGCCTTTGAACGGCGAGTTTATTTATAAAAATGTGACGGAGCAGATCCGTTTCTAAGCCCCCTGTCCTGTCCCCGCGGAGAGCACGTGAAGGCGCGCGTGTCTGTTTCCGTATCTGCTGCGCTGTGCGCGCTGAACCCCTTTCAATTCCCCATAACCTCTCCAGCGTGTTCTGCCGTGACTAAGGGTGCACACTTAAGAAGCGTTAGTTTTGCCCATCCAAATCACGCTATTTTGCTCACCCCGCGGTGCCGCCGCCTCCTCCCTCCTGCGATGGTCCGGACACATCCGCGCCGGGTTCCGGGGGTCAGGTGAGCCATGAGTAATTTACACGGACAATTATTTGTATTCTCTGTATATTTGAGGCTGTGTATATTATTTATTGACATTGCATGAAAGCTACTGTACGTGCTCATGTACACCAGAAATATTCACCATTTAATAGGCTAGTGGAATGGTGTAAATGAGCGTTCAAATGAATGTTACGTAATGGGGGAGGTGAATGGGGGTGTACAGCAGTCTTGTCTTGGTTACACTGGAGGTAACTGCACTGAAAGAGTGAAAGACTGAAAGACTTAAAGGGGAAGTGCGTGAAGAGTCCCTCAGTCGTCCAGGTAGAATCCATGATAAGAGAGAAATTCAATTTGTCAACTGGACAAAGTTTGTTTGGTCGAAAACGTTTCGCCACTCATCCGAGAGGCTTCATCTGTTCTGGTTCTAGTGCTGGTTAGACCCTGTTTAGAACCAGAACTGACGAAGCCTCTCAGATGAGCGGCGAAACGTTTTCGACCAAACAAACTTTGTCCAGGTGACAAATTGAATTTCTCCTTTTATCTTTTAGAGGGGAAGTCTGCATTCTTTTCACTGTACCACTATAAATCACACCTTTTTTGCACTGTGGGAAAGCACAAAAAACCACCTAAAAAATATATTTTAAAAAATGCGATTAATTAGATTAATTAATTACAAATCCTGTAATTAATTAGATTAATTTTTTTAATCGCCTGACCGCACTAATTTTAACCATGTTAATATGTTAGTATTACCCTCAGTATTCGCTTATTCCAAATAGGGATCCAGCTTTCTCAGTCCAGATACCGAAGTGTTGATTCTTATGGTTTGCGTTCGAATGATCAGTTGTTGCTCTCTGTTCCATTTGTTCGCACAGAATTGGGAAAAAGGGCTTTTGTCTTCGCTGCCCTCTTGACATGGAAAAAGCTGCAAAAGGACTGGAAATTAACGGAACTTATCTCATTGAATGTCTTTAAATCCAGACTGAGAGCACTTGAGACAGCCTCCATAAATTGTACCTGTTTTAACTAATTAGTATGTCATTTTAATTGTGTTGTAATTGCTGCCTCTTGGCCAGGGCTCCCTTGAAAAAAGGTTTTTATGGGATTTCCCTGGTTAAATAAAGTTTAGACTAGATATCAATCCTTTTATCTGCCAGTATAAGGCCCTCTCAGACGTCCTTCAGCCCCACCGTCCCTCCCGTTGCCTCCGATCAGCCGGCTCTAAGCTTCTCACTCCCACAGTCAAACCAAAGCACCAGACCTTGGAAGACCGAGCCTTTGCCACGGCCGCTCACTAAATACCTTCAAAAAAACTGCTCAAAACACACCTCTTCCCCACAGGCTACAGTCCCCAGTCTCCTCATTACGGTTTTGTCTGTGCTGTCCATGTTTTAGTGTTATTTTATTGTGAAGCGTTGAAAAGCGCTATATTAAACAAGTTGTTTTACTCACCCATAGTACTTTGGTGTCATTTGGAGCAGTTCCGTAGATGTTGTAGTTTAGCGATATCCGTTAACGTGAGTGCTTGGGGCAGGCAAATGCAGTCACCAAATAACACAAACTTTATCACTTTTCAAATTACAGATGCTCAGTGTCTTAGTCTACACTTTAGTTTGAGTCAAAAGTGGCCTCTAATCCGAGATTTAGCCATAGTTTCGAGTAGATGAGGAGGACAGTGCACATGCGCTCATTCACAGCTGTTTTACAGATAAGTAGACGCTCAGAACTTTTCTGTTGCGAGCGACACATGGCAGAAGATTCGGACTTTGAGGCTGAAGAGGACTTATGGAGGACTGAGGACTGAAGAGGAGTATACGGATGAGGAGACAGAATGGATATGGAAAGAATGAAGCAGAGACAGTTTTAGGAGCACCAGAGAACAGCCATCGGTATCGCATTACTTCTCAGAATCGTGCGCTGAATCCGCTGGGCTTCTTTCTTTTCCTTTGCTGGTAAAAAATCGTCCTGACTGAAGTGGGTACTGCAAACACGATGGTCCAAACGTCTTACAGCTTTGCCTTTCATGTTTGGGTCCCGAGAGCTGAGAGTGAAATAAGCTGTGACTGAACGCATGCACACTGGCCTCCTCATCTACTCAAAACTATGGCTAAATCTCGGATTAGAGGCCACTTTTGACTCTAACGAAAGTGTAGACTAAGACTTTGAGCTTCTATGATTTGAAAAGTGATAAAGTTTGTGTTATTTGGTGACTGCAATCGCCTGTCCCAAGCACTCACGTTAACGGATATCGCTAAACTACAAAATCTACGGAACTGCTCCAAATGACACCAAAGTGCTATGGGTGAGTAAAACAACTTGTTTTATTACAGAAATAAGGTTCAGATAGTAAAAAAAACGTTAATATTTCTTTAATCCTTCAAATAAATAGCGAAAACATTATAAGACATTCCACTCTAAATCGGCCTGTAAAGAGTCTTATTACATCCAAATAAAAGCCCTCGACTGTAGCGATATCATGGAACTGATGCCGATATCAAGTACCAGTATCGTATCGATGCGTCCCTAATTCAAAGCTGCGTTTTGATTGGTTAATGCATGAAGGTATAATGGAGAAAAGCACAGACATCTTCCCTGTCCACAAATGCACAAAGCTCTGTCGGTTATGTTTGTTTTGGTTCATTTGGGCGCTTCGCCTTTGGCTTCTGCACAAAGCTCAATGCTGCGACGTGATTGGACCACCCACCCGCTCATCCTGAAAGTGGGAGTCTCTCCAAAAGGATGAAGATGAACTCACAAATAACCAAACAGAAAAAAACCCTAACCCCAACCCTTTTATTTGAATGTATTTTAAGTTAAAACTTACATACTGTGCCTTTAAAGTCAGACTCCGGGTCTATTGTTAAGTTTTAGATCTATAGTGGTGAACAAAATGTGAAATAATTTGTCTTCTTTAAACGTCCCCGCTTAATTTATGGTTTAGTCCAGGTTTAGATGTGATTTAGTCCAGGTTTGGTTCTAGTTTTGATCTGGTATCTGATTTAGTTCTCATATTTTTTGGACCTGATTTACAAAGTGAAATACTATATAATTGAGTTGTAGTCCTTGTACTGGCCTGATTAGTCTTGGTTTAGACCTGGTTTTAGATTTGGTTTAGATCTGATGTAGACCAGATTAATTTATATTTTAGGGTTAGTCATTATTTTAATCTTATTTTGAGCCCATATTTATCCTGTTTTACATCTAGTTTTGCTATGGTTTAGTCCTGGTTCAGTTCTTGCTTAGACCTGCCTTTGCATTTTCACTTAAGACTAGCGATGTAACAATAATCGAAATATCGTGATATGGTATTGTTAAAAGTCTCACAATAATATAGTGGTCTTTCACAATACATTGAATTAAAGTCTCTTTTTTACGGTGCAGCAGTAACGAAAAAAACTACATAGACCATGATCCTTTGCTCCGTTTCAGTGCAAACTACATGAAGAAATCTTAATTCTTTGTATTGTACTAAAAGTAGCATATTCACAATTTGGTTCGCCTCCACAAAATATCGCTATAAATATCATGCCGTGAGATGCACATTGTGAAAACATCGTACAGAGAGATTTGGCTGTTGTTATATTATCCTTTCTTAAGACCAGGTTTAGGGTGCGTCCCATTACTTCCCCTACCCCTTTATCTACGTCTTTGTCTCAATACCGAGCTGAGAGGGCTCGAGGTACGAATGTTCCCCTAAGAAATGGGACGCCACTCGATTACCGTTTGCGTCATCGTCCATTGCCTCTATCTGGCTGCTACGTCTACAGAGGCGACAACAATTGACGCAAACAAACGTAAACAAATGTCAAGGATTATCGGGTACCTCAGCACGACAAAAAAACTAGCTTGTTTATGCATGAAAGTTCGATGAAAACAATAACATCGGCCAAACAGACATCACTACAATTAAAAGCGCAACAACAGTTCAATAAAAGTAACGTAGAACATAAGCGTCATAATTGTAAACCTGCTAAACTGTTCATCGATAATTACACCTGCTGAAAATAGATTTATGAGACTCCTTGGCTGGTCGATGTGACGCTGCCATCCTGATCCCAAAACCTGCCTGAGCTTGTAGGCGTTCCCCTTCGTTTCAAGTCTGGTCGAGAACTTACTTCGTTTCAAGGGGTATGGAGCCCGAGGTCGCGGCCCAAGCCCTTAGAATCAGGGCACCCCTTGCACTCACATGAACGCGCTAAACCAAGGGGTAGGGGTAAGACGAAGGGGTAAGACTTAGTCCTGTTCATGTTTTGTCTTTTAGACTTGGGTTAGTCCTAGTTTGTCCCCTATTTTTCTATTGTCTTTTCCCCCCTTTTTGTTCACATTAAACCTGATTTTGGAGGAAGTATGAAGAGGCAGCCTGCTATTGGCGTTTCTTACCCTGGAGAGCCTCTTTGTTGTCCTGCAGACGCTCCAGTATCTCGATGCCCATCTGATCGAAAGCGGCGTTGGTGGGAGCGAAGAGAGTGAACTGCCCTTTCTCGCCCAGTTTCTCCATCAACTCTGCGTTCTGGAGGATATCCTGCAGGGGGCAGCGCGAGTAGGTTCAGTCAGCTGTGAAGTCTGATAAAAACTGCTTCACTCCACAGTGTACCAGCATGAAGTGTAATGTAAAATATCTCGTTTTCCATACATTCCATTACAGTCACCTGCTTGTTTCTATGGATACGTCATTGCTCTATGACATTAAACAACTCTACCTTACATTTATTCAATTACAGGTCGTTTTATACCTCAAAAGTACCTAGAAAAACAGGCATTCTGACTGTGCCTGATCTGAAATGTAACTTGGTCTGGTTTGGTCACCATGAAGATAGAAAGGTTTAATGCCATACTGTGAAACATTCCAGACAAAGCAATAACATCTCCATGGAGAAAACCATTTAAAAGCCCTCCACCATAAAAGTTACAGCTTTAAGTCATACAATACGGTGTCCAAAAGTGCTTTAGTTCACCTTTAAAGGCCATGTACCTAATTTCCTTGCATGTACAGTTTGTATTTGAGCAAAATCCTCAGATCATTTGTTGTATAAGCAGCTCTTGAAGTTGAAACAGGTGCGCTGTATACTGTCTGCATCTAATTGGAAAACGTTTTATTATTTATCAGGAAGTGCATTGCTAGCACGATAAGTTTTGTTATCTTTACCGCCATGACAAAACTCTGACCTGTATCTGAGAGTTGTGAAAAGTGCTTATAAATTCATCACAGTGAATAGTTAGGATGCTCAGAATGGATAAGGAAGATAGAAAACTGTTTAAAATGTTATTTATGTTTTAAAGACAGTTTATTGCTGAGATATTTAATTTTTTAAAGATCCCATGGCATGAAATTTTCACTTTCTGAGGTTTTTGAACGTTAATGTGAGCTCCCCTACCCTGTTTAGGCCCCCCCCCCCATGGCTAAAAGTTGCGAAATGTCTAAACTGAGCATTTGCGGTCCTTTTCTGCGTTACACAAAACCAGTGTTCAAACGGGCGAGTTCGGACAAGGCACCTTATTGACGTCAGATCGGCAAATGCAGCTCCAGCCCCTCCCTCTGTCTCCGCTCAGCGTCCCTGTATATCCCGCCCATAGAGTTTGGACTGCGAATGCGCTAGGCAATGCGAAATGCGTTTTTTTATTTGCCTGGAGGCACGTCCGAGTGTTTCTAGGCTCGCAAGTCCTTTATCTGAGCCTCTGGACCTTTGAACAGCAGTGGTTTAATTTTATTTTATGTGGAAATGTGTTTATTTTTCAATGGAACTCTTCAACTCTCTCCCCCCGTGCAAAAACAAGGAAATGGATCAGAGAGCGCTCAGAGCAGACAGCGGAGCGTTTAGCCACGCCCCCACCTTCTACTATTGGCCAGCTTTTTTCTCCTTATTTGCATTCAAGCAACAACACCCATTATAGAGTGTTCTGAGTGAGAAAAATTACTCTTTCTCAGCTTATCTCTGTTTCTCATGCACTGAGTGTTGATTTTGAAGAAGGATTCATTTACAGTATTAGGGAACCATTAAGGAGCCATATAAAAGCATCAAGAAGTACCATGTCATGGGATCTTTAAATTTGTACATATACATTTATATACTTATTTGACTCCAGTCTTTTGCTAGTTTTATTGCTACTTATTTAGAATGTATTATTACTAGGGCTGTCGATTTAACGCGTTAATTAGATTAATTCATTACATCGCAAATTAACGCGTTATAAAAATTAACGCAATTAATTATGAGCGGCAATTCAATGCGCGCACATTTTAAATTTGGCGTTCGGAGCCTTTGAACGGCAAGTTTATTTATAAAAATGTGACGGAGCAGGTCCGTCCCTAAGAGCGTTGTCCCCGGGGAGAGCATGTGAAGACGTTTCCTTCTCTACTGCTCCGCGTGCCGAACCCTTTTCATTATCAACCATAAACTAACTCCCCGTAACCTCTCCAGCGTGTTCTGCTGCGACTAAGGATACACACTTAGAAGCGTCAGTGTTGCCCATCTGAATCGCGCTAAACCTGATTATTTACTCACCCGCTCGCTGCCGCTTCTCCTTCCTCCCACGGTGCAATCTGGCAAACCCGAACACATCCACACCGGGAGTCTAAATCCTTCAGTTTCGCGGGTTCCGGGGGTCATGTGAGCCATGAGTAATTTGCACGGGCAATTATTTGTATTCTCTGTATATTTATAGCTTTGTATATTATTTATTGACGTTGAATAAAAGCTACTGTACGTGCTCGCCTTTTGGCACCAGAAATATTCGCCATGTAATAGTGGAATGGTGTAAATGAGCTTTTGAATGAATGTTCTGTAATGTGGGAGGGGGAATGGGGGTATATAGGTGCACTCTGCAGGTCTGCCAGCAGTCTTGTCTTGGTTACAGTGGAGGTAACGTGCACGGAGAGAAAGAGAGCGAGCCAAAGACTGAAAGACTTAAAGGGGAAGTCTGCAGTCTTTTCACTGTACCATTATAAATATTTTTTCACACACGTTTGACACCTTTTTTGCACTGTGCGAGAGCACAATAAACCACCTAAAAAATGTATTAAAATGCGATTAATTAGATTAATTAATTACAAATCCTGTAATTAATTAGATTATGTTTTTAATCACCTTACAGCACTAATTATTACCATTTATATTTTTTTCTTTCTTATATCTTGTGATGTACAGTACCTTTATATTTAGTACCTAATATTGGACTAGGACTTATATAGGACAGTTGTAGATGTCTCTCCTGATTTAGACACTTCCAACATTATCGTTATCAGTACGAGCAGGCCCATCGACGGCAAGAAGCCTCACATGGGCCCTCCTCTAATATAAATTAAGGAAGAGGGTCTGATTCTGGGCCCCTAAAACCCTGGGGCCCCGACAGCAGGCCCCTTTTATCCCTCCCTGCCTACTGCCCTGACTACTAGCAGAGTTTGAGCCGGAGCCGGTACTCACACTGAGGGTGCTGAGTTCCTCGTCCATCTCCACGTAAGACTGGATTGTGTTGCTCGTAGCCTGGATCACTCTGTCGATCACGTGCACCACTCCGTTTGTGGCCACCTGGTTCCCATGGATGATCCTGGCACAGTTCACCGTCACCACCTGCATCAGGACAACAGTTTTTTTTTTACCGCACACTCATTAAAGGCCCCGTATTACGCAAAATGGACTCTTGTGAGCTTTAAGACATGTTACAATGTTGACCTCCTCAAAAACAGACCTGGAGTTGTGTTTTGTTCCATTCACACGTTTGATTATGACTATTATTAGCCTGTCCACATCGCCAAAGCTCAAAACGCTCTGTTACACCTTGTGATGTCATCATGCAGCAGTTTTCAAGGTAACAGCTGCCTTTTACCTACCCCCAAATGTTTCTAGTGAAGGTGTTTGGAGTTTTAAAACACAGTGGTGGACTTCCTGTATTACCACATGACATCACAAGGTGGAACAGAGTATTTTCCGTTTGAGAAAAGAACTAAATATGCCGAGTTAGTGCGTTAAACATGTAAATGAAACAAAACACAACTCCAAGTGTGTTCATGATGAGGAAACAGAGATCAGAAAATAGTGTAATACATATAAACATATATAATAATAATAATAATAATAATAATAATAATAATAATAATAATAATAATAATAATAATAATATACGAATGAATCCAACTTATGCAGTTGTTTTGGAGACTTTTTGTCCACATCTGTCCTTCAGCAGTTATTTTTGGGATAATGGCTAATCTCCTGCATGTGTCTGCAGCTGATTCAGAACACATTTGTGATCTGATACATTATTCCCCTGACACTGTAAACTACAGGCTTTCATATTTCATTTTGTTATTCAAAAGAATTCAATATTTGTGATATAGTTTTAAAGGGTCCATATTGCACTATTTTCTGATCTATCTTATAAGGTTTTCTCATCATTAAAAACATAGCTGGAGTTGTGTTTTGTTTCATTCACACGTTTCACACACAAACCCTGCATATTTAGGCTGAGAAAACACACTGTTCCACCTTGTGATGTCATGTGTTAATACAGGAAGTGCTCCATTGCGCTTTTAAACTTACTTTCAGAATCATTTGGATAATTTCAGCCCTGGAATTTCCAATCTCTACTGAACTAACGGTAAAAGGTAGCTGAAAACTAGGTGGAACAGAACATTATGATCTTTGGAGATGGAGACAGCCCAATAATGCAGGATTACTCAAACATGTGTGAAACAAAACACAACTCCAAGTGTGTTTTCATGAGGTCACACCACTATAACATGTCTTAAAGGGATAGTTCTGTTTTTTAATGTGAATCTGTATGGCGTCCCCTTCAGCAGTGTCGTACATTAACACTGACTTACCCCTGACAGTGTCCTCTGAGCCGAGTTCTGCCCCGGTTCTGGCGCTGACAAAAGTAGGTCTGGCAAGTTAGCGGGGACATTTAATAAAGCTTGTTTTTCTTCTCAAAACAATATTTGTCCAAAAAGTGATATATTTGCGTCAGAAAACAGTCAGCAGTCTTAATTGCTTGGTGCTATTTTCTCTCGAGTCGTATCGCTGCACGCCTATTATTATTATTATTATTATTATTACTTGTAAACATCGCCACTTAAAAGTCAACAGGCTAATAATGTTTAAAAAGGGGGTCCGGAGGGTGTGTTCCAACTATCGGGGAATCACACTCCTCAGCCTTCCCGGTAAGGTCTATTCCAGGGTGCTGGAGAGGAGAATTTGACCGATAGTCGAACCTCGGATTCAGGAGGAGCAGTGTGGTTTTCGTCCCGGCCGGGGAACACTGGACCAACTCTATACTCTCCATCGGGTGCTCGAGGGTGCATGGGAGTTTGCCCAACCAGTCCACATGTGCTTTGTGGATCTGGAGAAGGCATTCGACCGTGTCCCTCGTGGGGTCCTATGGAAAGTGCTCTGGGAGTACGGGGTTCGGGGCCCTTTGCTAAGGGCTGTTCGGTCCCTGTATGACCGGAGCAGGAGCTGTGTTCGCATTGCCGTTAGTAAGTCGGACCTGTTCCCGGTGCATGTTGGACTCCGCCAGGGCTGCCCTTTGTCACCGGTTCTGTTCATTATATTTATGGACAGAATTTCTAGGCGCAGTCAGGGGCCGGAGGGGATCCGGTTTGGGAACCACAGGATCTCATCTCTGCTGTTTGCAGATGACGTTGTCCTGATGGCTTCATCGAACCGGGACCTCCAATGTGCACTGGGGAGGTTTGCAGCCGAGTGTGAAGCGGCTGGGATGAGGATCAGCTCTTCCAAATCCGAGGCCATGGTTCTCGACCGGAAAAAGGTGGCTTGCCCTCTCCGGGTGGGTGGAGAGTCGTTGCCTCAGGTGGAGGAGCTCAAGTATCTCGGGGTCTTGTTCACGAGTGAGGGGAGGATGGAGCATGAGATTGACAGGCGGATCGGTGCAGCGTCGGCAGTGATGCGGTCGTTGTACCGGACTGTTGTGGTGAAGAGGGAGCTGAGCCAAAAGGCGAAGCTCTCAATTTACCGGTCAGTCTACGTTCCTACCCTCACCTATGGTCATGAGCTCTGGGTAATGATCGCGAATACAAGCAGCCGAAATGAGTTTCCTCCGCAGAGTGGCTGGGCGCACCCTTAGAGATAGGGTGAGGAGCTCAGTCACACGGGAGGGGCTCGGAGTAGAGCCGCTGCTTCTCCACGTTGAGAGGAGCCAGCTGAGGTGGCTCGGGCATCTGTTCCGGATGCCTCCTGGTCGCCTCCCTCGGGAGGTGTTCCGGGCATGTCCCACCGGGAGGAGGCCCCGGGGAAGACCCAGGACACGCTGGAGGGACTATGTCTCCCGGCTGGCCTGGGAATGCCTTGGGGTCCCCCCGGAGGAGCTGGAGGAAGTGTCCGGAGTGAAGGAAGTCTGGGAGTCCCTGCTTAGACTGTTGCCCCCGCGACCCGGCCCCGGATAAGCGGAAGAAAATGGATGGATGGATAATAATATAATGCAGATAATATAATGTCAGAGCTACATTTTTCAGGACACCGACAGGGGCTCTCATTATGGTTGTTTCGCCCTCGATGTAGGGTCGGAGCGCTTCGCTTAATGCAACAAGAGCTTGTTTAGACATCCTGAAGTTTTATCAAGGTAGTCAGACATGTTTGTTATTGTTTTTACCGGCTTGGCGCATCCAGTGTGATGTCAGGTGTATGCGACGTGAACATGTTTTGCGCTTCTTGCCGTTTAGACGGAGACACGACCCGGGCCGTCTTCAGAACTTCACACTCTGGAAGGCTTTCAGAGCCCGATGGCGCCATGGCCGTGTAAACGAAAGACACTTCCAATAGAATATTTTGTCGTTTTCAATCGCAATCGTCCTTGTCTAAACGGCCCCTGAGACTGCTGACTTTTTCATGTGCAACTGTTTTCTGACGCAAATATATCACTTTTTGGACAAATATTATTTTGAAAAGAAAAACAAGCTTTATTAAAGGGATATGCCACCCCCAGGTCAAATTTGGGCATCTCCCCACAGTCCAGAGACTAAAATAAGTGGTGGAAAGCGTTTTCCTGCTCACCCAGCCATTGTCCGAGTCTGTCGCCACTGACCGCCGCGGTATCTGGTGCTCCTCCGCCTTAGACTGGAGTCTAACGTCGCCAGAGAAAGATTTCGGCCAAAAGGAATTAATTTGCTCGATGCGTTTCCCAATTACTTTCTGTGTAGTGCGCATTCATATCGAGTGCAAATAAATGTGCAAATCAACACGGAGAGCTTGCCTTGGTCATTTTGGGTGGGAACTATTTTCCAGTGCGGAAGAATACAGCCGTATCACGCAGCACGCTGCCAGGGGAATCCCAGTTACGCACCGGGAAGGGAGTTCCCCTGTTGCACAACGTGGTGCGTGATACGGCTGTATTCTTCCGCACTGGAAAATAGTTCCCACCCAAAATGACCAAGTCAAGCTCTCCGTGTTGATTTGCACATTTATTTGCACTCGATATGAATGCGCACTACACACAAAGTAATTGGGAAACGCATCGAGCAAATTAATTCCTTTTGGCCGAAATCTTTCGCTGGCGACGTTAGACTCCAGTCTAAGGCGGAGGAGCTGCAGATACCGCGGCGGTCAGTGGCGACAGACTCGGACAATGGCTGGGTGAGCAGGAAAACGCTTTCCACCACTTATTTTAGTCTCTGGACTGTGGGGAGATGCCCAAATTTGACCTGGGGGTGGCATATCCCTTTAACTGTCCCCGCTAACTTGCCGGAGCTACTTTCGTCAGCACCAGAACTGAGGCAGAACTCGGCTCAGAGGACACTGTCAGGGGTAAGTCAGTGTTAATGCACGACACTGCTGAAGGGGACGCCATACAGATTCACATAAAAAATATCTATTTAACAATTTTGCATAATAAAGCACCTTTAAAGCATTGTTAGTGTCTATTTTAATTCCAAATGTTAAAAAACTATTTAAGACACATCGTTAGACTCATAGCATTTTTTTTTTTTTTTTAAATAAAACAATAAATTGCCTGTGTCAGTATGTTCTGACTGGGCACCTACAGATGCAGCAGTGTCTGAAGATCTCTGTTTTGATATAACCTAATAAATTTTTCTGTCTACCCTCATGCTCCTATTTGCCATGGGTTCCGATGTGATTAGCGAGCTCTGTGGAGGGGCGCTCTCACCCCGTTGGGATAGTGGTTGATGTGGAGGTCCAGGTCTTGGTACATGGAGGTGATGGTCATGCCGTTCCTCAGGTCCTTGGTCAGGTAGCGCTTGTCCGCCATGTGGTAGTGCAGGGCGTTGTACAGCTCAATGTTCACGTTGCTCACCAGATTATTCCTGATCTCCTGTTACACAAAACATACTCAAATCTCAATCTGAAATCAAGAGTTTTGTATATTAATATAGGAGTAAATGGCGGAAAGATTGTTCACATGGTTCAGTTTTTATATAGCGCATTCCCACCTTCAAGAATCAAAGCGCTTTACATCAAGGAACCACTCACCCATTCACGCATCAGCGTAGGGCTGAGAGGTATACCGGTTTATACCGAATACCAGAGCTTGACTTGGTCATTTTGGGTGGGAACTATTTTTCAGTGCGGAAAAAGACAGACGAAGCACACACCACGCTGCGTAACAGGGGAACTCCCTTCCTGGTGCGTAACTGGGATTCCCCTGTCAGCGTGGTGTGTGCTTCGGCTGTCTCTTTCCGCACTGAAAAATAGTTCCCACCCAAAATGACCAAGGCAAGCTCTCCGTGTTGATTTGCACATTTATTTGCACTCGATATGAATGCGCACTACACAGAAAGTAATTGGGAAACGCATCGAGCAAATTAATTCCTTTTGGCCGAAATCTTCCTCTGGCGCCATTAGACTCCAGTCTAACGCGGAGTAGCTGCAGATACCGCGGCGGTCAGTGCTGACAGACTCGGACAATGGCTGGGTGACCAGGAAAACGCTTTCCACCACTTATTTTAGTCTCTGGACTGTGGGGAGATGCCCAAGTTTGACCTGGGGGTGGCATATCCCTTTAAAGGACCATTGCTTTGACTGTTGACGTGACACCTTCATCAGCAAAATGTCAAAAATGAGAAAACTGGACACCAAGTGCAGAATTTTCCAAGAAAAATGGACTAATTCCTGTTTGTTCACGGAGGTGAATGGGAAACCTGTACGCTCGGTGTGTTTGCAGCAAGTGGCGGTGCTCAAAAAATATAATCTTAAACGCCACTACGAGACACGGCATTTCAAACAAAACAGTAACTTGAACAAAGAATTGAGAAGACAGAAGATAAACAAATTATTGCTGAGACTGAAGAAACAGCAGTCTTTAATAGATCTGCATTTCTCTGCACAAATATTTGGACTTATTGCTATTTTTGGGGTATATTTGCCATGAGTTTTCTGATCCGGCCCCTTTGGGATAAAAGTAGGTTGGATACGGCCCCCGGACCAAAATGAGTTTGACCCCCCTGGTCTAAACAATAATATTTTAATTGGAATTTGGGGGAAATGTTGTCAGTAGTTTATAGACTCAAACAAAAATGTTCCTTTTGCCCAAACACATACCTATAAGTAGTAAAATCAGAAAAACTGATCATTTTGCAGTGGTCTCTTATTTTTTTTATATAAAAAGTTGACATTACGGCATCCAGTAGGTCCCAGGCGTCGTTGCTCGGGGCGAAGAAGGTGAAGGAGCCTGGTCCTTCGATCTCAGGTCTCAGTTTGGAGGTGTCTGCGTAGTTCTGAGTGGAGGTGGCCTTCACCAGACCCAGGGTGCCGTAAACGTGGTCTATGGGGGCCACTGTAAAACACAAAGGACTTTTATATTCCGCCCCTCTCTAAAACAATAAAGCTGAGTGAACATGTGCACACAATGTGGCTGCTCTGGTCTATGTGATGGTTATGGCCGTGCTGTTCGGGCCAGTGAAAGAGAAGATCAAACAGCTGGAGGTCAACGGTGGAGCAAAGTAAAAGCAGTAAAATACTGTATTTAAAGATGGAGATTTCATTGCTCTGCCTGGAATGTTCCACAGTGTGATATTAAACAGCTCTACTTTACATTTATTCAATTACAGGTGGTTTTAAAGCTCAGAAATACCTAGAAAAACAGGCATTCTGACTGTGAGCGAGGTCGCCTCTCCACAGATCTGACCTGTAATTTAATCTGGTTTGGTCTCCATGAAGACAGAAAGGTTTAATGTCATGACTGTGAAACATTCCAGAGAAAACAATGAACCAAGAAGCACAGTATCTGATGGAGCCTTCACCAGAAAAGTTACACAATAAACCTTTAATTATACATTTTATGTGTCTGTACTTTACTTAAAGGAAAAGTAACGTTTTTTACAATCTGAGCCTTCTTTTGGCAATAAAACAAGTAGTTTTACTCACCCATAGCAGTTTGGTGTCAATTGGAGCAGTATCGCAGAACTTATGTTGAGCCGTTCTGTTCTGCTAATGATCCTGTATCCGTTAGCGTGAGTGCTCGGGGCACTGATTTGCGGTGTCCAAATAACACAAACTTTAGCACTTTTCAAATCACAGAAGATCGCTGTGTCAGGGTAGACTTTTAGTGGATTCCAAAATGGCCTGAAACCCGATATCGCAACAGAAAAGTAAAGTTCAGAGCGGTGTTAGCTTCTTTCGGACTAGCGGTGTTTACAAAACAGCTGAGTTCACGCATGCGCACTGTCCTCTCTGATGACGTCATCAAATGAAACTATAGCTGGATATCGGGTTTCAGGCCGTTTTGGAATCCACTAAAAGTCTACCCTGACACAGCGATCTTCTGTGATTTGAAAAGTGCTAAAGTTTGTGTTATTTGGACCCCGCAAAGTAATGCCCCGAGCACTCACGCTAACGGATACGGGATCATTAGTAGAACAGAACGGCTACAACATAAGTTCTGCGATACTGCTCCAATTGACACCAAACTGCTATGGGTGAGTAAAACTACTTGTTTTATTGCCGAAAGAAGGCTCAGATTGTAAAAAAACGTTAATTTTCCTTTAAATATATTTTTAAGTGGATACTTTTACTTACTTTTTACTTTTTAGGACTGAAAGGTAAAAGTATTTTTTTTATTATTGTGTGAGACCTGCTGAAAAGGCTGAAGGTTTATTTTTAACACATTCATAGTTTGATTCAATTGCTTCTTACTACTGTTGCACATTTATTTTTATCTTTATTTTTTAATGCACATTCTACTGCACATTTTTGGACATCTGTAAATAGGTATTTATTCTTTGCACTACTCTTAGATTTTTGTCCTTAGATTAGTTTTTGTATTGTCTTTATATTGTATTTTATACACTGTGTTTTTGCACTGCTTGGCCAGAGAGAAACAGAATTTCGATTCACTGTATGTCAAACACAGAATTGACAATAAAGTTGATAAAAGGAGAAATTCAATTTGTCAACTGGACAAAGTTTGCTTGGTCGAAAACGTTTCGCCGCTCATCCGAGAGGCTTCGTCAGTTCTGGTTCTAGTGCTGGTTAGACCCTGTTTATATCTAGCTGCAGGGAGGAGCTCACTACACTGAAATAGCTCTGAAACTATCTCCACTAATCTGTCTCTTTTGTATTACGAATTCCTCTGGCATTTAGTATTAGCATATCTATTCAGCCCTAGGAGGAGCTCACTACACTGAAATAGCTCTGAAACTATCTCAACTAATCTGTCTCTTTGTTTTTCAAATTTCTCTGAGCTATTTCAGTGTAGGGAGCTCCTCCCTGCAGCTAGATATAAACAGTGTCTAACCAGCACTAGAACCAGAGCTGACGAAGCCTCTCGGATGAGCGGCGAAACGTTTTCGACCAAACAAACTTTGTCCAGTTGACAAATTGAATTTCTCCTTTGATCATGGATTCTACCTGGACGACTGAGGGACTCTTCACGCGACAATAAAGTTGACTTTGACTTGACTTTGACTTCTCTTGAACAAAATTCAGCACAAATCTTTATCAAAATCACTACATTTGAAACTTTATCTCAAAACATGTGCTTTACATTTTACTCTTTAAGTACATTTTAAATGGAATCTTTAATACTTTTACTTAAGTTTTAGTTTAAGATTTTTCATGTGATACTGTTACTTTTTCTTGACACTTTTTTTCCTCCAATATCTGTACTTTTGCTCAAATAACAAGAGTATTTCTTCCAGCTCTGCTCAGGTCAGTGGGGAGGAGCCTGTACCCACCTGCAGGGCAGCCGTGCATGTTGTCCAGCTTCATGTACCCGGGGCAGCACTCGTACAGCACCAGCCTGTGGCACACACCAGAAGGTCACAGGAAATACTACAGACTTTTATTTTGAACACACATGGAGATGGAGTGTCTTTCAAGGTGTCCAAGCCACGTTTAATGTGAACTGTGTTTTCTGAACTCCATGGAGAATATCCCACAGTATGGCATTTATCTCATCTATTTTATATTTCTCCATTTACAGGTGTTTTTACTGAAATGGTACACTGCCTGACAAAAGTATTAGGATGATAGTCCTAGTCTAGTCCTGGTTTAGACCTGAGTTAGACCTACACTGCAATGAGTCCCCATTTTTGCAATAATATGCCTTTAAACATGATGAAATTTGCTTTAATATATCAATAAACTGAGTGGTTATCATTACCAATATGTCTTGTTATCATTATTTTTGAAAGTTCATACACAATCGTACACAAACACTTTTGTCAGGCAGTGTAAATGGTCACATCTTTATACAGATGTGACACCTTCAAGGCACCAAAGCTCTTTACAACAGGGAACCACTCACACATTCACACACCAGTGTACGCAGACACTGGGGACGAGGTGGGTTAAGTGTCTTGCCCAAGGACACAACGGCAGCATTCATCTGTGGGAGCTGGAATCATACCGCCAACCTTTGGATCAGTGGACAAACGCTCTACCAACTGAGGTACTGCCGCCTATTATATTCCAGGCACCACAAAAACATCGTCATGAATACACGTGGAGGACCCTCCCCCTGAAAAGTTCTAACTTTAAAGGGACAGTGTGTAAGATTTTTACCCGTTAATTACTGAAATTGAACATACCCATTCAAAAATACATTGTTTTCCAAGCCTTTTCACTTCCATCATGAAATCAAAGTATTCTGTTGGACTTAGATATAGTCACATAAAAGGGGGATCTTCTCCATGCAGAGGCAGCCATTTTGAATACGAGAGCCGCAGAAGGACATTTGGGCTCCGCCTTCGCCTTCGGCAAGGCTCGTGGTTTTGGGTAAACAACACAAGCATGCTGCCGGATCAGACGTCGTAATGGATCTAACACGTGTTTTGGACTAAATTGTTTTACTGGATTTTATTTGCTGGATCCTTACGGACAAATTGAGAGCAAGTTTATGGTGAAATACAGAGTTTGACCTGTGCAAAGCATTCTAAGGTAAGCTAACCTCGTTCTGTGCTTTTCCGTATAAAAGCCCCATGTGCTCGGGGAGTGATTGTTTTGCAGGGAAATGAATTGCATAGTCAAAAAGAGGAGACTGTAAGGTTTCATTTGATGTGTAGAGTGTCATGGTACATGATCGGGAATGTGTGTTTTCATGAGAAAACACAAGAAAAAAAAAAAACGGGACCGCGTTTTATTTATACAGTAGCGGCGCGCGGCTCGTGCGCGGGTCCCTCGAGGTCTGCCGTAGCTAAAACAGAAAGTGCAATAGCACCATCCACCTATGCGCCACGAATCCTACACACTGGGGCTTTAAATCGCATTATGCAGTCATGTGCTCCTTTGTTGCACTCAGCAGAGGTAAACCGTGTGAAGCCAGCTGCCCTGGGGCTGACGATGGAAACATGGCTGCTAATTGTGCGTCCACCATCAAGACCAGAATCACTCTGATAGTCAAAGGATACGAACCACCAAACTCCCGGTTAAAAGGCTTTGCCAGCTCAGCCATCGTGTCCAACAATATAATATGGGGGTGTTTGTTATTTTAGGTAGCTACAACAACAACAACAACAACTACTACTACTACTACTACTACTACTACTACTACTACTACTACTACAACTACAACACATTCGACTACTACTACTGAGTCAGAATCCAGTTTTATGACCATCAGAGTTCATAGCCGTGCGTTCAGTGCCTTAAAGCGTGCGGTGGTTGTGTGGCCGTATTCAGAGCTGATTCATCAGTATGTGTTCAGTGTTTCCAAAAGCACATTATCATTTATAACCCAAACATCCACGAGAGCCAAATGCAAACCAAACGGAAAGGCTCCGATTCAGTATTGAGAGAGTCTGCCAACACAGCCACTTTGAAGCAAGACTATTACCGGACTTTACAGACGTTTAGTCCAAGAACAAAAACATGGAATCTCCTGGCTTTGCAAAATTCAGAGTGATTAGAGCTGGAGGTTAGGGCATTACAGCTCACGATAAACATTTTAACTGTTTTCTTGGGGCTAATTAAGTGGATGTAAACAAGGATTCCATTCCAGAGAAATGTGGGATCTTGAGTGTAAAACAATAAAACTTGTAAGGGTCAAGTTAGCTCTTTTATACATTGGCATACGGTACATGGCATTTGGTAGTGGGGTTGCGCTTTTATTTTGGTGACTTCCTGTTTGGGCGGAAGTGACAAAAAACATTGGCTTAATATACAGAGGGACGAAAAGTAAAGACGGCAAAGGTTAATAGTGAAAAACAAAAAAACACAGTGAAAGGAAAGGTTACATAAAAATGGCATCAGTCATTGTTTTGTAAATGTTTATTTGAGCTACTTGTAATTTGTGTTAAATTAATGTTAAAATATGGATAACGGTTGATCAATGTATTGAGCTGGAAATGTGGTGTTCATATGGTAATTTATGTTGCGTTATGTGACAAGTCAAGGAAAATTAAAGGTTATTTATCCATCAGTTCTGGCCTTCTGATTTTGACTAGATGCTACAAAATACTACACTTGAAATGCAGTTTTTCTAGAATTCAAATATCAGTCACTGTGTGCACATGGTAGGATCGGATTGGATTTCTCCAAATCCGATCCCGTTACTCGGCGGGTGGTCTGTCCTATAATCCAAGTGCACGTGAAGTTCGTGTAATCGGATAATGGTCAGCGACCTGGCCGGCTCCGCTACGCTATGTGGCGCTGTAGTCCAACTACTTCTGGGTGATGGCTACTCAATAAAAACACAACAAACTATGTGGCGGTTTACAAAGATGGTGCTCGAGGAGTTTGACGGAGCAGCATTGGTGTACGTGTTGTGCATTCTTTCTTCGCAGCCATGATTTTGTCTGACTTTTCCGGCAACAATTGCTACTTATGACGGCGTCGGCGGGAAAGTTCCCGCGCCAAGCCGATACCGTGCACAAGGCGGCACCAAGCGGATTACTATCGGCCTAAACCAGGGGTTCCAATCGGATTCGGGAAACCAATCCCTATATCCCTATTTGGCCAGGTCGCCATTGTAAATGAGAACTGGTTCTCAATTGGTTTACCTGGATAAATAATGGTTAAATAAATAAATAAAAAATATACGATCCTTAGCTTGTGCACATGAATTCGATACGATCCCAATCCGTTTGCAATCGGATTACACTCGTCCATGTGCACGCAGTGAGTGATGTAAATTATCACAATAACAGAATTTGAAGTACAATGTATTACCGAAGGAAATATAGACAATAAACAATACTGAAACTAATTAATTCTACTGACACAATAACCCAAAAAAACCCAAAATATACAAAAATGTCAAACCGGAATAGACTTTATACTCAATACTGTTTACAATACCACAATAACTTTAACTTTAACTTTAGATCTCTGTCTTAGATAGTTTTTGTTGTGTTTTGTCTTCATATTGTATCTTGTACACTGTCTTTTTTGCACTACTTGGCCAGAGAGAAACTAAATTTTGATTCACTGTATGTTGAACACATATGGCAGAATTGACAATAAAGCTGACTTTGACTTTTGATAATAATTAAAAATGCTCATTATTTAGACAATAGAATGTGATTTTTAATATTAAATTTGTACGGAAAGTGCTCAGCTGTGTTTTTAGACTCCATATACTTTCACTAGAATCATTTGGATAATACTTTATCAGCCTGGGAATTGCCCATCTCTGCTGAACAAAAGGTAAAAGGTAAAAGGTTTAATTTGAAAACTACAGCTTCACGAAGTTGTTTTACTCACCCATAGCACTTTGGTGTCATATGGAGCACTTCTAGAGATGTTTTAGATTTGCGTTAGCCTAGCGCGACTTCTAGCCGTAGCTCGGGGCATATAATATATTCCCCGAGCATGTAATATGCCCCGTGCGGGCTCCAAATAACACAAACTTTAGCACTTTTCAAATCATAGAAGCTCGATGTCTTAGTCTACGATTTCGTTTGAATCAAAAGTGGCCTGTAATCCGAGATTTAGCCATAGTTTACAGCTTTGAGTTTCATGTTTGGGTCCCGGGAGCTGAGAGCAAAATAAGCTGTGACTCCGCACATGCGCACTGGCGTCCTCATCTACTCGAAACTATGGCTAAATCTCGGATTACAGGCCACTTTTGACCAAACAAAAGCGTAGACTAAGATATCGAGCTTCTATGATTTGAAAAGTGATAAAGTTTATGTTATTTGGAGACCGCACAGGGCATATTACATACTCGGGGAATATATTATATGCCCCGAGCTACAGCTAGAAGTCGCGCTAGGCTAACGCTAATCTAAAACATCTCTAGAAGTGCTCCATATGACACCAAAGTGCTATGGGTGAGTAAAACAACTTGTTTTATTACCGAAATAAGGCTCAGATTGTAAAAAACGTTAATTCTCCTTTAAAGCTCACGAGAGTTAAATTTGCATAATAAAAACTAAATTCCATGGTGTTATGGTCAGAATGTCTCTTACCACACAGATTGGATCGGAGGCTCAGTATTGGTAATAATCATGTGCGAGCGCTCTGTTTTGGCAGCGTTAGCGAGCGTAGCTGGAGGTGACTGTAAAAAGTGCAGCTGCTGGATATAAACCTCACTTTCACCTTACAGTAACCAGGCCCAGGCTTGTCCCACTGATACCGTCTTTAAAACAGATGCCCTACCTCCACCTACTGAGCGGCCGTAAAAGTCCTCAAGGAGAGCGAGTAGAGAACGTGCTAACAGACAACACATGTGTCCGGTAATGGAAGAAGTACGGAATATTGTAAAAGTACAAATCTACGTAAGTAAAAGTATTACAATTCCCAATTAAAAATGTACTTAAAGAGTAAAAAGCCAACGTAATTTGCAGAGATTTTGAGATCTCATAAATCTTCAAATGTAGTGTTTTTGGTACAGATTTGTGCTGAATTTTACTCAACAGAAACAATAGAATCGATCAGTTGTTTTTATCTGTATATTCTTGTTTGCAGAAACTATGAATGTGTTAAAACTTTGTATAGTGACTGTTTGTATAGTGCTGGTGTTTTCCTGTCCTGTAAATGATTAGACATCAACCTGCCGAGGGACTGAAGAAAGAAATTAGCCACATTGGATATAATCTTTACATATTTACATTTAAAGTCAGGGGTGTCAAACTCATTTTGGTCCGGGGCCGTATCCAACCTACTTTGATCCCAAAGGGGCCGGATCAGAAAACTCATGGCAAATATACCCCAAAAATAGCAATAAGTCCAAATATTTGTGCAGAGAAACACAAATCTATTACAGAAGTCTTTTTTATTTGATCTTTCTTTTACAAAAATTATAATATTATGACAACCTGAAGCTTTAAGAAAAATGCAGTTTCAACATAAACATACAGGTTTCCCATTCACCTCAATGAACAAATAGGAATTCGTTCATTTTTCTTGGAAAATCCTGCACTTGGCGTCCACTTTTCTCATTTTTGACATTTTGCTGATGAGTGTGTCACGGTCAACAGTCAAAACCAGGGGTGGGCAATTATTTTTCCCCAGGGGCCAACTCTTTTTCAGTCACATTAACCCCACAATGCTTTCTGAGTTTAACTTTAACTTTGTATTAAGACACCACAATGTCTTTTTTTTGCCAAATAATATAATACAATATGTCACAGCATTTTTTTGTCCAATTGCCAAATTGTGTAGAAAAAAAGTTAAAGTTAGCAGGTTTTAGTGATTTTTTTCTTGAACAGTGAGAGAAATCTCGCCTCTGTTGAGCTTTAACAAGTGCATCAAAGTCAGGTTCATGTTTGAGGTGGAGATGTGAAGCACGTCCCACAGATGATCATCAGTACAAATGCATTATGTACAATTTTAAAAGCAGGTTTGACTTTCTTAATTCCAAGCAACCTTTCGCGGGCCGGTCAGAGTTGGCCAAATACGGCCCCCGGGCCTTGAAATGCCCGGGTCTGGTCAAAACGATGGTCCTTTAAGAGCGTTTGGAAAGAGGCGAGTCTTCATTTGTGCTGCTCTGGTGGGAGGGGCCACGCACAGAGGCGCTGGAGGTGCTGTTATGCTAAACTGCGCAGAAAATTACCAATATTTTAATAGAAAATTAAAATATAATTAAAATATTTTAATAGAAAATCAGCCAAGGGCCAGATTAAAGGTCTTGGAGGGCCGGATCTGGCCCCCGGGCCGCATGTTTGACACCCCTGTTTTAAATGCTCATTAACATGCTGTCCCTTTATAAAGAAATAAGAAAGAATAAGAAACACCCCAGGCTTTTCAGCAGGTCTTAAACTACAGTCCAGTTAAAAAATGTAGAAGAGTAGAAAGTACAGATACCTGCTCCCAAATGTAGTGAAATAAAAGTAAAAAATATCCCCTGTAAAATGTACAGAACAGGAATCTGTAAAAAAAAAAAAAAAAACAGATACCTAAAATTTATGCTTTAATACCACATTTTACTTTTACTTTGTTTACTTGTTCCATCAGTTTTTACATTTTGGAACAATTTGTAACTTTTTCCCTGGTAACAATATTCAATTTAAATGTTTTTTTGTTTTTTTTTTGTTTTTTTAAATAAACAAAACAGTAATATATAAGAAAGTGTGACTTTAAAGTGCATTTTTAGACAATGACATTCTATGCCCTTCTTTTAAAAGATCCTGTATTATGGAAATTGATTATCGTGAGGTTTTATCCACGTTACCTCAACATGAACATACCTGAAGGAGAGTTTCATTCACACGTTTATTATTAGCATGTCTACATCTCCAAAGCTCAAAACGCTCTGTTCCACCTTGTGTGGAGAGGCAGTTGTCAAGTTAACAGCTCCTTTTACCTTTAGTTCAGTTGAGATCGACAATTCCAGGGCTGAAATTAACCAAATGATTCTAGTGAAGGTGTTTTTAAATGAGTTTAAAAACACATTGGAGCTCTTCCTGCATTACCACATGACATCACAAGGTGGAACAGTGTTTTCTGTGAGAAAATATGTAGGGTTTGTGTGTTAAACATGTGTGAATGAAACAAAACACAACTCCAGGTGTGTTTGTGATGAGGAAACACATTATACGAATACACATTGTCATATTATTTCTAGTGCTGTCAGGCAATTAAAAAAATTAATCAAATTAATTATAGGATTTGTAATTAGAAATTGACTTTATTGATCTCACACAGGAGAAATTGCCCTCTGCATATAACTCATCCTGTTATCAGGAGCAGTGGGCAGCACATTACTGCGCCCGGGGACCATGATCCATGATCTTTTTGCTTCAGTTTGGTCAGGACTTAAGCTGGAGGATTTTACCTGGAGCATGTTTTGGGTTGATGGAGGAAACCAGAGTGTCCGGAGGAAACTAACCCAGACACAGGGAGAACATGCAAACTCCACAAAGAAAGGCCCGGGCGACTCAGTCATGGTGCTGCCACTTAATTAATCTAATTAATTGCATTTTAAGAGTGTGTGAGAGAGAGAGATTGTGAACGAGTGAGTGAACGAACCAACTTTGTGATTGAGTTTGTCAGTTTTTCTGCGGTCGCTTTGCTCATTCGTTTCCCAAATTCTATGAGCGTGGTTTGTTGGTTTGTTGGTTTGGTGGTTTGTTGGTTTGGTGAAGTGCGCTCACGCTCGCTCTATCACCAGTATCAATGGAACTTGTCCGGACGTGTCAGTTGTTCAAATGATCCGTCAGGCTGGAGCGGCTTTGGTGATTTGAAAATTCTTTTTGACAAAAGCTACAAATCACGGCGTTCTTGTTGATCGTCCCGTCTTCATTCTTTTTATAAATAAACTTGCCGTTCAAAGGCCCTGGCAGCGATTTGCTCGCCGCACGCCAAATTTAGAATGCGCATTGAATTGCCGCTCATAATTAATTGTGCTATAACGCGTTAATTTGCAGTGTAATTAATTAATCAAATTAACACATTAAACTGACAGGCCTAGTTATTTCATATATCTCCAAACTTGGTTGTAGTAGGTGTAAGGTGTAAGGTTTACTTGTGTGATATTTTAAAACGTTTTCTATATATATTATGTACTCTGGATGATATTTCTGTTTTTCTACTCTATATATGTAATATATTCAAAATTCATAATCAAAATTCAAAATCAAAATTCAAAATTCATATTCATTAAAAAAAATATGACTTTAAGTGAAAGAACATGTGACCAGATGGTATTTAGTTTGCCTGGTTTACACCAGACCATATCACAAGTGAGATATGGTCTGGGAGCCACCTTCGAAATATCTCGTAGCGGAGGTGTGGTTTACGATCGCCAACGGCCGTTTATTGGGCGTTACGAATGTCTATCATTTGGCGTATACGTAGCCCATAGCCAATCATGTCAGTTGTCAGTTCAAACTACAAGCTTCCGTTTGTCACGTAGTACGCGTCACCGTCTTTCCACCCCTCCCCGCTCTCTGATTGGCTCCCAGAATCGGGAGAGCTCACTTGCCATAGTCGCCAGGCTGTCTTTCAGATCGGAAAGCAGCCTGGGATTTCCCAGGTTAGTATTTAGTCACACCTGGCACTACTCGGGCTAACCTGATGACGCCGTAGAAGCGAAACGCGTTGTTCGCTCTTACGTAATAAAGGAATAATCGTAAAGTCAAACAAGTGTGCGGTAATCTTCTTTTTTTCTGGAATTGGTCGTAGTAGTGTTGGAACTCATTGTTTTATTTTTGGCTTCTTTAAAGGTGCACTATGTAACTTTAACTTTTAACCTGTTTCTATGGAAATGTCATTGCTCTGCCCTTAATGTTCCACAGTATGACATTAAACAGCTCTACTTTACATTTATTCAATTACATGTGGTTTTATATCTAGAAAAACAACATTCTGACTGTGAACGGGGTCGCCTTTCCACAGATGTGACCTGTAGCTTGGTCTCGTTTGGTCTCCGTGAAGATAGAAAGGTTTAATGCCATACTGTGGAACATTCCAGACAAAGCGATAACATCTCCATAAAGTAAAACATTTGGCCGACCCTCCACTAGAAAAGTAACACAATGCACCTTTAAACGTCACATAACAAAGCAGACGAAGACCGATTTATTTGATTTAATGACACATATGCCAAAAAAAGACCATCTCAGACCACGCTTCTGTCTGCAGAGCTGGATTTAAACCAGATGGGACAGCGGGGGCTCCATTAGTGTGCACACAGCGATCTCAAAGCAGTTCATAATGGTTTGGATGGCGAGGTGCCAGCTCCTTAATGTGGCTCTCTTACTCGGCCGTAAAGTGTCACACTCACTTCACTTAACACAATATAATACCACAGTTTATGGTGAGTGGAGTCGGCGTGTCTATTTAACTTTTATGTTCCGAAGAAGCTGTTGATCTCCTTATAAGTGTTTCACGCAGTTCCTGCATACACAGAGACCACTGCAAAATGATCAGGTTTTCTGATTTTACTACAGTGGTACCTCACCTTACGAAAGACCCAACAAACGAAAATTTCAAGTTACGAAACGCCTTCATGTTAAATTTTGGTCTCTAGATACGAAAGAAAATTCAAGTTACGAAACGCGAAATCTCAAAAATTCAAATAATGCGCGCTCAGCCACACACATTATACGCTTTTCTCAGACTGAATTTAAACTTTTCTCACATTTGTCTCTCGTTTAAACACTCAAACTTTCATAGATTTTCAACAAAATTATTAATAGTGAAGTGTGGGGGGAAGGGGGAGGGGGGAGAAAACTGCGCGCGGACACGTGTGATAGCGCAGCATGACCCGGCACGGGGCTGCCAGCAGGTCTAGACCTGGAATAAACCAGGACTGGACCAGGACTAAACCTGGACTAAACCAGGACTAAACCTGGACTAAACCAGGACTAGACCAGGTGGATTAAAGTGCCGCGTGCGGGTCTATTTCCTGGTTTCGTTTCGAGTTACGGCTGAGGCGAGCAGCGAGGAGGACCACACGCAGTCTGAGCGCATGAACGAACGCATGCAAGAGCCGCGGTGGTCTAGACCAGGTCTAGACCTGATCTAGTCCAGGTTTAGACCTTGGTCTAGACCTGGTATAGTCCACGTT
Source organism: Paratrypauchen microcephalus (assembly GCA_036785185.1). Lineage (NCBI taxonomy): Eukaryota > Metazoa > Chordata > Actinopteri > Gobiiformes > Gobiidae > Paratrypauchen > Paratrypauchen microcephalus. Next base: position 5,426,044 of record JAVJIX010000041.1, read on the forward strand.
TAGTCCTGGGTCTACAGTCTCTACGCAGAACACAATGTTACACTATAAAAAAAAAACTTGGAACGGGGCCTTGGAACGAATCAGGCTTTTTCCATTGAAATAGCTACTCAACTTACGAAAAATTCACGTTACGAAACCACTTCTGGAACGAATTAATTTCGTAAGGTGAGGTACCACTGTACTTATAGGTATGTGTTTGGGCAAAAGGAACATTTTTCTATAAACTACTGACAACATTTCCCCCAAATTCCAAATAAAAATATTATTGTTTAGAGCATTTATTTGCAGAAGATGACAAATGGTCAAAATAACAAAAAAGATACATGTTTTCAGACCTCAAACAATGCAAAGAAACAAGATCAAATTCATTTGCAATCACTAAGAAGGCTCAGCAGCGTCTACACTTCCTGAGGGTGCTCAAGAAGTACGAACTAGACCCCAGCCTGCTACTGACCTTCTACCAAGCATCCATTGAGAGCCTGCTGACGTACTGCATCACCGTGTGGTACGGCAGCTGCACCAAGGCGGACAGGGAGCGGCTCCAGAGGGTAGTTAAAGATCCCATGACATGGTACTTCTTGATGCTTTTATATGGGTCCTTAATGGTTCCCTAATACTGTAAATGAATCTTTCTTCAAAATCAAGACTCAGTGCATGAGAAACAGAGATAAGATGAGAAAGAGTCATAAATGTCACTCTGGAACAGTCCATTATGGGCGTTGTTGCTTGAATGCAAATGAGGAGGACAGAGATGGCCTATAGTAGAGGGTGGGGTCGTGGCCAAACTCTCTGCTCTCACCTCTGACCCACTTCCGTGTTTTTGCGCGGAGGGAGAGATGAGAAGCGTTCCATTGAAAAATAAACACATTTCCACAGAAAATAAAATTAAACCACTGCTGTTTCAGATATCCACAGGCTCAGATAAAGGACTTCCGAGCCTAGAAACACTCACAAGTTCCTCCAGGCAAATAAAAAAAAAACGCATTTCGCATTGCGTAGCTCCTCCGCAGTCCAAACTCTCTGAGCGTGATTTACAGAGACGCTGAGTACAGACAGACAGGGGTGGAACTGCATTTGCATTTCTTTGCATTTTTTCTAACGCAGAAAAGGATCGCAAATGCTCAGTTTAGACATTTCGCAACTTTTAACCGTGGGGGGGGGGGGCTAAACAGGGTAGGGGAGCTCACATTAACGATCAAAAACCTCAGAAAGTGAAAATTTCATGCCATGGGACCTTTAACACAGCGCAGAAGATCATAGGCTGCCCTCTCCCCTCCCTGATGGACATCTACACCTCCTGCTGCCACAGCTTCCACTCCGGCTCTCAGTTCTTTGACTTGCTGCCCTCAGGAAGGCGTCACAGGTGCATCAAAGCAACAACCAACAGACTCAAAAACAGCTTCTTCACAAGAGCCATAACCACTTTGAACACTCACATGCACTGACTTACCCCATATTCCTGTCCCCCATTCTCCAACCACCTGTTGTGCAATTACTTAACACAGTGCAATATATCCTGTTGGACAATATTTATTACAGTGTAATAATATAGTTTTGTAGCATATCCACATGTTGTTGTGCAATACCTAATTACAGTGTAATATCCTGTGGTGCAATACTGAACAGAATGCTATAGGTTATTGATAATATTTAATACAGTACAATATGCTAAAGTGAATTCTGTGAGACATCTCCCTCTGCAATGTAGAGAGTCTCTAGTGTGTGTATAAATGGTTGTAATGTGTCACCCTTACTGCAATATATGAGCAAGACTTGCAATAACCTGGCAACTAATGCGTAGTACAGGACTTTTTTTTTGCACTAATTTGTTTTTTGCACTATTTTTTATTACCATTACTGTGTTTTATTACCCATACTGTGTTATAAATATCCTGCTGTGTTTAAATGTCTGCACTGAAGTGAGATGCTTTCAGTCTCATTGTGAGTATGTATGATGTAAATTGTACATATGAATAGTTCTATTCGTTGTATTCTAGTCTATTCTATTCTATTTTAAAACCACATAATACTAATGTTTACACTTAAGAAGAGTTCAGAAATCAATATTTGGTGCAATAACCCTTATTTTTAATCACAGCTTTCATGCGTCTTGGCATGCTCTCCACAAGTCTTTCACATTGTTCTTGGGTGACTTTATTCCACTCCTGGTGCAAGAACTGAAGTAGCTCAGCTTTGTGTTTGTGTTGGAATTCAACAGACACTGGAATGGAATGGCTGTAATACATGTAGAGATGCTGATTTTTTTTCCCCAGAGGTGTATTTAAAGGTCCTACATTACACAAAACTGACTCTTGTGAGCTTTTTAGGCTTGTCAGAATGTTGTTACCTCATCAAAAACAGACCTGGGGTTGTGTTTTTCATTCACACATGTTTGAGTAATCCTTTATTATTAGTCTGTCTACATTTCTAAAATTCAAAATGCTCTCTTCCACTTTGTGATGTCATGAAGCAGTAGGTTCACGTTAACAGCTCCTTTTACCTTTAGTTCATTAGAAATGGGCAATTCCAGGGCTGACATGATCCAAATTGATTCCAGTGAAGGTGTATGGAGTTTTAAAACACAGTGGAGCACTTCCTGTATTACCACATGACATTACAAGGTGGAATAGTGAAGAATTCAGCCTAAATATGCAGGATTTTTGAGTTAAACGTGTGTGAATGAAATGAAACACAACTCCAGGTGTGTTTCTGATGAGGAAACAACATTATAACATAGATCAGAAAATAGTGTAATATCGACTCTTTAACTGTCTGTTATACAGTTAAATATGTTTTCAGTGCATCGTCCGTAAAGGTGCATTGTGTAACTTTTCTGGTGGTCCATCAGATGCTTTTCTCTATGGAAAATATGTTATTGCATTGGTTGGAATGTTTCACAGTAGGGATGGGCATAATTAATCGATTAACCGATAATTGATCATTAAGAATTTCACAGAGCAAGTTCATTTTCGTCGACAAAAACAAAAAACAATCGCCTCAGTTGGCACGCCTCGGTTGATATATGTGAGCTTCCGTAGGTCAATCGCCAAAACATGAAGAGGTCGCGGCGAAGTGTTGTGTGGGACCACTTTAATTTAGAAAATGACCAAGCGCACTGCAATGCAGCATACAAATATACCTCATCGACAACACAAATTATTTATCATTTGAACACCGCGCATCCAAGTCTGGTAAAAGAAGGTGGCGGCGGTTCATCATCTCTATCACAGGCTAGCCTGGACTCGGTGCTAGCACGGACCAAGAGGAGCTGCAGTGCTCAACGAACAGAGAAGGTCACCGAACTGATAGCGAAGATGATCGAAACAGACATGCTCCCCATCAGTGCCGTGGAGGGCAAAGGTTTTCACGTCTTAATAAAATATTGCTGCAGATACGGCTGGGCTGTGTGGAGGAGGTAGGACAGAGACAGCGGGCTAGCAGCGGTTAGCTCGGATCAGTTAGCTCGGATCCCAAAGCGGCTAACTCCGAGCGCGCTAGCAGAGGCTGCAGGATGTGTGTCGTCTCGCTTTAATCCACCTCTACGCATGTTGATTTGCAGATTTACTTTCCCGTGGAGAAGCGCCTGCTCCCACAGCCTCGGCAGACATAGTAAAAGCGGACACACTTGAGTGAATGGTTGTTGTCTTTTTAATACAACATATGTTAATGATTAACCGATTATTACTCATTAATTATCCCGATCGACGAAGAAAATGCCCATCCCTATTTCACAGTATGATATTAAACCTTTCTATCTTCATGGAGGCCAAACCAGACCAAGTTACAGGTCAGATCTGTGGAGAAGCGATCCCGCTCACAGTCACAATGTTTGTTTGTTTGTTTTTTTTTAGGTATTTTTGAGCTATAAAACCACGTGTAATTGAATAAATGTAAAGTAGAGCTGGTTAATGTCATACTGTGGAATATTCCAGGCAGAGTAGTGACATCTCCATAGAAACAAGCAGGTGACAGACGCCCAACCAAAAAGTTACACAGTGCACCTTTAAAGGCAAACTAGTTCATTTTAAACAGTTTGCAGTGGTCCAAAGTTATTCCTCACATAATCCATTCAGAGCATTCTAATATTTTGTCACTTTTCACACCTTTCCAGATCGGAGTATAAAACGTTTTCTATGACTACGTTCACACTGCAGCCTGAAGTGACCCAAATCCAATTTTTTCGCCTCTATGCGACCTGTATCTGATCTTCTAATGACAGTCTGAACGACACAGATCTGATTTTTTCAAATGCGACCCAGGCCACTTGGATATGTGGTCCTAAAACCGATACATATCCGATCTTTTGGCATCCGACTTCAGTCTGAACGGCCAGGTCGCGTTCATCTGACCTGGGCGTGTTTCCTCCAGCGAGAGTGGTACAAGTAGGCGCTCACAAATGTACACAAACGTTCTTCTCGTCATGCGAAAATAGTATATGAACTCCGTGTCAGTGAAGCGGCGAAGCACAGAGCAATCCCACCACTCTTGGCTGCGACTCCGCACCCCCACATTCATTTCTACGGACGTTGCTGCCACTGCCCCACAAAACGCCGTGGCCACAAACCTCTTCCTTCTCTTTCTCCATCTCCTCCTTAAAACAAATAAGCTGTACATGTTCTGGCTCCAGTACGACAGCAACTTTAGGCGACTTCCATAAACACTGAGCATGATCACTGCCTGTGACGTCATCGTGTCCTCCAAGGCGCATGCAGGACATTTTTGGGGCATTTAAAGTTCACACTGGAGATCACATACAAGTCGTATTTAATTGGAAATGTAAACGGCCTCACAAAATAATCGGATTTCACAAAAAAATCGGAATTTAGCATTAAGCCCTGCAGTGTGAACGTAGCCTTGGCTATGTGGTCCTAAAACCGATACATATCCGATCTTTTGACATGCGACCTCAGTCTGAACAGCCAGGTCGCGTTCATCTGACCTACACGTCAACAACAAGCGACAAATGTCACTATTCTGCGCTGAAGTAGGCGAAAACTGAACAGAACTAGATCGTAATTTAGGAGACAAGCCCAACGTTGAGCTGATAGAATTGCTGGATCGCTGCGTTACTGAAAAGGAACCCATAAAACGCCAAGGCCAGAAACCTTGTCCTTCACCTTCTCAATCTACTCCCTGAAACAAATAAGTTGTACTTGTTCTGGCTCTGGTACCACAGCAACCTTAAAATCTCCAGGCGCTCAATTCTAGTGTCCATGTTTAGGCGACTTTCGTAAACACACTCACTGCATGTGACTTTGTCGTGTACTCGAAGGCGAATGCGGGACACTTTTGGACTCTTTTGGGGCGTTTAAAGTTCACACTGGAGATCACATACAAGTCGCATTTAACTGGAAATGTGAACAACGTCGCAAAAAATTGGATTTCACCAAAAATTCCGAATTGAGCTTTAAGCCCTGTAGTCTGAACGTAGTCTAATTAGATGCCAACAGGACAAACGACTTATCGGGACCTCAAGAGCCTCTTATGCAATATATCTGTACTGGGGCAAGAAATATTTCTCAAACACATGGGGGGAAAAAATCAGGTTTGACACTGCAAATGATTAAAGGAAACTATTTGAAATTAGATTAGTGACATGAGAAAACAAGTCTTGCAAATGTTAAATCACTGAATGTTCTCTAATGAAAATGGAAAATTATACTTGTAAATATTAGAGCTAGGTTGAAAATGTGTGGTGTAGTAGGCTTAGTTATGATTTGGCATACCTTTAAAGCAAAGGCGAAACTACTTCTTCATGAATTTTAAGAGCTTAAAGTGGCCCGCGGGTTTAAATAAAGTTGTACCGAGTGATTGATTTCTCCAAGAACAAGTTTAGAATGACATAACTTTCTGTAAAAAGCTTTAACATTATTAGTAATAAAAAATGTGGTACCTGAAGGTATTTTACGTTTTGGGTGCGGCTGGTTTGATGGATTAGATGATGGATGAAAAGTTATTCAGAAGTAATAGGGCTACGTTCAGACTGCAGGGCTTAAAGCTCAATTCGGATTCTTTTTGTGAAATAAGTTTTTTTTGCGAGGTTGTTCACATTTTAAGGTTGCTGTTGTACCAGAGCCAGAACATGTACAACTTATTTGTTTCAGGGAGGAAATTGAGAAGGTGAAGAACAAGGTTTTTGGCCATGGCGTTTTGTGGGTTCCTCTTCAGTAACGCAGCGATCCAGCAATTCTATCGGCTCAACGTTGGGCTTGTCTCCTAAAATACGGTCCAGTTCTGTTCAGTTTCCGCCTACTTCAGCGCAGAATAGTGACGTTTGTCGCTTGTTGATGACGTGTAGGTTGGATGAACGCGACCTGGTCGTTTAGACTGAAGTCATTTGTGAGCGCCTACTTGTACCACTCTCGCTGGAGGAAACACGCCCAGGTTGGATGAACGCGACCTGGCCGTTCAGACTGAAGTCGCACGTCAAAAGATCGGATATGTATCGGTTTTAGGAGCACATATCCCAAGGCTACGTTCAGCCTGAAGTGACCCAAATCCATTTTTTTTGCCTCTATGCGACCTGTATCTGATCGACACAGATCTGATTTTTTCAAATGCGAGCCACTTGGAAATGTGGTCCTAAAACTGATACATGTCCGATCTTTTGACATGCGACTTCAGTCTGAACATCCAGGTCGCGTTCATCCAACCTGGCCGTGTTTCCTCCAGTGAGAGTGGTACAAGTAGGCGCTCACAAATGTACATAAACGTTCTTCTCGTCATGCGAAAATAGTATATGAACTCCGTGTCAGTGAAGCGGTGAAGCACATAGCAATCCCACCACTCTTGTCTACGACTCCGCACCAACACGTTCATTTCTACGGACGTTGCTGCCACTGCCCCACAAAACGCCGTGGCCAAAAACCTTGTCCTTCTCCTTCTCCGTCTCCTCCTTAAAACAAATAACCTGTACATGTTCTGGCTCTGGTACGACAGCAACTTTAGGCGAGTTCCGTAAACACTGAGCACACTCACTGCACGTGACCTCATCGTGTCCTCCAAGGTGCATGCGGGACATTTTTGGGGCATTTAAAATTCACACTGGAGATCACATACAAGTCGCATTTAAATGGAAATGTGAACGACCTCGCACAAAAATCGGATTTCACAAAAAAATCGGAATTGAGCATTAAGACCTGCAGTGTGAACGTAGCCTAAGTGGTCTGGGTCACATTTGAAAAAATCTGTGATCTGTGATCGGATCTGTGTCATTCAGACTGTCATTAAAAGATCAGATACAGGTCACATAGAGATTTGGGTCACTTTAGGCTGCAGTCTGAACGTAGCATAAAGCATGATCATTTGCAGGTGTTGTAAGTATCCAACCACCAAACAAGAGAGTTGTTGGTACAAATCTCCTAAGCACAGTTGAACCTGTACCCAGTACTCGAGTTGAGGGGGGATGGGGGGGGGGGGGGGGGCGTGGCGTTGGCATCCCCCCCTGTGGGAAAAAATAGTCAAAATCATCCCTCTTCTAAAACGGGCATCCCTTCTTCCATCCCTTATGGCATTTTATCAATCAGGAATGAAAATCCCTAAACTTTTGGCGAATTTCGCCGTTTTTAAGTCAAAATGGCCAGTGCGCTCCAGCTTCCAATCATGTTGCAGCATAATTATGCACCGATACGCGCTCCCGCCAATCATGACAATTGCCGCTGTTGTGTTTGCGCCTGTTCGCGATCAGCTGTGAGCCTGATATTTACGCGGCATTTCCAAGAGAAGAAGATTCCTTAACTTGCTACGTTAATGCTACGTAAGAAGGAACTCTCGCCTCGGGACACGGGATACGTTCGGGATTATGTCCTTTTCTCCGGAGCTCCGGATTATTAAAGACAACAGGGCAAACTGTTAGAATGGATCTGACCGCATTCTTATGGGTGAGTCATATTATCAGATTATTTCTGCATCTATTTCGGCACTAAACCAGGACTAAACCAAGACTAAACCAGGTTTAAACCAGGACTAAGCCAAGACTAAACCAGGTCTAAACCAGGACTAAACCAGGTCCAAACCAGGACTAAGCCAAGACTAAACCAGACCTAAACCGGGTCTAAACCAGGACTAAACCAGGACCTAACCGGGACTAAACCAGGTCCAAACCAAGACTAAGCCAGGACTAAAACAGGTCTAAACCAGGTCTAAACCAGGTCTAAACCAGGTCTAAACCAGGACTAAGCCAGGACTAAACCGGGACTAAACCAGGACTAAACCAAGACTAAACCAGGACTAAGGTGTGTGTGTGTGTGTGTACGTGTGTGATAACATATATCCTGTGTATTATTGAATTATTGAATGATTATATCGACTTTTTGTTATAAAAGCATTTCCATTTTAACAAAGTACCTTCTAATTCTGCCCTGCCCTGAAACACCACAGTGATGTCAGTGATGGGGGAGGGCTTAGCTTAATGCCCCCCGTTGGTGAAAAATTTCACCATCCCCCTTGGTTTCATTTTACAACTCGACTACTGCCTGTACCTGATTTTTGTATTTGAACAAAATGGGTCTCGCCCCAGTACAGATATATGGTACATGCAGTTCTTATGCTTTGTTCAGACCAAAGTTTATGGCGATGATGAGTCTGGCCCATCCTGTGTTTTGAGCATTCGCAGGCGTCAGAGCTGAAAAAGCTGAACTTTTGGCATTTGACATTCTTGACAGCAGCATAATTATCCAGAAAAAGGAAAAAGAGAAAGAGCCTGGAGCCAAAACACCACAACAAAAAGAATGAAGGATAGACCGGGACAAACAGGACGGGGCCTGGACGCTCTCAAACATCCAGTGAGTTAATGTTTCACTAACTGGAAACTGGAATCTCCAACTTAATCCTGACTCACTGGTATGTCCCGTAACAGGAGCTTCACTAACGGCTGTCGTAACACGCCAAACGGACCGCATTAAACGCCACGGCCTCTGGATATGACTGTTGGGAGACAGATGTGAGAAATGGACTGACGCTGAGCGATCGCCGTCAACTGGTTTGGATCTGAGTCCAAACCTGCAGGCGATGACGAGTTTCTACTGAAACGGAAGACACACCACAGGGAGGAGAGGAGGGAGGAGAGGAGAGGAGGGAGGAGAGAGGAAAGAGGAGGAAGACACGCCAGAGGGGAGAGAGGAGGGAGTAGAGAGGAGAGAGGAGAGGAGGGAGGAGAGGAGAGAGGAGAGGAAAGAGAGGAGCAAGACATGCCAGAGGGAGGAGAGAGGAGGGTGGAAAGAGAGAAGGAGGGAGAGAGGAGGGGGGAGAGGAGAGAGAAGGGGGAGAGAGGAGGGAGGAGAGGAGAGGGGGAGGAAAGAGGGGAGAGGAGAGAAGAGGGAGGAGATGGAAGAGAGAGGAGGAGAGGAGGGGGAGAGAGTGAGGAGAGAGGAGAGGAGGAGAGAGGAGGGAGGAGAGAGTGAGGAGAGAGGGGAGGAGAGGAGAGGAGGGAGGAGAGAGGAGAGGGAGAGAGGAGAGAAGAGGAGGGAGAAGAGGAGGGAGGAGAGAAGAGGGAGAGAGGAGGGAAGAGAGGAGAGAGGGGAGGAGAAAGGGAGGACAGGGATAGCAGGGCAGGGAGGGAGGAGAAGAGAGGGGGAGAGAGAAGAGAGGAGAGAGGAGAGGGGGATGAGGAAAGGAGAGGAGAGAAGGGAGAAGAGGAGAAAGAGAGAAGAGAGAGGAGGGGAGAAAAGATGAGAGGAGAGGGGAGGAGAAGAGAGGGGGGGAGAGAGAAGAGAGAGGAAAGGAGAGAGAGAAAAGAAGAGAAGAAAGGAGAGGGAAGCAAAGAGAGGAAAGAACAGGGGCGAGAGGAGGGAAGAGAAGAGAGAGGAGAGAAGAGATGGAAGGAGAAAAGGGAGTGGAGGGTAGAGAGAGGAGCGGAGACGAGAAGAGAGGAGAGGAGAGAGAAGAGAAAGGAGACAAAGAGCAAGAGGAGACGAGGAGAGGGGTCTTCCAGCAGCTGTAACCCAGGCAGAGGTGACTGGAGCTGGGGGAGCCACATGAGGTCACAGCCTACGATGGAGCAGAGTCAGCACATCCCACCAGGGTTATAATTCTCCCACAGTTTGGAGGAGTTTGAATTTGGCAAGCAGATCGGAAAACTCTGGAATTGTCACTTTGACAATAAAAGCTCTGAACGTTCCCTCTGCTAATGCCACGTACGGTATAAGCTTATTATTCGTTTATAGGCCGTAATCAGAAAAGTGTGTCAGTTTACTATGTTAGAATAAATTAAAGATTCCCTATTCACACTGGGTTTGTTTTACCTGGAGTCTCCGGGTGAACTGTAATAATTATGGACGTCGATTGGGTTTATAGTGCCATGTGCATCGTGCATGTGTAAAAATCTCTAAGAATTCTCCCAAATTTTACTGATTTTACAGTGATTCTGCAAACTCAGAGCTCCTAAGGTGAGTCTACTCCTGTGTGAACGCTCAGGTCTGTAAACTGCCTTGTTTTTCGTCTGTGCATTGAAGCTAATAGTGATTAACAGCCTGTTTAAAAATTATTTTATCAGAAGTGCCTTTAGTTTAGACCAGGCATGTCCAAACTCTGGCCCGTGGGCCAAATGCGGCCCTCTGACAAATTTTTCTTGGTCCTCAGACTTCCAGTTGAATTGGCCCAAATTACCTTGAGTGGAACTTTTGACTGCAAGTTTTTTGAAAATCTACCTTGATAAGATAATATTTAATATTTATTATGTGGTTTTGAGGATCTTAGCATGAATAAAAGACTGATAGCTCATTCTAACATGTTAGACATGCAAATATTTCAATTATTGACTGTACTGAGCACCAGTCTGTGGCCCTCGATCGGCCCTCTGCTTCGTCTGTGTTTAGACGTGGCCCTTGATGAAAAAAGTTTGGACACCCCTGGTTTAGACGGTGACGGTGTTTTGGGGGCTTGAAAACGCAAAAAACTGAAACCGCCCCCCAAAGTGGAAAACTTGAATACGCTCCGCCGTAGCGTTTTCGTCTACACTGCCCAAGACGCAAAACTCTGGTCAAATCTGCTGAGCAATAGTTGAACTTCTTCTTCCGACCACACACATTTTTTTTGCCACCAGTAGCCATGTTTTGTTTTGCTTCTCGTGGCGCAGATCAGAAGAATGAAGATTCTACGCATGCACGTGGACATAGTGATAATGTATCATAGCGCCACCTAGCCGCCTGGCATGCATACCCAATCCAATTCCACACACTTTTGCGTCACCTTATGCACGCAGATTTCTTCCCGAAAACGTTCGTCTAAACGCGAAAAAAAAAGTGAAGATGCGACGCCACTTTTGCGTCTTCTGTTCAGACCGTCATCATATAAACGCAGCCTAAAAACATCTCTATGGCCCATTTTAGGTCCAAATAACTAAATCAACAATATTTACGCGCCACTCTAATTCAGTTAATGTTGTGTTTTTCTATAATTAAAAAGTAAAAACCATAAATCAAACTGCGGTAAAGACATGACCCGGAAGTACGAGCCCGTTGTCGTGAAAACCGAGGAGCATGGAGCCTTTATGGAAAAGTTTGGGGGCTTTTGGTGCAAAGTTTGTAAAGTTTGGACAAAAGGGCCTAATAGCATAAACGGATTAAAAGAGAGAGATTGCAACTGAGACTGTTTCTTGAGAAATCACTGGGATGTTATTCATTCGGATAAAAACAAATTTAGAATAAAAGCAACGTTGGCGACATGATGAATGAAATGGTCTTGTTTCGTTGTGTTTATCAGTCGCCATTTCCGGAATAAAGTCGTAAAAACAAGTAGTTCATTGACATTACTTATCCCGTGTGAATGTACACAAAAAAACCAGATGTGTGTAAAATCCCTCAGCCGTCCAGGTCAAAGTTTTCCTTTGCCAAAAAATACAGAAGTCCAGGGTTCATTTCAGTTTTATAGACATTCCTAAATAAAACTAACCCCGTGCGAATAGGGCTTAAAGGGGCATTGTGCAACTTTTCTGGTGGAGGGTCCGTCAAACGCTTTTCTCCATGGAGATGTTAATGCTGATTGTCTGGAATGTTTCACAGTGTGGTATTAAACCTTTCTATCTTCATGGAGACCAAACCAGACCAAGTTACAGGTCAGATCTGTGGAGAGGCGACCCCTCTCACAGTCAGAATGTCTGTTTTTCCTAGATATTTTTTAGGTATAAAACCACCTGTAATTAAATAAATGTAAGGTAGAGCTGTTTAATGTCATACTGTGGAACATTCCAGGCAGAGCAATGATAGATATCCATAGAAACAAGCAGGTGATGGACCCCCAACCAAAAGATTACACAGTGCACCTTTAAAGATCCCATGACATGGTACTTCTTGGTGCTTTTATATGGCGCCTTAGTGGGTCCCTAATACTGTAAATGAATCCTTCTTCAAAATCAAGCCTCAGTGCATGAGATAGCCTCATGAAGACAGACAGAGTCATAAATATGTCTCTGAAACGCTTTATTCTGGGCATTGTTGCTTGAATGCAAATGAGGAGGACAGAAACAGGCCAGTGCAGCGGGTGGGGGTGTGGCCAAATACGCCACTGTTTCCTGGATTAGCGCTGTCACCCACTTGCGTGTTTTAAGCGCGAAGGAGGATACGAGACGCGTCCCATGAAAAAAAAAAAAACATTTCCACAGAAAATAAAATTAAACCACTGCTGTTTCAGAGGTTCGGAGGCCGGGTTACATCCGAGCCTGGAAACACTCTCACGTGCCTCCAGGCAAAACAAACAAACAAACAAAAAAACGCATCTCCAAATTCTCTGGGCGTGATTTCCAGAGACGGGGTGGACATCCAGGTGGAAACCTTTCCCCGAGTGTGACGTCAGAAAGTTCCCTTGTCTTTTTTTCAAATGCGGAAAATGACTGCAAATGCTCCGTTTACACATTTTGCAACTTTTAGCCATGGGGGGGGGGCCCTAAACAGGGTAGGGGAGCTCACATTAACGTTCAAAAACGTTTGCCAGCTGCTTGGAGATGTTAGTGTTTTGTCTGGGATGTTCCACAGTATTTACTGCTTTAAAGGAAAAGTAACATTTTTTTTTTACAATCTGAGCCTTCTTTCGGCAATAAAACAAGTAGTTTTACTCACCCATAGCAGTTTGGTGTCAATTGGAGTGGTATCGCAGAACTTATGTTGGAGCCGTTCTGTTCTACTAATGATCCCGTATCCGTTAACATGGTGCTCGGGGCATTACTTTGCGCTCTCCAAATAACACAAACTTTAGCACTTTTCAAATCACAGAAGATCGCTGTGTCAGGGTAGACTTTAAGTGGATTCCAAAACGGCCTGAAACCCGATATCCAGCTATAGTTTCATTTGATGACGTCATCAGAGAGGACAGTGCGCATGCGTGAACTCAGCTGTTTTGTAAACACCGCTAGTCCGAAAGAAGCTAACACCGCTCTGAACTTTACTTTTCTGTTGCGATATCGGGTTTCAGGCCGTTTTGGAATCTACTAAAAGTTTACGCTGACACAGCGATCTTCTATGATTTGAAAAGTGCTAAAGTTTGTTATTTGGAGACCGCAAATCAGTGCCCCGAGCACTCACGCTAACGGATACGGGATCATTAGCAGAACAGAACGGCTCAACATAAGTTCTGCGATACTGCTCCAATTGACACCAAACTGCTATGGGTGAGTAAAACTACTTGTTTTATTGCCGAAAGAAGGCTCAGATTGTAAAAAAAAAAAAAAAAAGTTAATTTTCCTTTAATATACTTTGAAAAACATGCACTTAGTGAGTGTGGGCGCATCTCCACAGATCTGATATGGTAACCGTTACATGCTTGTCTCCATACAGATTAGTTTAATGCCATACTTTGGAACATTCACGTTTCTAGTCTAAAACTTTTTGAGACATAATATTATTACATATCAGTCTAGGTTATTTTAAATTGGATAATTTAACTAGCGAATAACACAAAAGGTTGATTACCAAGACTATTGATCAAAATGTATTAATTAGCCTGGAGGAAGCAAATAGAGACCAAACCTGATTCAGTTCTTCCAAGTATTTCCATGTATAGATTGTAAGATATAAATAGTAAACTGCAAAGAATGAGCTACAGCACTGTCCTGATGTGTTCATAGTTGGCTAGTGTCAACAAGCCCCAAAAATTCACCAAGAATTGTAGGTATCTGTACTTTAAATACATTTTGCAGTGGATACTTTTTACTTTTACTTCACTGCATTTGAGAACATGTATCTGTACTATCTGTACTCCACTACAGTTTAGATCTGGACTGAAAAGTAAAAAGTTCAGGACCTGCTCAAATGGCTGAGACTTTTTTTTTTTTTAGCATGTTTAATTTTAGTTTCTGTCCCAATGTTAAGGAAACACAGAAATGGCTAGAAAAACTAAGAAATGAAAATAAAATCACTTAAAATCTGCCAATTTCTTTATCAAAATCACTACATTTCATCCTTAAATTGCTGTAAAAATCTCTGCAAAATACTTTTAAATATACAGACAGGTACTTTAATACTTTTACTTTTGTAGATTTTCTCGTGTGATACTTTTACTGAAGTAATGTACACTATGCTCCATGTTTTCCAGTGGTGCAGCCTTGTGTTTGGCTTGAGTCTGGTTTACATTAAAGAACACATTATGCTAAATGGGCTTTTTTGAGTTTTAACCATCGTTCTCTCATTAAAATCATATCTGGAGTTATATTTAGCTTCATTCTCGCTAGTTTCAGTGATCCTCATGTGACCGCACAGCTCTCTTAGAGGTTTGTGGTAAAAAAAACCAAAAAACAAAAACAGGGCTTGGGGGGAGTTTGCAGTAAATTCAATTGTTGCATTCAAATTAAACTGGATCTGAGTCTGGAGGACTAAAGGGGAGAGGAGGTGCAGGGTCTGGAGGGCTAAAGGGGAGAGGGATGAGGGAGGAATAGCGGGTTCTGGAGGACAAAAGGGGAGAGGAGGGGAGACGGGTTCTGGAGGACTAAAGGGGAGAGTGATGGGAGGCAGGTTCTGGAGGACTAAAGGGGAGTGTGATGATGGAGGAACAGCGGTGTCTGGAGGACTAAAGGGTAGAGTGAGGAGAGACGGGTTCTGGAGGACCAAAGGGGAGAGTGAGGGGAGGCGGGTTCTGGAGGACTAAAGGGGAGAGTGAGGGGAGGCGTGTTCTGGAGGACCAAAGGGGAGAGTGAGGGGAGGCGTGTTCTGGAGGACTAAAGGGGAGAGTGAGGAGAGACGGGTTCTGGAGGACTAAAGGGGAGAGTGAGGGGAGGCGGGTTCTGGAGGACTAAAGGGGAGAGTGATGACGGAGGAACAGCGGGATCTGGAGGACTAAAGAGTAGAGTGAGGAGAGACGGGTTCTGGAGGACCAAAGGGGAGAGTGAGGGGAGACGGGTTCTGGACGACTAAAGGGGAGAGTGATGGGAGGCAGGTTCTGCGCGACTAAAGGGGAGTGCGATGATGGAGGAACAGCGGTGTCTGGAGGACTAAAGGGTAGAGTGAGGAGAGGCGGGTTCTGGGGGACCAAAGGGGAGAGTGAGGGGAGGCGGGTTCTGGAGGACTAAAGGGGAGGGTGAGGGGAGGCGGGGTCTGGAGGACTAAAGGGGAGAGTGATGGGAGGCAGGTTCTGGAGGACTAAAGGGGAGTGTGATGACAGAGGAACAGCGGGATCTGGAGGACTAAAGGATAGAGTGAGGAGAGACGGGTTCTGGAGGACTAAAGGGGAGAGTGAGGGGAGGCGGGTTCTGGAGGACTAAAGGGGAGAGTGATGGGAGGCAGGTTCTGGAGGACTAAAGGGGAGTGTGATGACAGAGGAACAGCGAGGTCTGGAGGACTAAAGGGTAGAGTGATGAGGGAGGATGGACCGGGTCTGGAAGACTAAGGAGGAGATTGAGGTAGGACAGGGAGGACTAAAGGGAAGAGTGAGGGGAGGCGGGTTCTGGAGGACTAAAGGGGAGTGTGATGATGGAGGAACAGCGGTGTCTGGAGGACTAAAGGGTAGAGTGATGAGGGAGGATGGACCGGGTCTGGAAGACTAAGGAGGAGATTGAGGTAGGACAGGGAGGACTAAAGGGAAGAGTGAGGGGAGGCGGGTTCTGGAGGACTAAAGGGGAGTGTGATGACGGAGGAACAGCGGGGTCTGGAGGACTAAAGGGGAGAGTGAGGAGAGACGGGTTCTGGAGGACCAAAGGGGAGAGTGAGGGGAGGCGGGTTCTGGAGGACTAAAGGGGAGAGTGATGGGAGGCAGGTTCTGGAGGACTAAAGGGGAGTGTGATGACAGAGGAAGAGCGGGGTCTGGAGGACTAAAGGGGAGAGTGAGGAGAGACGGGTTCTGGAGGACCAAAGGGGAGAGTGATGAGGGAGGATGGACTGGGTCTGGAAGACTAAGGAGGAGAGTGAGGTAGGACAGGGAGGACTAAAGGGGAGAGTGAGGGGAGGCGGGTTCTGGAGGACTAAAGGGGAGAGTGATGAGTGAGGTACAGCAGGGTCAGGAGGACTAAAGGGGAGAGTGATGAGTGAGGTACAGCAGGGTCTGGAGGACTAAAGGGGAGAGTGATGAGTGAGGTACAGCAGGGTCTGGAGGACTAAAGGGGAGAGTGATCAGGGAGGAACGGTGAGGTCTGCAAGACTAAAGGGGAGAGTGAGGAGGGGCAGGTTCGGGAGGGTGTCACCAAGTACTGGAAATCGCAGAGGTTACTGAAGGCAGCACACACTTAGATTTAGGCGTTTTTGACGAGAAAGTTACAACTTTACCTAGTTTCCATTAGCATTGCCAAAAAAGGACTCCGAACACTAGATAACACTACTCTAACACCATGTGCACAGTTTAGTAGCGAGGAAAGTGAATTTAGGGTTTTTTAGGTTGCATCCCATTCCTCTGTCTTACCCCTTCGTCTTACCCCTACCCCTTGGTTTTGTGCGTTCATGTGAGGGCAAGGGGTGTCCCGATTCTAATTTTGATCAAGGGCTCGGCTCAGGGCTACATACACCTTGAAACGAAGTAAGCTCTCGACTAGGCTTGAAACGAAGGGGTACGCCTACAAGCTCAGGCAGGTTTTGGAATCAGGATGGCAGCGTCACATCGACCAGCCAAGGAGTCTCATAAATGTATTTTCAGCAGTTGAAATTATCAATTAACAGTTTAGCAGGTTTACAATTATGACACTTATGTTCTACGTTACTTTTAGTGAACTGTTGTCGCGGTTCTAATTATAGTGATGTCTGTTTAGCCGACGTTATCGTTTTCATCAAACTTTCATGCATAAACGAGCTAGTTTTTTGTCGAGCTGAGGCACCCGATAATCCTTGACATTTGTTTACGTTTGTTAGCGTCAGTTGTTGTCGCCTCTGTAGACGTAGCAGCTCAGGTAGAGGCGAGGGATGATGACGCAAATGGTAATCGAGTGGTGTCCCATTTCTTAGGGGAACATTCGTATCCCGAGCCCTCTCAGTTCAGTATCGAGGGGCAAGACAAAGACGTAGATAAAGGGGGTAGGGGAAGGGGTAAGACAGAGTAATAATGGGACACAGCCTCAGTTCCACTTGAAGTCTCTGTTGGTAGTAAAGCTGTGATAATGTTTGTGTCTGAGCCTCAGGAGAGCAGGGGTAGAACGGCCCACATGTGAACACAAAAGTGCTGAGGAGGCGGAACAATGAAGCAAAAGGACCTTGTCTGAAGGGATTCATCTCGAGGCTTTTCCATTCACAAAGGACAGTGGGATTTTATGGCTGGAATCAGGGGATGGTTGCTAAGGTAACCCATCGAGGGCTCCCCCGGTTCTGCATGCCAAACTTTATAGAATCATTTTGAGTTTTTTTTCCAAGTGCTGGATTTTAAGATTCTGGTGCAGCGGTTGAATTCAAATAGCAGATGTGTGTTTTTGTGGAAAAACAGGGTGAAGGAGTTTCCAACAAAAAGACATGGAGAAGAAGAAAGACTCAAATGAGGCTGCAACGTGGTTCATCATTTGCAAAACTTTTGGAGCTTCCTACCCTGATATTATTTTGTTCCCTTGTCAAAACTACTCCTAAAGGATGGTTGTCACTGGGCGATACAGCCAAAAAAGAAAAAATGTTTTAGAAGTAAGCAGTGGCTGAAGGTCTTTAGGGTCATTTTCAATTTGGTTCTATCTGTAAAGTCCTGTATTTCAATTCATTACAAGCTGAAGTCAGAAAAGCTGTTTATTCACTTCTCCTCCACAGTAAGTAAACGTTTCACAATAAACCCTGATATCCCAATTTAGCTAGTTTTTACATCGTCAATAAAAAACTACTACTATTTAAATGCTGCTACAAAAGACCTGACAAAGACGACAACATTTACTATGTCCAATTGCCTCGTGAAAGGGAAAGCTGCAACGCTGACACGATAAAGGGATAATTGAAATGAGAACAACAGTGCTGCCCCCTCCTGGTGCTCTCTCCTGTCACTTTTAGGGTGCTGAAAATCAAAAACTAACTAGATACTCGTTTGAGCATGTTGAAAATGACATTCTACCGTCTAAAGAGTGTTTTTTATCATCATTGTGGTATCGGAATCGCTATTGAGTATTCCTTGTTGTCAAAATTGATTTTAAAGGGGAGAGAGAGGGGAGAGGAGGGTCTGGAGGAGTAAAAGGAAGAGTGGAGGGGCAGGACTAAACGGGCAAGTGAGGAGAGTGTTCTTTTTTATCACTCACTGTGTGCACATGGACGAGTGTAATCAACTGCAAACGGATTGGGATCGTATCGAATTCATGTGCACAGGCTAAGGATCATATAGGGATTGGTTTCCCAAATCGGATTGGAACCCCTGGCTTAGGCTGATAGTAATCCGCTTTGTGCCGCCTTGTGCACGGTATCGGATCGGATTGGCGTACTGCGCATACGTGGGAACTTTTGCCAGAGATTTCACCTGGAAGTGGCAGGAGGCGCCGACGCCGTCATAAGTAGCGATTGTTGCCGGAAAAGTCAGACAAAATCATGGCTGCGAAGAAAGAATGCACAACACGTACACCAGTGCTGCTCCGTCAAACTCCTCGAGCACCATCTTTGTAAACCGCCACATAGTTTGTTGTGTTTTTATTGAGTAGCCATCACCCGGAAGTAGTTGTACAGCGCCACATAGCGTAGCGGAGCCGGCCAGGTCGCTGACCATTATCCGATTACACGAGTTTCATGTGCACTTGGATCTCAGGACCCGCCAAGTAACGGGATCGGATTTGGAGAAATCCAATCCTACCATGTGCACGCAGTCACTGTGGTGTCAAAATCGGTCTTGAGTATCCCTTAGTATCAAAACACGCTTTTAAAATTGTATTATCATGGCAACACTTGCATTTACACAACATTTTGGGCCTTTTTTGGAATAAACTTGGACTAAACCCAGAACAAAACCTCGGCTAGACTACAAATGTCTATCAGATCAAAACTGGGCTCAGACCCTCCAACCGAAAACAAGCGCAAACGAAATCTTGCCGCATCGCTCCCCTAGGGGCGTTTCAGCATGATTTAGAGATATCATTAATAATACACTTTTATGAAATGTCACATATTTGGCACGTCTCGCTTTATGAATTACGGCTGTCAGAAAAGACGTTGAATAAATCTTGAGAAACACTTACGCCTTCCTGCCGCAGATGGAGCCCTTGTACCAGTTACGGCAGGTGCTGAAATACTTCTTCTTGGTGCCCACAACATGCTGCAGGGCGCACACGTTGGGCCTGGGAGAGAAGACATACTCGGTTAGAACGCCAGGGGGCGATGGAGAGGAGGTGCAGAAGAACGCCAGGGGGCGATGGAGAGGAGATGCAGAAGAAGGCCAGGGGGCGATGGAGAGGAGATGCAGAAGAAGGCCAGGGGGCGATGGAGAGGAGATGCAGAAGAACACCAGGGGGGCGATGGAGAGGAGGTGCAGAAGAACACCAGGGGGGCGATGGAGAGGAGGTGCAGAAGAACACCAGGGAAGCGATGGAGAGGAGGTGGACAGAAGAACACCAGGGGGCGATGAAGAGGAGGTGCAGAAGAACACCAGGGGGCGATGGAGAGGAGGTGCAGAAGAACACCAGGGGGCGATGGAGAGGAGGTGCAGAAGAACACCAGGGAAGCGATGGAGAGGAGGTGCAGAAGAACACCAGGGAAGCGATGGAGAGGAGGTGCAGAAGAACACCAGGGGGGCGATGGAGAGGAGGTGGACAGAAGAACACCGGGGGCCGATGAAGAGGAGGTGCAGAAGAACATCAGGGGGGCGATGGAGAGGAGGTGGACAGAAGAACACCGGGGGCCGATGAAGAGGAGGTGCAGAAGAACAACCGGGGGCAATGGAGAGGAGGTGGACAGGGAAACTGAGCGTAAACAGCGATAATTTATTCAGAGAAATGAGAAGTGTGGAGAGATGTGACAGATCTGGTGCTGCATACACGAGTTAGATGTTCGAGATATGAGGAAATGAGGAAGGATTCTAAAAGAATATAATAGAAAATGCAGTAAATAAGAAGGAAAATATAATGAGTTCAACAGATTTCAAACTAAAATTAGCATTAGAAAGCCTTTACTGTCATACATAGTACAATGAGATTTAAAAACCTCCCTTCAAGTATAAAAATATAAATAATGTACTAATAAAAACTACAAAACTACTATGCTATAACAAGACACATATACACATACACATATACAGCATGCTGCTAACTGCTTTCATTTAAAGAGCCTTTATTACACACAATGGATTATTGTGAGCTTTATGACGTATTTTAATGTTTTTACCTAATCCAAAACATACTGGAGTTGTGTGTTTTGTTTCATCCACACATGTTTGAGTAACCCTTTATTATTAGTCTATCTACATCTCCAGAGCTCAGAATGCTCTGTTCCACCTTGTGATGTCATGTAGTGGTAACTTTCAACCTTCAACAGCTACATTTTTGCTTTAGTTCAGTAGAGAAAGTAAATTCCCGGGCGGAAATCATCGAAATGATTCTAGTTAAAGGGATAGTGCGTTTTTGGTTTTTTTATTATTATTTTTTTTATGTGAATCTGTATGGCTTCCCCTTCAACAGTGTCGTCCATTAAAGGGATATGCCACCCCCAGGTCAAATTTGGGCATCTCCCCACAGTCCAGAGACTAAAATAAGTGGTGGAAAGCGTTTTCCTGCTCACCCAGCCATTGTCCGAGTCTGTCAGCACTGACCGCCGCGGTATCTGCTGCTCCTCCGCCTTAGACTGGAGTCTAACGTCGCCAGAGAAAGATTTCGGCCAAAAGGAATTAATTTGCTCGATACGTTTCTCAATTACTTTATGTGTAGTGCGCATTCATATCGAGTGCAAATAAATGTGCAAATCAACACGGAGAGCTTGCCTTGGTCATTTTGGGTGGGAACTATTTTCCAGTGCGGAAGAATACAGTCGAATCACGCACCACGTTGTGCAACAGGGGAACTCCCTTCCCGGTGCGTAACTGGGATTCCCCTGGCAGCGTTCTGAAAACGCTTTCCACCACTTATTTTAGTCTCTGGACTGTGGGGAGATGCCCAAATTTGCCCTGGGGGTGGCATATCCCTTTAACACTGACTTATCGATGACAGCGTCATCTGGGCCCAGCTCTGCTCCGGTTCTGTTGCTCGCGAACGTAGTTCCGGTAAGTTAGTGGAAACATTTAATAAAGCTTGTTTTTCTTCTCAAAAAAACATTTGTCCAAAAAGTGATATATTTGCATCACATTCAGCAGCTTAATTCGCTTGGTGCTATTTTCTCTCGAGTCGTATCACTGCGAGCCTATTACTTATTATTAACCTGTTCACTTGTAAACATCTGCTTACAACTGTTTGTGACGCAAATACAGTGGTACCTCACCTTACGAAATTAATTTGTTCCAGAAGTGGTTTCGTAACGTGAATTTTTCGTAAGTTGAGTAGCTATTTCAATGGAAAAGGCCTGATTCGTTTCAAGGCCCCGATGCAAGTTTTTTTTTTATAGTGTAACATTGTGTTCTGTGTAGAGACTGTAGACCCAGGACTAAACGTGGACTATATTAGGTTTTTTTATAGTTTAACTTTTTTTTTTATAGTGTAACATTGGTTCTGCGTCCTGATTGACTAAGAGACTAGACCAGGACTAAACGTGGACTAAACCAGGTCTAGACCAGAACTAAACCAGGTCTAGACCAGGTCTAAAACTGGACTGGACCTGGACTAAACCAGGACTGGACCAGGTCTAGACCTGGACTAAACCAGGATTAAACTACCACGTGCCGCTCTTTGCTGGTTTCGTGCGGCTGGTTTGTAGCCCGAGCCACAAACCAGCCAGTGCGTGCTCCTCGCGCGGTGCCGTGCTCCTCGCGCGGCGGCGTGCTCCTCGCTCCTCGCGCGGTGCCGTGCTCCTCGCGCGGTGCCGTGCTCCTCGCGCGGTGCCGTGCTCCTCGCGCGGTGCCGTGCTCCTCGCGCGGTGCCGTGCTCCTCGCGCGGTGCCGTGCTCCTCGCGCGGTGCCGTGCTCCTCGCGCGGTGCCGTGCTCCTCGCGCGGTGCGTTCATGTCTCCGCGCTGCTTCCGGAGTCGTGTCTCCCCCCACGCTTCACTATTTAATACATTTTGTTGAAAATCTTGCGTGTTCGGCGCTAGAGCTAAGAGGCCGAGAAAGGTGCTTTTTGACCGGGGATAACAGCGGGCCGCGCATCTGAGCGTGCATTATTCGAATTTTTGAGATTTCGCGTTTCGTAACTTGAATTTTCTTTTGTATCTAGAGACCAAAATTTTACGTGAAGGCGTTTCGTAACTTGGATTTTTCGTATGTAGGGTCTTTCGTAAGGTGAGGTACCACTGTATATCACGTTTTGGACAAATGTTGTTTTGAGAAGAAAAACAAGCTTTATTAAATGTCTAACTAACCGGTCTAACATCTAACTAACTAACTAAACTAACCACTAACTTACCGGAACTACATTTCCGAGCTACAGAACCGGAGCGGAAGCGGGCTCAGATCATGCTGTCATCAGTAAGCCAGTGTTAATGGACGACACTGTTGAAGGGGACGCCATACAGATTCACATCAAAAAAACGCACTATCCCTGTGTGTGGTTTAAAAACACAATAGAGCACTGGAGAATGATTTCCATTTGAGACTCGTAAGCGTAAATATGCAGGTTTGTGTGTTAAACATGTGTGAATGAAACAAAACACAACTCCAGGTGTGTTTTTGATGAGGAAACTACATTAGAACATGATCAGGGCCCTTTAAAGATATATTATCATATAAATACAAACTGTGTATTAGTTATTTGCTCATAGCACTTGAAAATAAAGCTCCATAAGTTCGGGCTGGATAATACGTCGTAAAATGAATCACGATTTTGAATGGTACTTTATTTTTCCTAATTTAAGACAAAAAAAATAGCCAATTTCTTTCCTCCAAAGTCTGAACTCTGCTCCAAACCTCGTGCTTTTACTGCCAAAGGATGGGCTGTATCTCTCCATTAAAAACACCCAAACAGAGCACTGACCATAAGACATGGCTGGGTCTGGATGAAAATTTGATTAACTACACAGTATTCACGTCCGATATCACATAACATGTAATCTGCCTATAAATGAGAACAAAACGCTATTTTTTTTAAATCAAACTGGTACTTTGATAGTCTGTATAAAGAAGAGGACTAAAAGAGTGTGACGTTCGGTTCCAATCAAATGAACCTCACAAGGCTACCAGCTATCAGAGCGAATTTGGAGCTGGTTTCATATTAGGAATAGGATTTACGACCAAAATAGCGAAATAAAAAACGGGGTTAATACAAACAATTTAAAGGAAAATGTTTTTTTTTACAATTTGAGCCTTATTTCGGTAATAAAACAAGTTGTTTTACTCACCCATAGCACTTTGGTGTCATATGGAGCACTTCCAGAGATGTTTTAGATTTGCGGTTAGCCTAGCGCAACTTCTAGCCATAGCTCGGGGCATATAATATATTCCCCGAGCATGTAATATGCCCCATGCGGGCTCCAAATAGCACAAACTTTAGCACTTTTCAAATCATAGAAGCCCGATATCCTAGTCTACGATTTCGTTTGAAGCAAATGTGGCCTGTAATCCGAGATTTATCCATAGTTTACAGCTTTGCGTTTCATGTTTGGGTCCCGGGAGCTGACAGCACAGTCCACGCATGCGCACTGGCGTCCTCATCTACTCGAAACTATGGCTAAATCTGGGATTACAGGCCACTTTTGCTTCAAACGAAATCGTAGATTAAGATATCGGGCTTCTATGATTTGAAAAGTGCTAAAGTTTGTGTTATTTGGAGACCGCAAAGTAATGCCCCGAGCACTCATGCTAACGGATACGCTACAACATAACTTCTACGAAACTGCTCAAAATGACACCAAACTGCTATGGGTGAGTAAAACTACTTGTTTTATTGCTGAAAGAAGGCTCCGATTGTAAAAAAAACGTTACTTTTCCTTTAAGAACAAAATGACGAGGCTCACAGCAGCAGTTACAGAAAGCGCGCTGACAGTTTTTTTATGTAAAGTCAATTGGAACCAGAGTCGATGGAGCCGGAAGCACACCCATGATCACTTCCTATTTGGAACACACCAGCTAGCAGGTTAGCTATGTCGGTTTATACAGTATACTGTACAGTCTATGCTCACTTCACAGTTACAAGTGAGCAAAAACTGTACCGAATTTAATGTAATAATTATTTTCAGAGTTATATTTCTAATGAATAGAGCGTAACATTTGGCATCTTTAAATATCTACGTCATAATGTTGTTTCCTCATCACAAACCCTGCAAACTTCTTCTTAAAACACTCTGTTCCACCTTGTGATGTCGCGTGGTAATACAAGAAGCGCTCCAGAGTGTTTTGAAACTCCACACACCTTCACCAGAAGCACGTGGATCATTTCAGTCCTCTAACTGCAAATTTGTTAACTCGAAAACTACAACTACATGACATCACTAGGTGGAAGAGAGCATTTTGAGCACTGGAGATGTACACAGGCTAATAGTAAAAGGTTTATCAGGCTTGTGTGAATGAATTAAAACACAGCAACAACATTCTAACATGACTTAAAGCTCACAAGAGTCCATTTAGGGCAGTATAGGACCTAGGATACAAAGATAGATACTAGTCAAAGTCAGCTTTATTGTCAATTCTGCCATATGTGTTCAACATACAGTGAATCAAAATTCTGTTTCTCTCTGGCCAAGCAGTGCAAAAAAGACAAAATACAATATAAAGACAATACAAAAACTATATAAGACAAAATCTAAAGCAGTGCAAAGAATAAATAAATACATATTTAAAGATGTGTGCAATGGAAGATGCAGCAGTGAAACCAAATACTACTACTACTACTACTACTAAAAACTAGTACCCACCTTTGTCCAATTACACTGGTTTACAAACTTTTGGATTTGATCTGCTTCCAAGATAAAAGTGGCTAAATCTAATTTATATTGAACTGAAAATCAATTGATAACTGTGCTGGTTAGCTAATGTATTCAAGATATTTAATGATATTGTTTTACATCAAAATCGCATCTGTTTATACAATAGATTTTGGCATTTTTGCTTAAAAATAATATTTATATTTTGAAAATATTTAACTTGCACTTCTTTATCCGTCAAGAAATAAACAAGAAATATCTGAAGACATCAGGTGCACACAATTTCGAGGCATCTCTCTTAAGATAAGATAAGATAAGATAAGACTTTATTGATCTCACACAGGAGAAATTGACTTGTCCAGGCAGTTCAGTGCAAAGAAAGTTTGAAGAGAAAGTGCATGCAGGCAAACAGTAATAATAATAAAAATAAGTAAATAAGAGAGTATAGAAAATATTGCACGTTTGGACTATACAGTGGGGATGAAGGATCTGCGTGAAATCTTATGTGAAATCCAAAAATATTTGATGATAAAACTCTAAATGAATGTATGTGAATGTGCAGACAGGCTTTCAGATAGAACTGTTGCTTGTAGACACACTGTACCTTCTGATAAACTACAGTTTTTGCCTTATTTTGCATAAATGTCCTATTTTGACCCAATACTATATCTTGGAAACTATAGCCAATCAGCACTTCTGACTTACTTTTTCTTTATTAGTGACCTAAACCAAGAAAAAGTTCAGTACTTTTGTTTTCCGGAAGCATTTTCCCTGTAGACCAGTGTAATACAAATATGCTAACAGCACCATGTCCATCTCTTACCCCTCTTTCCTGGCCCGGATGCGGCTGTGTGCCACTATCTTGTCGTAGGCGGAAGAGTCCACATGATCCACAGCACAGAGCACCCAGAGGGCACAGGCGGTCAGGAAAAGCAGCTTCATCCTAGGGGAGATGTTCTGTCCTCTCAGCCTCTCGCTCCAAGTGTGATGGAGCCCCGCGCAGGAGGAGGGGTCTTTATACTCACACTACCCGGGGTATGGGGAGGGGTCGCTGGAGGATACAGGGAGGATCTCAGGGAGGAGCTGGAGGTTAGACCAGGACGAGACCAGCGTGGAGCGACAAGAGCCTGGGGACCTGTCGAAAATAATCACGATACATTTTTTTATTTATTTTTTAAGCAGTGGTGGATGAAGTGCAGATACAGGGGTAAAAAGTTACTCAAATGAGAGTATAACATGGGAAAATCTACTACTAGTAAAAGTATTAAAGTACCTCTTTAAAAATGTGCTTAAAGAGTATTTTGAGGTTGAAATGTAGTGAGTTTTTAATCAAGAATTTAGCTAATTTTAAATGATTCAATTGATCAAGTGATTCAATTGAAGGGGAAAGCATCCTATTTATGACTTTTTATCTATTTATGATGCTTTTTATCTTTATGCTTCTGTTTTATTTTTATTCTTCTGTAGCTGGGAGTTTGTCAAAATTCCGTTATGCTTGTATAATGACAATAAAGAATCTTGAATCTTGATTTTCTTGCTGTTTTTGTGTTTTTGGTTTGCTCAAAGTTGGGACGGAAACTGAAATTAACCGTGCTAAAGACATTTCAAAGTACTTTTTACTTTTGAAACCAGATCTAAAATGTAGTGGAGCAGAAAATACAGATACACGTTCTCCAATATACTGACGTAAAAGTAAAAAAATCCACTGTAAAACTGACTCAAATAAAGTACAGATATCTAAAATTTGTTCTTAAGTATCGTACTTTTACTTATATACTGTGTTACTTTCCATCACAAAACTGACTCTGAGCTTTAAGCCAAGTTATGATGTTGTTTCCTCCTCAAAAACAAACCTGGAGTTGTGTTTTGTTTCATTCACATGTTTAAGTAACCTTTTATTATTAGTTTATCTACAGTTCTAGAAAAAAATAAGAGACCACTACTTATAGGTATGTGTTTGGGCAAAAGGAACATTTTTGTTTGATTCTATAAACTACTGACAACATTTCTCCCAAATTCTAAATAAAAATATTATCATTTAGAGCATTTATTTGCAGAAAATGACAAATGGTGAAAATAACAAAAAAGATCCATGTTTTCAGACCTCAAACAATGCAAAGAAACAAAATCAAATTCATTTTAAAACAACATAATACTAATGTTTACACTAAGAAGAGTTCAGAAATCAATATTTGGTGCAATAACCCTTATTTTTAATCACAGCTTTCATGCGTCTTGGCATGCTCTCCACAAGTCTTTCACATTGTTCTTGGGTGACTTTATTCCACTCCTGGTGCAAGAACTGAAGTAGCTCAGCTTTGTGTTTGTGTTAGAATTCAACAGACGCTGGAATGGAATGGCTGTAATACATGTAGAGATGCTGATTTCAGAAAAACATGCAGTGGTTTCTTATTTTTTTCTAGAGCTGTCCATCTCCAAAGCTCAAAATGCTCTGTTAGTGGTAGTTTTCAAGTTAACAGCTCCTTTTCCCTTTTCTTCAGCACAGATTGGCAATTCCAGTGAAGGCGGAGCACTTCCCGTACGACCACGTGACGTCACAAAGTGGAACAAAGTGTTTTTTGTTTGAGAAGAACTCCGAAGAACGCCTAACTATGCAGGGTTTTTGTCTTAAACATGTGTGAATGAAACAAAACACAACTCCAGGTTTGTTTGTGATGAGGAAACATTAAAACATACTGTAGATCAGAAAATAAATATGATAAAAGTCAAAATCAGTTACTAAAACCAGCATTAAATAGTCACATTCACAAGACAGAAATGAACCTTTCCTGAATAACTTTTAGAATGATCTTGATTTGTATCAGAACATGGGAATATAAAAGAAAGTACTATGATTTAAGGCTAAAAATCACATTCTATTGTTTTTTATTATCATGCGGTATTGGAAGCAGTATTGAGTATCAAGCCTAATCCTTAGAATCAGCTTAAAATGTTAGTATTGTGACCACACTTGTACAGTTTGGAGGTCCAGGAACATGGTGAACCTGTGCAAAGTAACGATAATAATAAAAATTTAACTGATAGATCGGTTTCTTGGTCCAGCTTCGTTTGCTATTTTAACCATGATTAATTGTGTGGCGTTACGTAACAGGGACTTGTACAGACGTGTTTCTTGGCGTTGCGTTTGCATATGGTTTGGTTTGAACTTCTGGAATGAAGAGTTCAACTTAGGTCTAGTCTCCACTCGTTTATGTTTAGATTTTGGTATTCAACAAAAATATCCCTGGGTTTTTAGGGATTGGACGTTTGTCAAAAAAAATATAGAACTTTTTGATTCTGTTGTTTCAATTTGATTTTGGTTCTGTGTTGATTTCGATTCTCTCATGTCACTGTGTTGTCATTTTGGCACGAAAAGGTCAATCCTGAGGTCCTTTCTTAAATACATAAAGTAGTGCTGTCTGGCGATTTAAAAAAAATCTAATTAATTACAGGATTTGTAATTAATTAATCTAATTAATCACATTTTAATACTTTTTTTAGGTGGTTTATTGTGCTCTCCCACAGTGCATAAAAGGTGTTGAATGTGCGTGAAAAAATATTTACAGTGGTACAGTGAAAAGACTGCAGACTTCCCCTTTAAGTTTTTAAGTGTTTCGCTCACTCTCTCTCTCTCCGTGCATGTTACCTCCACTGTAACCAAGACAAGACTGCTGGCAGACCTGCAGTGTGCACCTATATACCCCCATTCCCCCTCCCACATTAGATAACATTCATTCGAAAGCTCATTTACACAATTCCACTATTAAATGGTGAATATTCCTGGTGCCAAAATGTGAGCACGTACAGTAGCTTTCATGCAACGTCAATAAATAATATACAAAGCTTCAAATATACAGAGAATACAATATAATATTTCATTATGCATAATTATGTTTACTGCTGCTGCTCTGTATGAATGTATCATGTTTGTCACTACCTCACTGTAAATTACTGTTACATGTGCAATATTTATACCACACTATGTGCAATACGAAATCCACATGCAACACCTACACCACACTATATTATGTGCAATCTGTGAAATACTTACACCTTATTTGATCTTGATTTAATCCTACCTGCACCTTGTACATTGTACCTTGTTTTTTTTATTACATATTTTATTATATTGTTTATTATATTGTTTATTATATTGTTTACCTCTTCCCCTGCACTTTACAACACTTTTTTTACCATGTACTATTATTGCATGTTATTAGTACTTCTTGACTATCTTAGCGAGTCAACGGTTCTACTGATCCTAAGCATTTCATTGCATTGTTGACCTTGTGTTGATTCTGCATATGACAAATAAACAATCTTGAATCTTGAATCTTGAATCTTGAATAATATATATGGCTCACATGACCAGTGTTGTATAGTAACGAAGTAATAATACTTCACTACTGTACTTAAGTACATTTTGGGAGACTTTGTACTTTACTTGAGTTTTTAAAAAAATGACAACTTTTACTTTTACTTCACTACATTTCCGAATTTAATTGCATACTTTTACTCCGATACATTTTCAATGTGCCGTTTAGTTACTCGTTACAAAAAAAACCTCTACTGACAGCATAACATAGCATAGAAATTAACTTTGTGTGACATTGTTTCGGTTACACAAAGCGTATTTGACGATGTTGGAGCTAACAGGCTACCTAGCTTTTTCGGCTCAAGGGAAGGCATAGCTGTAGGCTAAGTGTAAGGAATGAGAAAGGCGTTTCATGGAGATCACCAAACCCAATATCTTCGACAGTGCTCCATATGACACAAAACTACCATGGGTGAGCCGAACATGGTGTTTTACAGTAGAATTAAGGGCCCAATTGCAAAAAACCCTCTTCCTCCAAAAACACTCCTTCAATGGTGTTATGTATGCCTTATTTTCAGCACTGTTATTTAAAAAAAACAAACAAAGGTTTATTAAATTCAGACTGCCTTTGCTTGATACTTTTACTTGTACTTTTATTTACATTACTTGAGTACATTTATTTTTACATTACTTGTCATACTTAAGTACAAGAAGTTCCAGATACTTTAAGACTTTTACTCAAGTAACATTTCAGTCAGTGACTTCGACTTTTACCAAAGTCATTTTTGGGAGGGGTACCTATACTTTTACTTGAGTTTGATTTTCCAGTACTTTATACAACACTGCACATGACCCCCGGAACCCGTGAAACTGGAGGATTTAAACTCCCGGTGTGGATGTGTTTGGGTTTGCGAGATCGCACTGCTGGAGGAGGGAGGAGGCAGCAGCGCGCCAGTGAGTAAATGATCGAGTTTAGCGTGATTTCGATGGGCAAAACTGGTGCTTCTAAGTGTGCACCCTTAGTCACAGCAGAACACCCTGGAGAGATTATGGGAATTAAGTTTAGTGTATGTGGTTGATAATGAAAAGGGTTCGGCGCGCGGAGCAGCAGATAAGGAAACGGGCGCATGCGTCTTCACGTGCTCTCCCCGGGGACAACGCTCTGAGGGATGAACCTGCTCAGTCACATTTTTTTAAATAAACATGCCGTTCAAAGGCCCCGCATGCCAAATTTAAAATGCGTGCATTGAAATGCCGCTCATAATTAATTGCATTAATTTTTATAATGCGTTAATTTGCAGTGTAATTAATTAATCTAATTAACGCGTTAAACTGACAGCCATAACAATGTCTGCCTTTGCTTCAGTTTTCAATCAATTTCATTGATTTTTCTGGACTGCCCCCCTTCCCACCCGCCCATCTGTCACCAACGAAAAAAACGCTGTGTGTTTACCTGTCCAATTGTTGTTGTCGTAATATGTTTATATTGTTATTGATTGTACTGCAATTTTCATCTCTGTATCTCCGAGTCGGCAGCGCGCACATGTGCGTGGCCCCTCCCCTGGCCGTCTCCATCACTGTCCTGCTTGGTCAGGGGGAAACGAAATTTCGATCTTCTATATGTACTTGTACATATGATTGTTCGACAATAAAGCAAACTATGAACTATGAACTAACATTAAGTAAGCAGCTCTATTCACTTTAGTTCGGAAGTTGCCGTGTGCGCCGCCATCATTCGGGTAGTTTTACTTTGTATGGGGCTGCCGATTTTGACAGTAAATAAGTTCAGCACAAACTATAAAGATGTTTTAAAGCCTCCCAGAGAATCAGTGCAGTGTGTCTTGTTGGTGCACATGAACATTGGACATTTTACACCAACTAAACAACTTTATGTCAAAACTTTTCTCAAATTCGCCATTGACATGAATGGGAAGTGCCCCCACAAGAAAGTGCGGTTTAGGAGCGTTTAGAGACAAAATGAATAAGGTGAATACTAAGTAAGTAAGTTTTATCTTTCGCTTTTTATTTTACGTTGATAAGACTCGCAAAAGCAAACGAGTAAAATGACTCTTACGAAAACATAGATGAAAACTATGTAAATATATTTTAGTCTTCAAAATGGCAGTAGAGTGTAGGAATGGAACAATAGAGAATAATATTGTTTTTTCTGATAAAAAGTGCAGACAATAATCATCCATGGGACTTTTTATATAATCGTGAGAATCGCCAACAAAGATAATCGATAACCAGAATGTGCTGAAAAAAGCTACGTATCCTTGATGTTTTCTTCTAGATCATTGTTTTCAGTCATAACAAAGTACAATTCTATAACAGCTGTTTAAATATGGAACTTATTCAGAGTATTTATCTTTCACTTTTTATTTTATGTTGATAAGACTCACAAAAGCAAAGGAGTAAAACGATAACTCTGACCAAAACAGATGAAAACTATGTAAATATATTTTAGTCTTAAAATATATTTAGAGTGTAAGGACGGAACAATAAGCAATAATATTGTTTTTCGTGATAAAAAGGACAGACAATAACCATTCGTGGGACTTTTTATATATGTGTTATTCAGTGTTGGGCACGTTACTTTGAAAAAGTAATTAGTTACAGTTACTAGTTACTAACCCAAAAAAGTAACTGAGTTAGTAACTGAGTTACTACACTATAAAAGTAACTAGTTACCTAGGAAAGTAACTAATGCGTTACTTTTTTTTTTTTAGTTAAAAAATGTCAAATAATTTGGATTTTTTTTTTACAGTGCATTATACAGCTTTTGCTGCTTGGCTGGCGTGGCTCCGTCACCGTGGCCTTCATTGTTAACGGCACCGAGCATGAGATTATCATCATGGAGCCTGCTGGTGGCCACTAGTTTAACAGAAGCGTGCGCCGTCCAGAGATGCTTCATTAAATTCGAGTTGCTTATATTGGACGTGGACAAAGTCTTTGGTCTTTGACACAATGTGCACGTAACATGTAGGTTTTTACCTTTTACCTCGACGAGGTTAAAATATTGCCTATACTTCTGTCTTCGACTCGGGACTCGCCATCTGACACGGGGTGTGTGGATTGTGTGTGCGCTACTACTGTGTGCTGGGATTGTGTGTAGAACCCGCCCACCGCCCACTGGGTGTCTCTGGTTGGCTCAACATGAAATCTTATTCTGCTTTAGCCAATCATCATTACTTATCCCGCCCTTACCAAAGGGAGAAAAAAATTCCCCTGTGCCTATGCGAGTCGCGCACATGATGCCAGTTTCAAAATGAGTAGGTTCAGTAACGCGCGGTAACGCGCCGTTTAGTAACGGTAACGGAGTTCCTTTATTTTAAAAGTAATGCGTTACAGTATTAGTTACTGTCAACAGTAACGGCGTTACAGTAACGCGTTATTAGTAACGCGTTACTGCACAACACTGGTGTTATTGTAGTTGTGCTTCCATTGTTGGAATTTTTTGTGCTTGCAATCGCTAGTATGTTACTTGTGGTACTTTTTGAAACACTTTATGTGTAATTTATTGTCACTGATCAAAAGGGTTTTTTTTGGTACAAGAATGGCATTTGCCTTTGTTTTGTTCTTGTGGTTTTCAACTGAACTGATAAGGAAGCTAAAATAAATAATTTTAAGTTATATTTTGGAAGACAGGGGTAAATTTTCTTCTTCCCACTCCTTTTCGAGCAAAAAACGAATGTATTTGACTGTATATCGGTTACATGTATTTATTTCCTTGTGTTGACCTGCTCAAAATGTATAAATAAATGAATGAAGCTACATATCCTTGATGTTTTCTTCTAGATCATTGTTGTTTTCACTCATAACAAAGTCCAATTCCATAACAGTTGTTTAAATATGGAACTTACTCATAATATTAAAACTATAATTAATCATATGCATAACTTCTCCACTGTCAGCAACTATTTTAACCATAACACTAAATTTGATCAAAATACAACTTTGTATAAACGAATGAGGGAACACCATTGTAACGCGGTTAAAAGCTCATTATATAATATGTCCCCTTTAAATAAATGTTTAAACCATGTGTGTTTGTGATGTGTAGGACCTGGGAGTCTAAACGGCATTACTTCTGGAGCGTATACTTACTGCACATACATATACTTGTGTCCTTTATGTGGCTGGTTGTGTCAGGGAGGGCATCTGGCATACCACAGTGCAGTTGTTCTTCTGTGGCGACCCATGACTTCAAACTGGGAAATAAAATAAAAAAAAGAATGTCTCTTTAGTGCTTATTACATAACATTTGATTTCTTTCAGTTGTATTGAGACAGACGAGCCAAGAAGCAGATCATCTTGGAATCACTTGGGGTCCGCACATGGGAACGCTTTTGTTGAAGATTTATGGACTTTAAAAACCCAGAGGAGAAACTTATCTGGCTCAGGGTGTGAGTCTGGGGAGTTCAGATGGGCGTGATTGACAGGTGGATTAGCCAATCAGCAGTGGTGGAGGGTAACCAAGTAAAATGAGTAAAGTACTGTTCTTAAAGGTCCCATGACATGGTACTTCTTGATGCTTTTATATGGCTCCTTAATGGTTCCCTAATACTGTAAATGAATCCTTCTTCAAAATCAACACTCAGTGCATGAGAAAGAGAGATAAGATGAGAAAGAGTCATAAATATCTCTCTGGAACACTCCATTATGGGCGTTGTTGCTTGAATGCAAATGAGGAAGACAGAGATAGGCCAGAGCAGTGGGTGGGGGGGGCAAACTCTCCGCTCTTTCCTCTTTAGCGGTACGATGTGCGCTGGCCCCACTTCCGCGTTTTTGTGCGGAGGAAGAGATGAGATGCGTTCCATTGAAAAATAAACACATTTCCACAGAAAATAAAATTAAACCACTGCTGTTTCAGAGGTTCGGAGGCTCGGATAAAGGACTTCCGAGCCTGGAAACACTCTCACGTGCCTCCAGGCAAATAAAAAAACACATCTCGCATTGCGTAGCTCGTTCGCGGTCCAAACTCTCTGGGCGTGATTTACAGAGAGTGTGTGTAGAAACACAGACGGGCGGTGGAACTGCATTTGCATTTTTTCTTCAATGTGACGTCACATAGTTTCCTTGTTCAGAATCGCCCGTTTGAGCTGTCTTTTTTTCAAACGCGGAAAAGGATCACAAATGCTCAGTTTACACATTTCACAACTTTTAGCCATGGGGGGGGGGCTAAACAGGGTAGGGGAGCTCACATTAACGTTCAAAAACCTCAGAAAGTGAACATTTCATGCCATGGGACCTTTAAAGGTGCACTGTGTAACTTTTAGGTTGGGGGGGTGGGGGGAGGGGGGTGACATTGCTCTGCCTGGAATGTTCCACAGTATGAATTTAACCCTCTAGTTGTCTAGTAGTGCCTCACACTGACTGAATAATAATAATAATAAGAAGAAGAAGAAGAAGAAGTGCCTTTCATGACACCCAAAGCGCTTTACAGTTCATTGTTCATTCACTCCACACTTGGTAGTGGTAAGCTACTTTTGTAGCCACAGCTGCCCTGGGGCAGACTGATGGAAGCGAAGCTGCCAATCTGCGCCATCGGCCCCTCCGACCACCTCCAACACTCACGCACACTCCACTTTCATACTAGGCAATGTGGGTGAAGAGTCTTGCCTAAGGACACAACTGGCGCCCCCTGTGGCACCTGGAATTCCCAGCGGTCTCCCATCCGAGTACTAATCAGGCCCTGCCTTTCTTAGCTTCGGAGATCTGACGAGATCAGGCTGTGACAAGTAAATAGCCGTGTTTCAATTCTCAGTGTGCACAGTTCGAGGTGTGGTCCTGCGCTCAGGACTGTGCATACTTGCACACTCCACGGACCGCATGGGCGTCAGTGAAATGCAACAGGTCTCGCAACTACCAGATGCAGCCGCCGACTCCATTTTCTCCCGTAGAATAAGTGGCGTGCGATGCTGGGCTATATGACTGCGCCAAGTGTGCTTTTTCGCGCAGTTGGTCCACGCCCTGATTTCCATAGAAACGACTGCGGTTTTCAGCGCATGGAACAAAAACGTTGGAAGTGACGTACATGCCCTTAAAACCATACTCCTAACTGTGCACACTGCGAATTGAGACACGTCTGATATGACAGTAACAAAAACTGCATTTCCCAGCAGCCCACACTCTGCCTTGCATCATACAACATTTTTGGAGAGAAATTTTTAATATTGGAGGGAATATCACATTCCAACGTCAAATGACACAGCTGCCTTCTACTGACCACCCAGCTCTCTTTTCTAGATCAATTTTGACAGTTGTTCGTTCATTCATAACATGTTTAGTGTTAGAAAAGTTACATTTGTTTTTTACAAAAAGTATAAAATACGTGATTTAGAGTGATTTATGTAAATGTTGCAAAAACACCACACTGGGTTACAGAGGGTGCCCCTGTTCTGTATAAAAAAGTGTTTTCTCAATTAAATTAATTCATTTTAAAATATGTTTTGATTTTATGGAGTGAGCAAAAACTAATACAAAGTTGGGTTTTATTAAATGTGAAGTTGTAATATTGGTAACCACGAAAGCCCACTGTTGCAACATTTCCACAGATTCCTCACAAAAAAGAAAAGACAAATTATTTTCTGCATTCGAGGCTTGTTAAAGAGGTTTTAAAACAATTCATTATTTCATTATTCATTCATAAACAGCTCTATCTTACATTTATTCAATTACAGGGGGTTTTATAGTTCAGGAATACCTAGAAAAACAGGCTGAATGTGAGTGGGGTTGCCTCTCCACAGATCTGACCTGTAACATTCCAGACGAAGCAATAACATTTCCATGGAAAAAAAGATTTGACAAGTTACACAGTGCACCTTTAAGTTCAGCACAGTTTAAAGTGGATCATTTTCACTTTTACTTCACTACATTTGAGAGCAGGTATCTGTACTTTCTACTCCACTACGTTTTTGAACAGAACTGAAAAGTAAAAGTACTTTTTATTATTGCGTGAGATCTGCTGAAAAAGCCGAGTTTTTTTTTTTAAAACACGTTCATAGTTTGAGTAAACAAAAAATACAAATAAAAACAGCTATGAAAAAAAAGTATACTTTTTCTGTTGATCAAACTTCAGCCCCCACAAAATCAATACATTTGAAGTCTTACAAGACCTCAAAATCCACGCAAAATACTTTTATTTTTTACTCTTTAAGTACATTTTTAAATTAGTACTTTCATACTTTCACTGAAGGAGATTTTTTCATGTTGAGTATTTTTTTGTTTTGGTCTCTGTACTTTTTTTTACAATCTGTAACGTTTTTTACAATCTGAGCCTTATTTCGGTAATAAAACAAGTTGTTTTACTCACCCATAGCACTTTGGTGTCATATGGAGCACTTCCGGAGATGTTTTAGATTTGCGATCTCCATCATGTGAGTTCTCGGGGCACATGTTTGCGGGCTCCAAATAACACAAACTTTATCACTTTTCAAATCATAGAAGCCCAATGTCTTAGTCTACGATTTTGTGTGGTCAAAAGTGGCCTGTAATCCGAGATTTAGCCATAGTTTCGAGTAGATGAGGACGCCAGTGTGCATGTGCGGAGTGTGCTCTCAGCTCCCGGGACCCAAACATGAAACGCAAAGCTGTAAACTATGGATAAATCTCGGATTACAGGCCACTTTTGACTCAAACGAAATCATAGACTAAGACATCGGGCTTCTATGATTTGAAAAGTGCTAAAGTTTGTGTTATTTGGAGCCCGCACGGGGCATATTACATGCTCGGGGAATATATTATGTGCCCCGAGCTATGGCTAGAAGTCGCGCTAGGCTAACGCTAATCTAAAACATCTCTGGAAGTGCTCCATATGACACCAAAGTGCTATGGGTGAGTAAAACAACTTGTTTTATTACCGAAATAAGGCTCAAATTGTAAAAAAAACGTTACTTTTCCTTTAAAGGTGAGAGCCTTACTTTTCTGGTTGTCCAACTTCCCTTGTCCTTAGTTAGGATTCCTGTAGATTTTACCTATATTTTGAGTTAATGGGGAAACCGGAGTGTCTGAAACTAGACACAGAGAAACGTGCAAACTCAAACTTTTTTTCCCCTCATTTTCATGCAGCTTTTTATAGACTCAAAATTACAATTTCAGTATTACGCTGTAAAATGTAGAAGTAAGGCAATAAACTTTTCACTCTCCATAGAAACAAGCAGGAGACGCCATCAGGCCAATTTACAGGTGAGCTCTGTGAAGAGGCGACCCTACGAACAGTAAGAATGATGCAGGTTTTAAAAGGTATTTTTGAGCAGTAAAAACAACCATAACATTTGAAAAGAAAATGTACACACAATTTTTAATACTGCCACTGGATATACTCACCTTCTTGTTAGTATTCATTTGTTCGGTTATGTTGGTCTGTTGCTCAAAAAACGCATGCATTCTTACAGTGAGCAGACTCGCCTTTTCACAGATCTGATGTGTAGCTTGTCTGCATGGAAACAGATCTGGGCAAAGCAATAACACCTCCATGTAGAAGCAAGGCATTAAACTTTTCAATATCCATAGAAACAAGCAGGAGACGCTACCAGGCCAATTTACAGGTGAGCTCTTTGCGCAGTAAGAATGCAGGTTTTTAAAGGTCCCATGGCATGAAATTTTTTCTGAGGTTTTTGAACGTTAATGTGAGCTCCCCTACCCTGTTTAGGGCCCCCCCCATGGTTAAAATTAAATGTCTAAACTGAGCATTTGCGATCCTTTTCTGCGTTAGAAAAAATCAGAGCTCAAACGGGCGATTTTGAACAAGGAAACTTATTGACGTCAGCTCGAAAAAAGAAATGCAAATGCAGTTCCACCCCAGTCTGTGTCTCTACTCAGCGCCTCTGTAAATCACGCCCAGAGAGTTTGGACTGCGGAGGAGCTACGCAATGCGAAATGCGCTTTTTTATTTGCCTGGAGGAACTTGCGAGTGTTTCTAGGCTCGGAAGTCCTTTATCTGAGCCTGTGGATATCTGAAACAGCAGTGGTTTAATTTTATTTTCTGTGGAAATGTGTTTATTTTTCAATGGAATGCTTCTCATCTCTCCCTCCGCGCAAAAACACGGAAGTGGGTCAGAGCGCACAGGGCAAAGGAAAGAGTGGAGAGTTTGGCCACGCCCCCACCCGCTACTATAGGCCATCTCTGTCCTCCTCATTTGCATTCAAACAACAACGCCCATAATGGAGTGTTCCAGAGTGACATTTATGACTCTTTCTCATCTTATCTCTGTTTCTCATGCACTGAGTGTTGATTTTGAAGAAGGATTCATTTACAGTATTAGGGAACCATTAAGGAGCCATATAAAAGCATCAAGAAGTACCATGTCATGGGATCTTTAAAGGTATTTTTGAGCAGTAAAAACAACCATAATTGAAATAAAAGCATCTTATATAACTTTAATACCATATGGTGAAACAAACCAGGCAAAACAATAGCATCTTAGCGGACCCCCAACCTGTAAAGTTACACAGTGCACCTTTAAAATTGAGTATTCTTCCACTGTTGTTTATTTGACACCAGAATCCTCCTTGAACCTGGTCTAAGCTTTAAAAGGCGACAGCTGAATACTTCTCTTTGCATATGCATCCAAAAAAAGATAATAAAATCCACTGTTGATGAGATAAGTTTGAATAAAATGCAGATTAGCCACGGTCATTAATCATATCGTTGATGTCTGTGGGTGTTGAGAGTGTCTCCGTGTGCAGACGGAGAGACAGGAGACAGCTGCAGATCCTCGCGACCTGGAGGACAATCAAAGAGAAACGACACCATCAGACCAAGACGACTGCAAAACATCTCCAGAGGCAGGCCCAGCAGCGACAGCTAGTGGTCAACCAGAGTATAGCTGCCAACTACGTCAGACAACCACTCTATTTTAGATTACAGATTATCTAAAAAAATCATTAATATATTTATGAGTGAGCTATAGATGAGGAGAAACAGTGTGAAAAGTGGAGTTGCAAGTGCTTTAAAATGGTGTTGAAAGAAATTACCTATGAATATAACTACAGCTTGAGAGACCACTGCAAAATTATCAGTTTTTCTGATTTTACTACTTATAGGTATGTGTTTGGGCAAAAGAAACATTTTTGTTTGAGTCTATAAACCAGTGTTTCCCAACCTTTTTTGTCTTGTGTGCCCCTGAGCCTTTTTGTCATACCTCGAGTACCCCTCACTCGTACGTGTGGATAATTCTCCAAAAGTAGAACGTGACACAACGGATTATTAAATGAAAACCATTTTATTTCATCTCCTTAATTTGAAAATTTAATTCTCAGGCATTTTCTCTCTTTTCTTTAACTCAAATTAGTTAAACATAAAAATAAATAATATGTTTCTTTAAAAAAATCTCCCCCTGCGCCTGGCAGCGATACTGCCGAGTACCCCCTGCAGTGTGCTCGCGTACCCCTAGGGGTACTTGTACCTCTGATTGGAAAACACTGCTATAAACTATACTGACAACATTTCCCCCAAATTCCAAAGAAAAATATTATTGTTTAGAGCATTTATTTGCAGAAAAATGGTCAAAATAACAAAAAGATCCATGTTTTCAGACCTCAAACAATGCAAAGAAACAAGATCAAATTCATTTTAAAACAACATAATACTAATGTTTACACTTAAAGGGATAGTGCGTTGTTTATTTTTATTTATTTTTTTATGTGAATCTGTACGGCGTCCCCTTCAGCAGTGTCATGCATTAACACTGACTTACCCCTGACAGTGTCCTCTGAGCCGAGTTCTGCCCCGGTTCTGGTGCTGACGAAAGTAGTTCCGACAAGTTAGCGGGGACAGTTAATAAAGCTTGTTTTTCTTCTCAAAACAATATTTGTCCAAAAAGTGATATATTTGCGTCACAAAACAGTTGTCCACAAAAAATTCAGAAGTCGTAATCGCTTGGTGCCATTTTCTGTCGATTCGTATCACTGCGCGCCTATTATTATTATTAGCCTGTTCACTTGTAAGTGAACAGGCTAATACGCTGCCTGACAAAAGTATTAGGACGATTGTGTATTTCTGAACTTTCATAATGATAACAAAACGTATTGATAATGACAACAAATCAATTTAGTGATATATTAAAGCAGATTTCATCATGTGTAAAGGCAGATCATTGCAAAAATGTAACAATATCAAGTTAAAGGGACAGTGTGTAAGATTTTTACCTGTTAATTACTGAAATTGAAGATACCCATTCAAAAATACATTGTTTTCCAAGCCTTTTCACTTCCATCATGAAATCAAAGTATTCTTTTGGACTTAGATATAGTCACATAAAAGGGGGATCTTCCCCATATAGAGGCAGCCATTTTGAATACGAGAGCCGCAGAAGGACATTTGGGCTCATCCTTCGCCTCGGCTCCTGCTAACAGCTGCACAGCCGCGCTGCATATGGCTCCCCCCTTCCCCCCTCCCCTTCCCCTTCTCTCCTTCGCTCCTCTGCTCCCATATGCAGCCAGGAGCGAAGGAGAGAAGGGGAAGGGGAGGGGGGGAGGGGGGAGCATGCTGCTGGATCACACATCGTAATGGATATAACACGTATTTTGGACTAAATTGTTTTACTGGATTTTATTCGCTGGATCCTTATGGACAGATTGAGACCAAGTTTATGATGAAATACAGAGTTTGACCTGTGCAAAGCCTTCAAAGGTAAGCTAAGTAAGCTAAGTTTTGTGCTTTTCTGTATAAAAGCCCCATGTGCTCGGGGAGTGATTGTTTTGCAGGGAAATGAATTGCATAGTCAAAAAGAGGAGACTGTAAGGTTTCATTTGATGTGTAGATTGTCATGAATCATGATCGGGATTGTGTGTTTTCATGCGAAAAGAAAAAAAAAAAGTGAACGGGGGACCGCGTTTTATGTATACAGCGGTGCGCGGTTCGTGGGCGGGCACGCGCGATGTCGGCGGTACGTCGCGTCCGGGTGACCCTCGAGGTCTGCCATAGCCAAAAGAGGAAGTGGAATAGCTAGTAACCACCTATGCGCCACGAATCCTACACACTGTCCCTTTAAGTAGCTTTTTCATCAAAATAACCACCTTTGGCCTTAATCACAGCTTTACAAATTCGAGGCATTCTGTCCAACAATTTTTCAAGATATCCATCCTCTATAGTTTTCCACTCATCCTGAAGACATTTCCACAGGTGTTTAACATTAGTCGGATTCCTGGAGCGCACTTTAATATCCAAATAATCCCACACTTTTTCGATGGGTGACAGGTCAGGAGACTGGGGCGGCCATGTCATAACCTGCAGTTGATGACGCTGTTCACACGTCTCCAAATGACCCTTACACAGTTTGGACGAGCGCTTTGGGTCATTATCTTGTTGGAACCAGAAGTTTCGTCCAGAGTTCAGAAATACACAATCGTCCTAATACTTTTGTCAGGCAGTGTAATACTAATAGGCTACTAATACAAACTAGCAAAGAACTTTATGCTTAAGCTTTTTTCAGCACATTCTGTTGATAAAATGACGATTATTTTTTGTTTGCGATTAGCACGGTAATAGAAAATGTCCCACAAATGATTATTCTTTACCCTTTTTATCATGATAAGCGATGTTATTGTTTACTGTCCCATCCCTAGTCCTTACCTGACAACAGACTGAGATTTTGATGGACTGCTAATACACACACGATTTGCTGAGTACCAGAGTTGTATAAAGTACTGGAAAATCAAACTCAAGTAAAAGTATAGGTACACCTCCCAAAAATGACTTTGGTAAAAGTCGAAGTCACTGACTGAAATGTTACTTGAGTAAAAGTCTTAAAGTATCTGGAACTTCTTGTACTTAAGTATGACAAGTAATGTAAAAATAAATGTACTCAAGTAATGTAATTAAAAGTACAAATAAAAGTATCAAGCAAAGGCAGTCTGAATTTAATATTTTTTAATAAAAAATAAAAATGAAAAATAAGGCATACATAACACCATTGAAGGAGTGTTTTTGGAGGAAGAGGGTTTTTTGCAATTGGGCCCTTAATTCTACTGTAAAACACCATGTTCGGCTCACCCAAGGTAGTTTTGTGTCATATGGAGCACTGTCGAAGATATTGGGTTTGGTGATATCCATGAAACGCCGTCCTATGAGCAAGTAAATGCAGGCACAAAATACGTTATACGAATCCTTCATATCAGCGTAAGAGAACATTGTGATTAAGTACGGCCAGGGATGCTCATCGTCAGTACCCCCTTCATTTGTAGCCGATGTGGATGCTGTCTCCTCTTCCATCAGGGATGTTGATTGATTAAACTAGCTGCATGAAACCAACAGGTGTAGGCTGATTGTCATGTGCAAGTTGCGAACAAGCCCAGGCACGTCCTGACTTCCTTGCCATCAGTAGAGGGTTTTTTTTGTAACGAGTAACTAAACAGCACATTGAAAATGTATCGGAGTAAAAGTATGCAATTAAATTCGAAAATGTAGTGAAGTAAAAGTAAAACTTATCATTTTTTTTAAAAACTCAAGTAAAGTACAAAGTCTCCCAAAATGTACTTAAGTACAGTAGTGAAGTATTATTACTTCGCTACTATACAACACTGCTGAGTACATAGTTTTGTTGCAATAATCTGCAACAAAAAAGGAAAAGCACTTATCCTCGGTGAACTCACAAACATATGGTATTTACTCAGGCCAGCTCTTCTGAAATCACTGGATAACATTATCATCTTTACAATTCCAGATGCCTGA
Organism: Paratrypauchen microcephalus; assembly: GCA_036785185.1. NCBI lineage: Eukaryota > Metazoa > Chordata > Actinopteri > Gobiiformes > Gobiidae > Paratrypauchen > Paratrypauchen microcephalus. The sequence continues at coordinate 5,469,319 of JAVJIX010000041.1, forward strand.
GCCAGCGTTCTTATCATGTCGACAAACAAAAAAGACAAACGGTGCGAGTCACTGTGGCGGTATTTGGATGCAGCCCGATTCCAACATGTCGATTTCATTTACATTTCTGTCTCTAGAGTCACACTTTCAACAACGTGTCAGAAGTGATTAGGATTATGAAAAGATTATGGGCTATTTTCTACTTAGTCTGCACTTCACTCACTGTGCATTGGTTTTCAGTTATTGGAAGGCACGTCTGTTCATTGAAGCATTTGCCACAAGAGAGCGCCATCGTTCTGCAAAACTAGGAAACGAACATACAGCTCTGGAAGAAAATAAGAAACCGCTGCATGTTTTTTTCTGAAATCAGCATCTCTACATGTATTACAGCCATTCCATTCCAGTGTCTGTTGAATTCCAACACAAACACAAAGCTGAGCTACTTCAGTTCTTGCACCAGGAGTGGAATAAAGTCACCCAAGAACAATGTGAAAGACTTGTGGAGAGCATGCCAAGACGCAGGAAAGCTGTGATTATTGCACCAAATATTGATTTCTGAACTCTTCTTAAGTGTAAACATTAGTATTATGTTCTTTTAAAATGAATTTGATCTTGTTTCTTTGGATTGTTTGAGGTGACAGTGTACTGTCACTGGTAAGTAAAACCATAATCATATTCAGACTACAAAGTTAATTTACCTTAAATGCTGTAAAAGGCAGAGAATTTCATAGATTTGTTCAAAATTGATCCTAAACCCACCCTTTTGTTGCATATTGGCACTTTTGTTTTGATATCAACTATAATTTAAATACACTTTCTGGAGCGTGTGTGTATATTTGAGTGTTTGGTTTCGTTTCCCAACATTTCAGGCAAAAAATATACCTGCAGTCACCTACCAGTGCAATAATACTCACAGAATTTTGAGTCCAGCGCCGTGGACGGACGGTCTGACTGTCCCTTTTTCACCATGCCCCAGTTTGCAGCTCTGTATTAAAATAAAACATCAACAATATATTCACGTTTTTTTTATCTTTGTAGGTTATAAGACTTGTAGGGAATTGTAAAAAAAAACAACTTAAATGTCAAAAGGTAAAAATTGTTCTCAGCGTTATTAAAGTCCTACACATTTGCCACAAGAGGGCGCTATGACACTGTTTTATGAACGCACCCTTCTCATCACCTGCAATAAAAGCAAGAATAACAAACATGTATAATATAATTGTAAGAATAAATCATACATAATGGACTCACAAATCTTTTAAAAGGCCCTTATTACGCCATTTTCTGATCTGTTATATTTCCGCATCAAACACACCTGGAGTTCTGGAGTTGTGTGTTTTATTTTTACTTAGGTTTTTTTTTTTTTTTACTCCATGGTTCTGATTTGATTTTACTGGTTTTATTGTTTTGGGACTAGTAAATCATACACAGTACCTGATGTTTGTTGTGTCGCTCGCTGTAGTTTTTCTGTCTGTGCAGCACTTTGGAAACTGTTTATGTTTATGAAATGTGCAATAGAAATAAAGTGGATTTGGATTTGATGTGGACCGTGCATAGTTATCCTCTCAAACAGAAAACATTCTATTCTACTTTGATGTCGTAATATAGGAAGTGGTTCACTGTGTTTTTAAACTCCATACACCTTCACTAGAATCATCTGGATAATTTCAGCCCTGAAACTGCCAATCTCTATTGAACAAAAGGTAAAAGGAGCTGTTACCATAAACTACAGCTTCATGACATCACAAGGTGGAACGGAACATTTTGAGCTTTGGAGACTGAGTAGTCCTTTATTATTAAACATGTATGAATGAAACGACACAACTCCAGGTCTGTTTTTGAAGAGGAAACAACATGACATAACTTACAGCTCACAAAAATCCATTTTGTGTTTTGTAGGTTGGAGGGTGGTGCACAGGTCTGCAGGCTACAGCTGGAACTGTCCCAAACCTGCACTAAAGAGCTCCTTTTGTACTCAGGTAGGAAGGAATGGCTTTTGTTGCAGTAAAAATACAGGAAAATAAGCATAAGATCTATGGCACGTCATCTTAAAGGTCCCATGGCATGAAATTTTCACTTTCTGAGGTTTTTGAACGTTAATCTGAGCTCCCCTACCCTGTTTAGGCCCCCCCCCCATGGTTAAAAGTTGCGAAATGTCTAAACTGAGCATTTGCGATCCTTTTCTGCGTTACAAAAAATCTGAGCTCAAACGGGCGAGTTTGAACAAGGCACCTTATTGACGTCAGATCGAAAAAAGAAATGCAAATGCAGTTCCACCCCCGTCTGTCTGTACTCAGCGTCTCTGTAAATCACGCCCAGAGAGTTTGGACTGCGAATGCGCTAGGCAATGCGAAATGCGTTTTTTTATTTGCCTGGAGGCACGTCCGAGTGTTTCTAGGCTCGGAAGTCCTTTATCTGAGCCTCTGGACCTTTGAACAGCAGTGGTTTAATTTTATTTTATGTGGAAATGTGTTTATTTTTCAATGGAACGCTTCAAATCTCTCCCCCCGTGCAAAAACAAGGAAATGGATCAGCTGAGGGCTCAGAGCGAGAGGGAGAGTTTGGCCACGTCCCCACCCTCTACTATTGGCCAGCTCTTTTCTCCTCATTTGCATTCAAGCAACAACGCCCATTATAGAGTGTTCAGAGAGAGAAAAATTAATCTTTCTCAGCTTATCTCTGTTTCTCATGCACTGAGTGTTGATTTTGAAGAAGGATTCATTTACAGTATTAGGGAACCATTAAGGAGCCATATAAAAGCATCAAGAAGTACCATGTCATGGGATCTTTAACATTTAAAAGCTAAACTCGATATGTGTTGCAAATATCTAATTCAGTTTTTCCTAGTCAAAAAGAACATTCCAGATCTGCAACTACATTCTTCCTATCCATAATTGTCATTTCAGATATCCACAAAGAAATTCGTCCTCGGGCAAATGACGTCACTTTTGCCGTTCATTGGGGCTCATCATTACGGATATCCACAATTCATTTCCAGCTGTCCACTACATGAATTACAGGTATCTGCAAATGAATTATTGCTCAGCTCAGAGCTGACGAAGCCTCTCGGATGAGCGGCGAAACGTTTTTCAACCAAACATACTTTGTCCAGTTGACAAATTGAACTTCTCCTTTTATCATGGATTCTACCTGGACGACTGAGGGACTTTTCACGCATTTCTACAATTTGATTTTGACTAGTATACTAGTCATAGCTCCAGTTCAAGATATCTTTAATTCACCTCAATTCAAGATATCTTTGTTCCTTTTCAGATGTCTTAGCTTTAGGAACAAATGGACTGATTGGTGCACTGCTCGTAGCTCCACAACGTGGTGCTTTCAGTGTCATGACGTTTGAGATATTTTTAACTTTCAATATGCCTTGTCAAAACTGAATTGGATATCTGCAGTTGTCATTTTATGATGTGACTATTTTCAATGACGTAATTGCAGATGTCTGTAATTCCGTTTTGCCTAGTCAAAACTGAATTGCAGATCTGTCGTTCCGTCTAGTCAAAATTACATTGCAGATCTCAAATGACACTTCCCACTATCCAAAATTAAAGGGATAGTTTGGTTTTTTTTATGTGAATCTGTATGGTGTCCCCTTCAGCAGTGTCGTGCATTAACACTGACTTACCCCTGACAGTGTCCTCTGAGCCGAGTTCTGCTCCGGTTCTGGCCCTGACGAAAGTAGCTCCGGCAAGTTAGCGGGGACAGTTAATAAAGCTTGTTTTTCTTCTTAAAACAATATTTGTCCAAAAAGTGATATATTTGCCTCAGAAAACAGTTCCCCATGAAAGTCAGAAGTCGTAATTGCTTGGTGCTATTTTCTCTTGAGTCGTATCACTGCGCGCATATTTATTGTTATTATTATTATTATTATTATTATTGTTATTATTATTATTATTATTATTATTATTATTATTATTATTATTATTATTATTATTGTGATGTGTGAAGAATCTCTCAGTCGTCCAGGTAGAATCCATGGTAAAAGGAGAAATTCAATTTGTCAACTGGACAAAGTTTATTTAGTCGAAAACGTTTCGCAGCTCATCCAAGTTGCTTCGTCAGTTCTGGTTAGAGTGCTGATGGACACTGCTTATATCTAGCTGCAGGAAGGAGCTAACTACACTGATTTTTTTCTGAAACTATCCCACCTATTTGTTTTCAGCCTTCTGTCTTTTGTTTTTTAGTTTCTCTCTGGCGTCTAGTTTAGCATACCCATTCAAAGACCTAATGGCTGTTTTCACACCTCTGGACCTGACCTGGCTTGCCCTATTGTTTTCTTTGTTTGTTTTGATTTAGGTTTGAGAATGGAATTATAGATGGGGGACAAATTGTGTCTGACCCCTCCATTCCTGTTCAAAGAAGGATTCTCTTTTTTGACAAAAATAGCTTTTTGATTCACACAGTTATTCGGACATTACAACACAGGGCCCAAGTGGTTCCCACAAGCACAGAAGGAAAGGGGAAAGAAGAACAACATGTGCAGGAAGCCCTTTCTGTTTGTGGTTATCCTAAATGGGCTTTCAACAAAACCAAGAGAGACAAGGACAAGAAACAAGACAACAGAGAATCAGAACCCAGGAGGAAAGGTGTAGCGATTCCTTACCTGGCCGGCGTTTCTGAAAAACTACAGAGGATTTTCAGACAATGTGAAATCCCAGTTTATTCCAAACCCACAAACACTTTAAGACAAAAGCTAGTCCACCCAAAGGACAAAACACTGAGCCACAAACAAAGCAATGTGGTCTACTCCATTCAGTGTAGTGAAGACTGCAGTGAGCGCTACATTGGAGAAACAAAACAACCACTTCACAAGAGGATGTACTAACACAGACGGGCGTGCCAGAGTGGACCGTCATCTGCCGTACATCTTCACCTAGAAGCCACGGGCCATTCTTTTGAGGACAGTGAGGTTCAGATCTTAGCCAGGGAAAAGAGCTGGTTTGAGAGGGGAGTTAAAGAGGCTATTTTAGTCAAAAAGAGAATCAGGAATGGAGGGGTCAGACACTATTTGTCCCCCATATATAATTCCATTCTCAAACCTAAATCAAAACAAAGAAAACAATAGGGCAGCCAGGTCAGGTCCAGAGGTGTGAAAACATCCATTAGGGCAGGGGTCTTCAACGTTTTTCAGGCCAGGGACCCCCAAACAGATGGCGAACTGGGCCAGGGACCCCCTACTATATATACGGCATAGAATTGTGTTTTATATTAAATTGAGCTTAGTGTCATGTATAAACATTGCTACTCTGTTATGGTACATCCAATACAAGGAAATAATACACAGGTTAATACTGTATTTTACACTATAAAATATACAATTATATTATTTTAAAGTGAAATCAAAAGATTTGAAGACCTCTGCATTAGGGTATGAATGGGTATGCTAAACTAGACGCCAGAGAAAAACTAAAGACAGAAAGCTGAAAACAAAGAGGTGGGATAGTTTCTGAATAATTTCAGTATAGTTAGCTCCTCCCTGCAGCTAGATATAAGCAGTGTCCTTCAGCACTCTAACCAGAACTGACGAAGCAGCGCGGATGAGCTGAGAAACGTTTTCGATCAAATAAACTTTGTCCAGTTGACAAATTGTATTTCTCCTTTTACTATTATTATTATTATTAGCCTGTTCACTTGTAAGTAGCGATGTTTACAAGTGAACAGGCTAATAATAATAATAGGCGGGCAGTGATACGACTCAAGAGAAAATAGCACCAAGCGATTATGACTTCTGACTTTTGTGGGCAACTGTTTTCTGAGGCAAATATATCACTTTTTGGACAAATATTGTTTTGAGAAGAAAAACAAGCTTTATTAACTGTCCCCGCTAACTTGCCGGACCTACTTTCATCAGCACCAGAACCGGGGCAGAACTCGGCTCAGAGGACACTGTCAGGGGTAAGTCAGTGTTAATGCACGACACTGCTGAAGGGGACGCCATACAGATTCACATTAAAAAACAAACACACCCGAACTATCCCTTTTAAATTATGCCTAGTCAGACAATGTTAATTCTGGATAGTCAAACTTGGTGTTTAAATGTTAAAATGGCTTACCATGCAAGATCTCCAGTAGTGCAAATACTATAGTACTGAAAATGTGTAGGCTACTCAAGTAAAAGTATAAGGCCACATGGCAAACAATGACTGAATTATCCTACAAGTCAGTATGAGAATATATAATTACTTTCCGCCCCTGGATATGATGAATCCAATAACCCTGTGTGTTAGCCTACAGTTTAAAGGGCCTTTATTACAGTATTTTCTGATCTGTTGTTTCCTCATCAAACACACCTAGACCTTTTGTCTTGCACTGTTTTGCAACCATTAGCAATTTTAACTTATTAATGTGGCGGTCCTTGGTCGTTTCAAATTCCAATTCATGTTTTTAAGAAATATCGATCAAGAACTAGGGGACAAAGGAATATGGATAGCTTTTCCCCATGGAAGAAGAGGTACACCAGCATGTTAAAGGGATAGTGTTTTTTTTTTTTTTTATGTTAATCTGTATGGGTTTCCTTCTTAAAGTTACGTGTGTTGACACTGGCTTACCGCTGACAGTCTCAGCTGATCCCGGTTCGGCTCGCTTTCTCAAGCCCACGTAGGGAGGTCCGGTAGCTTCTCTGGAACATTAAATAAAGCTTGTTTTTCTTCTCAAAACAAAACATTTGTCCAAAAGGTGATATATTTGCGTCCCAAACAGTTGTCAACGAAACATCCAGCAGAGAACTTACCGATCGCATATTGTGTCTGCCGACTTGTATCACTGCGCTCACGTTAGCTGTATTAGCCTGTTCACTTGTAAACTTCCCCTTGCGGCGGATCGCATCTGCCGTACACTTCCGCTAAAGGTGAACAGGCTAATACGCTAACGTGAGCGCAGTGATACGAGTCGGCAGACACAATATGCGATAAATGTAAGGTAGAGCTGTTTAATGTCACACTGTGGGACATTCCAGGCAGAGCAATGACATAATTCATAGAAACAAACAGGTGATGGACCATCTACCGGAAAAGTTACACAATTCACGCACTCAAAATAAGCAATTAGTTATTAATTACAATAAAATCATGAAATGCTGAATTATTAGCTTTGCTCATAATGTTTGATGTTTTGTAATTAAATGTTCAGATTTTAGACGTTAAGCAAGTTCGTTCTTGGGTAGGGGACTGCAGGGAATAACCTACCAGGTGCCACAGTGGGGCGCAAGTGGTAAAAACTATTGCTGTGTCGTTAGGCAAGGCACTTCACCCTAGTATCGATGTGGTGGTTGGAGGGACTGATGGTTTCACTTCCATTAGTCTGCCCCAGGTAACAGTATCTCCACCATCGAGTGTGGCGCGAATGAATAGACCTAATGCATGAAATTGTAAAGATGTGTGTAGAATCGCTCCGTCGTCCAGGTAGAATCTAACCAGGGAAATCTCAGGCTGTCTTTCATTCGTTCCGATCTGAAAGACAGCCTGGCGACTATGGCAAGCGAGCTCTCCCGATTCTGGGAGCCAATCAGAGAGCGGGGAGGGGTGGAAAGACGGTGACGCGTACTACGTGACAAACGGAAGCTTGTAGTTTGAACTGACAACTGACATGATTGGCTATGGGCTACGTATACGCCAAATGATAGACATTCGTAACGCCCAATAAACGGCTGTTGGCGATCGTAAACCACACCTCCGCTACGAGTTATTTCGAAGGTGGCTTCCAGACCATATCTCACTTGTGATATGGTCAGGTGTAAACCAGGCAAGGTAGAATCCATGGCAAAAGGTAATTTCATTATAGTTATCTTCTCCCTTCAGGCAGGTATAAGGCAGTGTCCACCAGCGTCTGACCAGAAGTAAAGAAGCAGCTTGGATGAGCTGCGAAATATATTCGACCAAATAAACTTTTGTCCAGTTGACAAATTGAATTTCTCCTTGACCATCTGGAAAACTGCTAAACTAGACTAATGTAGTATTATTAAGTATTATTATTATTAAGCAGTGGTGAAAGTAAAGCGGTGCGCACCGGAACGCAGCACCGGTATAAAATTCACAGCCGGTACGCAGCACCGCTAAGAGAATATGGTTAATGGCGGCCAAAACCCACATTTGAAAAAAAGTAAGGTGCACTATTTAAGTAGAAAACACAAACAACCACACTATGCCATTCGAGAATAACTGAAAGCTACCCGAAACTCTCATGCAGAGATATCTGCAGTCTGTTAAGCAAGGATTGTCAAAACTTATCTGACTGTAGCCGTGAAAGTAGGCTAAACCACTGCGAGGCGGTGATGCACACTGGTAGAAGATTTAAGGCCGGCGCGCTGCCTGCACCTGTAAGAGAGGGTTTATGCTGACTAGAAACACTTAGTAAATTAGTCATTTTCGCTGTTTAATAAGAATATATCTATGCACAATATGTCATTTTTGACAAGCTCTGATGAAGACAATAGCATGTTTAAAGTAGTCATAGAATCTGTGACATGTATCAGCAGCCGCTTCATTTACAGTGCTGTGCATTGACCGAAGCTTTCAAATTCATCCATGTTCAGACCGCAAAAACAATAGTTTGCAAAATAATGGTAAGATGTGCTAATAAGACAAGACAGCAAGTAGGGTAATCAATTTAAATAAAAACGATTAAAACAAGTGTTTAAAAAAAAAAAAAGGTAAAGTGATGCACTGGACATTATAGCACCTGTAAGAAATGAAAACTACTTTCACCACTGTTTTATTTTTTTCCCTTTTTTCTATTTGGAGGTAAATGAACACCACAGCATTTACATTTTGTTAATTTTATTTTTATTCGTAATGTTGTAACATGACCCCGTGGTCATGAGCTCTGGGTAATGACCGAAAGGACAAGATTGCGGATACAAGCGGCCGAAATGAGTTTCCTCCGCAGAGTGGCTGGGCGCTCCCTTAGAGATAGGGTGAGGGGCTCAGTCACACGGGAGGAGCTCGGAGTAGAGCCGCTGCTCCTCCACATCGAGAGGAGCAGCTGAGGTGGCTCGGGCATCTAGCTTGTCTTTGTGAGCCTGGTCCCCTCAGACTATCAACATCTGGTATTTCCAATAAATCAAAATCAGTCAGAAAATAGATCCTACCTTCTCTAACCTCGTGTCCTCTAGTGTCCCCTCCCCCCTCGTACCTGTCCCGTGCCCTCCACGGTCCTCCAAAGCGCCCAAAGATCCTCCTGTGGAAGCCCACGCACCCCACGCACAGACCCGAGCACGAGGACTGGTCTCGAGCCGCTTCACACGGACACCGAGGACAGACCGGAGCACACGCCGCGGAACGAGCACCGAGGAGCGGACTGAACGGATCCAGCGGTCCCGGGGCAAAGCGACACGAACCATGGCGCAGCGACGGTCCACGTACACTGGGAATACGCATATACGCCTGCTGGGACTTTTGGCATCACTTTTTCACTTATTTACACGTAAGTTACCGCGGTACGTGCTGGTTTTTCTACGCTGAAGTTGCGTGGTGGGACCGTTACTTCTAAACAACGGTTATTTTGAAGTTTGTTGGCGTGATTTGGCTAACGGTTAACGTACGCGGGCGCATTTTCACACTTATTTACCTGCGTGAAGTTGGCCCCCCATTAAACGCACACCTACACAAAAACTATTCGTTTCGTTTGTGCTGCACAAACGAAACTTTTTGCAGCACAAAACAGCACAAACGAAGCACAAACAATTGACACCGTTTTCGGCCACTTTAGAGCATTTTTAAGCTTCGTGGGGGGCTGGCTGACCCCAATTTGACCTATAAAAGAATCGTTAATATCTCAAAAACTAAAGCAGCACAAACAAAGCCTTGTGTTCAGCAATTCTTAATTTAAGATTACGTTTGGTCTGGCCCACATACGTAAGGCCACAAGGGCACATAAATTACATGAGTAGTGAAACAATTAATGAAGTCCTTAATGTTATAAGTCTTTCCAGAGTGTGGACGGTTAAAAGTTTTAGTGTTTATTGTGTTAGCATAATGTACACATCTTCCACATCTGTGATTGCCCCGGATTTGTTGGGAGAGCCAACTGTGTTGAGTGGGTTACTGGTACATGGAGCTCACCACCATGTCTCTAATGTTTTTTCCTATAGACCAGTTTCAAAGCTACGTCATCACTGAATGCGCGCGCAGTTCTGAATCAAAACAAAGGCCGTTTCCCAATTCAGCGACGGCACACTTGTGAGCGTCCTTGGAACGGGATATGCGTCAGATCCGGCGCGACAAGCGCCGTTCCATTCGTTTTTTTCCCCCTGCACCGTCGAGACGAGCTCTGAACGGCGCCGTCGTTTCCATGGAAATCGGGGCGTGGACCAAGCGTGCGAACATGCACGCTTCGCACACTTAAAAGCCCCAGCATGCACAGCGCGGGACTACAAAGACCGACTCGCCAGCGACATCCACAAGTGAGAGTTGCGACGTCACTATAAAATATACGTACTGGTTCACCTCACCTACAACTATGCTACATGAAACTCTTCATAAACTACGCTAAACATGTGTGACGGTAGCCGTAACGGCATAGATCACGGCACCTGTTTTACCGTTCACATGCTTTTCCCCTTACACTTCTATATTTCCTTTGCTGTTGTAATGCTGGATATTCTACAGTGTCGCCATGTCCAACATTTACTCTAACCTGCGCACTGTTCGCACATTCTCAGCGCACAAGAAAACTTGTGCAGCGCACTGTAAATCAGAGATGAAAGAGCTTTTAGCGGATCGCCGCTTTTTATTCAGCCGCGGGGTCATTTTTTTTTATATCTGCAAAGTGCGAGCTGCGGGGGGGGGGGTTCATTTCGGATGTGGAGTTAGTGTGTGTTTGCTCAGACACATTAAAAATTAGGGGGAACATTGGCCATGTCCCAATTCCAAGTATTACTAGTCGCAATAGTATAATATTTTTGTCTTTAGGGAACAAGGAGCAGACCACCCAGCTCATTGAGCTGAGGCGGGACTTGTTCCATTTCGCAGACGGCCATGTGAGAAACGTAGTGCACTAAGGACAGAGCGAGTGTGCGCCGTCTCGACGACAGCCCGACGGCACACTCAGAAGCGTGCCGTCGCTGAATTGGGAAACGGCCAAAGCCACTGCTGCCATAAAACCCCCAGCGAAGATATAGAAGCGAAGAACTCAAATAAAGAGAAACAGATGGAATAAATGATAGTTCATACCATTCAACTGACATACACACAAGTGAACACCTGCTGCTTGTTTAGGGTAATTTGCCCAAGTGTTCAATGGTGTTTAATCATGCTGATTAACTAGCAAGCACAGGACACCGCAAAGACATTAACCGGGTAACCTCTACGACAGACACATGTAAACGAGCACGAATAACTTTGTTAAAATGCATGATAAGTTTTCGCATGACCATCATAAATGGCATTTGACATGACTGAGATCACATCTGTGACTCGTGAATTAAGTTGTAGTATGTTACTTACCCCGCAACACAAGTGCAGTTGGCGGTCAGAACGTAGCTTGTTGATGATAGCCCAAGCATTGTACACGGTCGTATGTGTGGTGAGCTCCCTAGGGCTGTCTTTGTTTGGTGTTTTTTTTTTTTTTTTTTTTCGTTTTTTCTTTGAACTCTTTAGATTATTTTGGCTTTTCCCCTCCTCCCGGTATCCCGGCTGAGGGGGGGGGGGGGGGGCGCGTTCTCTTTTCCCCGCGAGCTTTGCTCATCCCCGGGCGGACGGTGCAATGTCAGCCCCCACGGGCTGATTAAAAGGGATAGTGCATTTTTTAATGTTAATCTGTATGGATTTCCTTCTAAAAGTTACATGTGTTGACACCGGCTTACCTCTGACAGTCTCAGCTGATCCCGGTTCGGCTCGCTTTCTGGAGCCCACGTAAGTAGATCCGGTAACTTCCCTGGAACATGAAATAAATGTTTTGTTTTGAGAAGAAAAACAAGCTTTATTTCATGTTCCAGGGAAGTTACCGGACCTACTTACCAGGGCTCCAGAAAGCGAGCCGAACCGGGATCAGCTGAGACTGTCAGAGGTAAGCCCGTGTCAACACATGTAACTTTTAGAAGGAAACCCATACAGATTAAGATGTAAAAGTTCTCTTCTCTCCTTCTGGTTAGCTTTGTTCATGGCTATATCAATCAGGGACTGACTGTACCCCCTTTGTTTGAACCGTTCAGACATTTCCTGAGCCTTTAACGCAAAGTCCTCTTCCCTACTACATATTCTCTTGAGTCTAATAAATTGTCCATAGGGAATATTGTCAGTAAGGTGGTTAGGGTGGAAGCTACTGGCGTGCAGTATTGTGTTTCTGTCTGTTTCTTTTCGGAAAATTGAGGTGTCCAATCGTCTCACTGTTTACAGTTATTAACAAGTCCAGAAAATGGATGCTCTGTTGGCTGTATTCCGTTGTAAACTTCAGGTTGGAGTACGTGTTATTAATATAGTCCTTAAAAGCCCTGAGTTCACCTTCATTGCCTACAAAACCCATTAGGATATCATCAATGGATCTACAATAAAACAACACATTTCTGGCAAAAGGGTTATTGTTGAAGATGTATCTTTCTTCCCACAGTCCCATGTATAGATTGGCATAATTGGGTACAAACGGTGATCCCATGCTGGTGCCTTTTTGTTTGTAAATAAAAGTTCATGGCCTCCAACCCCCCCTCATGCGGGATGTTGGTGTACAGCGCCTCTACATCAAATGTCACAAGGAAAGAGTTCACAGGCATAGAAATATCAGTCAATAATTGTAAAACAGCAGTTGTGTCAGCCACGTATGAAGGTAAAGTTTTCACAATGTCCTTTATAAATGCATCCACAAATTGGCTTAATGGTTCAGTCAGTGAGTTTTTACTTGCCACAATGGGTCTGCCTGGTGGGTTCACTAATCGTTTATGTATTTTAGGAAGTAAATAAAAGACAGGAGTCATTGGGTATTCTACTTTCAAAAACTCAAACTGTCTGTTATCCAGTTGTTTTCCAATGCTTCATTCAAGATGTTCTGTGTTAACTGTTTATAAAATGAGGCATCTTTGAGTTGTGTTATGTAATTTTGTGTATTTTGTACAACTACAGCGCCCCCTTTGTCGGCTGGTTTAATTACAATGTTCATATTGCTCTGCAGTTCATTTAAGGCCTTTCTTTCTAAAGAGGTGATGTTATTGTGTGTTACCCTCGTTTATGATGACTTCGCTACAGCTTCAGTGTCTCTCTCCACCAATTTACTGAACGTGGCTAAGGTGGGGTTGTGGTCCCCCGGTGGTATAAAAGTAGATTTTTTCCTAAACTTACTGAATGGATCATATGGACCTGTGCCAGTGGCGTATCCTCTATTGTTAAAGAAATGTTTCAAATGTAACTGTCTAAAAAATTTGAAGGAATCTACTTTCAGTTGGAATGCATTTACTTTATTAGTGGGGACAAAAGATAGTCCTTTACTTAACACCTTAATTTGGGGGGTAGTTAGAGGGCAGGAGGAGATGTTAATTACCGCCATTTCTCTGTCCGTCCCCTGTTGCTCTGCGTCTCCCTGCCCACCATCTCTCCTGGTGGTGGATGTGCGCCTCGTCCTCTTGCTCCTCCTCGTTTTTTTTGGATGGCACGGTCCTCTTCTAAAAAAAAGGCTCCTCAGCCGAAGACGCCTTGGTGTTGCTCTGGTCGCTGTCTCCGTCCTCACTTGTTAAAAGCAGATCTTTACGTTGTAAAGGGGTGACGCGCACTGGTTTTCCAGTTGTAGACAGTCATTATGCGGCTTTAACTTCGGACATTGGTATCATTTAATCATATTCCCTTGGCTTTTCTCTTTTTCATGTTCTGTGCTTTACTGTATAAAAATAACACTAAATCACTATATAACATAAACTTATAGATTAATAGATATAAATAAGTTTTGAAAGTCTGTGAAATCCTGGGCTCTACAGTATCCCATTTGATGAGATGTTTTTTATGAACACTTGTATTTATTTCCAACTAAGCAAAGGACAGCAGGATGTATTCTTTCCCGCCCTTAAATGGACTTGTTTTCAGGGACATAAGTTTAATGCCATACTGTGGAACAGTCTGGGAAAAGCAGTAACATCTCCATGGAGACAATCAAGTAACAGACCTTTCAACAGAGTGCACATTTAACTATAACCCTGCAGCTCGTCAGCATTCATTTGTCATTTCAAAATACATCAAAGCAGCAGATGCTGATTCCAAACTCTCAAAGGGAAAGTAGAGGAGAAAGTTCTAGAGACAAACCATAACAATATTAACCTGATACATTGTTTGGCCAATATGGGGATGATATTTGTACTTTTTAGTAGTACTTTTACTGTGAAAATCATCTTTTCAGAGCTTTGACCAAGTTTACTAACCTGAAGTTGTATTTGTGCATGTTTGAGCAATCTTTAATCACTTATTTTCAAGACGCTATTTTGTGAGGTCAGCTCCCACTGGGCACCTCAGTTTTTTAACACGGACGCCAGCAGACATGTTTCTTTTATTAAGTCACTTTAGATCAACATTGCCTTTTAAAATGTGCAGATTAGAACATACAGTAATGTTCCACGGCTGTGATAGATTATAAGTTTATCATATCCTTGTTGGTCGATCTCTAGAAAGTACTGCAAGAGAAAATAAAATATAAAGAGGGGTCAAACAAGGAGTTTGTGTAATCCCTCATTCAGCCAGATAGGATCTATTAACCTGGGAAATCCCAGGCTGCTTTCGTTCATTCCGATCTGAAAGACAGCCTGGCAACTATGGCAACCGTGCTCTCCCGATTCTGGGAGCCAATCAGAGAGCGGGGAGGGGTGGAAAGACGGTGATGCATACTACGTGACAAACGGAAGCTTGTAGTTTGAACTGACAACTGACATGATTGGCTATGGGCTACGTATACGCCAAATGATAGACATTCATAACGCCCAATAAACGGCCGTTGGCGATCGTAAACCACACCTCCGGTACGAGATATTTCGAAGGTGGCTCCCAGACCATATCTCACTTGTGAGATATGGTCAGGTGTAAACCAGGCAAATGATCTATAGCAAAGGAGAAAATAAATTCTATCAATGAGACAAACATTTTTTTGATCGGATACATTTCGCAGCTTATCCAAGGTGCTTCCTCAGTTCTGTCAGACGCTGGTGGATATCTTATATCTGCCTGAAGGGAAGAGCTAACTAAAACAAGTAGTAAAAAGTCTCCTGTTGCATTAGAAGTTATTTTGGGTATTTTAACAATCTTCTATTTCACAAATGGTCAATTGTTCACCCATCACGTGACGACCTTTCTCTAACCATATTCTGTTTGTGTTGTGCAGATGTGGGCAGCAACAAGGTGACCGTCCCTGAGAAGATCAATGCGGTGCTGGGCAAGAACATCACTCTGAGCTGCCGGATCGAGCTGGGCTCCAACCTGATTCTGACCCAGAGCTCGTGGGAACGCAAGCTCCCCTCGGGCATCACCACCCTGGCCGTGTTCAACCCCAAGTACGGAACGTCGGTGTCTGAGCGAGTGTCCTTCGTGTCTCCCTCCGTCCGCGACGCCACCATCATCCTGGAGAGGGTGAGCTTTGAGGACATCGGATCGTACACCTGCAGTGTGGCCACCTTCCCCGTGGGCTACACGCAAGCATCCACCTATGTGAATATATTAGGTAAGTGCACAGGGCTGCAAGATTTATAGAAATCGAAAATGTTATTTAAAGGTCCCATGGCATGAAATTTTCACTTTGAGGTTTTTGAACGTTAATGTGAGCTCCCCTACCCTGTTTAGGCCCCCCACCCCCATGGCTAAAAGTTGTGAAATGTGTAAACTGAGCAATCCTTTTCCGCATTTGAAAAAAAGAGCCCAAACGGGCGATTTTGAATAAGCTACTTTTATGATGTCATACTCTGAAAGGTTTCCACCCCCTCTGTCTGGAGGTCCACCCCCTGTCTCTGGAAATCCCACCCAGAGAATTTGGACCGGCCCTTGCGCAAACGAGCTACGAGCTACTAGCTGCGGTTTGTTTTTGTCTGAAGAGATTATGGCGGTTAACGCTGCCGCTGTGAAGCACTAGGGCCAGATGATGGATGAGAGTCTGCAGTGGACTGTTTGCCAACTACAAATTAAATGGGAAGTTATTTAGAAAGCGTTAGTTGTGTTGTTGAAAAGCATATATGTGTCAGTGCTTTTATTTGGGTCTAGGAGAGCGAGACTATGAGAAAGACAAGATTAAACAGCATGTATTACGCAGTTTTCTGATCGGTGTTATGTTGTTTCTTCATCAAAGACATCCGGAGTTTTGGTGTTTTGTTTCATTCACTCATGTTTAACACACAAACCCTGCATATTTAGGCTGAGTTCCTCTCTCAAATGGAAAACACTCTGTTCTACCTTGTGATGTCTGAGACTTATAGACAAACTTTATTAATCCACAAAAGGAAATTTTTCTGAACCTGAATTGCTAATCTCTACTGAATTGAAGATTTTTTTTTTTAAATTTAAACTACCACTTCAAGACGTCACAAGGTGAAACAGAGCATGTTGTGCTTTGGAGACGTAGACAGACTAATAATAAAGGGTTACTCAGATATGTGTGAATGAAACAAAACACAACTTCCGGTTTGTTTTTGATGAGGTTGATTATACTTACACCTATTACACCTCTAATGTAATTCCTATACAAATTGTGCGATTCACCTTCCAATTTTGGCCTCACAAGTAAACAAAAAAACAATCTTTTGCCACTTAAGTCCTGCTTTTTGGAACTAGGGGAGATGAAACTCACCAGCACTTATACAAATTCTGTTTGTGTTGTGCAGATGTGGGCAGCAACCAGGTGACCGTCCCTGAGAAGATCAATGCGGTGCTGGGCAAGAACATCACTCTGAGCTGCCGGATCGAGCTGGGCTCCAACCTGACTCTGACCCAGAGCTCGTGGGAACGCAAGCTCCCCTCGGGCACCACCACCCTGGCCGTGTTCAACCCCAGGTACGGAACGTCGGTGTCTGAGCGCGTGTCCTTCGTGTCTCCCTCCGTCCACGACGCCACCATCATCCTGGAGAGGGTGAGCTTTGAGGACATCGGATCGTACACCTGCAGTGTGGCCACCTTCCCCGTGGGCTACACGCAAGCATCCACCTATGTGAATATATTGTGAGCTCCCCTATCCTGTTTAGTTGTTACCTCCTCAAAGACATACCTGGAGTGGTGTTTTGTTTCATTCACTCACATATATTTGATTATTATTAGTCTCTCTACATTTTCAAAGCTCAAAAAGCTCTTTTCCACCTTGTGATGATGTCATGTAGTGGGGGTTTTCACGTTAACCGCTACCTTTTACCTTTAGTTCAGTACAGATGGATATTTCAAGGGCTGAAATGATCCAAATGATTCTAGTGAAAGTGTTTGGAGTTTAAAAACACAATGGAGCACTTCCTGTATTACTGCATGACATCACAAGTTGGAACAGAGTGTTTTCAGTTTGAGAGAAGAGCTCAGCCTAAGGCTACGTCCACGCGACAACGCTCCTGGATATATATATATTTTTTTTAATGCTTTTATCGGGTCCGGGCGAAAATGGAGCGCTGAGTGAAAACAATGTAATACATACGCCTGTAAACGCTGTAAACCGGAAACAGCCAGAGCGCATGCTCATAAAGTCCTTCCTCTTTCGCAAACAAACAAGCACAAGAAGATAATAATGATGGCAAACACGCGCAAAAGCTGACTCGTTTGGACTGATGATGAAGTGGAGTTACTTCTGCGGGTTTTTTAAAGATCCCATGACATGGTACTTCTTGATGCTTTTATATGGCTCCTTAATGGTTCCCTAATACTGTAAATGAATCCTTCTTCAAAATCAACACTCAGTGCATGAGATATGACTCTTGACAGTCTTCATGAGGCTAGATATGTGTCTAAAATGCTTTATTGTGGGTGTTGCTGCTTCAGTGCAAATGAGAAGGACAGAGAGATTGGCTAAGGAGCGAGGGGGCGGGTTTCCCCCGCAGCTCGGCGCAGCTCGTCTCCTCTCTTCCGTGTTTAACACAGGAAGACAGATGGGAGACTTTGCAATGAAAAAAAGCATTTACACAGAAAATAAAATTAAACCACTGGTATTTCAGAGGTCCAGAGGGTCGGGTAAGGGACTTGCGAGCCTAGAAACACTCGGACGTGCCTCCAGGCAAATAAAAAAACGCATTTCGCATTGTAGCGCATTCACAGTCCAAACTCTATGGGCGGGATATACAGGGACGCTGAGCGGAGACAGAGGGAGGGGCTGGAGCTGCATTTGCCGATCTGACGTCAAAAAGGTGCCTTGTCCGAACTCGCCCGTTTGAACACTGGTTTTGTGTAACGCAGAAAAGGACCGCAAATGCTCAGTTTAGACATTTCGCAACTTTTAGCCATGGGGGGGGGGGCCTAAACAGGGTAGGGGAGCTCACATTAACGTTCAAAAACCTAAGAAAGTGAAAATTTCATGCCATGGGACCTTTAATTTATTTTTTTATTTAACCTTTATTTAACCAGGAAAGTCCCATTGAGATTAATAATCTCTTTTTCAAGGGAGTCCTGGCCAAGACAGCGGCACAGATCAATACAATTACAAAACCATTTAAAAACAATTTAAGCAATTACAAGCCGTAAAATGTTTCAGAATTAAAAACATTTACAAACCATGGATTTCAGTTCCAAACCTTTGAGCAAGATTTTAAACTGTCCTATAGAGACCAGTTCCTTTAGTTTCCAGTATTTTTTGTAGATTGTTCCAAGTTGTGGGAGTAGAATACTGGAACGCCCCTTTACCAGCTTCTGTGCAAACACTTGGCACAGTCAGCAGCAGTGCTTCCTGAGAGAGTTAAGTACAATGTCCAGTTGCTCTTGGTTGAAGATATTCACACAGGTATGAGGAGAGCAGGCGCTGAATACCCTTATAAATGAACATATACCAGTGAGTGAGCCTACGAGTCTCCAGTGCTGGCCAGCCCACACGTGTGTAAAGTTCACAGTGGTGTGTGCGCGAGGGTTACAGTTTGTGATGAACCTCAGAGAGGCATGATACACAGAATGTCCAATCCAATCCAACTTTATTTCTATAGCACATTTTATAAACAGAGACAGTTTCCAAAGTGCTGCACATAAAAATCAATAGAACTTAATAAAAACATTACTAAAATAGCAATAAATAAAGTGATAATAATAAAATAACTAAAAACTAAAGCAATTATAAAAACATTACTAAAAAAGCAATAAATAAAGTGATAATAATAAAATAACTAAAAACAAAAGCAATTTATAAAAACACAGAGGACCACACAACTCATGCGGTATTAAAAGTCATAAAATAAAAGTGGGTCTTAAGACGAGACTTAACTCTCCAGTGTGGGGGCTGTTTTGACATGAGGGGGCAGAGCGTTCCATAACTTAGGGCCAACCACAGAGAAAGCCCTGGGCCCCCGAGTTTTAAGTCTAGTCTTAGGGCCCACGAGCTGGAGCTGGCCCTCTGACCTCAGAGCACCGGTCTGTAGATTTGGATGAGGTCAGAGATGTATTTTGGGGCCAGTCCATTCAAAGCTTTAAAAACAAACAATAAAATCTTAAAATCAATCCTAAAACGAACAGGAAGCCAGTGCAAAGACGCAAGAATAGGAGAGATGTGTTCATATTTCTTCCGTCCTGTTAAAAGGCGCACAGCAACATTCTGGACTAACTGCAGTCGATAAAGTGTGTTTTGATTCATTCCAGAATAAAGTGCGTTGCAGTGGTCCAGACGAGAAGAAATAAAACCATGCATGACGCGCTCAAAATCTGAAAAGGATCAAAAAGATTTAATTTTGGCTAAAAGACAAAGATGATAAAAACTGGATTTCACGACCGCATTAAATTGTTTATCAAGTTTAAAATCAGAGTCCATAATGACGCCAAGGTTGGTGGCTATTGATTTTGTGTGCTGTCTGAGAGGACCCAAGTCGGACAAAGAGCTGGCACTGCCACCGGGAATGTAACAGCTTCAATATTTGAATTGGGGCATTCATGTAAATCAGGTCACCATAATCCAAAATGGGTAAAAATGTTGCTGCTACCAATTTCTTTTTGGCATTAAAAGAAAAACATAACCTGTTCCGAAAGTAAAAGCCAATTTTCAGCCTCAGTTTCTTAAGTAGCTGCTCAACATGTCCTTTAAAATTACTGTTGTCAATTAAAATACCAAGATATTAAAAAGATTTAACAGTTTCAATTTCTGCTCCTTGAAGAGTGACAACTGGAGGACAATCCTGCACTTTGTTTTTGTTTTTGAGAATAGCAGTAACTTGCTTTTATTTGGATTTAGTGAAAGGTCTAGTCTCAGAAACATGTTCTGGATAATGTTAAAGGCATTTTGTACTGCAGAGACACTGTCACTGAGGGTTTTTCCAAAACTGTAGATAACCATGTCATCAGCATATAGGTGAAATTTGGTGTCCTCTAGATCCTGACCAATGTTGTTGACATAGATTGTGAATAGGAGTGGTCCCTAAACCGAGCCTTGTGGTACTCCTTTAGTTAATGATCAAATATTTGAACAAATGTTTTCTGATTTAGTACATTGGGATCTGCCTGAGAGGTAATTGCAAATCCACCCAACTGCCTGTTTAGATAGTCCAACATTGATCAATCTCTCTTTGAGTCAGACCCCCCAGGATTTCGCGGGCATTTTTTGTGATTGTTGCGGGCTAAAATGCCTGAATTTGCGGGAGCTTTTCCAGAAAGTTGCGGTGCTTTTAAGGTTTTTGTTGCGATTTTGTTGCGGGAGGAAGTGAAAGTTGCGATAAATAGTTGCGATTTTCGCTTTTTGTAATTAAAATTTAGTAATATTTTGAATACTGAGTTATTACTGACAAAGAATAATACAAAGACACAGAGATCACAGATATGGTCCTAAAACAACCTTACCAATATCGAAAATAAATTACTACTAGGAGGGGAACTGTTTCGCCCGGTCTTTTGCTGTTATTTTAGTGGGCAAATGGCGCCGCAGACATGTTTCTTTGCCATTAGAAGCCGTGTCTCAATTCCCAGAGCGCGGCTCGGAGCGTGGCCCGAAGGGCATGTGTGTCACACATTTCGACAGTACACCGGCGCGACGACTGCTGTCCCACTTCTTTTTTGTCCCATGCGCAGTTAACACGCGGTCCGAAGAACGCAGTTGTTAAAGGGATATGCCACCCCCAGGTCAAATTTGGGCATCTCCCCACAGTCCAGAGACTAAAATAAGTGGTGGAAAGCGTTTTCCTGCTCACCCAGCCATTGTCCGAGTCTGTCGCCACTGACCGCCGCGGTATCTGGTGCTCCTCCGCCTTAGACTGGAGTCTAACGTCGCCAGAGAAAGATTTCGGCCAAAAGGAATTAATTTGCTCGATGCGTTTCCCAATTACTTTATGTGTAGTGCGCATTCATATCGAGTGCAAATAAATGTGCAAATCAACACGGAGAGCTTGCCTTGGTCATTTTGGGTGGGAACTATTTTCCAGTGCGTAAGAATACAGCCGTATCACGCAGCACGCTACCAGGGGAATCCCAGTTACGCACCGGGAAGGGAGTTCCCCTGTTGCACAACGTGGTGCGTGATACGGCTGTATTCTTACGCACTGGAAAATAGTTCCCACCCAAAATGACCAAGGCAAGCTCTCCGTGTTGATTTGCACATTTATTTGCACTCGATATGAATGCGCACTACACATAAAGTAATTGGGAAACGCATCGAGCAAATTAATTCCTTTTGGCCGAAATCTTTCTCTGGCGACGTTAGACTCCAGTCTAAGGCGGAGGAGCACCAGATACCGCGGCGGTCAGTGGCGACAGACTCGGACAATGGCTGGGTGAGCAGGAAAACGCTTTCCACCACTTATTTTAGCCTCTGGACTGTGGGGAGATGCCCAAATTTGACCTGGGGGTGGCATATCCCTTTAAGCGGTCCGCGGACTGCAGTCGGGGCTGAGCAAGTGTGCACCTCCTTGACTGCAGTCTGAGCCCCCTTCGGGCCGCGCTCCGAGCTGTGCGCTCTGGGAACTGGGACACGGCCGCAGTTTCGTTTTGTCACACGGAAGTAAAGCAGAATGTTGCAGCTTCCAAACTCAAACCTTTTAGCCGCCGAGAATATGAGGTTGGGTCCTATGGCTCGCAGATTTGTGACGCGCAAAGAGGAGGCTATGGTGACAGATACGTTGAGATCCAGATATGCGTTTTGTGCATTTATTACAAAAAGCGCACACAGCTATGACAGCGCAGCAGGATGAAATGGAACTCATGAAAACCAGCAGGATGAACAGATTAACGTGAAAGATGAATGAATGGTTTGTGGTCAACAAAAAATACGGCTACACCCCAACCCTGACTCTCTCCTCTGTGTGACAGGTGAGCGCGTGCTTTTACACGCACACACGTCTGTACGTGCACACACCCACACTCACGTGAACCACCGCCTCTGCCGCATACACACACACAAACGCACCGTGCACCTCATCTCAGTTATGTCTCCTACACAGAAGGAAGTTAGTCGGCGTTCAATATGTCGCCAATGATTGGTCAAAATTAGTAAAAATTGCGGAAAAGTTGCGGTGATTGGTCAAAATTGCAACACCGCCCTGAATTCGCGGGGATTGGCTGAAGTTGCGTTGAAGTTGCAAATCGCAACATCGCGAATTCCTGGAGGGTCTGTTTGAGTAAAGTATGGTTTAGAGAATCAGAAGCTTTAGACAAATCAATAAAAAGAGCAGCACAATGTTGCTTATTATCAAGAGCTGTTGAGATATCATTGATCACCTTCATTGTTGCCGTTATGGTGCTGTGAACTTTTCTGAATCCTGACTGAAAATTGCAGAGTATATTGTTGGAATACAAAAAATCTGTTCATTTATTAAAGATTCCAAAATTACGCTGGATTACAAAACACAGCAATATCAGCAGAACGTTGACTGGGAGTGCAGCCCAATAATACACGGACATAATATGTATTATTATTATAATGTTGGCTTTTTGGCGTGAATATACTACCGGGGACACAGCCAAAGGGAAAGATTTTCCTCACGATCCCCATACCATCACCAAAGTGCAGCTAACAACAAAACTGTAGGCAGTAAGCAACAAATACAGACATGCCGTTGACTCTGGGTGTCGCAGTGGCCACGGGCGTGTGGTCCTGTTATATTTTGAGCTGTGCGAACAAATCTGGGGTGGATCACCAGCTACTACAGCCATTACAGCCAGAGTGGTAACCGGGGATTTGTTAGAGGACAACTCCACGTCTTCGAGGTCGCCGTGTTCTTCGCCTTCCCCGGATTCCCCTCACACAAGCAAAAACAGAAATGCTTTTATATATTTGTAAAAGGTAAATTTTCATTCAATAAAAAAAGACAAGAAATGGTTGCTCTTTTTCTTTATTTACAGCACACAACACACTCAAATTGGTATGGGCTCCTCATTGTCCACTATCTGCCTTTTCATTGACGGGATTTTTCCAGTTTTAAAATACGCGTTTAGCTTTGAATTGGCAAACACTCGCACACGACGGAAGCCCGAAACAAGCTCCTCTGCCTCGGGTTCCGTGAAAGGCAGCTTGACGTATTTCGAGCCGAGTTGAAGAGCAATAGCCTTACAGGTCTGTCTAACGATGACGGAGACAGCTTGTCGCGACAGTCCGAATGAGTTTGCTGTTTTTTGTAGCCTTCCCTCGTCGCTCAAGTAATAGAGTAATAAATGACAACGCCATTGACGAAGTTGTCTCACCAGCTACTCATTCTCCCAGGTCTCACCCAAAATCTTCTTCTGGTGGCCCTTCTTGTTGTACACAGCAGCGGGCTTAAAAGAATCTGACGCGTGTAATTGTGCATGCGTCTCCACTGGTGTTGCACTGCATAGTAGATCAATAGGTTTTGATGCAATAGTGCAAATAAACTTACAAACGTCCGCATAACAAATTCAACTCCATTGTCCGCCATGCGACCCCCGGCGTTCTCAGATTTCGCCACTCTGGAACCCGTTTTCAAAAAACACAGTTTTCGTCCCCCCAAAAACGCCAGCGCCGTGTGGATGAAAGGCCAAAACGAATACAAACTTCTCCGTTTCCACCAAAAAACGTTGTCGTGTGGACAGGGCCTAAATATGCAGGGTTTTTGTGTTTAAAAATGTGAATGAAACAAAACAACTCCAGGTATGTTTGACAGGAAACAAGATTAGAGCATGGATCAGAAATATGTGTAATACAGTATAGAACTTTTAAGCTTCCTGTTTATATGTGCTCTTTTGATAACCTTTCACCATTCAAAAGTAATAATATTTTGTTAAAGATCCCATGACATGGTACTTCTTGATGCTTTTATATGGCTCCTTAATGGTTCCCTAATACTGTAAATGAATCCTTCTTCAAAATGAACAGTGCATGAGAAAGAGAGATAAGATGAGAAAGAGTATTTTTTTCTCCCTCAGAACAGGTCATAATGGGCGTTGTTGCTTGAATGCAAATTAGGAGAAAAGAGCTGGCCAATAGTAGAGGGTGGGGGCGTGGCCAAACTCTCCGCGCTCCGCTGTAGCTCACAGCTGATCCATTTCCGTGTTTTTGCACGGGGGGAGAGATTTGAAGCGTTCCATTGAAAAATAAACACATTTCCACAGAAAATAAAATTAAACCACTGCTGTTCAAAGGTCCAGA
This sequence comes from Paratrypauchen microcephalus, assembly GCA_036785185.1. Classification (NCBI taxonomy): domain Eukaryota; kingdom Metazoa; phylum Chordata; class Actinopteri; order Gobiiformes; family Gobiidae; genus Paratrypauchen; species Paratrypauchen microcephalus. The sequence goes on from JAVJIX010000041.1 coordinate 5,493,949, forward strand.
GGCTCAGATAAAGGACTTCCGAGCCTAGAAACACTCGGACGTGCCTCCAGGCAAATAAAAAAACGCATTTCGCTTTGCCTAGTGCATTCGCAGTCCAAACTCTCTGGGCGTGATTTACAGAGACGCTGAGTACAGACAGACGGGGGTGGAACTGCATTTGCATTTCTTTTTTCGATCTGACATCAATAAGGTGCCTTGTTCAAACTCGCCCGTTTTGAGCTCCGATTTTTTGTAACGCAGAAAAGGATCGCAAATGCTCAGTTTAGACATTTCGCAACTTTTAACCATGGGGGGGGGGGGCCCTAAACAGGGTAGTGGAGCTCACATTAACGTTCAAAAACCTCAGAAAGTGAAAATTTCATGCCATGGGACCTTTAATTGCTATAGTAACAAGCAATTTTTTATAATTCTGAAAAGCTTAATTCTCTACTGTGAACACAACCTCTGTAATTCCATGTTTGAGAATAAATATGCCAAATGTACATTATGTCACAATTTTGGGACCCGGCAACAATCACTTTGTTTTTGCAGTCTCATTAAAATGTGCTGGATCGTGTCTCTGTCGGTCTTGGTTGAGATTCCAGTGTTGCCAAAATGTGAATGGACTGTTAAAGTAAATACGTTTCGAGTGTTAGAACTGGATAATACTTATACTTATGTGTGTGCTGAGGTGAGGGCATTTTCTGTTGCTGTCACAAACTCCGATCTCTTTAATTATCTGAACGTGTGCGATGTCGTTTTTCTTCGATAAATGCATTAAGCACTGAGTAGCTTGTGTTCTGTGGGGTTTGACGGGGTTTATCTGCATGTGCTTTTGTACTGTATCCACAAACTGACTGTGGAATAAAAGGGAATTGAAAATACTCTTGTTTTGTGTTTGTGTGTGGTAAAATTCTTGATAAATGTGATGGTTTAAAGGAACTTTTAAGATTTTGTTATTAAATTTCAACATCATTTCCTCTCTGCGTCCTCAGATATTAGGTATTGTTCAAAATCATTCAGCTTTTTTGATTGTAATGCTGATTTAGACAAGTTGAGTTCTGTTTCTGAGTAGTAACGATGGCCTGGTCAAAAGGATGTTTTTGATTATTTAATTTGAATAACCAAAAAGTTTGAAGAGCGCGATACAAGACCGTGAACAACAGGTATTTACAAGATTAACAATGACAGCAGAAAAATGCTTCATAAATCATAAGCTCATATTTGCTTCTCTGTAACTTGTCCTCTTTTATCCCCCAAGGCTCCTCCCACAAGTCAGTTAACACAAAGATACTGATTTTCTTCAAAGTTCAAAGTCAGTTTTATTGTCAAAAATATGTACAGCTTGGCAAAAGGAGAAATTGAATTTGTCAACTGGACAAAGTTTATTTGGTTGAATACGTTTCGCAGCTCATCTAAGCTGCATCTTCAGTTCATCAAATTGAATTTCTCCTTTTGCCATGGATTCTACCTGGACAACTGAGGGATTCTTCACACATATGTACAGCTTGGATTTGAAATTGCAGTTCTTCTCAAAAACCCAACTTAAAAAAAAAACAAAAATAAGGAAAAATCCACAAAATTTCAGTTTATAATATGACCATGTTTCGGTGCTTGTAGCTCAACCAGGGAGAATTTAAAAAACAACATTTACGGTGACGTCACTGTGACGTCAGACGCCAACGTACTGCGCGTGACGAAACAAAAATGTGGAGCGAACGAGGCGCTGGGTTTGGCGGTGGGGACTCGAGAACGGCTCTTTAAAGCTGCTTTAAAGTTTGTTGGAGGACGAAACTATGGACATGGATCATTTTATGAGACTATTAGTGTGCACACGACTCTCCTGCGGTGGTGAACGGACGGTAAATATCGCGGTAAACCGGGAAACGGGGAGCTAAATGGCCACTCCTTCACATGGGTGTTTTGGTTCTCAAGCACCAGGTGAAAATCTAAATGAGCCTCACACGAGTCTCTTCTTTGTGTTGCCAGTTTCACTGTTGAAATCCAGTTGGTTTAAACCTAAAATGAAGGGTCACTACCTCAGTCCGCTCAAACAGTGAGAGATACAGGACTACAATCATACTATAATACTCCCTACAACTATAAAACAACTCACTCTTATGTAACAGATAATACTCCCTACAACTGTACAACAACTCAATCTTAAGTACGGATAACCTTATGCTCTGTCAATCAGTATTATATAACTGTATATAACTGTGATTTTATATTTTATTACTTATTTTTCTATTTTATTTTGACTTGTTCATATACATTATTTTGTTCTCATAATTATGCCTCATTTCACACCGGTCTCTTGCTATTTTTTTGTTATTCCATCTATTTATATTTGATGAGTGAGCTACTGTATCTAAGTCTGTCTAAACCCTAGAACCTGCAGTCAGTCATGAGTCAGTGCTAGTGCAGCCTCTGCAGCTCAGGGAGTGAATTCTGGAGGTTTTGATCTTCACATGAGACCTGTTCATAAACTGAGAATGAGAAAAATGTGTATGTGTTTCTATCTGCAGGTTCAGGCTCTGGTTAAACAGGTTCAGCTTTTTTTTTTTTTACAATAAGAGCACAGCCTACACAGAGTTCTTTAATTACCAATATGATCCAAACAACTACAGAAATAAATAATACCACAGTACTTGTATGTAAAAAGTATGTATTTTGTATTACATTGTCTTAACACGTTGCCTGTGATTATCCATGTGTAACCTGCTGTCCGCTGTCTAAATATGTAAATATACATTTATTTTAGCAGGACTGGACTTCCAAACACTGAACGGAACAGGAAGTGCGGCTCCGCAGTTTTGAGGGAACCGGAAAGAGTCCGGCGGCTCTGTGAACACGGCCTGTTGTCTTTTTATTTTGTTCATTTATTTTTTATTAGTATTTACCTGATCAAATACCAAGATTTCAAACATATGACTACTACTAACAAGACATATAATATCCTCCTGAGACCCGGCCCATTCATTTATGTCCTTGTATGTATGTATAGTGGACACTGAGTTAACCAGTCTGTCTTTTAAGTGTTTTGAGATAGACTGGTTTGTGGCTGCACTATGATTAAAAATAAATGAATGAAAATGTTTTTGTTAGGTTAACTTCACATGGATTTAACATGATTACAGTCCATTATGCAGGACATGTTACAATATTATGAATAAAAATAAAATTAACCAAATGTAAATGCTAAGGTGTTCATTTACCTCCATATCCAATAGAAAATCGCACACACAAAAAATTTAAATACACTTTTTTCTTCAGGTCCCAGGAGGATATATAGGGCGACATACAAAAAACAATTATACAAGAGGAAAAAATACAAATATACTAAATTAAATGATCGATATTTCCTGTATATATTGTATGATTGTATGTTTTAATAGTTCCAAACGTTTCTACTGTATGTATAATGGTAAAACAGCCTGTTGTGTTTAGGCTCTGATAAACCTGGGCTCAAAGAGACACCAAATGCCCAAACAGTGTGGTGGTCCCAGTCCTGTGTGATTCTCCGAGTCCGTTTTACAGTTTAAAAAAAAAATATATATATATATATATATATTGTTTTTGATTCACTGGTAAGTAAAACCATAGCCATATTCAGACTACAAAACAAAGTGTAAGTTAAATTAACTCAAATGCTCTAAAATGCAGAGAATTTCATAGATTTGTTCAAAATTGATCGGCACGGTAGCTGAGTGGTTAGCGCTCTTGCTTCACAGCAAGAAGGTTCCGGGTTCGATCCCCGGGTCGCCCAGGCCTTTCTGTGTGTGTTCTGTGTGGAGTTTGCATGCATGGTCTGGGTTCGATCCCTGGGTCGCCTGGGCCTTTCTGTGTGGAGTTTGCATGTTCTTCCTGTGTCTGGGTGGGTTTCCTCCGGTTTCCCCCACCAACCCAAAACATGCACCATAGGTAAAATCCTCCAGCTTAGGTCCTGACCAAGCCAAAGCAAGAAGATCATGGAGATGGTCCCCGGGCGCAGTAATGTGCTGCTCACTGCTCCTAATAACAGGATGGGTCAAATGCAGAACTGGAATTTCCCCACTGTGGGACTAATAAAGGCATAGCTTTCTTTCTTTAAACCCACCCTTTTGTCCCATATTGGCACTTTTGTTTCATATCAACTATAATTTAAATACACTTTCTGGAGCGTGTGTGTATATTTGAGTGTGTTTGGTTTCGTTCGTTTCCCCACATTGCAAAAAATATAACTGCAGTCACCTGCCAGTGCAATAATACTCACAGAATTTTGAGCCCAGCGCCGTGGACGGACGGTCTGACTGTCCATTTTTCACCATGCCCATTTGCAGCTCTGTATTAAAATAAAACATAAACAATATATTCACGTTTTTATCTGTGTAGGTTATAAGACTTGTAGGGAATTGTAAAAATAACATGTCAGAGGGTAAAAATTGTTCTCAGCGTTATTAAACTCCCACACATTTGCCACAAGAGGGAGCTATGACACTGTTTTATGAATACACCCTTCTCATCGTCTGCAATAAAAGCAAGAATAACAAACATGTATCATATAATTGTAGGAATAAATCATACATAATAGCCACACAAACCTTTAAAGTTCCCATATTATGCTATTTCCTGATGTATGTTCTAATGTTTTTTCCTCATCACAAACACACCTGGAGATTTCCCTTTAGATTCGTTTGTACTTTGCCCTGAAATATCTAAAAAGTACAGTAAATGCAAAAATGTGGAACCTGTGCATTTCTATCAGTGACTACACCCAAGAACTCACTGTATTGCAACAGAAAGCTGCATTTTAATCATAATTTTTGCTACATATCACCTATAGAATGTTATCTAACCCCATGGAAGTATAATAAGACATTTTATTATATCCTCAGGAGACGGCCCATTTGTGTCCTTTATAGTGGACATTGAGTTATCCCGTCTATCTGTGTGTGTTTTGAGATAGTGCAGCCACAAACTAGTCTATGATTAAAAATAAATAAATTACAAATTAAAATGGAGTCTAAACACTTTTTTGAGGCGACTGTAGAAGCTTGTCAGAGATGTTGGTCATAAAAATAAATAAAAATAATAATAATTGTTTTTGTTCGGTTGTTAACGTCACATGGATTTAACACCATTACGGTCCGTTACAGAGGACATGTTACAAAATTATGAATAAAAATAAAATGAATAAAATTAACAAAATGTAAACCTCCAAATAGAATATCACAAATAATAAATAAAATAAATAAATTTAAAAAAAAATTTAAATACACTTTTTTAGATCCATTGATTACCACGATCCCATTACACTAGTATATTTCCGCCATATTAGCCTAATTAGCTTTGCAGTTGTCATGGTGGTTAACGCCAGGTAATTCCCGCCAGGTGTGCGTGATTACGTGAGCACAGGTGACGTACGCGTGCCTTTAAAAATGGCGCGCTCCGGTGTCCAGGTGTGCGCCTCGCCTGGACCGTGAGGCGGAAGGATCTGGCACCGGGAGACAACAAATACTGGCATTTCGCTTCGGTTTTACGATGTTTTAACGCGCGTTTAACCAACAACAAAAGGAAGATATTTGAACGCAGAAAGCCAAAGCTGCAACATGACGCGGGACTCTGTAAAACGCGACAAACGTGCGCAACGCCACGTCGAACCACACGGTGCCAGGTAACCACGTCATACCTGTTACCTGGCACCGGGAGGCAACAGAGACTTTGGTTGCACGCGGATTTAACCAGCAACAAAAGGAAGATGTTTGAAAGCCTGAAAACCATCGCTGCAGCGTCGCGGGACTCAGGAAAACGCGCCGAACGTGAAAACGTGCGCCGCCGCTGACGTCACCACGTCACCGCGTCGAGTCACGCCGGAGTCCAGGTAGGACCAGTTGCCTGACCAGCCAAACCGTACACGCGTTTAACTTTTACTGTTTTATGTGCTTTATAAGGCCCGTTGCGTTAGAATGGGATGTTTTTGAAGTCCCTCACTCGTTCAGGTAGGATCAATAACAAAAAATCAATTATGTCAGGGTCCCCTTTTTGTACATTCCCCCTTTGCCATGCGTTGCCCCTTATTAGAAATGATTAATTGCCCCTCCCCCGATGCATTTCCCTGTTTTGCGGGACATTGGCGGTTCCGGCTGGCCACGCAACTTTACCTGTATCGCAATAATTATCGCAATGTTCATTTGCTGCTGGCTGGTTGATTATTACGCAGTGTGGTTTGGATAATGCTGTGTTGGTAATGCTTTTTTAGAAGGGAAGTGCTGTTGATTTCACATTCCGGATTTGTCTAAATGCAGTGATTCACTAAAGGGAGGGAATATAAAAGGAAAAAACAGGGTCCAACAGTGTAGCCTTGTGTTCTGAAATTTTGTTAGAGATCCCGAACTCAGGACTCCTTGAATTAATTGGACAAATGCAAGGAAGGAAATAATCCCAGAAATAAACACAAACACACATACTGGGTAGGCGAACTTGACGAATTTGTCGCGATGGGACGAACTTGACGAATTTGTCGCGATGGGACGAACTTGACGAATTTGTCGCAATGGAAATTCTTTGCTTTTTTTTTTTTTTTTTTTTTTTTTTGGACGACCAGGATCTCCAGGTCTTGAGCTTTGGTCCAGACCATCATCAGGAAGACGAAAGGTGAACCGTTGAAATATCCTATACTAGGCCTACTATAAAGCTGAAATATACTAGCCTTTAAAGAGCTAAGCTAAAATGTACTTGTACATATTTTAAATACTGCTATGATGAGCTAACTTTAGTTGTGTTGCACATGTAAGCAGTGGGTTCATTAATATTGGTTCATAGTTGATGTTAAATCTATTTAATGTCTTGCAACGGTGAGGCATGAAGATGAATGGCAACAACCGTAGCAGTTCAAATGCAGCTAAGGATAAAATGTTTGCCATATGTTGCTGTCTAACACTTGAGTTTTAGGAGGCCCCGGCTCTTCCACGTCCGGCCCCCGGCTCTTCCACGTCCGGCCCCCGGCTCTTCCACGTCCGGCCCCCGGCTCTTCCACGTCCGGCCCCCGGCTCTTCCACGTCCGGCCCCCGGCTCTTCCACGTCCGGCCCCCGGCTCTTCCACGTCCGGCCCCCGGTCCCTGGCTCAAAAAGGATGGGTGAGAGGATAAATTTCCCTTGAATTTCCCAGAAATGGATAAATGAAATAAACATTTTAGCCCATAACACAAGCTAATGCTAATTAAATTCATGTCTTGCAACTGTGAGGCATGAAGATCATCTGCAACAACTGCAGCAGATTATTTTATTTGAAATGCAGCTAAGGATAAAATGTTTGCCCTAATATGTTGCTGTCTGACACTTTATTTTTCAGGTTGTAGGGAGATTGGCCCCCGGCTGCTCCCTGATGCGCCGGTCCCCGGCTCCTGGACGTGCTGCTCCCGGCTCTTCCACGTCCGACTCCCGGCTCCAGAAGGATGGGTGAGGATAAATGCAGAGGATAAATTTCCCTGCAGCAATGGATAAATGAAATACATTTTAGCCCACAACACAAGCTAAAGCTAATTAAATTCATGTCTTGCAACTGTGAGGCATGAAAATCTGCACAAATGTAGCAGATGTTTATTTTATCCAATCCAACTTTATTTATATAGCACATTTTATAAACGGAGACAGTTTCCAAAGTGCTGCACATAAAATCAATAGAACTTAATAATATTACTAAAATGGCAATAAATAAAGTGCTAATAATACAATCACTGTTTATTTTATTTGAACTACAGCTAAGGATAAAATGTTTGAAATATGTTGCTGTCTGACCCTTTAGTTTTAGGGAGGTGCTGCTTCCGGCTCCTCGACGCTGGTCACCGGCTCCTCCACGTCCGGCTCTCGGCTCCTCGACGCCCCAGCTCCAGAAGGATGGGTGAGGATAAATGCAGAGGATACATTTTCCTACAGCAATGGATAAATGAAAAACATTTTAGTCCATAACACAAGCTAAAGCTAATTGAATTCATGTCTTGCAACTGTGAGCCATGAACAACTGCAGCAGATGTTTTTTATTTGAAATACAGTGAAGGATAAAATTGTTTGCCAAAAGTAAACTTCAGTTTGACTTGCTGTCTGTCCCTTTATTTTTCAGGCTGTAGGGAGATGGGCACCGGGCTCGACGCGCTGGCCCCCGGCTCTTGCACGTCCGGCTCCCCGACGCGCTGGCCCCCGGCTCTTCCACGTCCGGCTCCCGGCTCCTCGAAGTGCTGGCCCCGACTCAGGAAGGATGGGTGAAATGCAGAGGATAATATTTATTAGTCCATAACACAAGCTAAAGCTAATTGAATTCATGTTTTACAACTGTGAGGCATGAAGATCAGCTGCAACAACTGCAGCAGATGTTTTTTGAAAGACCGCTAAGGATAAAATGTTTGCCATAATGTGTTGCTGTTTGACCCTTTTATTTTTCAGGTTGTAGGGAGATGGACCCCTGGCTCCGGAAGGATGGGTGAAGGGCAGAGGATAAATTTCCCTCGCTAAACACTACATATAACTTGGGTGTGGTGAGGGGGGTGTAGCTCTGATATTTAGCCTACAGAATGTAGACTACTGAAAAATGAACCTTCACCTCAATTTGAAGTCAAAGCCAAAAAAGGACCCAGAAGAGGAAGTAATTGCTGAACTTTTTTTGTTGTTTGTATCCAAAAAATATGGAATTAATGGAGTATTTCAAATTGATACCAAAAAATACACCTTGACTGCAAAAATTCAGCACAAAGTACATTAAATGGAGCACTGTGGAGTGAACTTGAGTGTAAAAGCTGAACGGTGACTAAACTATTATACTTAAAATGTCCTGGGACCATTCTGCAGGAAAGGAGTCCAACTTTGTCTAAAAGCTTTTACAGTGGGAAAAGCCCAAATCCAAACTGCACCAACAGCCCTGGACTGAACGCAATGCTGGACAGAGGAAACCAAACTATACATGCAAAAATAAATACAAATAAAAAGATGCTAAATGAATGCAATGCAAAGAAACTGTCTTATGGTGCACAAAAATGAAGTCTTTCTTTCCCATGATCAACATTAATTCAAATGCTGGAACTTGAGAATGGCACAAGACGGAACCAAATGGAGAAATGTTCAAACCTGATCATTTTAATCAAACTGAAGTTTACTTTTGTAATCCCTTGATGGGGAAACTCTCTTCGTATTTAACCACTTGACATCAACCAAGACCTCAGGAGCGGTGAACTGCCGCCGTACACGCGAGTGCTAACCACTCAGATACAGTCTAATTGGAGGATCATATACGTACATTACACTTTGAATATACTGACAGTTTTGGTACAAGGGTTGAGGCCCTTGTGTTTTCTTTGGTCCCAGAGTGGGGCACATGTGGACTGGGTAAGTATAATGGTTCAAACCCAAACACTTGAACGTTTGGTTTGTAACTGAAATAATCTCACAGGGATGAGCTCTCCCTGCTGCGGGTTTCACAGGTTTTATTTGTCCATGCAGACTTAAACCAGGTAAGTATTGGTGAGATTCTGTGTGAACCTTGTATCATCTCAAAACAAGGTCTGGATATGCTGAGCATTGTTACTCTAAAGCTTTGGTTTTGGGCCTAAACTGGTGTGTGCCAGATTCTAAACATTGGCACACTTTTATGGAGACTGTGGCCTCCTTGGTCTGGTCTAAATGTGGAGGCTGGTAAAACATGTTATGGTCACATGGGTCTGAAAACGCCTCAGTCTAAACTAACACTTCCACAGGTTAAACTGATTTGTTTCTGTTCATTTACAATTTTTAAAACCAGGTCTGAACTGAGAATCTTGGGTTTTTGTATTGATGTGGTTTGGTCTGAGCTGGTCTAAATGTGAGCCAGATTTAGACTGGTTTAGAGTGTGAGGGCTCTGGTCCTCACTCTGAACTGAAATGCTGGTTATTCTAAACTCTTCCACAGGATTGACTCTAACCCTGACTCTTGATTACAGGTTTTATACTGTTTAACTTAAACTTTTAAATGAGTCTTTCCAGGTCCCAGAGGCTGTTTGTGGTGAGTATCTGTGCACCTACTAACACACTAACCCTACAAAAGCACGGGCGGTGGGTTTAATCCAGCCACAGGGGGCGCTGTGTCCCTCTGTGCCAGTCCCCAGCCTGGATAAATGGAGAGGGTTGCTTTGGCATAAAACCTACTGCCTTTTATCTTGATCACACATGTTTGAGTAACCCTTTATTAGTCAGTCTACTTTACTTTTGTGTGTGTCCCATACTGACACTTGTTCAACTATAATTTAATACAGGCAGGTCTGTCCGTTGTCACAATTTTGAGCCCAGCGCCGTGGACGGCCGGTCCGTCACCCTTTTTCATTATGCCCTAGTTTGCAGCTCTGTATTAAAATAAAACAAACGCATGAACGTTTCATCTTTGTAGGTTTGTGAAAAGTCCCTCAGTCGTCCAGGTAGAATCCATGATAAAAGGAGAAGTTCAATTTGTCAACTGGACAAAGTGTGTTTGGTTGAAAACGTTTCGCCGCTCATCCGAGAGGCTTCGTCAGCTCTAATTAGAATGCTGGTAAGACACTTGCTTATATCTTGCTGCAGGGAGGAGCTAACTACTTTCCGAAAACTCATTGGTTTCAGTCTTTTGTTTCTCTGGCGTCTAGATAATCATCTCTACGACTGTTTTTCACACCTCTGGCCCTGACCTGGCTAGCCCTATTGTTCCCCTGTTTGCTTGATCTAGGCTTAAGAATGGAATTATAGATGGGAGACAAATTATGTCTGACTCCACCATTTCTGTTTAAAGAAGGATTATCTTTTTTTTTTTTTTGACAAAAAGCCTCTCTAACTCCCCTCTCAAACCAATTCTTTTCCCTGGCTAAGATCTGAACCTCACTGTCCTCAAAAGAATGGCCCGTGGCTTCTAGATGAAGATGTACGGCAGATGACGGTCCACTCTGGCACGCCCGTCTGTGTTGGTACATCCTCTTGTGAAGTGGCTGCTTGGTTTCTCCAATATAGCGCTCACTGCAGTCTTCACTACACTGAATGGAGTAGACCACATTGCTTTGTGCCGAGCACCGAGCCACAAACGAAGCAATGTGGTCTACTCCATTCAGTGTAGTGAAGACTGCAGTGAGCGCTATATTGGAGAAACAAAACAACCACTTCACAAGAGGATGTACCAACAGACGGGCGTGCCAGAGTGGACCGTCATCTGCCGTACATCTTCACCTAGAAGCCGCGGGCCACTCATTTGAGGACAGTGAGGTTCAGATCTTGGCCAGGGAAAAGATTTGGTTTGAGAGGAGTTAAAGAGGCTATTTTTGTCAAAGGAGAATCCTTCGTTAAACAGAAATGGTGGAGTCAGACATAATTTGTCTCCCATCTATAATTCCAGTCTTAAGCCTAGATCAAGCAAACAGGGGAACAATAGGGCTAGCCAGGTCAGGGCCAGAGGTGTGAAAAACAGTCGTCGTAGGGATGAATAGGTATGCTAATCTAGACGCCAGAGAAACAAAAGACTGAAACCAATGAGTTTCGGAAAGTAGTAGCTTAGCTCCTCCCTGCAGCAAGATATAACTAGCAAGTGTCTTACCAGCATTCTAATTAGAGCTGACGAAGCCTCTTGGATGAGTGGCGAAATGTTTTCAACCAAACATACTTTGTCCAGTTGACAAATTGAACTTCTCCATTTATCATCTTTGTAGGTTATAAGACTTGTAGGAATTGTAAATATTATTCAGCTTTATTAAAGACCCACACATTTGCCACAAGAGGGAGCTATGACACTGTTTATGAACGCACCCTTCTCATCGTCTGCAATAAAAGCAGGAATAATCCAAACATGTATAATTGTAGGAATAAATCATACTTAATGGCCTAACAACAAATCTTTTTAAAAGGCCCATATTGCGCTACAGCTTCATGACTCTCTGCTCTATAGTCCAAACGTGCAATATTTTTTCCATACTCGTTACGGTTTTTATTTCCTGCATGCTCGCTCTTGTTCAAACTGTCTCTGCCTGGAGCTACTGTGGCAAGTAAATTTCTCCTATGTGAGATCAATAAAGTCTATCTTATGACAGCACAAGGTGGAATGGAACATTTTGAGCTTTGGAGACTAATGATAAAGGAATACTCAAACGTGTGTGTGTGAAAAACGACACAACTCCACGTCTGTTTTTTGAGGAGGTAACAACATGACATGACTTAAAGCTCACAAAATCCATTTTGTGTTTTGTAGGTTGGAGGGTGGGAAGCTGTTTAGACCAGCACAGGTCTGCAGGCTACAGCTGGAAATGTGAACTGTCCCAAACCTGCACTAAAGCGCTCCTTCTGTGCTCGGGTAGGAAGGAATAACTTTTATTGATGCAGTAAAACTACAGGAAAATGAGTGATAAGTGAAAATGTTAATTTTCAATATTCTGTATGACTTGGCCTGGACTTTTTGGAAACTTATTTTTGTCTCTGTGAGAAGTCTGACCTGGAGAGCAGTTTGGAGCAGCTACAGCTGGAACTGTGAACTTCCCCAAACTTGTAGTAAAGAGAATCGGTTTTATTGATGTGCACCTGCTCATATTTTACCATCTTAATAATTTTGTATAACCTACAGCTTTTAAAGGGCCCATATCTGTTGTAATGTTTCCTCGTCATAAAGTTGTTTTTCATTACAAGGTTTGACATTTGGGATGAGTTCTTCTCTCTAAACACTTCCACCTTGTGATGTCATGTAATACAGGAAGTGCTCCCCACACACTCACTAAAATCATTGTTCCCATGTAAGCATGCTTCTAGTCACACCGTGGTTAAAGCTCATAACTGAAAATGTGGCACAGTGGGGTATTCAAGAAAAAATTCCAAGTAATGGGACACATTTCGTGGCCAGGGTAGTTGAGGTGGGCCAATTTTCAGGAGTTGATCGCCGCAGACCAGATTTTGACCAGTTTCCGTTTTTAAAGGGATAGTGCAGTTTTTTTTTTGTTTTTTAAATCTGTATGGGTTGCGTGCGGTAACACCGGCTTACCTCTGACGGTTTGCTCTCAGCCCAGTTCTGCTCGCGTTCTGGAGCTCAGGTAATTGGGTCTAATAAGTTCGCAGGAACTCGTAATAAAGCTTGTTTTTCTTAAAACAAAACATTTGTCTGAAAGGTGATTATATTTGCATCCCAAACAGTTGTCCACGAAAAATCCAGCTGTGTAGCTGGCATTTGCATATCTCGTTTCGATTCATATCACTGCGCGCCTAATTATTGGCCTGTTAACCTTTAGCGGAAGTGAACGACGGATGCAGCTCGCCTTAAGCGAAAGTTTACAAGTGAACAGGCAACCGGCAGCTAATGTGAGCGCAGTGATACGAGACGAGATACGTGAATGCGAAAATACGCTGCTGGATTTTTCGTGGACAACTGTTTGGGACGCAAATGTATCACCTTTCAGACAAATGTTTTGTTTAGAAGAAGCTTTATCAAGAGTCCCCGCAAAGTTACCGGACCTAATTACCTGAGCTCCAGAACACGAGCAGAACCGGGCTGAGCGCAAACTCAGAGGTAAGCCAGTGTTGCCGCACGTAACTTTTAGAAGGAAACCCATACAGATCAACATTAAAAAAAAAACTTTTTTTTTTTTTAAATTAGTATGAGAACACGGGCCTCACTTGGGTCAAGGCTCTTCCACTGGCTCATGTACATGAGTGTGTAACATGAGCCCTTTTGAAATGTTTGCCAGACCCCCTAATCTTGGTTTTGGCCCACCTCCCAGGAAACTCCCCCCATAGGTCTGTGTGATGACATGCTGGTATAGTGCAATGAGATGAATGTGCTTTTGTCTTCAGTTTCTGTGCAGGTGATGGCCGCGCTGCCACGACTGTTCTTCACGACATCAAGGTCGGAGACCGGGCATAAGCATTGGTGTTCGTATCGCTGGGCAGGCCCTTACAACGTGCTGTTGATCACTGACGTGAAGGTCGCACAACGGGGAACCTGGATACTCATCCCACTGCAGCACCTGAGCAACAAGGGGTAGTCTCTCAAACTGCCCCCACCGACGCTGGAGCAGGCCCGCAGGCTGTTTCTGCCAGCTGTGAGAACGGGGTAGGCTGTCACGCTGCCTCCTCCGGGAAGAACGAGGGGAGACCAAGCGCTACCTCCAACGCTAGAGCTCATGGGCCAGGCCCTTTGGCGGGTCCCCACGTGGGAACAACAGAGCCACACCCTCTGGTGGGCTCGAACTGGGGCCAACCGAGACCCACCTGACCCTACTGATGTACTGAGGTCTCATGGTGACAGAGACTAACTCGTCTACTGGTAATGTCTCCGAACTCATTTGACAGGATCGAGATGATGCAGAGCGTTGCTTCCTCCTTGGACGATGGGGGGCCCCAACAACTAGAACTGTTAAATGGACTAATTCTGAGCTTTGCCAGGTGTTTGGGTACAGTGCTTTCCTGAGCACAGGTGTTTGGGTACAGTGCTTTCCTGAGCACTGTGGACCAGATCTAGACTGCATCACTTGGTAAAGTGAACTTTGATGACATTCTGCTATTGAGTGCATTTCCCCAAGTGTTTAATGTTTCCCATTATACTCACATGATTTGGTTTGGTTTCAAATATTTTTTTTTTTATTCCTAGCTTTAACTATTCTTGGATGCTATCACCCACAAACAGCTGCTTCTATTTCTCAATTGTTTATGTAAAATTTGTTTGGTTGATTTAAAGGGATATGCCACCCCCAGGTCAAATTTGGGCATCTCCCCACAGTCCAGAGACTAAAACAAGTGATAAAGCGTTTTCCTGGTCACCCAGCCATTGTCCGAGTCTGTGAGCACTGACCGCTGCGCGAGCTGCTGCTCCTCCGCGTTAGACTGGAGTCTAACGTCGCCAGAGAAAGATTTCGGCCAAAAGGAATTAATTTGCTCGATGCTTTTCCCAATTACTTTCTGTGTAGTGCGCATTCATATCGAGTGCAAATCAACACGGAGAGCTTGCCTTGGTCATTCTGGGTGGGAACTATTTCAGTGCGGAAAAATAAAGCACACAGCACGCAGTGTAACGGGGGAACTCCCTTCCTGGTGCGTAACAGGGATTCCCCTGTCCTCGTGCTTCGTCTGTCTTTTTCCGCACTGAAAAATGGTTCCCACCCAAAATGACCAAGTCAAGTTCTCCGTGTTGATTTGCACATTTATTTGCACTCGATATGAATGCGCACTACACATAAAGTAATTGGGAAAAGCATCGAGCAAATTAATTCCTTTTGGCCGAAATCTTTCTCTGGCGCCGTTAGACTCCAGTCTAACGCGGAGGAGCACCAGCTCGCGCGGCGGTCAGTCCTGACAGACTCGGACAATGGCTGGGTGAGCAGGAAAACGCTTTATCACTTGTTTTAGTCTCTGGACTGTGGGGAGATGCCCAAATTTGACCTGGGGGTGGCATATCCCTTTAAGAATGAAATGTGATTATCAAAAGGGGGGGAATTATAATGGAAATCTTTATATGAACAGTTATTGTAATCAAATGGGTCATAAGTTGGTGATTTAGTTATCTGAAGGTGTTGTGTTGTTGTATCTCTCCACCACACTCGACTTGTTTTTTGACTTTATTGTACTGATTACCGAGCCTCAGAATGACCTGTTCTTGTAGATGTGTTAAATCTTAACCTATCCCCAAGGGGTATAAATACTGTTTTGTCATGAGCACGAGTATATTTTATATTGTTTATTATATTGTTTACTTCTTCCCCTGCACTTTTGCAACACTTTTTTTACCATGTACTATTATTGCTGTTATTAGTACTTCTGACTATCTTAGCGAGTCAACGGTTCTTCTGATCCTAAGCATTTCATTGCATTGTTGACCTTGTGTTGATTCTGCATATGACAAATAAACAATCTTGAATAGGGACAGGTGCCTCTGTCAGGGACAGTGAGGGTGTGAATTTGTGCACAATTGCTTTAATAAATCAACTCTTTGATTTAAGACAACTTTCCAGTTTTATTCTTGTAGATCAGAAATTCCACAACTGTTTATTTATGGAGAATATTCATCTGGGAGCGTGGGTGACGTCGGCTTGTGGGCGGAGCATTGGGCAGAATCTTCTAACCATTTGCATAGGGCTCGTTAAATTACTCAGACACGCATGGATGACATTTAAAACATTCAAACATGTTTTTGGTAAGGGAACGTTATAACATGGTAGAAGGCTCCAAAAAATTGATCTTGCACAGTATAGATTAAACCTATCGAATCACAAAGGGGAGACGAGCAGGTTGCAGCACTACACGTTACAGTCCAGATCTGTGGAGACTTGGCCCATTTACAGAAGTAATGGTATTTTTGAGCAATAGAAACACTTGTAATGAATAAATACTAGATGGATATATTTAATGTCATAACAGGGAAAGCAATAACTTGGGACAAGTAGCAGATTGTCAACCAGAAAAGATGCGCAACGCTCCTTTAAATGAGTCCTACATGCTGTCGGAGGAGCCGTGGTGATTAATAACCCTGGATCAATGAGGATTTTCCATACTTTATATGTGGAGAAGGAATGCTATGATCTCCTGGGGTTCCTAAGTGCTGTGTAAGTGTATACTTGGGACCTCATGAGCTGTACGTGTGTTTTATAACTTCTTCGGAGCATCTTGATATGAGTCATCTTCTCCAAACAGCCCAGTGCAGTCTGTGAGAAAGAAGTGTACTCCAGGAGCCTCTCCACTCTGTCCAATAATAACTGCAGGTCAGTGCATTAGACATAAGACAGTCCTTTAACAATCACACCAAAACTTTAAAGGTTCTGTATTACACAAAATTGACTCTTGTGCGCTTTAAGCCACGTTTATAATGCTGTTACGTACTCAAAAACATACCGAGTGTTTTTCATTCACACGTCATAGTAATCGGTTTTATTAGTGAGCTCAAAATGCTGAATAACTGAACCGAAATATTTGTGTGTTAAACATGTGAGACTGAAACGTGACAACACAACTCCAGGTATGTTTGTGATGAGGAAACAATATTATAATATAGCTCAGAAAAGAGTGTAATGTGAGCCTTTTAAACTAAACAAACCATTATTTCTGATACAGCTGAGATATATTTGTATTACTATATTTCTATATTTTATTTTTACTTGTACATACACTACATTATGCTTTATTTAATCTAATCTAAATCTCTAATCTAAATTTTAAACGGCATGTAAAAAAAATTTCACATAATTAAATCAAATCTGTCAAACATCAGCAAAGGCGTACATATGCACGATCTTCAGCCACAGATCTTACTGCTGTACCACATGGTCCCATGCATCTGAGGTCATTCTGAAGCCCCAAAAGTCCTTCAAAAAACTTTGAAAACACTTGACAAAAAGCCTCTACAGTATCACTATTGTAATATCTTAAGTATAATATTTTGGATCTTGAAACTTCTCAGGTATTTATGGATGCTTGCCTTGTTTTTAAAGTTTTAAATGGACTCGCTCCTCCAACATTAATGGATTTTATAGGTAAAAAAAACAACTAACCGAGTTAACACGAGAGCATTGACCAGAGGAGACGCAGGACCAAAATTAGCCAAATGTTGACGTCTATCAGAGGACCACAGTCATGGAACACATCACCTGCTCATGTCGGGAACTGTGGTTCCTTCTCAACCTTCAAGAACACTGAAACATTGGTTGAAAAATAATCAAACATGCTCTCACAGGTAGATGTTCTTCTTAAACTCAGAACGGTCTGTTGTAGTTGGTGCGTTTTTTTTTTTATTTATTTTTTTTATGTTAATCTGTATGGGTTTCCTTCTAAAAGTTACGTGTGTTGACACCGGTTTACCTCTGACAGTCTCAGCTGATCCCGGTTCAGCTCGCTTTCTGGAGCCCACGTAAGTAGGTCCGGTAACTTCCCTGGAACATGAAATAAAGCTTGTTTTTCTTCTCAAAACAAAACATTTGTCCGAAAGGTGAAATATTTGCGTCCGAAACACGAAACGTCCAGCAGCGTCTCTCTCCACTCGTATCATTATGCCCATGTTAAAGGAAAAGTAACGTTTTTTACAATCTGAGCCTTATTTCGGTAATAAAACAAGTTGTTTTACTCACCTATAGCACTTTGGTGTCATATGGAGCACTTCCAGAGATGTTTTAGATTAGCGTTAGCCTAGCGCGACTTCTAGCCATAGCTCGGGGCATATAATATATTCCCCGAGCATGTAATATGCCCCGTGCGGGCTCCAAATAACACAAACTTTAGCACTTTTCAAATCATAGAAGCTCGATGTCTTAGTCTACGATTTTGTTTGAATCAAAAGTGTCCTGTAATCCGAGATTTATCCATAGTTTACAGCTTTGCGTTTCATGTTTGGGTCCCGGGAGCTGAGAGCACAGTCCGCACATGCGCACTGGCGTCCTCATCTACTCGAAACTATGGCTAAATCTCGGATTACAGGCCACTTTTGATCAAACGAAATCGTAGACTAAGACACCGAGCTTCTATGATTTGAAAAGTATGGAGATCGCAAATCTAAAACATCTCTGGAAGTGCTCCAAATGACACCAAAGTGCTATGGGTGAGTAAAACAACTTGTTTTATTACCGAAATAAGGCTCAAATTGTAAAAAACGTTCCTTTTCCTTTAACTCTATCAGCCTGTTCACTTGTAAACTTCGGCGTAGACATCCGCTGAAGGTGAACAGGCTGATAGAGTTAACATGGGCATAGTGATACGAGTGGAGAGAGACAATACGCGAATACGAAATACGTTGCTGGATGTTTTGTGGACAACTGTTTCAGATGCAAATATATCAACTTTCTAACAAATGTTTGGTTTTGAGAAGAAAAACATGCTTTATTTCATGTTCCAGGGAAGTTACCGGACCTACTTACGTGGGCTCCAGAAAGTGAGCCGAACCGGGATCAGCTGAGACTGTCAGAGGTAAGCCGGTGTCAACACATGTAACTTTTAGAAGGAAACCCATACAGATTAACATAAAAAAAAAACGCACTATCCCTTTAAGTTGCTGTCATGTCTATGTGCACTTCTGTCTCTTCTGTGTGTTCCTCTAAATGTTCTTCTGTTCTGACCTGCCTGAGGACAACAGATGTAAAGTAGCTGTTGTGCTAATTCCGGCATATTTACATTGATGCTGTTTGTTATGTTGATTAATATGCATTGTCCTAATTCAAATAAATACAATTTTTTGCTATTTTTGCTCTTATGATAATATATTGTGATGTGTGAGCTACACTACTGTGTCCAAATAATTTCTCTTGTGGATCAATAATGTTTGTCTAAGTTCAATTTATTAAGAAGACTGACTTTATTGATCTCACATAGGAGAAATTGTCCTCTGCATTTGACCCATCCTGTTATTAGGAGCAGTGGGCAGCACATTACTGTTTGGTCAGGACCTCGGCTGGAGGATTTTTACCTGGAGCATGTTTTGGGTTGGATGGGGGAAACCAGAGTGGAGGAAAACCGCCCAGAAAGGCCCGGGCGACCCGAATCTTATGGCCATACCAACGTGCCACACAGGGATCGAACCCGGAACCTTCTTGCTAGCCACTCAGCCACCATGCCCCTATTAAAAAATAGTCTTTAGTTTTTATATGACATGTGGGTCTTGGTCTCAATAATCTTTCCCCACTTCCTTCTGCTTCATTCCTCTCCTCCATCCTTCATTTTTCAGCTGGTCTCAGTGAAAAGTTTATGGTTGCATCTAATTTCTTTTTCCTCGCTTCCTTC
The DNA here is from genome assembly GCA_036785185.1 of Paratrypauchen microcephalus. NCBI lineage: Eukaryota > Metazoa > Chordata > Actinopteri > Gobiiformes > Gobiidae > Paratrypauchen > Paratrypauchen microcephalus. The sequence goes on from JAVJIX010000041.1 coordinate 5,513,620, forward strand.
TCCTTCATTCCTCTCCTTGATTCTGCACCCACAAAGGAGACGCAGGGAAAACTCCTCACCAAGTCCAGTAAAGTTTGAGTCTTTTCTCTGTCTGCCGCCTAAAGCCTCCCTCACATTTACTCCTTACTTCTGTGGTTTTCTTTGGGACAACACCCGATTGACAACTAAAAAATGGAGGATCGAGGAGAGGATTAAGGAGAAGGAAGCGAGGAAAGAGAATTGAAACACAACCTACCTTATATCGTCTCTCCTCTCTGTGTCTCCTCTGTGGGCGGGACTTCCTCACCCATTTCCTGCAGAATCGAGGAGAAGGAAGCGAGGAAACAGACCTGAGACGCAGCCTCGGAGTTGCTGACAGCTGTAAGTCTGGCGGTTGGACGGTGTACAGAGCGTGGAGCATACCGAGACCCTTCAGAGACACTTCCACAGAGCACACGAGGACAGGGCCCACAGCACAGGCTCCTTCTGTTCTCTTATTACCACGAGAGGTTTGAGCGATGACAGCCTAAACCCACAGCACCTTTCACCATCACAGCTGCACTGTTAGCTGAGCTTTAAAGGTGCACTGTGGAACTTTTTGCTTGGTCGTATGTCACATGCTTGTTTCTATTGTTTCTGTCTAGACATTAAACCGCTCTACCTTACATTTATTCAGTTACAGGTGGTTTTACAGCTCAAAAATACCTAGAAAAACAGGCATTCTGACACCTCTCCACAGATCTGACCTGTAACTTCGTCTGGTTTGGTCTTCATGAAAATAGAAAGGTTTAATGCCACACTGTGAAACATTACAGACAAAGCAATAACATCTCCATGGAGAAAAGAAAAGACACACCCTCCATCAGAAAAGTTACACAGTGCAGCTTTAAGTCATGTTCTAATGTTGTTTCCTCCTTAAAAACAGACCCGGAGTTGTGTTTTGTTTCATTTACACATTTTAAGATCCCATGACATGGTACTTCTTGATGCTTTTATATGGCTCCTTAATGGTTCCCTAATACTGTAAATGAATCCTTCTTCAAAATCAACACTCAGTGCATGAGAAACAGAGATAAGATGAGAAAGAGTAATTTTTCTCTCTCTGAACAGTCCATAATGGGCGTTGTTGCTTGAATGCAAATGAGGAGAAAAGAGCTGGCCTATAGTAGAGGGTGGGGGCGTGGCCAAACTCTCCGCTCTCAGCTCTCAGCTGATCCATTTCCGTGTTTTTGCACGGGGGGAGAGATTTGAAGCGTTCCATTGAAAAATAAACACATTTCCACAGAAAATAAAATTAAACCACTGCTGTTCAAAGGTCCAGAGGCTCAGATAAAGGACTTCCGAGCCTAGAAACACTCGGACGTGCCTCCAGGCAAATAAAAAAACGCATTTCGCATTGCCTAGCGCATTCCCAGTCCAAACTCTGGGCGTGATTTACAGAGACGCTGAGTACAGACAGACGGGGGTGGAACTGCATTTGCATTTCTTTTTTCGATCTGATGTCAATAAGGTGCCTTGTTCAAAATCGCCCGTTTGAGCTCAGATTTTTTGTAACGCAGAAAAGGATAGCAAATGCTCAGTTTAGACATTTCACAACTTTTAACCATGGGGGGGGGGCTAAACAGGGTAGGGGAGCTCACATTAACGTTCAAAAACCTCAGAAAGTGAAAATTTCATGCCATGGGACCCTTTAAGTAGTCTTGCATTATTAGTCTGTCTACACTGCCTGACAAAAGTATTAGGACTTTTGTGTATTTCTGAACTCTGGACGAAACCTCTGGTTCCAACAAGATAATGACCCAAAGCACTCGTCCCCAGTCTCCTGACCTGTCACCCATCGAAAAAGTGTGGGATTATTTGGATATTAAAGTGCGATCCAGGAATCTGCTTAACGTTAAACACCTGTGGAAATGTCTTCAGGATGAGTGGAAAACTATAGAGGATGGATATCTTAAAAAATTGTTGGACAGAATGCCTCGAATTTGTAAAGCTGCGATTAAGGCCAAAGGTGGTTATTTTGATGAAAAAACTATTTAACTTGATATTGTTACATTTTTGCAATAATCTGCCTTTACACATGATGGAATCTGCTTTAATATATCAATAAATTGATTTGTTGTCATTACCAATACATCTTGATATCATTATGAAAGTTCAGAAATACACAATCGTCCTAATACTTTTGTCAGGCAGGGTACATCTCCAATGCTCAAAATGCTCTGGTCCACCTTATGGCCTCATGAAGTGGTTGTTTTCAGCTACATTTTACAGTTTTTTTGTCAGGGCTGAAATCATTGAAATGATTCTAGTGAAAGTGGAGCACTTCCTGTATTACCACATTACATCACAAGGTGGAACAGTGTTTTCTGTTTGAGAGGAGAACAGGGTTTATGTGTTAAACGTGTGAATGAAACAAAACACAACTCCAGGTGTGTTTGTGATGAAACATAACAGAGATCAGTGTAATATAGTGTAATATAGGCCAGTTAATGTAGTAAAAATATATCAAAAATGTCACTGACAAGCAGGACAACCTTAAAAGCAACAGAATCATTTTTTAAAAAAAGCTTTAAAAATATTTGACAGAAAATATTTAGCTTTTCATCGATGTCTCATACTTCAGAAATATAATATCTTATAATTTTAGAATAATATCTAAAATTTTAGAAAATTTAAACTGGCCTGCTCGGTGTATAAGGTCTGAAATGGACTCCACCACCTTTGGGTGACGCACAACACCTTATAGACCAGGGTGCTCAACCTTTTTTTAACCGAGATCTACTTTTGAGGTTGATGGTGTGCCGAGATCTACCAAGAGGTGGAAGGGGTCTGGGGCGGGGAAGGGGTTGGATTTTTTAGATTTCTTGCATTCTAGTCCATTTTAGAATGACCTGTTAGACATGGCAAATATCTGCTCCTGAATTATTCAAACAGGAAGTTGAAACCGAGTAACACTGTAACATAAATTTAGATTAGTTTTTGCTTTGCACTTAGTCTTGCACTTCTAATCAGAAACATTGTGGAGGGAGTGTGTGCGCTATGAGCAGGAGGAGCGAGAGCGTGAAAAGATTAGGAGCGATGCACTGACGTGATGCGGACGGACAGGCAGGATGTTTTATAAAGTTCAACCTGCCCTGTGATACACGCTGGTACGCAAAGGTACACGCTGTTGCGAACAAGCTGCGTGAACTGGGGGCGCTCGTGGTGCCGCAGTGTCTACGGCTCCAGACGAGCGCACAGGCTGCAGTGAGAAGCACAGGCTGCAGTGAGAAGCCCCACGCAGTCCCGCACACCGGTAAAAGTTTATTGCTAATGGCAGCGGCCCTAATGAAATATAATCACACTCATCTCGAGACCAAGAGCGGTGTTAAGTACTACGACACTACGATCTACCCACACTACCTTGGAGATCAACTGGGAGATCGCGATCGACGTATTGAGCACCCCTGTTCTAGGTGTTTTCAGTTGAGGTTCAGCAATCTGGAACATCCAGCTGCAATAAAAGACTCGACCACATTCAGAACATTTAAAACCTGAAATCTGAAACGAATCAGGTCTGTGATCACTAATGTTCTGCCTCTGTGTAAATGTCAGTGTTGTGTGTCATGATTGTGTCGTATTGTGTGTTTCTATCATGTTTGTCCTGTGAGTTTGTCTGTTGTGTGAAGTTGTTGTTTTTATCTCTGACCTGCTCAGGACGACAGATGTGAAGAACCTTCGGGCTGATTCTGCTGTTTATGTTCATGAATATGCATTGTCCCTTTTAAATAAAAATAATAATAATTTTAAAAAAGAATAAAAGTAGAATGTATTTAAAGTAGCAAACAGAGTGTAGTGAAAATATTTTTTTTTATTTTATTGCCATACATTTGTAAACATAAAGGTACAGAAGTGTACATCCTGCACAGTCAATTCAATTGATTCAGACAAAAAAAAATGCCTCGAAATGGAGTGGGTAGAAGATAAACTTGTTTTTTAACCCACCCCATCTTCAGAAAACTACTACCACAAAACAAAAAGATGCTTCCTAGTTCGCAGGCAATGCCTCAAAATAATTAGTGTAATGATGTGCGTAAAACCACACACAATCACATACAGACCCATAAATCTATTTACAAAAGTACAGACACACGTTACCACTGGTAACAGTATTTAGAAATACCATCAATGGTAAATAAGGTAACTGGACACACATGACCAGGTTTGGCCAGGTCGCCATTGTAAATGAGAACTGGTTCTCAATTGGTTTACCTGGATAAATAAAGGTTAAATAAATAAATAAAAATGACATAAGCTTGAAACAGATTTAAAAATACCAACCATGGTAATACAGAATACCACAAGGGTAATTAGACATATGTGAGATGAATGCATGAGACATGAGTATTAGATGTATTAGAAAATAAAAGTGCAAAACTGCTTTGGCTGAATATACAAGTATCACAGCCGAGAGGAACCTTTGAGGTCCCTGAAGCTGGAAGGACAGTGGCAGAAATAAATATGTCAGATCAATTATGGCCCGGGTTCACTCTTCATTTGCCCTTCCAGGACGTGCCAACACAAACACCAGCCAACTCACACCCCTCACCTTTAGACCACAGCCAAGAGGCGTGTGGTCTGCTGGAGCCTCCACGTCCTCTGCAGGTCGAAGGTGGACAGGGAGAGGAGCAGCCAGAGACTGTGGACAGGGAACCCGAGGGAACCCGAGGGAACCTGAGGGAACCCGAGGGAACCAGAGAGACAGAGTGACCAGGGAAGTGTCGCACAGGCACAGCAGGTCAGCAGGTAGTAATGTTAGGCCATTTAGGTGATGGACAGGCATGAAAATCACTCACCTTTCGGCAAAATTTGCTGTTTTGAAGCCAAAACAGGTGACCTACGTGAATCGTGTAGATTCAATGAGAAAAGTTTTGTGTGTGTGTGTGCAAGATGGATTTTAAATAAACCATTGAATGTGTAGTTACTGTGAGTTTGCTGGTAGTTTTTGGTGATTTTTCCTTTAAATGTTACAGAATAAGAAATACATTATGGTCACAATTTTATACAACGCTTTTCCACCTTCAAGGAACTTAAAGCACTTTTCTACAATGAACCACTTACCTATTCACACACTAGGGTACAAAGACACTGGGGGGGAGGTGGGTTAAGTGTCAATGACACAACAACAGCATTCATCAGTGGGAGCTGGAATCACACTGCCAACCTTGGGGTGAGTTGATCTGACGCTCAACCAATTATGTTTTATGTCGAGAACGGGATTCGAACCACCAACCGTTGGATCAGTGAGAGATAAGGTCACATTAAAATCACAATACAAATGAACCAAAACATAAATAATCATCATGAAATTTAAGAAAAGAGAGAAAGACATTACCATTACACACGTACACACATGCACACACACTCTGGACACACACACACACCTTAGTCCTGGTTCAGACCTGGTTTAAACCTGGTTTAGTCCTGGTTTAGTCCTGTAAACACACTGACACATGGCCCCTGCTGTCAACTAATCTGTCCCTTTGATGCAGAAATAATCTGATAATATGACTCACCCCATAAGAACGCGTCAGCTCCGTTGTAACAGTTTGTTGTGTTGTCCGATAGTTCGTGTATCCACGAGTATGCACGTGTCGCGTATATCCATGGTCTTTAATTATCCGGAGCTCCGGAGAAGCGGACATATCCCGAACGTATCCCATGTCCCGAGGCGAGAGTTCCTTCTTACGTAGCATTTACGTAGCAAGTTAAGGACTTTGTCCAGTTTCATGAAATGCCACGTGCATTATTCACAAGGCTCGCTCACAGCTGATTGGCGAACAGGCGCAAACAGCGCTAATCGTCATGATGGCGGGAGTGAGATCGGTGGGTAATTATGCTGCAACATGATTGGACGGTGGAGCGCAGTTCGGCCTATGATTGGCTCTTGGCACGGGCTATTTTGACTTCAAAACGGCGAATTTCACCAAAAGGTGAGGGATTTTCATGCCTGATTGATAAAATGCCAAAAGGGATGATTTTGACTATTTTTTCCCCCAGGGGGGATGCCATCCCCCTCAACTCAAGAACTGCCTCTACTTCTAATAATATTTTTAGTAACACTACTTTTACTTTTGTTTCTTGAACCACTCCTTCAGATATAATTTAATTTGTCTCATTTTTGTGTCTGTCGTTTGAAAATACCAGATTTTGTGCATCATTTAAAGCTGTATTGTGTAACTTTTCTGGTGGAGGGACTGTCAAATGCTTTTCTCCATGGAGATGTTATTGCTTTGTTTCACAGCGTGGCTTTAAACCTTTTTATCTTCATGGAGACCAATCAAGACCAAGTTACAGGTCAGATCTGTGGAGAGACGACCCCGATCACAGTCAGAATGTCTGTTTTTCTTGGCATTTTTGAGCTTTACATGTATTCGATCACAGGTGGTTTTAAAGTAGAGCTGTTTAATGTCACACTGTGGAACATTCCAGGGAGAGCAATGACATCTCCATGGAAACAAGAAGGCGACGGACCCTCCACCAGATTACATTAACTTCAAATTCAGATGTTATTTCTGAGCTGTACTTTTCCCAAATCCTTTTTTTCACCACTACTTAATACTTCTACATGAAATAACGTTACTCTTACTTGAGCAGTTTTTGCTTCTCTACCACCAGGGAAAAAGAAAACATTAAAAAATAATGCAGTGAGTCTGGTGCTTTCAAAGGACAGACCCATCTCCACAGATCTTAACAGTACCATATATTCTCTTTACGGGGCTGTAAAGAGGCTAATGTGTGTGCACCAGCGATCGATGGTATTGAGTCGTGTCTGTGACTAAAGCCCCCGTTCTGAGCGAGCAGATCTGTCAGGGGAGACTACACTCAGCGTTTATGGGCTTGTGTTGTGAAGCTACAATAAAGCTACACTCTGTACTTTTTTAAAGATCCCATGACATGGCACTTCTTGATGCTTTTCTATGGCTCCTTAATGGTTCCCTAATACTGTAAATGAATCCTTCTTCAAAATCAAAACTCAGTGCATGAGAAGCAGAGATAAGATGAGAAAGAGTAATTTTTCTCTCTCTGAACACTCCATTATGGGACTTGTTGCTTGAATGCAAATGAGGAGGACAGAGATGGCCTATAGTAGAGGGTGGGGGCATGGCCCAAGCTGTCCGCTCTGATCCATTTCCGCATTTTTGCGCAGAGAAGAGATGAGAAGCGTTCCATTGAAAAATAAACACATTTCCACAGAAAATAAAATTAAACCACTGCTGTTCAAAGGTCCAGAGGCTCAGATAAAGGACTTCCGAGCCTAGAAACACTCGGACGTGCCTCCAGGCAAATAAAAAAACGCATTTCGCATTGCCTAGCGCATTCGCAGTCCAAACTCTCTGGGCGTGATTTACAGAGACGCTGAGTACAGACAGACGGGGGTGGAACTGCATTTTTCGAGCTGTTTTTTTTTCTAATGCAGAAAAGGACCGCAAATGCTCAGTTTAGACATTTCGCAACTTTTAGCCATGGGTAGGGGAGCTCACATTAATGTTCAAAAACCTCAGAAAGTGAAAATTTCATGCCATGGGACCTTTAAACTACCTAAAGGAGCCCATATTACACCGTTTTCTGATGTTTCCTCATCACAACAGACCTGGAGTTGTGTTTTGTTTCATTCACACGTTTAACACATAAGCTCTGCGTATTTACGCTTCTTCTTCTGTCAAACGTTCCACTGCTCCACTGTGTTTTTAAACTCCAGACACCTTCATTTGAATCACTGGGATAATTTCTCTCATCTCAAGGTTTATTTATTATTTATTCATTTATTTGGAAGGGACAATGCATATTAATGAACGCACAATTTGTATAAGATGACACAAACCGACGTAAATATGCCGGATTTAGCACAGTGCTAATTTCCATCCACACTCTGTCAGTTTCCTAAAAAATGTGGGTCAGAAGGTCTGAAGGAAGGCATAGTCGAAATTGAGGTTATTCAGCATTTTAATGTCAAAATAGCAAAATACAAACAGAATGGTGTCATCAGGCATCAGCCTCCATGTTATCAGCTTAGCAGAGAGACATCGGCCGTGAAGAGGGACATGGAGAGAACCCCCCAGTGGGGTCAGATCACACACACCCCCACACACACACAAATGACCACAAGGTGTCTTTAAATACAGTACAGACTGTTGACTATTTATGACCTCAGCAACAGCTAACCTATAGGAGAATAGCTTAGCTATGCAGACCATGTAGAGAACTCCCCAGCTTTAGCTAAGAAGACCAGTTTTCCCAATAGTCAGCCAAAATATTGATGGATAGGGAGCAGGTGATGTCAACACAGCCCCAGATAGTCTATGTAGGTATTGAATTACACTTAGCTGTTCACAGAACACAGGGTTAAAACACAGAAGAACCAGGTGGAGGTTCTAAGTATACAGAGATAAGTATGCAGATCACAGTTTTCATATGTAAGTACACCTGTAAATTAAATATGAGATCCCACAATGCCTCCCTTTGAGCACATAATCACATGTGCTCACCAATAACAACAGAATATTTAATTTACATATGAATGTAACTCAGTAAACTCCAATTTTAGACTTTAGTTTTCAAAATGTAACCATCAACACAGAAATTAATACAGGACTCTCCTGGAAAAGTGTTCTCCTCCCTTTGGAGTTATAAACCAGAAGATGGAAGGATATTTCTCAGAACACCAATCGTTCACTTCCTGGATTCAACAGAGTGTTAGATGATGTCACACTCAGACGTCGCCGACATTGTTGAAATAACTCAGTTGACAGGAAAGAGCACAGTGGTCTCCTTGTGCACAGCTTCTCCATGCTGTTGTACTCAAAGATTTCAAAGCCAGCAATGTCCAATTGCATCACCATTGAACCTTTAAGTGATGCTGAATCTTCAGTGAACAAACTAGATGACTTAGTCTATTCACACTTATCAAAAAATGTCCATCAAGATAAAAAAAGAAGCAGACTGGATTTTAACACAGCCTTCTCCTGCACCACAAAGGTGTCGTCCTTCTGAGCACTCTTTTACTGTGTGGTTGCAGCTTTTACAGCTTCCTTCACAGTTTGAAGAGTCTGTTTCCTTGATATGAGCTTTTTGTCATCTGAGAATTATAATGCAAAAATCTCTCTGATTTGTTGAACACTCTCATCAAACTCCTGTTTGATACTGGGTTGAGGCTGTTTTAAGAGCACAGTTGCCTACATCAGCAAAAAATGAACAGACATCAAAAACAGACATCTCTGAGTCCAAAAATGGTGAAGCTCCTTCATTCTCCTCACAAACACAGCCAGAATAGACTGGTCTTCAGATGTCACAAGGACTTTGTGGTGTAAGATTTCACAACTTCTGAGGGGCATGCCAGGAGTTTGAGCAAAAACTGATTTACTCAGTCAACTTCTCCAGTACCTGAACTCAGAATTCAAATTAATTGACACAATGACACAAGCTGGGACATAGTGAGATAAATTATCCCTAAAAAAATGTTTATTAAAAAATAGACATAGTCTGATCTATCTAATGAACTATATTTATCTGCAACAGTAACATTTTAACATCAGCTAAAACAACCTCATTTTTAATAGTTTAATAGAACTCCTATTCACCTTTCACTAGAATATTAATCTCATCTTGATCGATTTAGATTACCAGAGGTGATACATATAATGAATCACAAATAATCAAAAACCCCAAAAATGACCAAAAAACATCTATCTGCATCCTTTGCAGAACTAAGATGAAACTAACTCGCACATTTTCAGAGCTCAATTTCCAAAACAAAAACATCTTCTTTTGTTGAACCACTTGGATTTACCCTAACTATTAACTTCTCTGCTTTTGCAGGGTTTAACATATTAATTATCTGCAAATTAACTCTTCGAGTATTTTACAGCAACTTGTCTCATGTTCATTCTGAACAGGCAATCTTAAGATCTCTTATATTTTAGTTACACATTTAGATCTGTTGTCCATCCACACAAAACCAACCAAAAAAATCAAATTTCTTATAACATAAAAAAGCATCAAAACAACAGATTCTCAGATTCTTCTTACTGATTCTTACAGATTCATTACAGATTCAGATTACAGCAACCATGAATATAAAATTTAAGCATGCAATTTTAGTTCATCTTGTATGGCTAGACAACATCACCGAATAATTTATTTCAGAAGTCCCAGCTTGTTCATCATCACAATTAATTAAAAATTCTTAGAGATCAGTACCTGAAACCTCTGGGTGCATGGAGCATCTCCTCTTCTTCAACTTTTTCTCTGCTTTTTCTCTGCTTTTTCTCGAGCCCCATGTTGCTTCTAGCCCCTTTGAGCCTCACTTCTAGCCCCACATTGCTTTTTTTGTGGCCCCACGTTGGCCTCTTCTTGGACCCCTTCGAGCCTCACTTCGAGCCCCACTTCTAGCCCCACGTTGACCTTTCCTTCGAGCCCCACGTTGGGCGCCAAACTGTCAGTTTCCTAAAAAATGTGGGTCAGAAGGTCTGAAGGAAGGCATAGTCGAAATTGAGGTTATTCAGCATTTTAATGTCAAAATAGCAAAATACAAACAGAATGGTGTCATCAGGCATCAGCCTCCATGTTATCAGCTTAGCAGAGAGACATCGGCCGTGAAGAGGGACATGGAGAGAACCCCCCAGTGGGGTCAGATCACACACACCCCCACACACACACAAATGACCACAAGGTGTCTTTAAATACAGTACAGACTGTTGACTATTTATGACCTCAGCAACAGCTAACCTATAGGAGAATAGCTTAGCTATGCAGACCATGTAGAGAACTCCCCAGCTTTAGCTAAGAAGACCAGTTTTCCCAATAGTCAGCCAAAATATTGATGGATAGGGAGCAGGTGATGTCAACACAGCCCCAGATAGTCTATGTAGGTATTGAATTACACTTAGCTGTTCACAGAACACAGGGTTAAAACACAGAAGAACCAGGTGGAGGTTCTAAGTATACAGAGATAAGTATGCAGATCACAGTTTTCATATGTAAGTACACCTGTAAATTAAATATGAGATCCCACAACTCCCAGACATAAACATATAGCAGACAACAGAAAATATGTCGCAGTTGCAGACATTAGACAATTTAGTACATGTGTTATGATCACAAACATAAAAACAATTTAGTGGAACAGAGCGTTTTGAGCTTCGGAGATTTAAACAGATTAATAATAAAGGGTTACTCAAACAAAACACAACTCCAGGTCTGTTTTTGAGGAGGAAACAACATTTTAACATGACTTAAAGCTCACAAGGTACATTGTGTAACTTTTTTGGTGGAGGGTCCCCAATCAAAATGTAGGGCTGGGCTGTATACCACTTCATACTGAATACTGTTTAATACCGAATACCGATATGGATTTGTCATATATCCCAATCCCGGTGAGTGTGTGCGTACAAAACACACAGGGAACACACGGGAACACAGAGCGGCGGAACGTGGCGCCACGAGACATTGTTTGAGAGGAGGACTGTTCTGCAGTGGCGTGAGAGCGATGGAAGCTCAGTGTGTGTCGAGCGGTGAACAACATGGACGGAGAAAATGTTACAGACACAGAGGAACTTATACCGAAAAGAGGAGCCGTGTCAGTCGTGCGGAAGTACTTCGGCTTTAAAAAATCTGACGCCGATCGAACAACCGTATTCTGTAAATGTCGTCGGGCTAAAGTTGTAGCCGCGGGAGGCGACACGAACGATCTGCTTCACCACCTCCGTCACAAACATGTCCTGGAATATGAAGAATGCACGAAACTAAGATCTGCATCCTCTTCCACGTCTGCAGGGAACGTTCAAGTCGGCGCCGCGACACAAAACGCCACTCAGACGTCACTCAAAGACGCGTTCGCTAAGGGGACTGCCTACGACAAGAAAAGCAAACGGTGGAACGATATTACCAACGCTGTTACTGTCCACTTCGCCAAAGACATGGCACCACTTAGTCCTGTTGAGAAAGGAGCTTCAAGGAGATGATTAAAGCTCTGGACCCAGATATGTCGAATTTACTGCAGTAATTATTCTCTAAATTATTAGGAAATGGGGTTAACACCTTGTCATGCATGAAAAAAAAAAAAAAACCCGTGACACTGATATCACAGTATTTTTCAAAATTATATCAATTTTTGGTCATACCGCCCACCTCTAACACAACGCACCTTTAAAGCCAGGTTCAGGTGTGACTGCAGTACCGTTCTGAAAACAGTAAAAGCACAGACTACATAGAGTTCATTCAGTATTATTACACAAAGTATTTTCCAAACTCGATGGTGTTGAAAGTTGCACACCTCTGCCCACAGCCCGTGGACCTGGCTCGTGTCCCTCTGAAAAAGCACATGTTTAAGAGTCCCTTCAGTTTCACAATTTTTGCTAACAACCCAGGGTTTGTCAGAAAAGCCCGGGGCCAATGTAATCAGAACAAAATCCTCCACAGGCATTATTATACTCTGTCCAGGCTCCATAAAACAGGTACAAATCATCTATGCTGGCAGTGTCAGAATGCCCCTCTGATCTGGGCTCTGGTCCAGGCTCTGATCCAGGCTCTGGTCCAGGCTCTGTGGCACTGGCCCTTGCTCTCTCTGATATGGAGAGTACTGGAGCACATGAGGGCTGGCTGCCATGACACCTGCCCACGTCGCCCGCCTGTGTCTGTAATGTGGAAAGAACCCCGGATGCCAAACAGTAAAAGGAAGGAGAGGATTGTGGCATGTGTGGGGGACTCTGGAGAGGCTGAATGGAGCAAAGGAGCCGTGGTAGAGCAGAGTTTGTACTGGTATTTGTTTCAGCTCTTAAGTGTGATACTTTTCTTGGACAGAGTTGCTCCAAAAACAAACGTTAAAAAAGTGGTTCACCCTACTGTATTTTTTCATTTCATGTCAAGCTGTGAAACTGTACTAAAAACAGGCACGTGAACATGTGTCCCACCACGGCAATTCAGTCCGCAACTCGCCATTAGGGAATCAGAGATAAATGAGTTTTGTTTTGTTTTGTTTTTTTCCAAAATGTTTGATTTTCATTTTTTTGCAGAATGTGCTAGTTGAGATCATGAAGAAGCCACTCCATGTTTCAGATAACAGCATTAGTGACGTTAAAAACATGCATTTTTAATTTCAAATCGGCTTGTTTTTCGGAAAGAAACGGGGCGATGATTTGTTTAAAAAAAACAGTTTAAAGCAGACCTGGGCAAAGGGCCGGTGTGGCTGCAGGTTTTTGTTCCAACCAACCAAGAGCACGCCTTCAACTGTCTGAAGACTGAGATCAGTTGATTAAATGAGTCTGGTGTGCTGCTGCTTGGTTGGAAAGAAAACCTGCAGCCACACCGGCCCTTTGTGGAACAGTTTGCCCAGGTCTGGTTTAAAGGAACTGCATATACCGTACTTTTCGGACTATAAGCCGCTATATTTTTCTCACACTTTGGACCCTGCGGCTTATAGTCGGGTGCGGCTTATGTATGGATTAAACCCTTGTTTTAGCCACTTAAAATCTCCTACAGGTATCAACAGTTCCATGAGATTAAAGGTCCCATGACATGGTACTTCTTGATGCTTTTATATGGCGCCTCAATGGTTCCCTAATACTGTAAATGAATCCTTCTTCAAAATCAACACTCAGTGCATGAGAAAGACCCATGAACACAGAGTCATAAATATGTCTCTGAAACGCTTTATTCTGGGTGTTGTTGCTTGAATGCAAATGAGGAGGACAGAGACAGGCCAGTGCAGCGGGTGGGGGTGTGGCCAAACTCTCCGCTCTTTCCTCGTTTAGCGGTGCGATGTGCGCTGGCTCCGCTTAAACGCGGAGGAAGATAGGAGAAGAGTTGCATTAAAAAAACACATTTCCACAGAAAATAAAATTAAACCACTGCTGTTTCGGAGGCTCGGATAAAGGACATCCGAGCCTGGAAACATTCTCACGTGTCTCCAGGCAAATATAAACCGCATCTCGCATTGCGTAGCTCGTTTGCGGTCCAAATTCTCTGGGCATGATTTCCAAAGACGGTGGGTAGACATCCAGACGGGGGGTGAAACTGCATTTGCATTTTTCCCCAGTGTGACGTCAGAAAGTTTCCTTGTTCAGAATCGCCCGTTTGATCTGTCTTTTTTTCAAACGCGGAAAAGGATCGCAAATGCTCAGTTTACACATTTCGCAACTTTTAGCCATGGGGGGGCTAAACAGGGTAGGGGAGCTCACAATAACGTTCAAAAACCTCAGAAAGTGAAAATTTCATGCCATGGGACCTTTAAGGGTAAACCCTCTGAACTCAAAGTTAAACTTGAAACTTTTAAGGCTTCCAGAGGCTACAGGCTGGCCATTTTACAGCCGTTTTACTGCCACGTTTCTGCCCTGTTACTGAGGTAGGCGCTGTTCTAAAAAAGCGTGTACGAGTATTTATGTTAATTAAAATAAAAAAAATTTAAAATCCCTTTGTGTACCATCTTTCTGTGTAAATATCCCAAGTTACAATGTGGACACCTGAGGCTTATAGTCAGGTGCGATCTATAGTACAAAACGTACGGTAGCCTGCACTTTTGTTTTAAAATAACTACAATCGCAACTGAACCTGGGTCCCCAGAGCCTTCCCCTGCAGATAGAGGACACGTACAAGTTTTTTCTCATTCTCAGTTTATGGACAGGCCTCATGTGAAGCTCAGAACCTCCAGAATTCCCTCCCTGACCTGCAGAGGCTGCACTAGCACTGATTCTGTAGGTTCTGGGGTTAAGGTGGTGGCCGTTCAGATCAGAGAGAGGCCTGGGGAGAAGATCTCTGGATCCAACGGAAGAGCTGGAGGAGGTGAGTGTGGAGAAGACCGCTGCCTCCAGGGTAAAGCTGAAGAAAATGAATGGATATTATACAAGATTGATTTTTTTGGAGCTTTATATGCTAAACCGTTCCCTCATCAAAACCATGCCCGAAGCGGTTTTAGACGTCCTCCATGCGTGTTTGAATAATTAAGCGCTCTCTCCGGGGTCCTATTCAAACCCACACGACAATTCTCAGAACATTTTCAGAACAATAAAAGGCGACGTGGTGGTCTAAACGATGAGGCTCGGCACAGTCCAGTCCATTACCTGGATCCCGTGTAACGTTCACAGGGAAAACACTTCTAACCTGTGCCAAGTCGATACGCGTGTGGGCTGGAGGGGAAGTGAGCCGCTAATAGAATTTCCTGAGCTCCCTGAAGGCACCGGGGCTGCTCTGGATCTGCTCTGGAGACTGTCAGGTCTGCGCTGATGAAGCTGCCTCAGGGTTGAGCTTTTCTATTGTGAACATCTCAGACAGTGACGATGCGTTTAGCAGATGGCACACCGACTCTCACTGCATCGCCACAGCGGAAGCACATGTGGAAGTACAGACAAAAACAGACAAAATATGAATATGTGTAAAGGGGCACTATGTAACATTTTGGTTGGGGGTCCTGCTTGTTTCTATGGAAATGTCATTGCTCTGCCTGGAAACCTCCCCAGCTCTACACCTATTCAATCACAGGTGGTTTTATAGCTCAACGATATCTAAAAAAAAACAGACATTCTGACTGAGCGAGGTCGCCTCCCCACAGATCTGGCCTGTAACTATGAAGATGGAGGGTCTAGAGGAGTAAAGGCGAGAGGGAGGGAGGAGGAGAGGCGGGTCTAGAGGTATAAGGAACTGTGTGATTGGTCTAACAGGTATCCACACTTCAAACTCCGCCCCTGAAACATCTGTCTGTAAGCAGGGCAGTTCTGTGTGATGTCACCAACTACTGGAAATTACTGAGGCCACTGAAGTTTGTTTGTTTTTTACCACAAAGTTTCAAATGTACCTAGTTTGCACCAAAAATGACTGGAACAGTAAATAATGCTGTTAACCAGACCTCCCAGGATTTCGCGGGCATTTTTTGTGATTGTTACGGGCTAAAATGCCTGAATTTGCGTGAACTTTTCCAAAATGTTGCGATGAAAGTTGCGGTGCTTTTAAGGTTTTTGTTGCAATTTTGTTGTGGGAGGAAGTGAAAGTTGCGATAAATAGTTGTGATTTTCCCTTTTTGTAATTAAAATTGAGTAATATTTTGAATACTGAGTTATTACTGACAAAGAATAATACAAGGACACAGAGATCACAGATATGGTCCTAAAACAACCTTACCAACATCGAAAATAAATTACTACTAGGAGGGGAACTGTTTCGCCCGGTCTTTTGCTGTTATTTTTGTGGGCAAATGGCACCGCAGACATGTTTCTTTGCCATTAGAAGCCGTGTCCCAATTCCCAGAGTGCACAGTTCGGAGCGTGGTTTGAAGGGCATGTGCGTCATTTCTTTTTGTCCCATGCGCAGTTAACACGCGGTCCGAAGACCGCAGTCGTTTCCATGGAAATCGGGGCGTGGACCATGCGCGTGAAAAAGCACGCTTCGCACACTCATATATCCCAGCATGCACCGCGAGCTACTTCTACGGGAGAAAATTGTGCGTATGGTACCTACACTGCTTCCCGTAGTTGCGAGACCTGTTGCATTTCGCAGACAGCCATGCGGTCTGTGGACTGCACTCAGGGCTGAGCAAGTGTGCACCACCTTGACTGCAGTCTGAGCCCCCTTCAAACCACGCTCCGAACTGGGGACACGGTCGCAGTTTCATTTCGTCACACAGAAGTAAGTCAGAAGGAAGTTGGTCGACGTGAGTTCAATACGTCGCCGATGATTGGTCAAAATTGGTAAAAATTACAGGAAAGTTGCGGTGATTGGTCAAAATTGCCACACCGCCCTGAATTCACTGGGATTGCTTGAAGTTGCGTTGAAGTTGCAAATCGCAACATCGCGAATTCCTGGAGGGTCTGATTAACACCATCTGTACATTTCAGTAGAGCTGGGTGATATGGCCTAAAAATAAAATCTCAGATTTAAAAAAAAAAAAATCTGATTTCCGATTTCAATCGATTTTTCTCTGCCATACTCAAAAACAAATCACAGATGACAGACAAATGGCTCAAAACAGTGCAACATTCTTTTAAAAACAAATACATTACACCTTGCATCAATTAAGCTGCTATTGTTTTAAAAAAATATATATCACAGTTATATACTGTAAATATCTTTCTTTTATAAACAAGCATTTTATGGAGCTAAATTATTCCCTGATTGTGGGAAAGATGGACTGGAGTGGGGAGTGTTGTGTTTTTGATGGGTGCTGGTAAAAACCCAACATATTCTGTACACAGGAAAGGAAGACAAGAGAGATTAGGTTTTTTCACTTGCAAGCGGAGAACAGTCAGAGAGATTGCCCAGGTAACAAAATGCTCTTGGCCCAATCTGCTCTGAGCGTCCTGGTTCTCTGTGCCCCCAGCTTGCTATTTATTCAGTTTTTCACATCCCTAGTTTACACGTGGTCTGTCCTGCTCATAAGGGGTGGGGGAACATGTGGCAGGACAGCCGACAAAACATAATCATTAAAACCAAAACATAATCATAAAATCCAACACACTTATAAGATAATTCCATCTCTCACAGGGACAATGTCACTGTGACTTAGATACTGGAGGAGCCGAGCTGTCTGCTTACGTCTCCCCTCAGATATCTGGCCTTTCTGCAACTCAAAACATATGATCACAAGTCACGTACACATTTGAAACTTCATTTCTAAAGATTAAAGAATCACAAAAGTTAATAATATATATAATTATTCCATCAGTTTTAGTTTTAGTTTTTCCTCGAGTGATGCAGAAAAGCCACTGTCTGTGTTCATGTTTGTTAACTTGTGCAGTCTGTATACAGCTGTGGCAACACAAGAAAAATATTTGCGGCTTGGTAGCAAATACTTCGGATCCAAAACTTTCACCATGTTAATGAATCCGGGCTTTTCCACAGTATATATGGGCATCATGTCTTTTACAACATACATTATGTTTTTGGTAAAACATTCAACAGCGTGTGTGATTGCCTTCCGTCATGGGCCGTGCTTATCACACTGCAAACAGTTCGAAAATGTTTTAGGGACTGGACGGTGGTTATTTTCATTCCGATCGGACCTGCACTTCTCCCACTCCGCTGCGTGTGTCTGCTTTAGGCGCTAGGATACATTTGTCGTGCTGCAACAGCTTTTGAACAGACCGCACAGCGAGCACTCATTTGTTCTAAGTCCGACGCAAGAAAACCAAACCAGTTCCATGTAACAGATGTAAACATGGTACAAGGTACAAGCTCCAGCTTTCCCTCACTCACTAGCCGCGCTAGCTCGTACAATGTTTGGGTACACCCCGCTAACTTACCCGTGTATCATATTTATATGGTGCTTTACTACTTCTGTTGGACACCAAAATTTGAAAATCTCAGACAGGCTGACCTCAGTGGCAGCTCATCTTTGGTCGTACGACAGTTCAGGGTTTGATTTCTGTCCTGGACTGTGTCTCAATTCTCTTTCCTCGCTTCCTTCTCTTTGATTCCTCTCCTCAATCCCCCCTTTTTCATCTGTCGATCAAACGTGTCATATTAAGTGTTTTCCCAAAGAAAACGGAAGGAAGGATTAAACCTGAGGGAGGCTTCAGGAGCAGACATCAGATAAAAGAATCAAACTTTATTGGTCTCAGTGAGGAGTTTATATCCTCTCTTCTCCCTGTGTCTGCTCTGTGGGTGGGACTTCCTCATCCATTTCCTGCAGAATCAAGAAGAATCAACGAGAAGGAAGCGAGGAAAGAGAAATGGCCCTGGTCTCACTGTAAGACTCAGAACCCCCATCATAAATCTTTCAGTGAACACTCGACTTCAGACTGGTGAGCTTGTAAACATCTCAGTAATATTGGCCCTGTACTCTTGTGGTTCTCTGTGCACATTAGGGTTATAATTTTTTTACAACCTCTATACCCTGTATCATATTTTGATGAACTTTTGCTAGTAATGAAAGGGATTGACCTTCATTTGGTCATATTTTTGAAAAAAGTCGGACTCAAAATGAAGCTTTCGTAAAGCCTGCCAACAACCAGAATAATACCGTTAGAAGGTTAATATCACTATGGGGAGCAGGGCGTTCAGCCGCTCTGCTCTCCAGCTCTGGAACTCTCTCCCTCCTGACCTCCGCAACACTGACACACTCCCAAACTTCAAAACCAAACTCAAAACTCATCTGTTCAGACTGGCCTTTTCACTCCAACCATAACTGCACTGTCCTTTTAAATGTTTTAAATGTTTTCCTGTTTTAACATTTTTTTTATTGTTTAAGTGTTCACCTGTTTTTAACTCTTTGTATTTTAACTGTTGCTTTTAACTGCCTATAATGAATATTGTACTTGTTGTAAGGCGACCTTGAGTGTCCAGAAAGGTGCCTAATAAATAAAATGTATTATTATTATTATTATTATTATTATTATTATTATTATTATTATTATTATTATTATTATTTTATTATTATCTGTTCAATCATAAAATAACCAAAGGTAATTTTCTCTTTTTAAACACAAGAACAAAACACATAATCAGGGTAAAGATAATATAAAATAAAACACTAAAAGTCAAAAAATTATGATTGTCCCAGAATTCTGGGATGGCTTTAGGCCTACAACATATCACTAGTTGAACAAACCAGATTTCCCAAACTCTACAGTCTACATGTCTAATACAGTGAAAGTGAAACTGAAACTCCAGGATTGTGGGAAAGCTGTAGGCTACAATATATCACTACTAAACGAGACAGATTTCCCCAAATTTACATGTTTTATAAAGTGAAAGCAATAAGAGAAACTGAAACTCCAGTATATTATGATGGCAGTACAACTTATCATTGATCCATTTTCAGTCAAATTGACTTGTAATGGCCCTTGTGATAACTTAGCACGGCTTTGCATTTCATATCATTGGCTGTAATGTTTATTTAATACTTTTTTGTTTCAAGGGGACTTTTTTAAAAGAGTGTTGAAAATGGAGTTTGGTTTCTTCAATTATACCAAAAAGTTCATCCAATCATGATGCAGGACTTTGATTTTGGAAAAAAAAAAAGTTCAAAAAGTTATAACCCTAGTGCTCATCGATCTGTTCAGTTTGTGATGTTCACCAGCAGAGGGCGTCAGTCACACAGCTCAGCACCAAATCCTAAATCTAAAAAACTATTAGTCCTGGAGTTCAGACCATTACAAACAAGTTTAAAAATGCATGAGATTCTTGTATTAGTTATGTGGTTCATATTTCAGTCTTCTCTCTGATGTTAATGCAGGTTTAACAGGTGGACAGGTTTAAAATGTACACAAAAACATTTATTTGTGATTTTTCTGGCAAACATTACAATTAGATATAGATATACTTCTGAAGGTTCATTTCCCAAAAGTTATAAAAAAAATAATAAAATTGAAATGTATCTGAAAGTAGTTATTTCCAGTGTTTGGATTGCAACAAATTATTAGTATAAGTAAGTAAATGTACAATACTTATGTACACATTTTTTATTTCACTTAAGCCAGTTTTACAGTGGATACTTTTTACTTTTACTTCACTATATTTGAGAACGTGTATCTGTACTTTCTACACTGCTACATTTTTAGGTCTGGACTGAAAAGGAATAAGTACTTTGAAATGGCTGAGACTTTTTTTTTTAAGCACATTTAATTTGAGTTTCCATCTCAAATTTTAGCAAACCGAAAACACAAAAACAGCAAGAAACATTAAAGGTCCCATGACATGGTACTTCTTGATGCTTTTATATGGCTCCTTAATGGTTCCCTAATACTGTAAATGAATCCTTCTTCAAAATCAACACTCAGTGCATGAGAAACAGAGATAAGATGAGAAAGAGTAATTTTTCTCTCTCTGAACAGTCCATAATGGGCGTTGTTGCTTGAATGCAAATGAGGAGGACAGAGATGGCCTATAGTAGAGGGTGGGGGTGTGGCCAAACTCTCAGCTGTCCGCTCTGATCCATTTCCGCTTTTTTTGCGCGGAGGGAGAGATGAGAAGCGTTCCATTGAAAAATAAACACATTTCCACATAAAATAAAATTAAACCACTGCTGTTCAAAGACCCAGAGGCTCAGATAAAGGACTTCGGAGCCTAGAAACACTCGGACGTGCCTCCAGGCAAATAAAAAAACGTATTTCGCATTGCCTAGCGCATTCGCAGTCCAAACTCTCTGGGCCTGATTTACAGAGACGCTGAGTAGACACAGACGAGGGTGGAGCTGCATTTTTCGATCTGACGTCAATAAGGTGCCTTGTTGAGAATCGCCCGTTTGAGCTGTGTTTTTTTCTAACGCAGAAAAGGACCGCAAATGCTCAGTTTAGACATTTCGCAACTTTTAACCATGGGGGGCGGGGGGCTAAACAGGGTAGGGGAGCTCACATTAACGTTCAAAAACCTCAGAAAGTGAAAATTTCATGCCATGGGACCTTTAAGAAATCATTAGAATCACTTAAAATCAGCTATTCTTGTTCAAAATCACTATATTTCATCTTTTAATTTTTCTAAAAATCTCTGCAAAATACTTTTACAGTACCTGTTTAAAGATAAAAACTATTACTTTTACTTGAAGGTGCATGTCTAACGTTTTGGTTGGGGCTCCGTCACCTGCTTGTTTCTATGGTTACATCACTGCTCTGCCTGGAATATTCCACAGTGTGACATTAAACAGCTCTACTTTACAGTTATTCAATTACAGGTGGTTTTATCGCTCAAAAATACCTAGAAAAACAGACATTCTGGCTGTGAGCGGGGTCGCCTCTCCACAGATCTGACCTGTAACTTGGTCTGGTTTGTGCTTCATGAAGATAGAAAGGTTTAATACCAGACTGTGAAAGCATCTGACGGACCCTCCTTTCAGGAAAGTTACACAATGCGCCTTTAAGTAACAAAATAGAGCACTTCATCCACCACAGAGGATTTCTAAAAGACCAAATAAACCATAGTAATAGTGTGAGTGTGTGTGTGTGTGTGTGTGTGTCTGTGTGCAGGCGGACAGCACACACATGGGCTGTATTACACTGATAAGAGCTGATAACACAGACTCAAAGCTCCTGCTGCACTCACTCCATCACCGAGGACGAAATTTAAACACTGGTGGATGAAGGAATCCATTTAGTTACTGTTTGTAAATGTGTTATCATTACTTCATGTGTTTTGACCAACTTAAATTGCAATATTATGTGTCAAGTTTATGGGATCCGGGAAAGGGAGTCAGAAAGAAGTTGCATTGTAATCTGCAACATTAAATGTCAAGGTTTGGAGTTTCTGGGAAAGAAGGCACGTTGTTTGATCATGTGAAATTTACATATTTGTGTACAGTGGTCCCTCGTTCTATCGCGGTTCACTGTTCGCAGCCTCACAGATTTATTTATTTATTTATTTATTTTATAGTGTAACAGTTTTTTTTATAGTGTAACATTGTGTTCTGCGTCCTGATTGGCTAAGAGACTGTAGACCTTTGCCGATTGATAGATGGGGGACGCGGGGGGGACCGGGACCAGACCGGGACTAGACCAGGACCAGACCGGGACTAGACCAGGACTAAACGTGGACTAAACCAGGTCTAGACCAGAACTAAACCAGGTCTAAACCAGGTCTAAACCTGGACTGGACCTGGACTAAACCAGGATTAAACCACCACGTGCCGCTCTTTGCTGGTTTCGTGCGGCTGGTTTGTGGCTCGGGCTGAGAGGACGCGGTCCGGGCGCCGCGGTTCGATCTCGTGCTCACAGCCCCGGTGTACGAGCGGCCTCGCACCGGTCGTGTTGCTCTGTCACTGACCACGATGAGGGGTGCACGTGTCGCGCACTTCTCCAAGGGGTTGGTGCGCGTCGCGTCCCGGGACGTGGCAGTGCCGTTGGATGAGCGCGGTGCTTCCTGCAGATCCAGTGACTCATGTCTCCGCTCCCCTCGCACGTCCGGCGTGGCTTCCGGAGCCGTGTCTCCCCCCACGCTTCACTATTAATTGTTTTGTTGAAAATCTATGAAAGTTTGAGTGTTTAAACGAGAGAGAAATGTGAGAAAAGGTTAATTCCAGTCTGAGAAAAGTGTATAATGTGTGTGGTGAGGCATTTACAGCCTTAAACCATGTAGAATAATTGTAAAATATAAAGTTGTCCTACTTCGCGGATTTCTCTTATTGCGGGTTATTTCTGGAACCTAACCCCCGCGATAAACGAGGGATTACTGTACACCCATCTGTGAATCAATAAAAGAGGCAAGACAGTACAGCCCAGTGGAGAAAGGCGTCTGACCATTCTGCTCGGTGTCCGTCTCCACTTGCAAGTAAAATTTAAATACGTGTTTAGCTGTGGTTCTTTACCGAGTTCATTTGTGTTTTCAGAGAAGGTGATTTTTCTGACAGATACTCATGTAAAAGTACAGATACAGGGGCAATAGATTACTAAACTAAAAGTATAACGTGAGAAAATCTACTTAAAAGTGTTTAACTTTTCTGCTGGAGGGTCCGTCAAATCCTTTTCTCCATGCAAAAGCTGCAGCCCTCGAACTCGCCTCGGCAGACCGCAAGGCCGTTGCCGAAATGGGACATGTCCAGCCCACGGAGCCGCTCCCGTCGCCCTACAACCGAGACATGCTGCTTGTGCTCATGCTAACAGTATGCACCATGCAAATTACGCACATGGATCAATAACCCTCGGATTGGGACACGGCTACAGTGTGTGTTGAGCGGTGAACAACATGGGTGGAGAAAACAAGCCGTGTCAGTCGTGTGGAAGTACTTAAGCTTTAAAAAATCTGGCGGCGATCAAACAACCGTATTCTGTAAATGTCGTCGGGCTAAAGTTGTAGCCGCAGGAGGCGACACGAGCGATCTGCTTCACCACCTCCGTCACAAACACGTCCTGGAATATGAAGAATGCACGAAACTAAGATCTGCATCCTCTTCCACGTCTGCAGGGAACGCTCAAGTCGGCGCCGCGACACAAAACGCCACTCAGACGTCGCTCGAAGACGCGTTCGCTAAGGAGACTGCCTACGACAAGAAAAGCAAACGATGGAACGATATTACCAACGCTGTTACTGTCCACTTCGCCAAAGACATGGAACCACTTAGTCCTGTTGAGAAAGGAGCTTCAAGGAGATGATTAAAGCTCTGGACCCAGAGATGTCGAATTTACTGCAGTAATTATTCTCTAAGTTATTAGGAAATGGGGTTAACACCGAGTCAGGCACCAATATAATTTTGAAAAATACCGTGGTATCAATTTTTGGTCATACCGCCCAGCTCTAGTGTATAGTAATGTAAAGATTTTAAGAGTATATTGGAGGGATCGACTAAACGCTGAGAATAACGACAACTACGGAGTGTACAGTACAGAGTGTAGATATGAACTCTAAAAATGGACAAATCAGGCTCAGTTTTTCGAGCTGAACGCTATGGGTGACGTCGCACTCCCTCAGTCCACTCCGTCGTACAGTCTACGGCCACAAACGCAGAGCTCGTTAATGAGTTCTGTATTGTGCCCGGCGCTAATCTCGCCTGCTCAGATCTTGACCTTGTGTTTACGAGTCCATAAGCGCCCTCGTAGACTCTCTGCACATTTCAATATCACTCCTCTATAGTAAATTATAATGGGACCATCAAAGTTTATGAGTGCGTCCTGCAGCACTCCCAGGCCTTTAGCTTTAACAGCCGTCACTCAAAAGGAGAAGGAGGAAGAAGAGAGCCAGAAGACATGTGGTTGTTAGCGCTATTCTTATTATTTCATTTTTTAACTCAGTCATGTTTGTTCAGACCACGTGTTTCTCTGATTGGTTCGTCCACCTGTCAATCACAGCCCATTCCGTATTCGTCAAATTACCCACAAAGCTCCTTAAGCCAAAACTGGATGTGCATCACTGTCGGCCGTGATAAAGACTGTCTGAATATTCTGCTGAGTCAGGACAGAGTTAGGAAAAGGAGCCTGAATGCTTCCTTTTACAGCTCTTTTTCCTTTTTTCATTTGGGCTACACAATATTCTAATTTTGCTTATCTTAAACACAACAATTTCAGTCATATCTCCATCCCCATCCTCAAACTCTCAGACCGGAGGATGTTGCAGCTCTTCGTCAGGATCACGAGTAAATGAGATTTTAAGCATCTTTTAAACACTATGTTATGTTCATACAAGTAGTAATTTCCCTGAATACTTTGTACTTCTACATGAGTAATATTATCTTGCAGTAATGTCACTTTTAAAGGGATAGTGCTTTTTTTTTTTAAAACGTCAATCTGTACGGCGTCCCCTTCAACAGTGACTTATCGCTGACAGTGTCCTCTGAGCCGAGTTCTGCCCCGGTTCTGGAGCTGACGAAAGTAGTTCCGGCAAATTATCGGCATTTAATAAAGCTTGTTTTTCTTCTCAAATTATTAGCCTGTTCACTTGTAAACATCCACTTACAAGTGAACAGGATAATAATACTAATAGGCGCGCAGTGATATGAATCGACAGAAAATAGCACCAAGCGATTCCGACTGCTGAATTTTTCGTGGACAACTGTTTTGTGACGCAAATATATCACTTTTTGGACCAATATTGTTTTGAGAAGAAAAACAAGCTTTATTAAATGCCCCTGATAACTTGCCGGAACTACTTTCGTCAGCTCCAGAACCGGGGCAGAACTCGGCTCAGGGGACACTGTCAGGGGTAAGTCAGTGTTAATGGACGACACTGCTGAAGGGGACGCCATACAGATTCACATAAAAAAAAAAAACAACACTATCTGATGGGTGCTGGCAAAAACCCAACATATTCTGCACACAAGGAAAGGAAGACAAGACAGATTAGGTTTTTCACTTGCAAGCGGAGAACAGTCAGAGAGAAAGCCCAGATCACAAATGCTCTGGCCACAATCTACTCTGAGTGTTCTGGCCCTCTGTGCCCCCCGCTTGCTATTTATTCAGTTTTTCACAACCCTAGTTACACGTGGGCGGTCCTGCTCATAAGGGGTGGGGGAACACGTGGCAGGACAGCCGACAAAACATAATCATTAAAACAAAAACACTTATAAGATAATTCCCAGATATGACATCTTTCACAGGGACAATGTCACTGTGACTTAGATACTGGAGGAGCCAAGCTGTCTGCTTACGTCTCCCCTCAGATATCTGGCCTTTCTGCAACTCAAAACATATGATCAGAAGTCACGCACACATTTGAAACTTCATTTCTAAAAATTAAAGAATCACAAAAGTTTATAATATATAATTATTCCATCACTAACCCTTTAACTCTCATAGCTCCATATTTTCTCATATTTCAGTACAACCTTATTACGTTATTTTCTGATCTGTTATTGTTACAAAAATCACAAACAAACTCAGTGAAGAACCACAGCAAAACACGTATTTAATTTAATTTTACTTGCAAGTGGAGACAGACACCGAGCAGAATGGTCAGGGGCCTTTCTCCGTTGGGCTGTTCCTTCTTGCCTCTTTTATTGATTCACAGATGGGTGTAAATATACAAATATGTAAATTTCACCTGATAAAACAACATGCCTTCTTTCCCAGAAACTTAAATCCTTGACATTTAAAGTTGCAGATTACAATGCAACTTCTTTCTGACTCCCTTTCCCAGATCCTATAACCTTGACACATAAATTGCAATTTAAGTTGATCAAAACACATGAAGCAACGATAACATATTTATGGTTATTCTAATAGTTATTATGTTGTTTTCCTCATCACAAACAGACCTGGAGGAGGAAAAGTGAATTGTGTAACTTTTCTGGTGCTCCGTCTAATGCTTTTCTCCATGGAGATGTAATTGTTTTGTCTGGAATGTTTCACAGTATGATATTAAACCTTTTTATCTTCATGGAGACCAAACCAGACCAAGTTACAGATCAGATCTGCGGAGAGGCAACCCCGCTCAGTCAGAATCCCTGTTTTTGTAGGTAATTTAGATCGTTTTCAAGTGGAATCTACACAAATAAAGTCAAATCTTCTTAAAGGTGCACTGTGTAACTGCTTGTTTCTATGGAGATGTCATTGGTCTGCCTGGAATGTTCCACAGTATGACATTAAACAGCTCTACTTCACATTTATTCAATTACAAGTGGTGTTATAGCTCAAAAATACCTACAAAAACAGGGATTCTGACTGTGAGCGGGGTCACCTCTCTACAGATCTGACCTGTAACTTGGTCTGGTTTGGTCTCCATGTTATTGCTTTGTGTGGAATGTTTCACAGTATGGCATTAAACCTTAACGCCACACTGTGAAAGCTATAAAATGTAATAAATGTAAGGCAGAGGTATTTAATATTATATATACTGTGGAACATTGTAAGCAGAGAAAGCAGGTGACGGACCCTCCACCAGAAAAGCTACACAGTGCACCTTTAAAGCCAGATTACGTAACATCTTACCAGCCATCGGCCTTACTTGCCCCTACTCCATATTTGTTGACTGTACGAGCCCCAGCGTAGGATCACATGTCTCTGTAAAACTATCTTGATTTTCCCACAGACTCCACGCGACCTTCTGCGGCCTGCCGGAGTAGAGTTCCCCGTCAGTGTGAAGGTGACAGCAGCAGGGCCGGCTCAGGTCACGGACAGCCCATAATACTCCACCAAACTGAGCCGATCAATACGTCTCACATGAGCGTCAGTGTGAGAAAGAAGCGTGACCGAGGACACAGGGAGAGCGACGGGGTTTTAAACTCAAGATCACTTCACAAAAAGAGAGGATCTGTGGTTTAAAGCAGGGGACTAAACCAGGACTAAACCAGGTCTAAGGACTAAACCAGGTCTAAACCACCAGGTCTAAACCAGGTCTAAGGACTAAACCAGGTCTAAACCAGGTCTAAACCAGGTCTAAACCAGGTCTGAACTAGGACTAAACCACCAGGACTAAACCAGGTCTAAACCAGGACTAAACCAGGACTAAACCAGGTCTAAACCAGGTCTGAACCAGGGCTAAACCAGGGCTAAACCAGGACTAAACCAGGTCTAAACCAGGACTAAACCAGGTCTAAGGACTAAACCAGGTCTAAACCAGGTCTAAACCAGGACTAAACCAGGTCTAAACCAGGACTAAACCAGGTCTAAACCAGGTCTGAACCAAGACTAAACCAGGACTAAACCAGGTCTAAAACAGGTCTAAACCAGATCTAAACCAGGTCTGAACCAGGTCTGAACTAGGACTAAACCAGGTCTGAACCAAGACTAAACCAGGTCTAAACCAGGACTAAAACAGGACTAAACCAGGTCTAAACCAGGTCTGAACTAGGACTAAACCAGGTCTAAACCAGGACTAAACCACCAGGACTAAACCAAGACTAAACCAAGTCTAAACCAGGACTAAACCACCAAGACTAAACCAGGTCTAAACCAGGTCTAAACCAGGACTTAACCAGGTCTAAAACAGGACTAAACCAGGTCTGAAACAGGAACTAAACCAGGTCTAAACCAGGACTAAACCACCAGGACTAAACCAAGACTAAACCAGGTCTAAACCAGGACTAAACCAAAACTAAACCAGGTCTAAACCAGGACTAAACCAGGTCTAAACCAAGGCTAAGGACAAAAAGTAGATCTCGGTCAAAACAAGTTTGAGCACCCCTGGTTTAAAGAGACAAATAAATATGGCAGTTACTTTACTATTTGAAATTTAGCACCGATATCTGCTAAGTAATCAAGTGGATGGAAGTTTTACAATTCTTAAACAACTATTTATGTCTATCCATATTTCCCAACTTAGGTGTAGATTAAAGGAACTGTGTGTAACCTGCGCTCTGACAGTTTCAAAAGTTACTACAAACACGACTGAACCTGTGTCCCCAGAGCCTGAACCTGCAGGCAGAGACACACACAAGTGTTTCTCAGTTTCAGTTTATGGACAGGCCTCATGTGAAGTTCAGAACCTCCAGAATTTCCTCCCTGAGCTGCAGAGGCTGCATTAGCACTGATTCATGACTGGCTGCAGGTTCTGGGTTTTAGGTAGTGACCGTTCAGATCATCTTTTATAACCCTGCCAGCGAGATGAGTTCTCACAGTTTTGGTGAGTTCACAAAGTCTTGAAAATTCATCTCGTTAATCTCCGGCTCCAACATATGGTAAGTTCCACACACGAGACCGACCAATCACAGGGCAGCGCTGTGGTTTGGGCAGAAGCCAGCGCAGAACCAACCAAAACAAACACAGCGCCGACAAACGTGCAAATGCAATGGTCTAGTTAAACACAAATACAGAGTCTTTAGTTTGTGAAGAAGAACGTGCAGAGGAAGTGCTCTCCCGGAGAGCTGTTCAGATGGATACATGTGTACAGCTCTGTTCAGTCTGTCCACAGCCAGGTGAGCCCTTTAGGTTTTTTAGGAAAGTCTTGCCACATATGATATAAAAAGCCTGAAGCATCTCAAATGTCCATAGCTAGCTCCTTAGCTAGCCTCATGCACAGTCTCCATGGAAAAGTGCAGGAAAAACAAACAGACAGACTTACTTGTGTCCTTTGAACTGCACATGCTGCACTTCTTAGTCAGTTAAAATCCAATGATGTGACATTAAAAACCAAGATCAAAACACAAAACGTTTAAAAATTGCTTGTATAACACAGGTATAAGTGACATATGTGTGTGTATTTGTGCATGTATGTATACGTGTATGCATGTATGTATGTACAGTATGTATGCATGCATGTATGTATGTACAGTATGTGTGTATGCATGTATGTGCTGTATGTACGGTATGTATGCATGCATGTATGTATGTACAGTATGTATGTACAGTATGTGTGTATGCATGTATGTGCTGTATGTACAGTATGTATGCATGCATGTATGTATGTACAGTATGTATGTACAGTATGTGTGTATGCATGTATGTGCTGTATGTACAGTATGTATGAATGTATGTATGTACAGTATGTATGCATACATGTATGTATGCATGTATGTATGTACAGTATGTATGCATGTATGTATGTACAGTATGTATGTACAGTATGTATGCATGCATGTATGTACAGTATGTATGTACAGTATGTATGTACAGTATGTATGCATGTATGTGCTGTATGTACAGTATGTATGTACAGTATGTATGTACAGTATGTATGCATGTATGTGCTGTATGTACAGTATGTATGCATGCATGTATGTATGTACAGTATGTATGTACAGTATGTGTGTATGCATGTATGTGCTGTATGTACAGTATGTATGCATACATGTATGTATGCATGTATGTATGTATGTACAGTATGTATGCATGTATGTATGTACAGTATGTATGTACAGTATGTATGCATGTATGTATGTACAGTATGTATGTACAGTATGTATGTACAGTATGTATGTACAGTATGTATGCATGTATGTATGTACAGTATGTATGTACAGTATGTATGCATGTATGTATGTACAGTATGTATGTACAGTATGTATGCATGTATGTATGTACAGTATGTATGTACAGTATGTATGTACAGTATGTATGTACAGTATGTATGCATGTATGTATGTACAGTATGTATGTACAGTATGTATGCATGTATGTATGTATGTACAGTATGTATGCATGCATGTATGTATGTACAGTATGTATGTACAGTATGTGTGTATGCATGTATGTGCTGTATGTACAGTATGTATGCATACATGTATGTATGCATGTATGTATGTATGTACAGTATGTATGCATGTATGTATGTACAGTATGTATGTACAGTATGTATGCATGTATGTATGTACAGTATGTATGTACAGTATGTATGTACAGTATGTATGTACAGTATGTATGCATGTATGTATGTACAGTATGTATGTACAGTATGTATGCATGTATGTATGTACAGTATGTATGTGTTTGCGGTGCTCTGGTTGAGACACACACCGGGACACGCTGCATTTTTGTGTCACTCCTGAGGCCACTGCAGCACAAACGAACAGGACAATACTGCATCATCCACATTCCACCAGCTCATACAGAACAGACGGAGAGAAGAACAGAATACAGAATACAGAGAGAAGGACAGAATACAGAGAGAGACAGAATACAGAGAGACAGAATACAGAGAGAAGGACAGAATGAGGAAGATACGAGAAGGCTATGGAGAGAGGAGAGAGAGGATGCAAGAGATGGAGAGAGGGAGGGTGGAGAGAAAGGGAGAAAGAAGAAGCGAGAGAATAGAAGAATAGAGAAGGAGGGAGAAAGGGAGGGAGTGAAATAAAGAGGTAAGAGAGAAAGAGAGAGGGATGGATGGAGAAGGGGAGAGAAGAAGGGAGTGAGAGGACTGAGAGGAATAGAGAAAACTGCCCTCCAAAGTGGAAAACTTGAATACACTCCACCGTAGCGTTTTCGTCTACACTGCCCAAGACGCAAAACTCTGGTCAAATCTGCTGACGTCGCGTACACGTTTACGTCACATCGGTCCATATATCAGTGTACTTTGTTTGGCACGACTCCCAGTCCACACCTTGTTGTGCCTTCGTTGCTTTGTCGTCTAACGTGGTCTGAAGCAATACTTGACCACACAATTTGTTTTTGTTACTGGTAGCCATGTTTTGTTTTGCTTTTCGTGGCACAGATGAGAAGAAGAAAGATTCTACGCATGCGCACGGACATAGTGATAATGTATTACAGCGCCGCCTGGCATGCATACCCAATCCAATTCCACACACTTTTGCATCACTGTATGCACGCAGATTTCCTCCAGAAAACGCTCGTCTAAACTGTCCACTGTCCTGCTTGGTCAGGGGGAAACAAAATATCGATTTTCTATGTGTACATGTACATATGGCTTTTCGACAGTAAAGTGAACTATGAACTAAACGCGGAATAAAAACTGAAGACGTGATGCCACTTTTGTGTCTTCTGTTCAGACCGTCGTCATATAAACTTGGCAAAAGATTTGATGGATGTTCCGTAAAAATGTTCCATGTTGTGTGAGTGCGACGGTCAGACATTTTCCACTCACACACTAATGAAGCTCCAGCAGAGGCAGATGTGGACCAGGGTCAAGGGTCACGGCGCTGTGTACGTCCATGTCGTTTCTTTCTGACCATCACAGCTGTCTGCCAAAGCCCCGCCCCCTCGGGTCCTCACGTGTGATTGGTCAGCGGGGGGTAACCTGGCTTCGTTACGTCCAATCAGAGGCGCTGTGCTTCAGAAGTCCAGTTTGACAGACGAGTGAGAAACTGCAGGACGGGAGAGAACGCCTAATGGAGCTTTATGAGGATTAAGCAGGACGTCTGAAGTTCACTGTGGACCGGACGTTTTAAGATCTACTTTAAAGCTGCATTGTGTAACTTTTCTAGTGTGAGGTCTGTCAAATGCATTTCTCCACAGAGATGTTTTGGCTTTGTCTGGAATGTTCCACAGTATGGCATTAAACCTTTCTGTCTCCATGGAGAAACCTTCTCTCTTCATATCTCCATGGAAACCAAACCAGACCAAGTTACAGGTTAGATCTGTGGAGAGGCGACCACAGTCAGAATATCTGTTTTTCTAGGAATTTTTGAGCTATAAAATTGAATAAATGTAAAGTAGAGCTATTTGATGTCATACTGTGGAACATTTCAGGCAGAGCAATGACGTATCCATAGAAACAACCAGATGATGGACCTCCTACTGAAAAGTTACACAGTGCACCTTTAAGAGTAAAAAGTATTTTTTTTAAAAGTAAAAAGTGTAAAAAAAAAAAAAGTGATATTGGGAAACAACAACAACAAAAACCAACAAGAAAAACAACAAGAAAAACAAACAAAAAACAACAAGAAAAACTACAAAAAAAAACCCAACAAAAAAACAAACATAACAACAAAAAACACAACAAAAACAACAAGAAAAACCAACAAGAAAAACAACAAGAAAAACAACAAGAAAAACAAACATAACAATAAAAAACACAACAAAAACAACAAGAAAAAACAAGAAAAACAACAAGAAAAACAAACAAAAAACACCAAGAAAAACAACAAAAAAAACAAACAAGAAAAACAAACAAAAAACACCAAGAAAAACTACAAAAAAAACCAACAATAAAAACAAACATAACAACAAAAAACACAACAAAAACAACAAGAAAAACCAACAGGAAAACCAACAAGAAAAACAAACATAACAAGAAAAAACACAACAAAAACAAGAAAAAACAACAAGAAAAACCAACAAAAAACCAACAAGAAAAACAAGAAAAACCAACAAGAAAAACAACAAGAAAAACAACAAGAAAAACAAACAAAAAACAACAAAAACAACAAAAAAAACAACAGTAAAAACAAACAAAAACAACAAGAAAAAACAATGACAAAAAACAAAAAGAAAAACAAAAAACACAACAACAACAAAAACAACTACTAACAGTTGCAATATGAATCAATTTCTTCATTTTTCTTATAAATGTGATGTGTTTATTTGTTTGCTCAATGCCAAACCTTGAACTCAAAACCTTTATTCAGGATGTTACTACAAACACAGTCAAAATAATACCTCAAAAGATCTGAAAACTGCTTTTTAGTTTGAGGCCCATATGTAGGTCTGATTTTGACGATTCTTTAATTTAACTTTATTACAAACTCACCCACAGCTCTTTTTACCTTGAATCCATCAATATTTGGTGCAATAACCCTTATTTTTAATCACAGCTTTCATGCGTCTTGACATGCTCTCCACAAGTCTTTCACATTGTTCTTGGGTGACTTTATTCCACTCCTGGTGCAAGAACTGAAGTAGCTCAGCTTTGTGTTTGTGTTGGAATTCAACAGACGCTGGAATGGAATGGCTGTAATACATGTAGAGATGCTAATTTCAGACAAAAATGCAGTGGTCTAATTTTTTTTTTTTTTCCCCAAAGCTGTATGACCCCTTTAAAATCCACCATCTCCTCCAAACCAAAACACATTCTTCCTTGTTTCTTTCTTCTTTCTTCTCGTCTGACTCCTGACTCGTGTCCATCTCAAACCAGCGGTCACCTCAGACGTCGTTAAACTCGCCCTGATCATGCACACTCCATTGTCCCGCTAAAACAAAACACACAAAGGACAAGGAGGAGGTTTGTCGTGAGGGCTGAAGTTCGCTCGTGTCCTCTCCGGTCACAGAGGCTTGGCGGGCCTTGGCGGGGGTCCGAGAAGGGGAGGGTAGGGGGCGCCGTTTAGCCGTCCTTTAAAGTCTCGCAGTTTGAAGCCCTCATTACAGAGACTTAGCGGAGGGTCACGCCGCCGGGGTCAGGGGGAGAGGGAAGGCAGGGCTGTTTTGGAAACGCTCCGCTTCACTGGGCACGAGTTTGAGGTCTGACGGAGAAATGATGATGTTTTTGGATGTTTTTGGAGTTGGAGGATGTCGGGGGATTCAGGTTCGATTGAAAAACTCCCCTCTCTCTGTAACTGCTGCAGTGAACCTCGTCATTTTGGTGTTAAATGTTCGTACTAACCCGCTCCACATGATCCTTGTGTTTTTGTTTCAGACTTTTATCCATAAATACATTTTTATTCCTAATATGGAACTCTGGTCCAAATTCGCCCCATAACTGCTAGCCTCATGAGCTTCATTTGACTGGAGCCGACATCACACTCCTTTAGTCCACTTTTTTATAGTGATGTAACGATATCCAAAACTCTCAATACGATATTTTCACGATACGCATCTCATAATCAAAAGGAGTTGTAACTTTTGCAGGATTATAACTTAAAGGGACAGTGTGTAAGATTTTGACCCGTTAATTACTGAAATTGAAGATACCCATTCAAAAATACATTGTGTTCCAAGCCTTTTCACTTCCATCATGAAATCAAAGTATTCTTTTGGACTTAGATATAGTCACATAAAAGGGGGATCTTCCCCATGTAGAGGCAGCCATTTTGAATACGAGAGCCGCAGAAGGACATTTGGGCTCCGCCTTCGGCAAGGCTCGTGGTTTTGGGTAAACAACGACAAGCATGCTGCCGGATCAGACGTCGTAATGGATCTAACACGTGTTTTGGACTAAATTGTTTTACTGGATTTTATTCGCTGGATCCTTACGGACAAATTGAGAGCAAGTTTATGGTGAAATACTGAGTTTGACCTGTCCAGAGCCTTCAAAGGTAAGCTAAGTAACAAACCTCGTTTTGTGCTTTTCCGTATAAAAGCCCCATGTGCTCGGGGAGTGATTGTTGTGCCGGGAAATGAACTGCATAGTCAAAAAGAGGAGACTGTAAGGTTTCATTTGATGTGTAGATTGTCATGGTACACGATCGGGAATGTGTGCTTTCATGCGAAAAGAAAAACGGGGCCGCGTTTTATTTATACCATAGTTGTCGGCGAGAGCTCACACAGCGCCGGGTGCGTGCTGGTACGCGAGCTGCCTGCGTTACGGCACGCCCGGGTGACCCTCGAGGTCTGCCGTAGCCAAAAGAGGAAGTGCATGGTACCTACACCACCTATGCGCCACGAATCCTACACATTGTACCTTTAAAATTGGGGAAAAAATTTGATGAAATGGAATTGATTGAAATAATTAAGATTTAAAAGTGAATGTGTAGTTTTCATTTAAAGGTTTGTTGTGAGATTTAAGATGTTATAATCTTAAATGTTATAATTCCTCCTCAAAAACATCCCCAGAGATGTGTTTTTGGTTCAGTCACATGTTTGTGCGGAACCCGGGAGGGCTCAGGGAAAAATCTTTTTTGAGGGGTGGCAAGAAAGTGTGCGCTCACTTTGCAGAGCGTGCTCTCAGTTTACTAAATCGAGCGCTCGTTTAAATATAACGTGCGCTTGTTTACTAAATGAAGTCGTGCCCTCGTCTATCTAAAACGTGCTCATGTTTAAATTTGCTCAAAATGTGTACACGAGATGTGTAAAATGTGTGCTTGTTTTGAAATCGTGGCCACGCTTTAGTAAATTGTGCTCATGAGGTTTATAACGTGGGCACGACTCAATTTTAGTGAGCACAGTTTTAGTAAGACGACTGCACGATTTAGGTAAACGAGCACACGCTCTATTTACACGGACGCACGACTTAATAAAACGAGGACGCAATTTCACAAAACGAGGACACGCTTTGCAAAGTGAGCGCACGCTTTATTGACATTTTCTGTGAGCCTTTACGGGCTCCGTATGTTTGAGTGACCCTTTATTATTATTATTATGTTTACATTTCCATAGTTCATAATGCTCTATTCCACCTTGTGATGTCATGTTGTGGTAGTTTTCAAATTAACAGCTCCTTTTACCTTTAGAGTTTGGCAATTCCAGATTGTCAAACTCTAATCTAAATGACCCAGGGGTTTGGGCAGATATGATCATGTGATCATCATTATTATTTTTATCTTCACTCTTCTATGGCACATTTTACTGCTGCATCTTCTACTGCACATTTTGATGGACACTGCACATTTTTGGACATCTGTAAATAGGTATTTATTTATTCTTTTGCACTGATTTTAGATTTTTGTCTTAGAAGTTTTTGTTTTGTCTTTATATTGTATTTTGTACACTGTCTTTTTGCACTACCTGGCCAGAGAGAAACGAAACGATTCACTGTATGTTGAACACATATGGCAGAATTGGCAATAAATCTGACTTTGAACTTCTAGTCTTGTTCATTCGTGTTGTTATTAAAGCCACAGTACGGCACTTTCTAGCCATGGTTGCACAGAAACAGAAAATAAAATTCATGCTTTGGAACATTCTCCAGGGAGATAAACGATAAGATTAAAAAAAAAATGTTTTTTTAATTGATATTTTATTGTTTTTTAAACAAGAAAGAGAAAACAACAAACAATAACAACAAAACTATATACAGACAGGGAGTAATTTGCAGATTCACATATATACACAACAAAAATATAAACGCAACACTTTTGTCTTTGCTCACATTTTTCCTGAGATGGACCCAAAGATCCAAAATTCACTCCAGATACACAACACTACCATTTCTCTCAAACATTGTTCACAAATCTGTCCAAATGTGTGACAGCGAGCACCTCTGCCCCGCCGAGACAATCCACCCCACCTCACAGGTGCGCCACATCAAGATGCCGATCCGACATCATGACCAGTGCACAGGTGCGCCCCAGACTGCCCACAATAAAAGGCCACCCCGAAATGTGCATTTTTTTTTTTTTGCTTTATTGGGGGTCTGGGGACTCAGAACCAGTCAGTATCTGGTGTGACCACCATTTGCCTCATGCAGTGCAACACATCTTCTTCGCATAGAGTTTATCAGATTGTCAGTTGTGGCCTGTGGAATGTTGGTCCACTCCTCTTCAAAGGCTGTGCGAAGTTGCTGGATATTA
Source organism: Paratrypauchen microcephalus (assembly GCA_036785185.1). Lineage (NCBI taxonomy): Eukaryota > Metazoa > Chordata > Actinopteri > Gobiiformes > Gobiidae > Paratrypauchen > Paratrypauchen microcephalus. The sequence continues at coordinate 5,550,755 of JAVJIX010000041.1, forward strand.
GTGGGAGCTGGTACACGCTGTCGTATACGCCGGTCAAGCACATCCCAAACATGCTCAATGGGTGACATGTCCGGTGAGTATGCTGGCCATGCAAGAACTGGGACATTTTCAGCTTCCAAGAATTGTGTACAGATCCTTGCAACATGGGGCCGTGCATTATCTTGCTGAAACATGAGGTGATGTTCATGGATGTATGGCACAACAATGGGCCTCAGGATCTCATCACGGTATCTCTGTGCATTCAAAATGCCATCAATAAAATGCACCTGTGTTCTTCGTCCATAACAGCCTTTGAAGAGGAGTGGACCAACATTCCACAGGCCACAACTGACAATCTGATAAACTCTATGCGAAGAAGATGTGTTGCACTGCATGAGGCAAATGGTGGTCACACCAGATACTGACTTGTTCTGAGTCCCCAGACCCCCAATAAAGCAAAAAAAAAAATGCACATTTCGGGGTGGCCTTTTATTGTGGGCAGTCTGGGGCGCACCTGTGCACTGGTCATGATGTCGGATCGGCATCTTGATGTGGTCCACCTGTGAGGTGGGGTGGATTGTCTCGGCGGGGCAGAGGTGCTCGCTGTCACACATTTGGACAGATTTGTGAACAATGTTTGAGAGAAATGGTAGTGTTGTGTATCTGGAGTGAATTTTGGATCTTTGGGTCCATCTCAGGAAAAATGGGAGCAAAAACAAAAGTGTTGCGTTTATATTTTTGTTGAGTGTAATATACCTTTAGTGCAATAACATAGTGCAATTTGGCCACTTGGCTGTGATATAATATAATATAATTCCACCATTTTATCCATTGATTAAGAAAATGTTCCATTTTGTGATTAACATGGGCTGTGAGTTGTTCCATCTTATAAATATCAGACACAATATCTCTCCACATACTAACTGTCGGGCTTTCCGGTTGGATAAATATGTTTTATGTCATTCTGTGGAATAATATCGCCAGTGAAACAACATTTCTATGGAAACAGAGCCGTGTTTGTGGAGATGCAAGCCTGCTCACAGTCAGGACGTGTTTTTCAGCAATAAACACACGAGAAGAAAATAATCCCACACTCCGTCTTACTTACTCCGCAAAAATGTAAGATTTATTAGGTCATACAACATTTCGGCACTAGGCAAAAGAGGCTATTAATAATTAATAGGCCTAGTGCCGAAACGTTGTATGACCTAATAAATCTTACATTTTGCAAGATGGAGTGTGGGATTATTTTCTCCTCGTATGTTCTGGGGCTGCTCCCTCTTCTCCAGCGCTCCCGTTTGAAGAAACCGAAGAGCGAAGTTCTCATTTTTGTAACGCAATAAACACAACCTTAAAGAAAAAAGTGTTTTATTTACTGTGACTGAGCGACACACTGGAACTTTGAGCTGGAGTTATTAAAGTGAGATTTATCACATTTGTTTTCAGATTTGTTTTGTTTTCATATTTGTTTTTTGGCTCTCGCTCTGGTCACTGTTTGGAATCTTTAAAGGAAAATTAACGTTTTTTTTTAAACAATCTGAGCCTTCTTTCGGCAATAAAACAAGTAGTTTTACTCACCCATAGCATTTTTCTGTCAATTGGAGCAGTATCGCAGAACTTATGTTGAGCCGTTCTGTTCTACCAGTGATCCCGTATCCGTTAGCGTGAGTGCTCGGGGCACTGATTTGCGGGGTCCAAATAACACAAACTTTAGCACTTTTCAAATCACAGAAGATCGCTGTGTCAGGGTAGACTTTTAGTAGATTCCAAAACGGCCTGAAACCCGATATCGCAACAGAAAAGTAAAGTTCAGAGCGGTGTTAGCTTCTTTCGGACTAGCGGTGTTTACAAAACAGCTGAGTTCACGCATGCGCACTGTCCTCTCTGATGACGTCATCAAATAAAACTATAGCTGGATATCGGGTTTCAGGCCGTTTTGGAATCCACTAAAAGTCTACCCTGACACAGCGATCTTCTGTGATTTGAAAAGTGCTAAAGTTTGTGTTATTTGGACACCGCAAAGTAATGCCCCGAGCACTCACGCTAACGGATACGGGATCATTGGTAGAACAGAACGGCTCAACATAAGTTCTGCGATACTGCTCCAATTGACACCAAACTGCTATGGGTGAGTAAAACTACTTGTTTTATTGCCGAAAGAAGGCTCAGATTGTTAAAAAAAAACGTTAATTTTCCTTTAAGAAAAAGTTCGGAAGACTAAATATGGCTCTGCTGTCAGTGCATGACCCTGCGTGTGTGTGTGTGTATAGTGTGTGTATAGTGTGTGTGTGTGTGTATAGTGTGTGTATAGTGTGTGTGTGTGTCCGTGTCCAGACTCGGGGTCATATTTCTCAGAGGATGATCTGTTCTGACAGTGAACACAAATGCACGTGTGTCCCGGCTGTGAGCTCCAGCCCGGGACTCGCCATACATCAACCCCACCTCCACCTCCCCCACCTCCTCCTCCACCTCCCCACGTCCCTGTATTCTGCTCAGTTCTGACACATTGAGTTTAAAGTCCTGACCTCTCACTGAACAAAGTTACATCAGGGAATGAGTTTTGCTGGTTTAAACCCGACCAAACCTGAGTCAAAAAAAGTGTAACTGTGTTATTCAGGAACAGGAAAATATGAATAAAACAAAAGCAAATGGAAATCAAAACACAGATGTCTCAAAGTGTCTTAATAATGAAAGCTGATTAAAGGGATATGCCACCCCCAGGTCAAATTTGGGCATCTCCCCACAGTCCAGAGACTAAAATAAGTGATGGAAAGCGTTTTCCTGCTCACCCAGCCATTGTCCGAGTCTGTCGCCACTGACCGCCGCGGTATCTGCAGCTACTCCGCGTTAGACTGGAGTCTAACGGCGCCAGAGAAAGATTTCGGCCAAAAGGAATTAATTTGCTCGATGCGTTTCCCAATTACTTTCTGTGTAGTGCGCATTCATATCGAGTGCAAATAAATGTGCAAATCAACACGGAGAGCTTGACTTGGTCATTTTGGGTGGGAACTATTTTCCAGTGCGAAACAATAAAGCCGAATCACGCAGCACGTTGTGCAACAGGGGAACTCCCTTCCTGGTGCGTAACAGGAATTCCCCTGTCAGCGTGGTGCGTGATTCGGCTTTATTGTTCCGCACTGAAAAATAGTTCCCACCCAAAATGACCAAGTCAAGCTCTCCGTGTTGATTTGTACATTTATTTGCACTCGATATGAATGCGCACTACACAGAAAGTAATTGGGAAAAGCATCGAGCAAATTAATTCCTTTTGGCCGAAATCTTTCTCTGGCGACGTTAGACTCCAGTCTAACGCGGAGTAGCTGCAGATACAGCGGCGGTCAGTGCTGACAGACTCAGACAATGGCTGGGTGAGCAGGAAAACGCTTTCCACCACTTATTTTAGTCTCTGGACTGTGGGGAGATGCCCAAATCTGACCTGGGGGTGGCATATCCCTTTAATAATATTCAATTAGCTGTGGATTTTTCTATAAAAACAAATGTACAAACCAAACAGAAAACATGGCTATTTTTCTACTACTACTATTACTAGCATTACTACTAATACTACGACTACTACTACTACTACTCATACTATTAATACTACTAAGTTCCACTAACTTGTGTCGCCACTAATAAAGATTTTGATTTTCTCTCCCTCCTCCATCTCTCTATCTCCATCTCATATCTCTCTCTCCCCCTTTGTCTCTCCCCCCTCTCTCTTTTCTTCTCTCTCTCCCTCTGTCTCCCTCTCCTCTTCCCATTTTTCTCTCTCCCCCCATCCCTCTCTCTCTCTCTCTCTCTCTCTCTCTCTCTCTCTCTCTCTCTGGGGTGGTCTTCAGGTCTTCAGGTCTTCAGTCCCTCTGTCTGCTGCACTCACATGATGAGCACGCTCCCTCGTGCACACTCACACACGCACACTGCCTCATGCACACTCACACGTGCACGCTCCCTCGTGCACGCTCCCAGCTGGTGCACAGGAGCAGAGCTCGTGTCAGAGCAGCTGTTCACAGACCTGCCAAAGTCCACAGGTCACTGTCTGCAGTCTACTACTACTACAAATACTACTACAAATACTACTACAAATACTACTACAAGTACTACCACAGAACTGCCAAAGTCCACAGGTCACTGTCTGCAGTCTACTACTACTACAAATACTTCAAATACTACTACAAGTACTACCACAGACCTGCCAAAGTCCACAGGTCACTGTCTGCAGTCTACTACTACTACAAATACTACAAATACTACTACAAATACTACGAATACTACTAAAAAATACTACTACAAGTACTACCACAGACCTGCCAAAGTCCACAGGTCACTGTCTGCAGTCTACTACTACTGCAAATACTACTATAAACACTACCACCACAACTACTACAACAACAAATACTTAATTTTTTTTTTAATTAATATTTTTTTAAAATCCTATTTATTATTACAAATAACCACTACTACTACTACTTCTACTTCTACTTCTACTACCAGTCCATGTTAATCTCAATTGTATTTGACAGTGTTATTTTTTACAGTGTTAAAAAAGAAAGACCCCGAGCAGCCGTCCAGGTCATGTGACCCCAGAGGTCAGAGGTCAGACTGGTGTAAAGTCTTAAAGAGCCGATATCACATAAGCCGTTTCCCAATTCAGAGTGCACGGTTCGGAGTGTGGTCTCAGTCTGCAGTCGAGGCGGTGCATACTCGCTCAGCCTTGAGTGCAGTCCGGTAATCACATGGGCGTCTGCGAAATGGAACAGGTCCCGCCTCAGCTCACTGAGCCGGGTGGTTTGCTCCTTGTTCCCTACAGACACAAATATTATTCTACTGCGACTAGTAATACTTCGAATTGGGACATGGCGATACTGTAGAATATCCAGCATGACAACAGCAAAGGAAATATAAGTGTAAGGGGAAAAAGCATGTGAACGGTAATACAGGTGCCGTGATCTATGCCGTTACAACCACCGTCACACATGTTTAGCGTAGTTTCATGTAGTATAGTTGTAGGTGAGGTGAACCAGTACACACATTTTATAGTGAAGTCGCAACTGTCACATGGCGATGTCGCTGGCGAGTCCATCTTTGTAGTCATATATCCTCCCGCGCTGTGCATGCTGGGGCTTTTGAGTGTGCGAAGCGTGCATGTTTGTACGCTTGGTCCACGCCCCAATTTCCATGGAAACGACGGCGCTGTTCGGACCGCGTCTTAACTGTGCATGGGACAAAAACGAAATGGAACAGCAGTTGTTGCGCCGGATATGACGCACATCCCCCTCCAAGCACGCTCCGAACCGTGCACTCGCTGAACTGGGAAACCGCTACTGTGTCCTGATCTGTGTTATAATGTTTCACTCACACGTTCAACACACAAACCTGCACATTTAAGCGGAGTTCTTCACACTCTGTTCCACGTTGTGATGTCATGAGGTAAAACTGTAAGTGCTCTGTTGTGTTTTTGAACTCCACACACCTTCACCAGAATCATTTGGATCATTTCAGCCCTGGAGTTGGGAATCTGTACTGAACAAAAGGTCAAAGGAGCTGTTAACTTGAAAATGACTGCTTCATGACATCACAAGGTGGAACAGAGCATTTTGAGGTTTAGAGATGTAAACAGACTAATAATAAAGGGTGAGTCAAACATGTGCGAACGAAACAAAACACAACTGCAGGTGTGTTTTTGAGGAGGAAACAACATTCTAACACGGTTTAAGGGCCTGTTTTCACAACACTTATGGGTAAAAACAAACAAATTTTTTTTAAATTGGAAGTGCCTTTCGTTTAGACGAGGCTTTCGTTTTGGGGGCTTAAAATCGCAAAAAACTGAAACCGCCCTTCAAAGTGGAAAACTTGAATACGCTCAGCCGTAGTGTTTTCGTCTACACAGCCCAAGATGCAAAACTGTAGTCAAATCTGCTGAAGGCGTGTACGCGTTTACGTCACATCGGTCCATATATCAGTGTACAGTGGTACCTCACCTTACGAAATTAATTCGTTCCAGAAGTGGTTTCGTAACGTGAAAAATTCGTAAGTTGAGTAGCTATTTCAATGGAAAAAGCCTGATCCATTCCAAGGTTTTTTTTTTTTAGAGTGTAACATTTTTTAAATAGTGTAACGTTGTGTTCCTGACGGGCTAAGAGACTAGACCAGGACTAAAAGAACGTGGAATAAACCAGGTCTAGACCAGAACTAAACCTGGATTGGACCTGTTATTATTATAACATGGCAGTGCCGTTGGAGGAGCGCGTTGCTCGTTGCTCGTGTCTGCGCACCTTTAAGAGGCCGAGAAAGACGCTCTTTCAGCGGGAATAAGAGCGGGGCGGGGCGGGCTCTGCTTCTATCTGACCTCCAGAGCCGGGGGGCTGACACTGTGAGCTAACAGGCCGCTCTATCGGCGGGCAAGACCGCGGGGTCTCGCTCGGGGTGGGCTCTGCTTCTATGTGACTTCCAGAGCCGTGGGGCTGAGACTGTGAGTTGTGAGCCACGCGGGCGGGCGGGCCGAGCCGCGCATGCTCGCGGCCCCGAGGAGGAGGCACGGCCCGGGCGCCACGGCTCTCCATCCCGCAGCCCCGGTGTAGCGCGGCCTTGCGCCGTATGGACGTTTTGATCCTTAGATGTCGGCTCTTCCTATCATTGTGAAGCAGAATTCACCAAGTGTTGGATTGTTCACTCACTAATAGGGAACGTGAGCGGGGTTTAGACCGTCGTGAGACAGGTGAGTTTTACCACACTGATCATGTGTTGTTGTGTCTCCGCTTCCATCGCACGTTCGGCGAGCCGTGCCCCCCCCAACACATTCCATTGAAAATATATGAAAGTTCGAGTGTTCAAACGAGAGAGAAATGCGAGAGAAACTCCAGTCTGAGAAAAGCGTAGAATGTGTGTGGTGAGGCATTTGCAGCCCTAAAACATGTAGAACAATTACCAAATACAAAGTTGTCCTCCCTCGTGGACCTCTCCCACCGCGGGCCACCTCTGGAACCTAACCCCGTGTGTGTTGATAAAGTGTATTTACGTTTCGGGGCGTGCATCTGAGCGCGCATTAATTGAATTTTTGAGATCTGTTGTTTTTAAAGTGCTTTATAAATAAAGTTGGATTGGATTGGAGATTTCGCGTTTTGTAACTTGAAATTTCATTCGTATCTAGAGACCAAAATTTGACGTGAAGGCGTTTTGTAACTTGAAATTTTCATTTGTTGGGTCATTCGTAAGGCGAGGTACCACTGTACTTTGTTTAAAGGAAGATTCCATTGAAAAATGTGCGTGGACATAGTGATAATATATCACAGCGCCACCTAGCTGCCTGGCATGCATACCCAATCCAATTCCACACACTTTTGCTTCACCGTATGCACGCAGATTTCCTCCCGAAAACGCTCGTCTAAACGCGGAATAAAAAGTGAAGACGTGACGCCACTTTTGTGTCTTCTCTTCAGACCGTCATATAAACGTGGCCTAAAGCTCACAAGAGTCAGTTTTGTGTAATACAGGACCTTTAAACTGGACATCAGGCTCCCACCCTGTCCACCGCTGCGTCCCTGTCCTCCCAAATGTCTGTCTCTGTGTCTCTGTGTTTTTGTGTCTTTGTGTTTGTCTCATGAGTTTATTTTAACGTCTTCTTTCCTCACCTGTCTGTGTCCATCTATACAACCTCATATTACACTACTGCGCAATTCAAATGTACAAAACTTACTTCATATACTTCTTTTTTAAATATTTTCCTGGAGAAAAGCATTTGTAAAATGACTGGTTGCTCTCCCTCCTCGTGTGTACTGTGTGTACTGTGTGTACTGTGTGTACTGCGTGTACTGTGTGTACTGCGTGTACTGTGTGTACTGCGTGTACTGCGTGTATTGTGAGTACTCTATGTACTGTGTGTACTGTGTGTACTGTGTGTACACAGTACTCACAGTACACACAGTACATACAGTACACACAGTACATACAGTACATACAGTACACACAGTACATACAATACACACAGTACATACAGTACACACAGTACACACAGTACATACAATACACACAGTACATACAGTACACACAGTACACACAGTACATACAGTACATACAGTACACACAGTACATACAATACACACAGTACATACAGTACACACAGTACATACAGTACATACAGTACACACAGTACACACAGTACATACTGTACACACAGTACACACAGTACACACAGTACACACAGTATCACAGTACACACAGTACACACAGTACACACAGTACACACAGTATCACAGTACACACAGTACATACAGTACACACTGTACACACAGTACACACAGTACACGCATTACTCACAATACACACAGTACACACAGTACACACAGTACACACAGTACTCCTGGGGATTATACAATAAATCAGGGCTATTATTGTTGTATTATTGTTGTATTGTCAGTAGTTTTAACACAGTCCTGTAGACACACATGTTCCCATAGTAAAGTCCACTTCCTTTCATTCTCCGACCTTCTTCCTCCTCCTCTTCCTCCTCCTCCTCTTCTTCCTTCGCTCTGGACCGTTCCCAGGACTCGCCGTCGTTTGGAGGATTAAAGTTCACCTCAGATTAAGTTTGCTTCGGCTCTGCACAACAATGAAGGACCAGTGTGACCAGGGGCCACCCGTCCTGATCACAGGGTCCCCCGCCCAACGGGGTCCCCCGCCCAACGGGGTCCCCCGCCCAACAGGGTCCCCCGCCCAACAGGGCACCTGCCCAACAGGGTCCCCCACTCAACAGGGTCACCTGCTCAACAGGAGCCGGAGAGCGGAAACCAGAGACGAGGGACCTGGGACCAGACCAGAAAACAGAGACCAGAAAACAGAGACCAGGGTCCAGAGATCAGAGGTCAGTGACCAGAAACCTGAGACCAGCTCACATCACCCATGCTCCCACACAACAATTCTCCATAAATATAGAAAAGTGTGATATAAAACTGTACACAACAGCTTCACAAACCTGATACGATGCAGGAGTTTCATTCGTGGGATGCCCGATGATCGTGTTGTGACGCCGCTCTGAAGGGGAGGGACTTAGCGCGAAGAGCAAAGAGAGGGAGAGTCCGAGCGCCAAAAACTAAAGTGAAATTAATGAAACATAAATATGTTATGATGTTGTTTTCAGTGAACACAGCATTTTCAAAACAATGGGTCCACAGGAGGATGGCCCCGCGTCGCTCCTTTAGGCTGAGCCCGGCCGGGCCCTGTGGGGGCCGCCAGACACTCGCCATTGAGCACCCACCCCAGGCTGGCTCCAGGGTGGGGCCCCGGTAACACCAAGTTCTGAACCCCAGCCTGACCCCAGGCCCTGTTTGCCTTGGACCTGACCAGGAGCACGACCCCCGACAACAGACTGTAGCTCCGGGATCGTTCGGGCCTCAAACCCTCCACCACCTGAAGGAATGTTCAGGGAACGGTGTTCTTTTCCTGTGTTTGATCTGAGTGAAAGTGGAGCAGAGCTCAGCACATCCTCCATCATCTTCATCATCTGCATCACATGTGCTGCTCTCAGGGAAACACACACTCTGAGGGCTGAGTCAGCGAGAGGAGAGAGGAGGAGAGAGGAGGAGAAGAGAGAGGAGGAGAAGAGAGAGGAGGAGTGAGGAGAAGAGAGAGGAGAGCAGGAGAGAGGAGAAAGGAGGAGAGAGGAGAGGAGGAGGAGAGGGGAGGAGAGGAGGAGATGGGAGGAGAGAGAAGGAGAGAGGAGGAGAAGAGAGAGGAGGAGTGAGGAGAGGAGGAGAAGAGAGGAGGAGAGAGGAGAGGAGGAGGAGAGAGGAGGAGAGGAGAGAGGAGGAGAGGAGGAGATGGGAGGAGAGAGGAGGAGAGGAGGAAGGAAGAGGAGGAGATGGGAAGACAGAGGAGGAGGAGGGAGGAGAGAGAAGGAGGAGGAGGAGAGGAGGAGGAGAGGAGGAGGATGGGAGGGAGGAAGAGAGGAGGAGGAGAGGGGAGGGAGGAAGAGAGGAGGAGAGGAGGAGAGAAGAGGAGAGGAGAGGAGGAGATGATGAGGAGAGAGGAGGAGTAAGGAGGAGGATAGGAGTGGAGGAGGAGGAGAGGAGAGGAGGAGGAGGCAGGAGCTCCAGAGGCTCATCTTAAGTATCCAGCACCACAACACTGATACATGATGTTGTTGCATTAAAATTATTGAAAGAGCAGAGACGTGTGTGTGTGTGTGTGCGTGTGTGTGCGTGCGTGCGTACACATAAACTCAAATACAAACAATGTGTCTGAAAAACAAAAACACATTTTATTTAACGATCATCTGATGTCCCCTGTTCATTTCTGTTGTTCTGAATTTAACTTTAAACAACATTTTTATGTTGCTGCTATCTATCTATCTATCTATTAATCTATCTATTAATCTATCTATCTATTAATCTATCTATTAATCTATCTATCTATTAATCTATCTATCTATTAATCTATCTATTAATCTATCTATCTATTAATCTATCTATCTATTAATCTAATCTAATCCCATCTAATCCAGACGCCCGGGCCGTTGATTGTACAGTCGATGTGAGGGGTGGTGGTCAGGGGGGCAGATGGTGCAGATTGTCAGTCTGCCCCAGGGCAGATGTGGCTACAGCAGGAGTTTATGACCTGTGCTGAGTAAAAAAGAGACACTATTATATTTTAGACTTAGACTTAGACAAACTTTATTGATCCACAAGGGAAATTGTTTTGGGTACAGTAGCTCATTCATCAAATATAATACACAATATAAAACAGATCGTAAAAGAACAAAAAGAAAAACAGATGGAATAGCAACCAAAGAGCAGAGGTTCTATAGAGGTTTAAAGGTTCTATACTTTACATCAGTGTCAAATACTTAAATAGCTTATTCGTCCTGGAGAAGGGCCTCCTCCCGCTTCTTTCCATGGGAATGTTGTTGGGAATGTTGTTGCTTTGACGATAATATTCCAGAGTAGAGCATAAATCTCAACTCCAACTGTCTGTTTCCATCGAGAATGTTCAGAACAGTGATACAAACTGTACTTTCAGGCGCAGTTTTATCTGAGCGTCCCGAGGAACGAATCAAGGAAAGGTTTTAATGAGAATTCCAAACGTGAAAAAGTCAAACAGAATTCCTCATATAAGATCCACATGCAGAGCCACTGGGAGCAGAACTGTTACACTTCAGATGATTCAGCGCTCCAGAGGAATTTTTACTGGAATTCTTCTCAAAGGTTAGAGCCCAATCACGAGCTTCTCCCACAACTTCTCACAGTGGGGTCTGCTGAAAGAACCGCTGCTGTGTTTACGAGCGAACACACGCTGACAAAACACAAACACACACTAACAAAACGTTAACGAAAGACGAACAAAACGTTAATCACGCGATAACGACGCACACAAAGCGCTAAACAAACACACGCGTTTGCTGACTGATTCATTATGTGTGAAGGAACCATCTGCCCGAGCTTTGAGGGAGCGGAGAGGAGCCCCGAGCCCACCAACAGCCAACAAGCTCGGGCACGAGAGGGTCTGGACCAGGACTGGACCAGGACTGGACCAGGACTAAAACTAAACCAGAACCAGGACTTTTCCCTTCTGCAACTTTTACTTTTTTGGAGTGCCTGGAATTTGTTGTGTCTAAACCAGGACTTAACCCAGACTAAACCAGTCCAGGACTACACCAGGACTACATCAAGACTAAACCAGATCTAAACCAGGGTTCGATGATGGATGAGACCAGGTTAAGTCTGATGACCTTCCCCAAACTGGCCCCACCTTCCAGACCTCAAGAACTAAACCAGGACTAAACCAGAAGTAAACCAAGACTAAACCAGAACTAAACCAGGACTAAACCAGAAACAAACCAGGACTAAATCAGGACTAAACCAGAAACAAACCAGGACTAAATCAGGACTAAACCAGGACTCAACCAAAACTAAACCAGGCCTAAACCAGAACTAAACCAGGTCTAAACCAAAACTAAACCAGAACTAAATCAGGACTAAACCAGAACTAAACCAGGACTAAACCAGAACTAACCCAGGACTAAACCAAAACTAAACCAGGACTAAATCAGAGCTAACCCAGGACTAAACCTGGACTCAACCAAAACTAAACCAGAACTAAACAAGGACTAAACCAGAACTAACTCAGGACTAAACAAGGACTAAACCAGGACTAAACCAGAACTAACCCAGGACTAAACCAGAACTAAACCAGGACTAAACCAGAACTAACCCAGGACTAAACCAGAACTAAACCAGGACTAAACCAGAACTAACCCAGGACTAAACCAGGACTCAACCAAAACTAAACCAGGACTAAACCAGACCTAAACCAGGTATAAACCAAAACTAAACCAGAACTAAACCAGAACTAACCCAGGACTAAACCAGGACTAAACCAGGACTCAACCAAAACTAAACCAAAGCTAAACCAGAAATAAATCAGGACTAAAGTTTAACAAAACAATGTCAGGCTGATAAGTCGGACAGGACAGGTCCAGGAACCAGGACTAAATCAAAACTACTCCAGAACTAAACCAGGACTACACCATGACTAAGCCAGGACCAGGACTAAACCAGGACTGGATACACTTTGTAGATGTGAGTGTAGAATCCGTCAGTCGTCAGAAATTCATTTTGTCAACTGGACAAAAGTTTATTTGGTGGAATACGTTTCGCAGAACTGAAGAAGCAGCTTGGCTGAGCTGAAACGTCTTCGACCAAATAAACTTTGTCCAGTTGACAAATTGAATTTCTCCTTTTGCCTTTGTGTAGAATTGATAAATGTGTTCTTAAAAAGTGACATTTCGCCTGTAGTTTTGTTTCCAGCCCCTTTGGCCTCTCGGGTTTGACCGGGTCACCGGCGCTGCCTCCGGCCTCGTCCTTCTGGACCTGGACCTGTCCAAACGCGCCTCACCTCCCGGAGCCAAAAACACCGACTCAAACTGTCCCAAATCCGGGTCAACACGCCGGATTAGCCTGACCACTCACCACCACCTCTCCAAGAGCGGCTTTTAAAAGAAATAACCCCGGGATCAGTGGAGAAGGGGAGGAAGTACAAAGGTAAAAGTACACGTTCCACAGTGGGTACTTTTCACTTTTACTTCAGTACGTTGTAGTATCTGTACCTGTGGGGTGGGGTGGGTGGCCTCAGGGTGCTGCAGGTGTGAGGGTGATGGAGTGGGTGCTGAGTGGACATTAGGGGACAAAAGGAGGGGAGGGGTGTCCCGGGTCATTTAGAGACCGTCCAGAGTGAGGACAGAGAGGACGGAGATGGATGGAGATGGATGGAGCAAACAGAGAGAGCTGTGAGAGAGTGACTCGTCTAAAACGAGAAAGAAACAAAGAACCTCAGAATGTGTAGCCGATGTATCGAGGACTTAACCAGACCTAAACCAGGACTAAATCAGAAATAATCCAGAACTAAATCAGGACTAAACCGGAACTAACCCAGGACTAAACCAGAACTAAACCAGAAATAAACCAGGACTAAATCAGAAATAAACCAGAACTAAACCAGAAATAAACCAGGACTAAATCAGGACTAAACCAGAACTAAACCAGGACTAAACCAAAACTAACCCAGGACTAAACCAGAACAAAACCAGAACAAAACCAGAAATAAACCAGAACAAAACCAGAAATAAACCAGGACTAAATCAGGACTAAATCAGGACTAAACCAGGACTAAACCAGGACTAAACCAGAAATAAACCAGGACTAAATCAGGACTAAATCAGGACTAACCCAGGACTAAACCAGAAATAAACCAGAAATAAACCAAGACTAAACCAGGACTAACCCAGGACTAAACCAGAACAAAACCAGAACATAACGAGGACTAAACCAGAACTAAACCAGAACAAAACCAGGACTAAATCAGGACTAAACCAGAACTAAACCAGGACTAAACCAGGACTAAACCAGAACTAAACCAGGACTAAACCAGGACTAACCCAGAAATAAACCAGGACTAAACCAGGACTAAACCAGGACTAAACCAGAACAAAACCAGAACAAAACCAGGACTAAACCAGAACTAAACCAGGACTAAACCAGGACTAACCCAGGACTAAACCAGAAATAAACCAAGACTAAACCAGGACTAAACCAGGACTAAGGTCTAAATAAGTCCACTGTGTTCTATCTGTTTCTAATTAAAAAACTGTTTGATAATCAGGCATTTGAGGAAAACATGGAGAAAAAAGGTTTCTGACCCTCCACCAGGAAAATTCCATAGTGCAGCTTTAAAGGGCCCATATGATTTTCTATTTGTGATCCATGTTCTGTAGTTTCATTACAAACTCACCTGGAGTTGTGTTTTGTTTCATTCGCACATGTTTAACACACAAACCTGCATATTTAGGTTCAGTTCTTCTCTCGAACAAAAAACACTCTGTTCCACCTTGTGATGTCATGCGGTAATACAGGAAGTGCTCCACTGTGTTTTTAAACTCCACACACCTTCATTAAAATCATCTGGATAATTTCAGACCTGGACTTGTCAATCTTTACTGAACTGAAGGTAAAAATTAGAGCTGTTCACCAAACAAAACACAAGTCCAGGTCTGTTTTTGAGCAGGAAACAACATTCTAACACGTCTTAAAGATCCCCAGAGTCCATTTAGTGTAGTAGAGGACCTTTAAAAGGACATTACAGAGCTGTATTCAGACGTTTCTCCCCGTAGACCCGCACAGGCCTCAGCTGTAAAACCGTTTATGAGCATTTAAACGACATCAAACACTAAACTGTATTTGAGGAGGATCATTACTTTGTGTGGGGCTCCGGGTCCTGTTTCTATCAGAGGTGGGACCATTTCATCTGCTTTGTTCTGAGGCGTATTACTAAAGTTTATTACACACAGGTGAGTACTTTGTGGCAGAGAGGACAGCATTCCTAATCAGATCTGGAGTTTAGACCTATTCCTGTTTACGTAAAAATATGAAAAGCAGAACTAGTTCCTTCTAAATGGTTTGCAGCCGTCCAAAGTTACTCCTCATTTAGTTTATGCATTCAGAGCTTCCCATTTATTCACCTGGATGAGTTTATAAGTGTTTTCCACGACTTTCAGAGGACAGGAGAGGGGTTTTGCCGTAATGGTAATACTAACAACTAGCAAGCTAATGAGTACTTCCTGATTATCAGACATTAATTTGCAGACGGGAGAGAGTAGACTTATGTAGACTCTGACCTTTAAATGGACTTTTATGTATTTTTCTTCACCAAAAACATCCATCCATCCATTTTCTTCCGCTTATCCGGGGCCGGGTCGCGGGGGCAACAGTCTAAGCAGGGACTCCCAGACTTCCTTCACCCCGGACACTTCCTCCAGCTCCTCCGGGGGGACCCCAAGGTGTTCCCAGGCCAGCCGGGAGACATAGTCCCTCCAGCGTGTCCTGGGTCTTCCACCGGGAGGAGACCCCGGGTCTCCTCCCGGTGGGACATGTCCAGAACACCTCCCAAGGGAGGCGTCCAGGAGGCATCTGGAGCAGATGCCCGAGCCACCGAGCTCTACTCCGAGCTCCTCACCCCATCTCTAAGGGAGCCCAGCCACAACTCATTTCGGCCGCTTGTATCCGCGGTCTTGTCCTTTTGGTCATTACACATTTAGGTAATGGGTAATGACCAAAAACATCTAATTTAATTTAAAGCCCCAGTATGTAACTTTTCTTAAAATATTATTTTCATTTTGGTTATTACATTGAAAAATGTGCAGCCTTACTCTGAGTGGGCTTGCACCTCCATAAACCTGACTCTGTATTTGACCTGGAGTGGGGCCTCCTCCTGTTTCCATGGAAATGTTGTTCCTTTGGCTATATTCAATATTTTGTATTGCTCTCACACGGATGATGTCTTTTTATACTTTATGAATGAAATAAATAAAATAAATAATATTCCACAGTATGGCATAAAACATATCGATACCAAGGAGAATGTTCCAGAGTTAATTTTCTGTTTTCATAGACTCATGCAGGTGACGTGCCACCTCCAGAAAGTGACATACTGTACCTTTAATGGAGCAATCCTGCCTATTTACTCTACTCCTTCAGTAATAGTGTGCAGAATCCCTGCTGTCCAGGTAGAATCCAGGGCAAAAGGAGAAATTCCATTTGTCAACTGGACAAAGTTTATATGGTGGAATGTTTTTCAGCTCATCCAAGCTGCTTCTTCAGTTCTGGTCAGAACTGGTGTCTGGTGGACACTGCCTATATCTGCCTGAAGGGAGGAGCCATAACCAGTTCTCTTCTTTGGCCAAGAACTGGTTTGAGAGGGGAGTTAAAGAGGCTATTTTTGTCAAGAAAGAGAATTCTTCCTTGAACAGAAATGGAGGTCTCAGACATCATTTGTCTCCCATCTATAACTCTATCCTCAAACCTAAATCAAAACAAACAAAACAATAGGGCAGCAGGTCCGGTCCAGAGGTGTGAAAACACCCATTTCGGGACATAATGGTATGCTAACAAGACCCACACTCCCACTGCAGATCTAATAGGCCCACCTAACTAACACAAACTGTAAACAAATAGGTGTGATAGTTTCAGAGTCATTTCACTGTAGTTAGCGCCCCCTTCAGGCAGATATAGGCAGTGTCCACCAGCGTCTAACCAGAACTGAAGAAGCAGCTTGGATGAGCTGCGAAATATTCGACCAAATAAACTTTTGTCCAGTTGACAAATTGAATTTCTCATTTTTCCTACTTCATTGATATATTTAAAGCAATAGTAAAAGTTGTGGTGACAAAAGCATTATGTCGACGATATGAAATGATTTGAACATTTGTGTTTCTTCCTTCAGATATATATATTTTTTTTCCATTGCATTTTTATAGCGCCTTTCATGACATGCCTCGTCATCCCAAAGCGCTCCATAGTTCACCGTTCATTCACTCCACACTTGGTGGTGGTAAGCTACCTTCTGTAGCCACAGCTGCCCTGGGGCAGACTGACGGAAGCGAGGCTGCCAATCTGCGCCATCGGCCCCTCCGACCACCTCCAACACTCACGCACACTCCACTTTCATACTAGGCAATGTGGGTGAAGTGTCTTGCCTAAGGACACAAGAACAGTTTTTTTTTTTTTGCAACTGGCGCCCCCCTGTGGCACCTGGAATTCCCAGTGGTCTCCCATCCAAGTACATTGATATGATTTAGTTTGTCTCATTTCTGTCTTTTGGAAATACCAGATTCTGTTTTGATTATTTCATGTTTTGTTCTTTAACTTCACTTTATAAATCAGATGTCACGTTCCAACAGTTACTCTTTAAGTACTTTCTTGGCCTATGACTTTGTACTTCTATTTTGTACTTCTACATGATGTCGTCAGGCGATACTCCAGAATTTCTCCTTTAGGTAAAAAACGAATCAAACTCCACATTTCTTCATAATAATCATCTTTTTATTGCAAACCAGGAACAAAAACATCTCACATTCAGTCATTCAAACGTGTGGAAGACTCCATCAGAAATCTGAAAACACCACTCCTCAACAAACAGAGCAAACGTCTTTTAGAAAAAATAAGTTCTCATCAGTAATTTATCATCATCATCATCATCATAATAATAATAAAAAAACAAACAAACGCCAGCATATTTACAGGGCCATCATAGTATTTTCTCATCTGGCTTTTCCTATTTTCTAAGTGTTGGATCTTCTTGTAACTCTGGTGTTACTTGTCGAAGTGAAGATCGCTCACTGGTCTCGTCCATGTTTGGAGAAAGTTCATAAATACGACAGTGGAAGACGCGTAGCAGAAACAGGCTGGAGCAGTGGTGGAACGCAGCAAAGTACACGAGTAAAAGTACAATACTAAAGCACAAATTTAAGGTGCACTGCGTAACATTTTGGTTGGTCACCTGCTTGTTTCTATGGAGACGTCATTACTCTGCCATTAAACAGCTCTACTTTACATGTAGTCAATTTCAGGTGGATTTATAGCTCAAAAATACCTAGAAAAACAGGCATTCTGACTGATTCTCCACAGATCTGACCTGTAACTTGGTCTGGTTTGGTCTCCATGAAGATAGAAAGGTTTAATGCCATACTGTGGAACATTCTAGACAAAACGAATAACATCTCCACGGAGAAAAGAGTTTGACGAACCATCCGCCAGAAAAGTTACACAATGCACCTTAGTAAATTTTACAGTGGATACTTTTCATTTTTACACTTGCGAATGTGTATTTTTACTTTCTACTCCACTGCATTTCAGAGCTGGACTGAAAAGTAAAACGTATTTTTCTTTATGTTGTGAGACCTGAAAATCTGTCCCAACTTTGTGCAAACCAAATACACAAAAGTGATTAGAAAAATAAAGAAATCAATTGAATCACCTAAAATCTGTTGCATTCTTTTTCAAAATCACTACATTTGATGAGCTTTGTATCTGTACTTTTACTGAAGTAACAAACTTGAGTACTTCATCCACCACTGGAGTCAGATCAGAGGCATGGAGCCCGTACATCGTCCTTTACCTGACCAGCCAGAACCCAAAAACTTTACAAACAAGAAACTTTACAAACAAGAAACTTTACAACCAAGAAACTTTACAAAAAAAAAAAAAAAACTTTGACAAAACTTCACAAAAACGAGTGGATCTGGAGGTGTGTCCTGTCTCCCTGATTTGAGATGGCTATGATTGACAGGCAGATTAACCAATTAGAGAGACGCATCATTTGTTTGCGTCAAAAAAAAAACTGATTTTTTTTTCTTGGCCAATGCCGAGACAGATTGTTTAGAATCCGGAGCTGGGTCTCCAACCTGCTCTCCACCTCCTGCCAAGAAGCTCGCCAAAGGATTTCTGATTGAATAATTAATAATAGACTAATTGCCATTGTAAGTCATTTTGATGCCTGACTTTGTGCACTTATTATGGATTAGGGTTTATGTTTTATAGGCGTCTAATTGTGCCCCATCTAAGGCTTTCCATTATATCCTCCTGGGACCCGAAGAAAAAAGTGTATCTAAATTATTATTATTTAAATTTTCTATTTGGAGGTAAATGAACACCTTAGCATTTACATTTTGTTAATTTTATTTTTATTCATAATGTTGTAACGTGTCCTCTGTAATGCACATTAATAGTGTTAAATCCAAGTGAAGTTAACAACCTGACGACCAAAGTCTCTGACAAGCTAATTTCTTATTTATTTACTTATTTATGTATTTGTATTTATTATTTTGTATTATTATTTTTTTATTTTATTTTTTTATCATTGCACAGAAACTAGAGTCTATCTCAAAACACTTAAAAGATCGACTGGTTAACTCAATGTGCGCTATAAAGGACACAAATGACTGGGCCGGGTCTCAGGAGGATATACAGGATCAATTTCTTACGCCTGCTAAAATCAGAAGCTCTCTGAAAAGGTTGGAGACCCCTGATCCAGAGTAACCGATGGACAAGAGGGTCTGCCAATATTTTGGGGTTGAAATTTGGGCTCAATTCTTAGTTTTTCCCTTGAATTCTGTAATTTAAAATCATAACAAACTCATACACAGCCCTTTTTTAAAATCATAAACCTAGAAAACCTACTGCATTTGAGACATGTGCTCCAAATGCACAGCTGCGGTTGGATTATCTCAGGTTTGGATGGAGGTTTTTTCACTCTCTTGCTGTTCCAGATCCGTCAAACAGAATGTAAAAGGGTCTGGCTGGTCAGGCGAGCTCGTCGTCGGGCTTCACAAAGGCCGCGTAGAAAACGACGCGCGCAAATGTTCTATGTACAGAGATATGAACAACTTATAACTTAATTTACACATGCATCAGCTCAACGAAAGACTTCAACATTCAACACTGTGACGGGGCTAGTTTCAGTCAGGGTCACGAGTCGCTAAAGGGTCACTGCGTAACTTTTCTGCTCGTCACTAGAGAGTAGGGATATGTATTTATATAATCACCATTTTATCACCAGAATGTGCTGGAAAAAGCTACATATCCTTGATGTTTTCTTCTAGATCATTGTTCTTTTAACTCAAAACAAAGTCAAATTCTATATCAGCTGTTTAACTGTGGAACTTATTCATCATATTTTAAGTTTAATTAATCATATGCATAACATTTTTACACTGTCAGCAACTTTAAAGGTGCATTGTGGATCTTTTCACCTGCTTGTTTCTATGGATACGTCATTGCTCTGCCTGGCATGTTCCACAGTATGACATTAAACAGCTCTACTGTGCATTTATTCAATATAAATGTGGTTTTAGAGCTCAAAAATACCAAGAAAAAAAGGAATTCTGACTATGAGCAGGGTCGCCTTTCCACAGAGCTGACCTGTAACTTGGTCTGGTTTGAGTTCCATGAAGATGGAAAGGTTTAATGCCATACTGTGGAACATTCCACACAAAATAATAACATTTCCACGGAGAAAAGCATTTGACAGTTACACAATGCACCTTAACAATCCTGACATAATCACTTATCGCAATTATTTTCACCATGATAATTGTGAAACCAAATTTGAAATTTGGCATTGGACGCTTCACCAGAAAAGTTACACATTGCATCTTTAGCTCTGTGTATCTGGTGCCATCATCTGTTTGTTATTGTCTTAGTGGAAATGGCTTAAATCTGAATATTTTTGTTTTCATTTCAATCCACAAAATGCTGTTTTACGGTGTTGTGATGGAGATAAATTTAGTGACTTTCTGACTTTCCTGAGTTATTTTCAAATTTAAGAAAAATAATAATAATAATTTTACTTGAAAACACACTTGCATTTTTGCTTTGCTGTCATTTATGGCAACAACTTGTGTCACCCCAACCCTGAGTCATTCAAAAGGTCTGAAAGTTGTAAAAAGATAATTATAATCAAATAAAATAATAAAAATGCTGCACATCCAGTTTGTGAACATGCACCTTTAGTATTAATAAAAGAGTATATTGTTTTTGCGTACACAAGATGATTTATTGCGAGTGACATTTCCGCGCAGTGAAACGAAGCTCGTGCAGTTGCGATGAGTCCGCGGTTCTTTTCGTAGGGAGCAGTGTTTTTCGAGTGGGCCTTTGTAAGAAAAGAAGTTCCTCCGTAGACAAAATGTACATAAATAAGTGACCTTTAAGAGTCCAGAGAGCCGTCCCGTGAGTTATGAACGAGTTTCACAGATTATTGGTGGTTTTCAGATTCTACAAAGTGATGACGTCATATTCCCAGATGCGTTTTTCCTATTGATTATGTTGTACTTTGCCAGGAAATATCGGAAAGGTAAATTGCCAAATACGGAACCTGATAATTTCTATTATTGTCTTAACCCAAGACCAAAAATCTGGGTTCTAACAATATAAATGTCTGAATTAAATTATATTGTCCAATAGAAAGCTCTGAAAACCAAACATGAAGCGCATTTAAGTGTTGAGATTTCTAAAGCTGCACTCTGTAACTTTTCTGGTGGAGGATCCAATGTTCCACAGTATGGCATTACACTTAAGCATCTCTATGGAGACAGCAGGTGACGCCACAGGGCCAAGTTACATGTCAGATCTGTGGAGGCGAGTTTTTAGGTCAATAAAAACAAATATGTTATTGAGTAAATGCAAGATGGATACGTTTAATGCCATACCGGAACATTCCAGGCAAAACAGTAACATCTCCATGGAGACAAGCAGGTGGCAACACACCACCAGAAAAGTTACACAGTGCTCCTTTAACATCTGGAATAAATGTCAAAAGGATTTTCACTTATAAATTTCTGTTTTGTTGCTGTTTCAAGTGAAATTTTAAATAATTTTAATAGTTTAATTGTTATATTGCAGAGAAGATACACTAAATATTGAATGACTTCACTGAAATTTCACATCAGAACTTCTAAAAATCTAAATTTACACTCTGTAATTTTCCTGTTGGGGTCTGTCACCACGGAGATGTTTATTGTTTTAGTTGAAATGTTCCATTATGTGTCATATTGCAGATAATCTCTCTTGTATTTGTTCCATTATGTATTCAAAACATCTTGAAAAATAAGATTTTTTACTGTATCAGTGTATGGGAAAAGTTACACAGTGCTCCTTTAACATCTGGAATAATTGCCAAAAGGATTTTTCAATTCCAAATGTCTGTTTTGTTGCCGTTTCAAGTGAAATTTTGAATAATTTTAGTATTTTAATTGTTACATTGCAGAGAAGGTACACTAAATATTGAAGGTCTTCACTGAAATTTCACATCAGAACTTCTAAAAATCTAAATCTACACTATGTAATTTTCCTGTTGGGGTCTGTCACCATGGAGATGTTCATTGTTTTGGTTGAAATGTTCCATAATGTGTCATATTGCAGATAATCGCTCTTGTATTTGTTCCATTATGTATTCAAAATATCTTGGAAAAATATGATTTTTTTATTGTATTGGTGTATGGGAAAAGTTACATAATGCACCTTTAACAATCTTTCCTATTTCCTATTTTTAAGTATCAGCACTTTTTCCAGTCTCTCTCCTCCTGTAGCCAATAACATCACCACGTTAGCTTTTCTTACTCAGATTGTTCCAAAACTAGCTCTCGTCTTTCCGCTGTTGGACTTTGATGGGAACTTCTTTCCCGTCGGCGGAGAGGAGCGGATGATCTCATGTGGACCCGCTGCTTGGGTCTGAATGCGTGGTTTGTTTGCTGGGAGCGATTAGTCTGTGATTTCTTTAAGTCGAGTATTAAATTTCCATTTTCCATGATCTGGGGAGGGCTGGAGGAACGGCCAAACCCAAGCATAGCATTAGCCTAGCCTGTGATCCGAGGTGACGCCATGCTAACTTTCCAAAATGGTGGAACAACTGCACTGCAAAAAATAAAGCGAAAATGACTTGAATTCTGAATACTATCTGAATATCTCAATTTTGGAAATGACTGTTAGATCTTCTTTACAGTTTACTTCACTATTTGGATATTTTTGGTTGAACAAAAAAAGCTGGTCATATATTACACAAAACTGACCCTTGTGAGCTTATAGTCATGTTCTAATGCTGCTATCTCCTCAAAAACAGACCTGGAGTTGTTTGAGTAATCCTTTATTATTAGTCTGTCTATATCTCTAACATTCAAAATGCTCTGTTCCACCTTGTGATGTCATGAACTGGTAGTTTTCAAGTTAACAGTTACCTTTTATCTTTACTTCAGTGGAGACTGGAAATTCTAAAGATGAAATTATCCAAATAATCCTATTGAAGGTGTTTGGTGTTTAAAAACACAGTGGAGAACTTCTTATTATTACCTCATGACATCACAAGGTGGAAGTGTTTTCAGTTTGAGAGAAGAGCTCAGCCTAAATATGTAGGTTTGTGTGCTAAACGTGTGTGAACGAAACAAAAAACTAGGGCTGTCAGTTTAACGCGCTAATTAGCTTAATTAATTACACTGCAAATTAGTTATTAAAATTAACACAATTATGAGTGACAATTCAATGCGCATTTTTAATTTGGCGTGTGGCGAGCAAATCGCTGCCAGGGCCTTTGAACGGCGAGTTTATTTATAAAAAGAATAAAGATGGGACGATCAACAAGAACGCCGTGATTTGTAGATTTTGTCAAAAACAATTTTCCGATCACCGAAGCTGCTCCAGCCTGACGGATCATTTGAACGATAAACACGTCCGGACAAGTTCCACTGTTACTGGTGATAGAGCGAGCGTGAGCGCACTTCACCAAACCAACAAAACCGTGCTCACAGAATTTGGGAAACGAATGAGCACAGAAAAATTGACAAACTCAATTGCAAAGTGTGGTTGTTCGGTTATTTGTTCACTCACAATTTCTCTCTCTCACAGGAGATTAAAATGCGATTAATTAGATTAATTAATTACAAATCCTGTAATTAATTAGATTATTATTTTTTAATCGCCTGACAGCACTAATTATAATGCTGCTATCTCCTCAAAAACAGACCTGGAGTTGTTTGAGTAATCCTTTTTTATGAGTCTGGCTACATCTCTAACTCTCAGAATGCTCTGTTCCACCTTGTGATGTCATCAACTAGTTTTTTTTCATGTTAACAGTTTTTGCCTTTACTCCAGTGGAGATTGGAAATTCCAAGGGTGAAATCAATCAAATGATTTTAGTGAAGGTGTGTGGAGTTTAAAAACACAGTGGAGAACTTTCTGTATGACCACATGACATCACAAGGTGGAAGTGTTTTCAGTTTGAGAGAAGAGCTCAGCCTAAATCTGCAGGTTTGTGTGCTAAACGTGTGTGAACGAAGCATCTTCAAATACACAACTTGTAGAGACAGATTTAGATTTATTTTTTCTCACTAAGATACTTTGACGTACCAGCTCTCCATTTCACATTTTACCTATAACCAGATTTATCTTTTATCAGCTCGCTTAAGACTTGAGACTTATGTGACCTTTATGTCTTCAAGTTTAGCTAAATGCAATCATTTGTATAATTTCGGCCCTGGAATTGCCAATTTCTACAAAACTAAAGATAACTGCTATGTTTTAACTTGAAAACTACCACTAAATGACATCATAAGGTGGAACATTTTGAGTTTTTCTGGTGAGTTACCAACAGACTTAAAGTTCAAGAGCTCAAGAGTCAGTTCTGTGAAATGTAGGACCTTGGATATTGTCAGTCAGATCTGGTAAACGTGAACGAATCGAGAATATTAGACGTTGCTTTTGCAGTGCGCTTGTGATCCGGGGTGCACAGATATTGACTTTGGAGTGCTGAGCGGGAGCAGTGAAAATGGCAGTGGTTTATGAGGCCACGAGACAGCTGTGCTCCTCACATCTGGGATTAATACGCAGCTTTCAAATCACAAATAGAAGCGCCGGGCTGGGTGGGATCCTGTGAGGGGGGAGAGGAGAGACGCAGCACCCAGCTCGGAGCTTTCATGTTTGGGCGACTGTCATAACATGGGCCCTGTCCTGGAGGGGTGCTGGAATGGGTGGGTTTAAAGACTTTAGTTTGTGTGAATAAAAACTGTGAGAACACGCCGTTTAGACAAGTGAATACTGATGTGGGTTATTAAAGCAGCGAGGACTACAATGCACAAACAGAACATCCAACATGAGCTCAAATAACTTCATATTTTTGATTAATTTGGAAGAGTTTTGATGTGTTTATGTTGAGTTTAAAAATCCATACCTACAAGTATTCATGACTGATTTCAATATATATTTTAAAATGATAATTATAATGCATTTATAGTAGTTTTTAACCATAGTGTTTTCTCTAAAATAGGCTGAAGGACATTTGTTGGTTTGGGGCTTGGTCTTTGGTTTTCGCTCAAACCTCTGTGCTGCTCTGTGATTGGTCAGCAGACGAGAGGGCGGGTCCGATCAGACCAGCGGGAGCAGGTCAAGATGGATTCTCGTGAGTTTGTGAATATCACAAATAGTTTTATCTGTCTTTTTGTTTGGTAAGTTGGTCCCATTTACCTGGTTTTTTGTTTGTTTCATTTTTAATTATTGTTATATTTTTGTCTTTTTGGTCAGTAACAGACTCACCGGTTTAGCTTGGCCTTTGATAGAATTTGTTTGTTTGTTCTTGTTTGTTCTTTCGTTTGTTCGTCTGTTTGTTGTTTGTTCCCTGTTGGCGGCACGGTGGCTGAGTGGCTAGCACTCATGCTTCACAGCAAGAAGGTTCGGGTCCCCCGGGCCTTTCTGTGTGGAGTTTGCATGTTCTCCCCGTGTCTGGGTGAGTTCCTCCGGGCACTCCGGTTTCCCCCATCAACCCAAAACATGCACCATAGGTAAAATCCTCCAGTTTGGGTCCTGACCAAACCTAAATAACAAAATCATGGGGATGGTCCCCGGGTCAAATGCAGAAAACGATTTCTCCTGTGTGAGATCAATGAAATCAATCTTCTAATCCTTAATCAATGTAAGGCGCTTTGTGTTACAATTTTGTATGAAAAGCGCTTTATAAATAATGATTGATTGATTGAGTATGGCTTGTTCTTTGGTTGTCATTTTTGTTAAATATTATTGTTTATATTTATGTTCATTATTTAATTTGTTGTGTTGATGTCTGTCTGGTGGATGAAGATTGGTAAATCACAGAGACTATGAATAATAATAAAACATGTTTATGCCTAAATGTCCTTGCCGTCCCTCAGATCAGCCGTCCAGGAGGAAGCTTTGAGGACACAGACCGTTTTCTGCTGTTGAGCCTAAATTACGGAATGAGTTGCCTATTCACGTTTGACAAGATGACTCAGTTCTTGCTTTTAAATCACTTCTTAAACATTTGTTTTCTTTGTTGTATGTATTTGTTGTCAACATTTTTTTTTTTAACAGCGCTTTGGAAATAAACTGATTTGGGTTTGTATTTCCCATGAGAATCAATCTTACCGTGCAGGGTTAGTATTGTTTGACACAAGACCTGAAATCAAAATCAGTCTGAACTAAGATAAATGTGAATTTAAGTTGTAACTCATGTGGATACTCATGTGTGGTTTTTGCAGCGTACAAATAAAACTGGAGTTGCTTTTTAAATATTGGATCGCATATGTGAAGAAATCGGACATGTCTTCCAACATTTGAACCTGATGAAGCTAACAACATATAGCAGAGCATCCTGAACACAAAATGATGTAATTCAGGATGCTAAGTTTTGTTAAGACTGGCTTCAGTTCACTGTATCAAATATTCGACTAAGTACAAACATCTTTTCCAGCCAAAACTGCTCCAAATTGGTCTATTCTGAATTATTCCAACTCCTGTAGATCGAGCTTATTTTCCCAGTATACATCTGGGACCAATGATCCATTAGTATTTAAATATCTGTCCAAGTATTTTCTAAATTTACTGTATATGATTTAAAGCAGCCCTGTCCTCCATAAAGTGTTGCTGAATGAAGGCAGAAGAACCTCACTGCCAAAGAGACCGAGCCAAATGTGAAATCCAAATGAAATTAAGTGTTTTGGGAGTTTTTTTTTTTTTACAGTTTAAAAGATTAGACGGACCCATTCGCTTTTTTATCCAAATGCAAAAATTAAAAGCTGGCTGAGAACGCTTAAAGGTGCATTGTGTAACTTTTCTGGTGGGGAATCTGTCAAATGCTTTTCTTCATGGGGATATTATTGTCATGTCTGGAATGTTTCACACCTTTCTATCTTCACAGAGACCAAACCAGACCAAGTTACAGGTCAGATCTGTGGAGAGGCGACCCCGCTCACAGTCAGAATGTGTTTTTCTAGGCAGTAAAACCACCTGTAATTGAATAAATGTTAGGTAGAGCTGTTTAATGACATACTATGGAACATTCCAGGCATTTTCTATGTTTTAAGTGTTCCAAAGTTCTTATTTAATACAGTATAATCAATCAAATTTCATAAAATGCCATTAAATATCATATTTAGAACATAACAACATAAAGACAAATTTGTATTTAATTAAGATAATCCGAACTACATGTGTCTTGTGTCTCCATGGGGATTGATTCTGTGTTAAAGCTGCTAACCCTGCAGTTTAGACCTCTACAAACATATGCTAAAATATCCTTGTGTGTCAGATGCCCTCCCTGTGTCTCCATGAGGTCGTACAATGTAGTTTAGACCCTTACCAATGTGTTCTGAAATGCATGGGATTCTTGTATTAGCTTAACAGTTCAGATTTCAGAGTTCTTTTCTTTACTTTAAAGGTACATTATGTAACTTTTCTGGTGGATGGTCCGTCAAATGCTTTTATTACTTCGTCTGGAATGTTTCACAGTATGGTATTAAACCTTTCTATCTTCACGGAGACCAAACCAGACCCAGATCTGTGGAGAATGTCTGTTTTCTGGGTATTTTTGAGCTATAAAACCATCTCTGATTAAGTCAATGTAAGGAAGAGATGTTTAATGTCATACTGTGGAACATTCCAGGGAGAGCAATGATATATCCATAGAAACAAGCAGTTGATGGACCCTCAAAGCACCTTTAACAGCTTCAAATCACAACTTTTTTTTTCCTTTTTCTTTTTTACAAATTTCACTACTTTAGATAATGACTTTCAAGAATGATCACTAAACTAACAACACAAACCTGCACAGATGTTTGAGGCACTATTTCTTTAGTAGTCCACGTCTCCTCGACTGGGACTAGCCCTCGCGTACATCGTCTTAGTCCCCAACTGTCCAAATATACCCCACTTGGCTGTTAACACCATTTGCAGCCCTGATAGTGATTTCAGCTGGGATGGGGAGTCTGTGGAAGCATTTATGAGAAGAGGGACAGACTTTGGGGGGGGACACCGAAGAGGCTCCGGACAGGCCCCTGCACGGCGACAGGTGCGACAGGAGCGTCCGCTACCACAACAATCCCTCTAGGCACTCCCCGATGAGTCCAACCTCCTTTAAGGTGCAGTGGTTGCGATAAAGGCAGCGCGCGTCCAATGCTATGAGCGTTTTTTGTTTGTTTGGTTTTTTTAAACTTTCACTTTAAACATACCACTCTCTACGCGAGATCACAGAGCCGTCCATGTGAGACACGTAGTCGCTGTCGGTGGCGTTGTCGTAGCAGTCCTCCGGCACGTAGGGGGAGCCGTTGCTGTGTAGTGGTGGGCCGCACGGGTGCATGTTGTGGTTGTTGTAATGGTTGGGGTAGTAGTTTGGATCTTTAAGGCTTCTCTGCTTTACGTCTCCTCTGTCCACCCACTCGTCTCGTTCTTTATACTCGGGGTAAATGATATCCCCGCTGAGTTTCGGTTTCAGATCCTGGCTGCCTTTGCTGGTTTTGTCCCCGTACACTTCCTGCAGCTCGTGGGGTTGGAGGACCTCTAGCTGGGCTTCCTTCTGCATATCCGAGGGACCCAGATACTGTTTCGTGTAATAGTCTCCCCTAAAGGTTCGGCGCTGGCGCATGTAACAGACCGCGCCCAGGATGAGGAGGAGGACGAGAAGCAAGACTCCGCCCACGGCCCCGCCCACGATGGTCCCCAGGGTGGAGTCGGGCGCAGGGGGCTGGGTCGGGGAGGAGATCTGGGCGCGCCGCTGGTCTCCCGCCGTGCCTGCTCTCGAGGTGAGGTGGGACGGGGTGGTGGGGGCGGCGGTGGTGGGAGGCGGATCTGTGGAAACGAAACACAACAGGTAATGTTTAAGTACAGGACAAGAAAGTTTGGTTTAGTAGTTTTGACCAGGCCTGTCGACAGAATTTTGGGGCCCTGGGGCAAGAAGCCTCACATGGCCCCCCCCTCTAATAAAAAATAATAGAAAGAGGGTCCAATTCTGCACCCCTAAGACCCTGGACCTGGGACAACAGTTTTGACTTCAATTTTAGATTTTGAGATTTAGTAACGCAATTTTATTTGACATTTTGAAAGTTTAAATACTATTTCATAAATAATATAGCGTACACTACCAGTCAAACGTTTGGACACACCACCACTTAGCACTTCCTACATTTTAGATACATACAGAGACATTAAATATATGGAATTATTTAGTAAAGAAAAGTTTAATAACAAAGAAAAGGGTGGCTAATTTGAGGATTTGGTTATAAAATATATATAAATATTTAGTAGTCTTTGCTACATAACGCCATACATGTTATTTCATGTATTTGGTGTCTTCTATATATCAACTGCAGGAAGAAGTAAACAAATGGAAATGAAAGAAACAAAAAACATTGAATGAAAAAGTGAGGGATCAGAAATGACAATTTTCTGTGAACAATGCGTCATCACTAAGTATTTTTGGTGAGGTGGCTCGATTAGCATCAAAACATCTGGCTCCAATTGACTTGACACCAAAACAGGCTGTACGAAAAGAGATGGGAATTTAACTGGTATGAACTTATCTTCTATCAGCAAAGCATGACAAAAATCCTCAAATTCCTCAGTTTCCAGTTTACTCGAGCAGGATTGGGTATACTTAAACTAGCATCGAAACTAGATACTCATTGAACAAATATCGATACTAAAAAAGTCCAATTCACAGGACAGAAATGAACAAGTATAAGACACACAGATTATTGTACAGTGGTCTCTCGTTTATCGCGGGGTTACGTTCTAAAAATAACCCGCGATAAGCGAAATCCGTGAAGTAGGACAACTTTATATTTTACAATTATTCTCCACGTTTTAAGACTGTAAATGCCTCACCACACACATTCTACACTTTTCTCAGACTGGCATTAACATTTTCTCACATTTCTCTCTCGTTTAAACACTCAAACTTTCGTAGATTTTCAACAAAAAAATGTATTAATAGTGATGCGTGTATTTCACAGTTCCTCTGACCGTCAGGCAGGGCGGGGGGAGTTGGGAGGAAATGGAAGCGCTCCGATTGGCTGAAAGTTCTCTGCTTACATGCACATCTCTGTGGATCTACGGCAGAATCAACATCAGTGACAACAAAATGCGAGATCCATATGCGTACTTTAGAACAACAAAGCGTACAAGGAGGTCAAAATGCGTGCTCGGTACGCAAAATGCAAAACGTACATGTTTGCGGCTCTGTAAATCTGGCTGAACGCATTGTGAACTGTACAGGAGACACAGCACGGAGGAGAATGACGGACAAATCGGCAAAAGCCTACAGTGCCTTACACAATCAGGGCGCAGAAGATGCGCGTTGATACACTATAAAAAAAATCTGCGAAACAGCGAGGCCGCGAAAGGTGAACTGCAATATAGCGAGGGACCACTGTACGCCCATGGACCACTATGGAACCTACCTGGACCACAGATACAAGACCAGATGGGAATAGAAAAGAAAATAACAATTTAACACTGAAAATCACATTCTACCATCTAACTACAGAATGTGTGTTTTCTTTTTAATCATTATCACGGTATCGGAATCAGTATTGAGTATCGAGTCTATTCCTTAGTATCGTGACAACACTACCTCTCCCCTACGTTTTGTATCTTTAATAAAGTAAAAACTGAAATGTCCAGGAAGAGGAAGCGTGCATGGTTCTTCGATTGGTTTAGTCAGACAAGCCTCTCCTGAGAGTGTGGATCTGGGAGCAGAGGAAATGAGAGAGCCAGAAGGAGGTGAAGTATAAACTGTCAGCGTGTGGACGAGTGAGGGACACAGTGATTAGGTCTCTCTCCGTCTCTCTTTCCAGCTCTCCTGACTCCGTCTTTCTTCTCTTCTTCCTTTCAGTCTCCCCTCTGTCTAACTCTCGCTCTCTTTCTCTTATCTCCCTGTGTACCACAGTTCTCCCTCTCTTTCTGTCTCTCCTGAATTCAGCCTCCCTCTCTATGTCTTCTTCTTCATTCCCTTTGTCTTTTTCTCTTACTCTCTCCTTTTTCTCCCTCTATTTTTAAATTTTATGTGTGTGCCACTGTTTCTCTCTTCCTATACATCTCTCCTGGCTCTCTCCCTTTCCAGTCTCCCCCTCTCTTTCTCTACCTCTACTCAACCTATCTCTAACTCTCTCTCTCTCATCTTTGCCACTGTTCTGTCTCCTCTTCTTTCACTTTCTCTCTCTCTCTTCTCCTTTACTAGCTTCCTCTATATCTCTTTCTTTCTCTCTCGCCACTCCTTCTGTCTTTCTCTGCTGTGACTCTCCCTCTCTCTTCTATATCTCTATCCCTTTGTCTCATCTTTCTGTTTGCGTAACTGTTCTCTCTCTCTTCTCCTGGCTCTCTCTCTTTCTTTTATTCTTCCTTTCAGTCTTCCTCTCTGTCTCTTATTATCTCCACTCCCTCAGTTTCTCACTCCCATTTTCCTGTGTATGCCACTCTCTCTCTTCTTTTCTTCTTTTCAGTCTCGCTCTCTGTCTCTCTGCTTTCTCTCCTTTCAATCTGTCCCCAACTCCATGTCTCTCTCTTTCTCTCTCTCCACTCCTTATCTGCCTGGTTCTCCCTTTGCCTACTCTTTCAATCTTTCTCTTTTGGTCTCATTTTCTGCAGTCCCTCAATTTTTCTCTCTCATTTTACCTCATGATTGTCACTCTCTCTCTCTTCTTCTTTTCCATCTCTCTCTCTCTCTACTTTCTCTCCACCCAATCTTGTTTCTTTGACTTTCCTCTCCAATCTCTGTGACTCTTTAATTTGACTCTGTTCTCTCTCTCCTTTCCCTTCTCTCTTGTTCTTCTCTTGTTCTTCACTGTCTTATTCTTCATACTTAGTAAGAGAATATGCGTGGTAATGATTATAGATGACACACAAGCTTGCCAAGATTGTAGCCGTGACCTCATTTCCTTGTGTTACCCCATGTTCTCTCTCACTAACACACTCTCATTCATACTTCAACACTGGAGGCAGGATGGGCGAAGTGTCTTGCCCAAAGACACAAGAATCCCGTACGCACCCATGCTCGACAGCTACTGCATCCCCCCTATGACCGTCTCCCATCCAAGTACTAATTGTCCCCAACCAAATCGGGTATTGACAAAGCCTAAAGAAAGGTTTAGGAGCCAGTGATCAATACAAGCATTCAGGAGTTTGATTTTTAGCACAAAAAAGGTGAGTGTGACGAACTGAAAAACTGTTGTCGAATGCCCTCTAGCTTGTGACTGTAATGTTATTGGAGAGGGACTTGTTTCCCACCACAAATCAGCTCACCTGCTGTAATTCAGGCTAAGTAAGTTTTTATGGTCAGGTTGTGTTAAAACAAGGTTGTGTTTAGACAAGTAAGATCCTTTATGACCCTATATGCGGCACAAATGTTTTTACACTCCATGACTCTGTCTCATATGGAGTACTGCATAACCATATGGACACAACACTCAAACCAGTCGAATCACTTTTTCAAAAAGTTGTGAAAATATTAGACAAGAAACCATTCTCAGTCCACCACTGCACAATTTTAGACAAGTACAACTTGCTCAAATTTAATAATTTTGCACATTTTAAATACGGTTGTTTTATATATAAAGTTTTACATGGACTTGCTCCTCCTCCGCTGCAGGATTTTATCAAAACAAAGACTGTCAGTGGGATGGGAACTAGGGCCATGGCCCAGGGGAACCGTGAGGTCCTGCACAGACGCACTACATTTGCACAAACTGTGCTCTCAGTCAGAGGCTCTAAGTTCTGGAACTCTCTCCCATCATCAATAAGAGAGACTCCAACACTGGACACTTTAAATCATACTTGAAACAGTGGCTAAAGGAAAACCAGACTTGTGGACACTTTTAATGTTGGTGTTATTGTCAGCCGTCATTGTTTTTATTGTTTTTGCTGTGGTGTCACCTGCCCAGGGACTGCAATGTAAATTAGCATTTTTGCTATAATCTGGCATATTTACACTGCAATGCTGCAGATGTTCATTAATATGCACGGTCCCTATTAAATAAATAAATAAAAACTTCAGAGAGAGCAGTGCCTCTAGTTAGCTCTAATCTTCATTCAGCCATTTATTTATTGCACTTTTTCCCCAAAACAATTACCTGGCCAGCCAAATGATATCTCTCTGTATTTCCTATACAGAGCGATACCATCTGGACACCCTCGCTTCACTCTCGCTCCTCCGGGTACAAACGGACTCCGCGATTCTGATTCGTTCAAAGATGGTGACGTCAGTGCACCCGCCTTTGCCCGCAATGTCACTCTTAGGCAGCGGAAGTTCCTCCTCAGTTTTGAATCAAGATGGCGCAATCTCTGATTGGTTCACTTAGCTGTCTGTCTAAGCGCAACAGCAGCGCATTCTGTGGATCAAGCGTTACCAGACTCATCTGCTGGAACAGCGATGAGTCATGGATTCTTCCAGGCAACCAAAACAATATTATACATTTACTTTGCTGGTATTAAGGTTATGAGGTATAAAGGTTGTAATATTTTTATGTAGCATATACTGTACTCATGGACTGTAAATGGACAAAGCCAACCCACTAGCCCAATAGGAAGTGAACATGGGAGCGCTTCTGGCTCCACTGACTCTGGCTCCAATTGACTTTACATTGAAAGATTGACACCTCTCTCTGTAACTGCTGCTGTGAGCGTCGTCTTGACATGATTCTGGTGGTTTTTATTTCGCCATTTTGTCTGTAAATAAATTACTCTTCCAATGTTTAAAGGTGCATTGTGTAACTTTTCTGGTGGAAGGTCTGTCACCTCCTTGTTTCTATGGATATGTCATTGCTCTGCCAGAAATGTTTCACAATATGACATGAAACAGATCGACCTTATATGTACAGGTGGTACACACACTAGCTCAAAAATACCTAGAAAAACAATTTTTGACTGTGAGCGGCATCGCCTCTCCACAGATCTGATCTGTAACTTGGTTTGGTCTCCATGACGATCAAAAGGTTTAATGCCATACTGTGAAACATTCCAGCAATGACACTTCACTGGAGAAGAGCATTTGACAGAAAATTAAAAAAAAAACAGAAAATAAAAGTTACACAACGCACATTTAACTCTGCTCTAAATTCGTTCCTATAACTGCTGGCCTCATGAGCTTCATTTGACTGGAGCTGAACGCTATGGTTGACGTTACGCTCCCTTCGTCCATTTCTTGATGTAGTCTATGATCGTGCTTTCCTCCCTTCGCCCTCTCTGCGTGCGTAGGTGTTTATATTTCTGTTTTTCACTTTACTTAAATTTATTTCGTTTAATAAGAATTTGATATGACCTTTTTTATATATATATTTTATTCTTTCTTATTGCAATATCATGTGATGTGTGAGCTACTGTGTCCAAGTAATTTCCCTTGTGGATCAATAGTTTGTCTAAGTCTAAGTCATGTGAGTAGCTCTACGGTGTGATCGATGTGGGACCCAGGTCTGGTTTGTCCCGTCAGGAGCCGGAGCCAGAGACAGAGGGAGGTGCGACCCTGGCGTCTGGATCCTGACACCTGACACAGCCTGATATCAACACTTCTACAAATGGTGTGTCATTGATTAACCACCAGAATGGCCTTGGTTGATTTCTTGTTTCTATGGATGCGTCATTGCTTTGCTTGGAATGTTCCACAGTATGACATTAAAACAGCTCTACCTGATGTGGTTTTATTGCTCAAAAATACCTAGAAAAACTGACTCTGACTATGAGCAGGGTTGTCACTCCACAGATCTGACCTGTAACTTGGTCTGGTTTGAGCTCCATGATGATAGAAAGAATTAATGCCATATTGCGAAGCATTCCAGACAAAGAATAACATCTCCATGGAGAAAAGGATTTGATGGACCCTCCACCAGTAAATAATAATAATAATAATAGTGACTAGTCGACTACTAAAATAATATTTAGCTGCAGCCAACTGAATACTGCTTGTTAAAAGTGCATTGTGTAACTTCTGGAAATATTATTACTTTGTCTGGAATGTTTCGCTTTATGGCATTAAACCTTTCTGTCGTCATGGAGACCAAACCAGACCAAGTTACAAGTCAGATCTGTGGAAAGGCGACCCTGCTCACAGTCAGAATGCCTGTTTTTCTAGATATTCAGGTTAGGTTGCTTTATTCTTACCTGCAGGTACATTTATTTTTGAGATTTGAGAGGCCGGTCCCATATTTCACATTTCATTCATCCCCACTATACACAATAAACATATACAAAAACACAGTTACAAATAAAGTGTTACAGTGCTCCAGTGCAGAATGGTTTTGTTCCATAAATAATTAATTCATCCAACATGCTTGGCTAGAAATCACAATAAATATTAAATATATAAAAACATGATTTTCCAAGACAAGGTACTAACATCCATAGATAATAGATTACAATAACAGTTGGAACAAAGCTCCTTTTAAAATGATTCATTCTAGATCTTGGGACTAAAAGCCTCTGACCAGAGCGAAGAAGCTGAAACTCTGAGTTTAGAGCAGGGGTGTCAAACTCATTTTGGTCCGGGGGCCGTATCCAACCTACTTTGATCCCAAAGGGGCCGGATCAGAAAACTCATGGCAAATATACCCCAAAAATAGCAATAAGTCCAAATATTTGTGCAGAGAAATGCAAATCTATTACAGAAGTCTATATTTGATGAACTAACAACAACTAAATATTATGAACAACCTGAAACTTTAAGAAAAATGCAATTTCAACACAAGCGTACAGGTTTCCCATTCACCTCCGTGAACAAATGGGAATTAGTCCATTTTTCTTGGAAAATCCTGCACACCTGCACCACTTTTCTCATTTTGGACATTTTGTTGATGAGGGTGTCACGGACAACAGTCAAAACGATGGTCCTTTAAGAGCATTTGGAAAAAGAAAATAACCAATAATTTAATGGAAAATTTAAATATAATTAAAATACTTTAATAAATCAGCCATGGGCCAGATTAAAGGTCTTGGAGGGCTGCATGTTTGACACCCCTGGTTTAGAGGATGCTGCACGTCTTTTATGAGCTATAAAACCACCTGCAATTGAATAAATGTAAGGTAGAGCTGTTTAATGTCACACTGTGGAACATTCCAGGCAGAGCAATGACGTATCCATAGAAACAAGCAAGTGACGGACCATCCACCCGAAAAGTTACAGAACCTTTAAGACAAGAGAAGAGATACGATGAGTCCCTTCACCCATGCCCGGGTTTAAGAGTCAGAGAGCACACAGGTTATCAGCATGGCCTCAGCCTTTAATCCCAGAGTGATTTGTGACAGAGAACACGCCTCAGGACCACGGGCCACACAAACACTCACATTAAAGCTCCGGGTTTGAAAAAAAAACAACAATTCTTATTCTCATTTTATTAAACAGTACTTAAAGGTGCATTGTGTAACTTTTATTGCTTTGTCTGGAATGTTTCACAGTATGGCATTAAACCTTTTTATCTTCATGGAGGTCAAACCAGACCAAGTCACAGGTCAGATCTGTGGAGAGGCGACCCCGCTCACAGTGAGAATGTCTGTTTTTCTAGGTATTTTTGAGCTATAAAACCACCTGTAATTGAATAAATGTAAGGCAGAGCTGTTTAATGTCACACTATGGAACATTACAGACAGAGCAGTGACATATCTATCGAAAAAAAGCAGGTGACAGACCCTCCACCAGAAAAGTTACACATTGCATCTTTAATAAGAATGTTTACTGTGAATATAGTGTTTACACAGGGCTCGCACCACATCCACACTGGGAATGGGAACTAAACCTCAGGATGAAACAAGAACTGCAATAGGACCAATACTGGAATGTAACGAAGTACAAAAGTAAAAGTACTGCACTGTAGAGGGAGTATTTTACTTCTATGAGGTATTGATTTCTGATCTGCTCCCTTGCCCTACCCTTCCATTTGTCACCAAAGAAAAAAAAAACACTGTATGTTACCTGTCCAATTGTTTTCTGTCATAACATGTTGTGAATAATTGTCATTGATTGTAATTGCGTCTTTTCCACTCTGTATCTCCGCGTCGCTCTATCACTGTCCTGCCTGGAAATGAAATAAACATGGTTTTTCGACAATAAAGCAAACTATGAACTATTAACTGCTAACACATAACATATTTAGATCACCATTTTGCCTTTTTTGTTCTGAAAATGATATATTCGCCAAAAACAACGTATTAACATGTTTTATAAGTTTCTTGTAAGCAGGGTGGCCTCTCCTCAGACCTGACCTGTAACTTGGTCTGGTTTGGTCTCCATGAAGATAGAAAGGTTTAATGCCATACTGCGAAAGATTCCAGACAAAGCAATTACATTTCCACACACCCCTCCTTGAGAGCGCTATCACGACACAATCAGCGTGCACCCGCTAATGAAACTACCGCACATCACACCCAGTTTGTCAAGTTGTAGTCGACAGTTTTGTATGATATTTTGAGCATTGGACAGAATCTTACAGCTAACCGTAAGGACAGTTTGAAGAGATCGCTAGATTACTCAAACATGCATGGATGAGATCTTTGACGAGGGAATGTTATAAAACAAGTTAAAAAAAAAAAAAGCATAATACTTTACATAATACCCCCCTCTTTGCGTCACTAAAGTACATTTTACAGTCTATACTTCACTTTTACCTCACGACACTTGATAGCCGGAATCTTTCTACTCCACATTTAAAACAGGACTAAAAAGAAGAAAATCTATTTCTTTTGGTTCCAGAACGCCGAGGGTTATTTTCCTCCTTAGGATGGTTGAGATGGAGTCCAAATGCAAACAAAAACATTATAAAAATAACTACAATATGTAATGAAATCAATGTGCATCTCTTGGATGAAAATTCAGCACAGTTCTTTATTCAGAGGTCTTAAATAGTTGTCAGCATCTGTGAGGTACTTTTAGTTTTGGGTTATTGGGTATTGTAATGTGATACTTTTATTTAAAGAGAAGAAGAACCACCAACTGAGAAAGAATTATCAGAGGAGCCGCCCACACCATGAGCAGTGAAGGACTTGTTCAGAAAGCGGACAGTTAAAAGACTCATGTTTATGGAAGGCAGGGGCTGATTAATCACAGGATTTAGTTGAGCTTTAGGGAGAGATCTGAGACTATTGGTGTTAACAGTCGAACTGTAGGAGCCAGATGTGAAGAAGTCCCAAGCGACTGTACTTGAGGACTTCAAATGGTGAGGAGGAAGTCGTCTAGAAACTATGCAGTGTTTGTTTGAACTACGGACTGTTGAGTGAAAAAAGTTGTCCTTGGGTTGCTCTTTTTGCTTCAGTCTGAGCTCATTTTTGCCTAAGTAAACTACTCCTACTACTACCACCACTACTGCCACTACTACTACTACTACTGTTGAAACTGATGGGTGATGGTACAGCGAGTTTATGATGTTCTTTGCCAGAGCATTTGGGTGGATTTAAATCAAGTCGATGTTGAGGTAAGCAGAGGTTTGGCTAAAGGTTGTGACCAGTTCACCAGTTCTTTTTAGGTTCTTTGTGGGTTCTTGGTGGGTTAAAAGATTAGAACCTGTCCATCCAGTGGTTAAAAACAGGGATGAAAGTGGCCAATTATGAAAAAAGCGGAAAGCTTTAAGCGTTAAGTGAGGCACGGGCAGGTAGGATGAGGTATAGGATGTTTTATAAAGTTTAACCTGTGTACACGCAATGGTACACGCTGTTGCAAGAGCTGCGCTCGTTCGGTCCGCGGCTCCAGACACGGGCTCGCGCGGCCCACATTTTAATACAAAGTTTAATACGAGATACACGTACTTTTGATCCGAATATGGGACGATTTTGTTTTTCAAGGGACGGTTGGCGACCCTAAACACAACTATACATATATATACACCCAAAATCTTTCTCAACGAATTTGCACAGATATTAAAAAAAAAAAAAATTACCCCATGGCTGAAAAAAAAAAGCGGAGATCCGCTAAAAAACGGAACTCTTTCATCCCTGTAAAAAACAATAATCCAGATAAAAACAGAGTTAAGAACTGCCTAAGAAAAACTAAAACTCAGAAAAAGTGTCCTTAAAAGATCCGCTACGGTGCATTGACCCCTCTGATCACCACCAAAATCAGTGTGCATCCACTAATGAATCTACCGCACATTGCATCAGGTTTGTGAAGTTATAGTGTATAGTTTTGTATCACGTTTTTGTATTTTTATGGAGAATTGTCATGTGGGAGCGTGGGTGACATAACCTTATGGGCTGAGCATTGGACAGCAGAGGGTTCGCATGGATGACGTCTAAAACCTCTTCAGGCATGTTTATGATGAGGGAGCAACATCAACATGGGAGAAAAAGTTTGCATTGTACTCCCTTTTTGTGTTTTTTGTCTCCTGTATCTGTACGTATACTTAAATAACACAATTGAGTACTTCTTCCACCAATGCATAGGGTTAAATCAAGTCTATTTCTGGTCTAAACAGGCTCAAACCACGACCAAACTAGGCCATATAGTGTGTAGCCTCAACATTCCCTATGACTATGTATATGAATTCTGGTTTAAATTTGCCATTCTTAAGTTAAGTGTATGTCATTCCTAATCCATTTGTTGCTAATAGGTTTACGGCAATCAGATTTTCTAATACAGAGTTACATCATTTCTGTTTTACATGCAAAGTAATAATAATGGCTGGTGTAAGATGAATTCCAGATGGGTAAGTATCATGAATGCACCTTCTTTCAATTCCATCCATTTTTATATTACTCATTTGCCCTGGAGAACTACTACCAAAATACGTGTCGATACCAGACGCAAATCAAAGTGAAAGTAAGTATCCCCCTGCTGGAGTCCTACACTGAAAGCGCTATATATCCTCAGTGCACAGGTGGGGAGTTATCACTTATATTGAATTAAGACATTAAGAAATTGTACTTTTTTATACACTGAAACATTCCAGACAGTGTAATCACATTTCCATGGAGAAGAGCATTTGACAGACGCTTTGTCACTCCCCCTTCAGAGCGCTATTACAACACAATCAGCACCCTGTTAATGAAACTACTGCATGTCACATGGGAGAGTAACGGTTTCCAAATCTCTCGATACATATTGGATATTTCCACAGTTTGCATCTCACGGTTCGAGATTTATTGGGATATTTTGTGGAGGCTAACAAATTGCGAATATTCTACTTTTTCCCTTTTAAAATGCCTTGACAGTCCTTTTCTTTGTTATAACCCAAAGAATTGTGATTTAAATGTGCTTATAACAGTTATTTCGTCATGTCAAGTCTGCACTGAGACGGGGCAAAGGATCATGGTCTATGTAGTTCCCTCTGTTTTTTTTAGCCGTTGTTGCATCATAACTATTAATTTAACCAAATAAACTAATAATTTGATATATTGTGATGGCCCATGATATTATTGTGAGACTTTTGACAATAAGATTAGTAAAAGTTTTGGTATCTCTTCCCACTGTGAGTAAGTCTGCAAGTGACAAAAGCTATATGTCGAAAATATGAAATGATTTAAACATTTATATTTCTTGCAGCTTTTCTTCAGATGATATATTCTCTCTTTTTTGTGTCTTTTAAAAACACCAGATTTTGTGCATTATTTTTCAATATTTTGTCCTTAACTATAAATCAGATGTTACTTCCCCACAGTTAGTCTTTAAAGATGCACTGTGTAACTTTTCGGTTGGGGTCCGTCACCTGCTTGTTTCTATGGATACGTCATTGCTCTGCCTGGAATGTTCCACTGTATGGCATTAAACAGCTTTACTTTACACTTATTCGATTACAGGTGGTTTTAGAGCTCAAAAGACCTAGAAAAACAGACATTCTGACTGGGAGCGGGGTCGCCTCGACATAGATCTGACCTGTAACTTGGTCTGCTCTCCATGAAGATAGAAAGGTTTAATGTCATACTGTGAAACATTCCAAACAAAGGAAGAACATCTCCACGGAGAAAAACATTTGACGGACCCTCCACCAGAAAAGTTACACAATGCACCTTAAAAGGATAGTGCGTTGTTTTTTTTTTTAAATGTTAATCTGTATGGTTTTCCTTCTAAAAGTTTCGTGCAGTAACATCGACTTACCCATGACAGCGTGCTCTGGTCCCGGTTTTCCTCCAGTAACGTAGCTCGTGAACGTAGTTCCGGTAAGTTAGCCAGGACAGTTAATAAAGCTTGTTTTTCTTCTCAAAACAACATTTGTCCGAAAGGTGATATATTTGCGTCCCAAACAGTTGCCCACGAAAAATCCAGCATCGTATTTCGCATTCGCATATTTTCTCTCTAGATTCGTATCAATGCGCCCACGTTAGCTCTATTAGCCTGTTCACTTGTAAACATCCGCTTATGGCAGACCGCATCCGTCATTCACTTCCGCTAAAGGTTAACAGTAACAGTTAAGTAATAGGCGCGCAGTGATACGAATCGAGACAAAATATGCAAATGGGAAAATACGCTGCTGGATTTTTCGTGGACAACTGTTTGGGACGCAAATATATCACCTTTCGGACAAATGTTGTTTTGAGAAGAAAAACAAGCTTTATTAACTGTCCTGGCTAACTTACCAGAACCACGTTCACGAGTTACGTTACCGGAGGAGAACCGGGACCAGAGCACGCTGTCATGGCTAAGTCAGTGTTACCGCACAAAACTTTTAGAAGGAAACCCATACAGATTAACATAAAAAAAAACAACAACAACGCACTATCCCTTTAAACTCTTACTTTTCTTGGACCACTGATTTGTACTTCTGCTTCAGTAATAAAAATGTGAAGTAATCAAAACTGCACTCAAAGTACTACAACTGCACTCCAAAATCTTCAGTTAGCTCACTACTAAATCCTTATAACCTAAATAAAATAATTACGCTCATACCAATTTTAGCCTAAGACACCAGTGACTGATTAATGGACTGAGTGCAGAGCTTCAGACCAGGAGCCAAAAACCACAAGAGAAGACGTCACACAGCCCAGACGAGAGGAGGAAGAGGAGGAAAAAGAAGAAGAAGAAGAAGAAGAAGTGAACTTTATTGATCTCACACTGGAGAAATTCTTCTCTGCATTTTAACCCATCCTATATATACATATACATATATTAGGAGCAGTGGGCAGCACACACATTAGGGCGCCCGGGGACCATCTCCATGATCTTCTTGCTTCGGTTTGGTCAGGACCAAAGCTGGAGTACCTATGGTGCATGTTTTTTTGGGTTGGTGGGGGGAAACCGGAGTGCCCGGAGGAAACCCACCCAGACACGGGGAGAACATGCAAACTCCACACAGAAAGAGGAAGAGGGGGAGAGAGGAGGAGGAAGAGGAGGTGAAAGAATAGGAGGAGGAGGAGGAAGAAGAGGACAAGGAGGCAGAAGAGGAAGAATAGGAGGAGGAAGAAGAGCTAACATCAAAAGTTCAAAGTTCAAAGTCAGCTTTATTGTCAATTCTGCCATATGTGTTCAACATACAGTGAATCGAAATTTTGTTTCTCTCTGGCCAGGTAGTGCAAAAAGACAGTGTACAAAATACAATATGAAGACAAAACACAACAAAAAACTATCTAAGACAGAGATCTAAGTTAAAACTAAAGTCTACGGTCTAAAATCTTAAAACAGTGCAACATAATAAATAAACTATACTATATACAGATTTCCAAAGTGTGCAGTGTGCATCAAAAATGTGCAATGGAAGATACAGCAGTGACTTGGTCATGTGCAGTAGAATGTGCATTGGAGTTAAGATAAAATAAAAATAAATGTGCAACAGTAGTAATTCTAGTGCAGTAACAGGAGTAAACAACAGTACTAAAATTCCAGTAGTCAATGTGCAATAACAGTAGTAAACAACAGTGCAACGGGGGTAAAATTCAATAACAGGAGTAAACAACAGTACTAAAAATTCCAGTAGTAAATGTAAGTGTGCAATAACAGTAGTAAACAACAGTGCAACAGGAGTAAAATCCAGTAATAAATGTAAATGTGCAACAGTGCAACAGTAGTCCTTAGCAGCATTTTTTTTTTTTTTTTTTTTATTTAAAGGGACAGTGTGTAGGATTCGTGGCGCATAGGTGGTTACTAGCTATTCCACTTCCTCTTTTGGCTACGGCAGACCTCGAGGGTCACCCGGACGTGACGTACCGCCGACATCGCGCGTGCCCGCGCACGAACCGCGCACCGCTGTATACATAAAACGGTCCCCCGTTCACTTTTTTTTTTTCTTTTCGCATGAAAACACACAATCTCGATCATGATTCATGACAATCTACACATCAAATGAAACCTTACAGTCTCCTCTTTTTGACTATGCAATTCATTTCCCTGCAAAACAATCACTCCCCGAGCACATGGGGCTTTTATACAGAAAAGCACAAAACTTAGCTTACTTAGCTTACCTTTGAAGGCTTTGCACAGGTCAAACTCTGTATTTCATCATAAACTTGGTCTCAATCTGTCCATAAGGATCCAGCGAATAAAATCCAGTAAAACAATTTAGTCCAAAATACGTGTTATATCCATTACGATGTGTGATCCGGCAGCATGCTCCCCCTCCCCCTCCCCTTCCCCTTCTCTCCTTCGCTCCTGGCTGCATATGAGAGCAGAGGAGCGAAGGAGAGAGAGAGAGAGGAAGGGAGCCATCTGCAGCGCGGCTAAGCAGCTGTTAGCCGGAGCCGAGGCAAAGGATGAGCCCAAATGTCCTTCTGCGGCTCTCGTATTCAAAATGGCTGCCTCTATATGGGGAAGATCCCCCTTTTATGTGACTATATCTAAGTCCAAAAGAATACTTTGATTTCATGATGGAAGTGAAAAGGCTTGGAAAACAATGTATTTTTGAATGGGTATCTTCAATTTCAGTAATTAACAGGTAAAAATCTTACACACTGTCCCTTTAAAGTGTCTAGAGTGATAGGTCTTTTTATGGAATACAGGTTATGCCAATATGGGGGGTGGGGGGTGGGAGATGGGTAAGGTGGGAGTTCGGGTGTGAGTTCGGGTGTGAGTTCAGCCTCCTGACAGCCTGGTGGATGAAGCTGTTTGAAAGCCTGGTGGAGTGGGCCCGGAGACTCCGGTACCTTCTCCCCGAGGGCAGGAGGCTGAACAGGCT
This sequence comes from Paratrypauchen microcephalus, assembly GCA_036785185.1. NCBI lineage: Eukaryota > Metazoa > Chordata > Actinopteri > Gobiiformes > Gobiidae > Paratrypauchen > Paratrypauchen microcephalus. The sequence goes on from JAVJIX010000041.1 coordinate 5,594,895, forward strand.
ATGTGCGGGGTGGCTCGGGTCACCCACAATGCTGGACGCTCTGCGGGTGAGCCGGGTGTTAAAAATGTCTAGGAGGGAGGGGAGAGAGACACCAGCGATCCTCCCAGCTGCATTCACTATGCGCTGCAGAGCTTTCCTGTTCTGTTCAGTGCAGCTCCCGTACCACACAGTGATGCAGCTGGTCAGGACGCTCTCAATGGTGCCTCGGTAGAAGGTGGTCATAATGGGTGGAGGGGCTCAGCTCTCCTCAGTTTGCGGAGGAAATAGAGGCGCTTCTGAGCCCTCTTTGCCAGTGATACAGTATTCACTGTCCAGGAGAGGTCCTCACTGATGTGCACCCCCAGGAATTTGGTGCTGCTCACCCTCTCTACAGCAGCACCATTGATGGACAGTGGGGGGGTGCTGGGTGGGGCCTCTCCGGAAGTCAACAACAATCTCCTTGGTCTTTTCAACATTAAGAAGGAGATTGTTATTGCTGCACCACTGGGTCAGAAGGCTCACCTCACTCCTGTAGTTTGTCTCATCGTTATTAGAGATGAGACCCACCACAGTCGTATCGTCCGCAAACTTCACTATGTGATTGGTGCTGAACGCTGGTGAGCAGTCGTGGGTCAGCAGAGTGAAGAGCATCGGACTGAGCACACAGCCCTGGGGGCTCCTGTGCTCAGTCTAATGCAGCTTGAGGTGTTTCTGCCGACCCGCACTGCCTGTGGCCTCTCACTGAGGAAGTCCAGCAGCCAATCACACAGTGAGGTCTGAAGCCCCAGGTGGTCTAGTTTGATAATGAGCTGCTGTGGGATTATAGTGTTGAATGCTGAACTGAAATCTATGAACAGCATTCTCACATATGAGTCTTTATTGTCTAGGTGGGTGAGAGCCGGGTGAAGTGCAGAACAGATTGCATCCTCGGTAGAGCGGTTGGCCCGGTATGCAAACTGGTATGGGTCTACCGTCCGGGGGAGGATGGATTTGATGTGTGCCATGACTAGCCGTTCAAAGCACTTCATGATGATGGGGGTCAGTGCAACAGGGCGATAGTCATTAAAAGTGGCCGGAGTGGGCTTCTTTGGCACGGGAACGATGGTAGTGGTTTTGAAGCAGGAGGGAACGACAGCCTGGCTCAGAGAAGCATTAAAGATGTCTGTGAAGACATCCTTGAGCTCCTCTGCACAGTCTTTCAACACACGACCAGGAATGTTGTCCGGGCCTGCAGCCTTGCGGGGTGTTGATCCTGGAGAGTGTCCTCTTCACGCTGGCTGCAGACACACACAGGGGCTGGTCGTGGGGAGGTGGTGGAGTTTTTTGGGGCCGGGTGTCATTTCCTGCCTCAAACCGTGCAAAGAAGCTGTTGAGGCATACGTGAACATTCGCACAGACAGTGGCTCGCAGTGCTTTTCTGCATCACTCGAGGAAAAACTAAAACTAAAACAACACTACCCAAAGAGGAAGAGGGGGATAGAGGAGGAAGAGGAGGAAGACTAGGACGAGAAGGAGGAAGAAGAGGAGGAAATGAAGGAGGAGGAAGCAAAGGTGGTATATATTATGCAAATTTGACATTTATGAGCTTTTCACCATTTGATAGTTTTGCAATCATCATCATCCCGAGAGCAGAATACTGTTTCGTTCACATGTGTAACTCATTCTGTTTCTGAGCTCATCTTTGCAGGAAAAAAACTCAGTCAATAGAAATCCAGACGTGTCCTCCATGCTTTTGAATTCCATACATTTTGTCAGACGAGTTATGATCCATGTAAAATGCCTTCGCAATAAAATAAAGCATATGACGAATGGTTAGCGCCATGTTAGCTAACCTAAGTATTTTTGCTTATTTTTTTTTAATGAAGTTTCCATTATAAAACATAAAAAAATAAATGGCCAAAATAAAACATGACGTCCAATATAATAATCTGTTGATCTGGGGTTCTGCGCTTGTTTGAGCATTGAGATACTAAATGTCTCACCCCACTCTTCACTCCCATTTCATACTTATATTTACTGTATGGAGATGTTGCTGCTTTGCCTAGAATGTTCCACAGTATGGCTCCATATATCTCCATGCAGGTTGTGCCACAAGGCCAATTTACATATCAGATTTGTGGAAAGGTGATGCCACTCGCAGTAGAGATTGCAAGGTATTTTTGTGCAATAAACAAACACATCAATCTATAACAGGGGTGCCCAACCAGTCGATCGCAGGCAGAGTGTCAGTCGATCATGTATGGCTACGTTCAGACTGCAGGGCTTAATGCTCAATTCCGATTTTTTTGTGAGGTCATTCACATTTCCAATTAAATGCGACTTGTATGTGATCTCCACTGTGAACTTTAAATGCCCCAAAAGTGTCCTGCATGCGCCTTGGAGGACATGACGAGGTCAAATGCAGCGAGCGTGCTCAATGTTTACAGAAGTAGCCTAAAGTTGCTGTCGTACCGGAGACAAAATATGTACAGCTTATTTGTTTTAAGGAGGAGACGGACAAGGTTTTTGGTCGCGGCGTTTTGTGGGGCAGCGGCAGCAACGTCTGCAGAAAGGAACGTGTTGGTGCGGCGTTGCAGCCAAGAGTGGTGGGATTGCTACGTACTTCGCCGCTTCACTGACACGGAGTTCATATACTATTTTCGCATGACGAGAAGAACGTTTGTCTACATTTGTGAGCGCCTACTTGTACCACTCTCACTGGAGGAAACAAGCCCAGGTCGGATGAACGCGACCTGGATGTTCAGACTGAAGTCGCATGCCAAAAGATCGGATATGTATCGGTTTGAGGACCACATATCTTGGGCTACGTTCACACTGCAGTTTGAAGTGACCCAAATCCGATTTTTTCACCCCTATGCGACTTTAAAAATAATCTCACGCCAAAAGCCCATATTTGCCATGTCGAACAGGTCATTCTAAAATGATCTAGAATGCCGGAAATCACATCTAACACCCCCCCAGACCCCCACCTCTTGGTAGATCTCGGCACACCATCAACCTCAAAAATAGATCCCGGTTAAAAAAAAGGTTAAGCACCCCTGATCTATAACTTTTTAACCAAAAATTGACTCTTATTTGGCCTGGAGGGGTAGGGCTTCCTCCTGCTTGTCTCCATGGAAATGTTGTTCCTTTGGTTATAACATTCCACACCATCTCCATGGGGTATGTTCCCAAGTATGTCCATGGAATCCCAGCACGTTATGCAGTGTTGCTTGCTTTAACGGACGATAGATACATACTTTTAATACCATGCTGTGAAACATTCCAAACAAAGCAATAACATTCTCATGGAGACAAGCAGGTGTGTACCGTCCACCAGCAGCCTTGGACCGTTAACAACAGTAGATGGCTCGAAGCTCTACTGTTGTCTCTCATGGACAGGCTGTCATCTGTGCTCTGGTCTGGAGCGTGACTGGAGGGGCCGGTAAACAGTGAGGGCATGACAGAGTGAGCTGTGAGCCAAACCCGCGATGAGCTGAGCCAAACGCAGCAGTGAACTCTGTTTGGAAACAAGAACCAAGAGAAACAGCGGAGATGCACTGCTCCCAGGATCCACGCCCAGGCCAGCAGAGGCTCACAGGAAGTCCAGCAGACGCATGTGAGATTGGGTCCTCTTTTATATCAGTGCATTAGCATAAATCCATCAGGAGCAGACAGTTGCCTCACGCAGGCGTCTGAGCATTTCCATATTGTTTTACACTTGTTGGACTGATACAAAGTCTTTCCACAGCAGATGGCCAGCAAACACACTTTACATGAACTCTCTGTGATAAAAAGGCACAATAACAATCTAAGGCCAGATGATTCAAAGTCGTGCAGATGTTGGTTAGGACAGGAAATTTAGAGCTTTTGTCAAAATGAATAAATCTGATAAATAGCTGATTATTTGAAGTCTTTTTAGCTGTCTTAAAAGTGAACTATGAAACTTTTATCATGTAGGGCCTGCCACCTGCCTGTCTCCAGAGCTGTCGTTTCTTGGCATGGAAAGTTCACTGAAATTAAACTTAAAGGAAAAGTAATGTTTTTTTTACAATCTGAGCCTTATTTCGGTAATAAAACAAGTTGTTTTACTCACCCATAGCACTTTGGTGTCATATGGAGCACTTCCAGAGATGTTTTAGATTAGCGTTAGCCTAGGGCGACTTCTAGCCATAGCTCGGGGCATATAATATATTCCCCGAGCATGTAATATGCCCCGTGCGGGCTCCAAATAACACAAACTTTAGCACTTTTCAAATCATAGAAGCTCGATGTCTTAGTCTACGATTTCCTTTGAGTCAAAAGTGGCCTGTAATCCGAGATTTAGTCATAGTTTACAGCTTTACGTTTCATGTTTGGGTCCTGGGAGCTGAGAGCACAGTCCGCACATGCGCACTGGTGTCCTCATCTACTCGAAACTATGGCTAAATCTCGGATTACAGGCCACTTTTGACTAAACGAAATCGTAGACCAAGACATCGAGCTTCTATGATTTGAAAAGTGCTAAAGTTTGTGTTATTTGGAGACCGCAAACATGTGCCCCGAGAACTCACATTATGGAGATCGCAAATCTAAAACATCTCTGGAAGTGCTCCATATGACACCAAAGTGCTATGGGTGAGTAAAACAACTTGTTTTATTACCGAAATAAGGCTCAAATTGTAAAAAACGTTACTTTTCCTTTAAGTTATGGAGGTGACCCGCTCACAATAAGAATGCATGTTTTTGACTGTTTTAAAATATATTTTGTGATAAAATAGATAAATAAGTTTAAGGGTACATTCTAGGCATAGCAATAGCATGGACATAAGCAGATGTGTACTAGAATCTGCTGGAAATAATTTTCCGCACACAAAATCCTGCAAAACCTGCAAGTCTTATTTACACTTTGAGGTTAAAGAATATTTACAAATTGCAAATTTTGTTTGATGATGTTTGGGGCCTAGGCCTATATCAGGCAAAAAAATAAAAAATAAAAACAATCTCTGTTCATGATCTTGAGCTGCTCCTCCTCCTCCCACTTCAAGAAACTGATGTGAGATGTTCTCTTCTCATCACGGCATCTACAGACACATTACCCCATTCCTTATACAGTTTTTTGGTCTAAGCCTACGGCTGCACTCAAAGTCCACAATTACTGTGAATTAAATTATACACCAGGGCAGGCACACTGTATTGCGTTATGCAGATGACCCAAAAAATGTGAACCCAATCATATCAACTTACAATAAACAAGCAAGGAAGTGTTGATGACTTGTTCTCCACATCTGAATGGTCCTCATGTATCTGGGGTAGTAGTTATGACACAATAAAAGATGTCTATATGTGACACCAAGGTCCTGCCAAGGTAAGACAAAGGCGTGGGGGGTTTGGGGTCTTCACAAAAGACATTATGTGCAACACAGGAAGGTTTTTAAAAACCCAACTGCTCTAAGGTGGCAATAAAAGCCACATGACGCACGTACTTTGTTCCCAGTGTGCTATGTTTTAAAATATGTAATATGTTAAAGCTTTTAAGAATGTATTAATAAGTCTACTCTTTAATATTATGATGTGAATGTTGTATGTGAGCTGCTGAATGTGTGCTAATGTGTGTTTTTTATATTGTTGAATGTATAACCTGCATTGTATAATTTATTATTGTTCCTCAGGGACTGCAGATGGAAACTAGCTGTTTAGCTATAATCTGGTGGTTCCAATAATACAGCAAAGCAAGCGTGGAAAAGGACAACATAAATATTTTCCAAGACATCTGGGCTTTTTTTCCCCATTTTCCATTATTTTCCAAGTTTTTCAGAATTTCCAGGATGCAGGGGAACCCTGATATTGAATAAACAGCTCTTGAGGTCAAAATATGTCAGATAATCAGGAAGTGATTATCTGACTAGCATGCTAGTTGTTGTTAGCTTTAAAACTCAGTTCTGTGACAGCTGTGAAAAGTAATAATAAACCCATAATTAGGATGCTCTGAATGAAGGTAACTGCAGAAACCTTTGGCCACTGCAAACCATTTAAAGTGAACTAGTTCTGTCTTTCATGTTTTAAAAAAAAATTCAAATCTGGTACGCCTTTAGCTAACCGAGTATCCAGTCTCCTGTTTGCTCATTAAGTGAAAGAAGTACTAGAAGATTAGCCATTCTAAGTGGTGTGACATGTTTTGATTGTTGTAACCTGGTCCTGTTCCTGGGTGAAACCCGAGCTAAAGCTAAACAAAGCGTGGCCTGCGTATGAGCTGTTCTCGAGCTGAGAGCCCTAAAGCGGGTTATCAGCGCTGGAATCTAATGTTGCTAAAAGAGCAGGACTGGACCGGCCAGTGGTGATCCTGCCTCTGGTCTCTGTGAGGAATGCATGAAAGCAGATCTGGGCAGGGACACTCACACCAAGGCTTAGCTCTGCCAGGACAGCGTGGCCGGGCGCTAAGAGGCTAAGCTCACCTCAAATAAACATGAGCCACGCAAGAATGTGGCGGGAATAGTCTACACAAACACAATAGAACGCTCACTGTTCGACATTTGAACACATCAGAACATTGTAAAGGGTTTGATTTATTTCACTGCACTAAAACGGGTACAAATGGGCACTAAACTTCACCACGGCCTCTTGTATATAGCTGAGATATTTATATTTTATGACTTATTTCTATTTTATTTACACATAGATTTATATAATTATGTCTTTTTTGCTACTTATTTAGAATGTATCATTACCAGTTATGTTTTTTACTCTTTGTTATTATAATATATTGTAATGTGTGAGCTACTGATCAATAAAGTTTGTATAAGTCTAAACTTTTCTCTTGCACTGATTTGATTACAAGTTTCAGTTGCAACAATAAATCCCTTGCAAAACATTCCAGTCATAGCAGTGGCAGATAATTCATGGGTAATAATTCAGACAAAGGATTCTGTCCTGATTTGAAGGATGTGGCATCATAGACGTATAATTAGCAGACGTGGCGTTCGATGCTCATGTTATCATCCACTTAGCTACTCGGCTAGTCCACGAACAAGAGAGCCGGGCCTCTGTATTTTTTCCTATAGCCGTTAGCATTAGCCCATAAAAACTGTACTGCCGGGTTTGAGATGGCATCACAACAATCTGTTGGACAATATTATTTAATACAGATGGGCGGGTAAAATTAATAATGTTCAACTGCAGATTTCTGTTGTAATACGCCATTTTATTTATTTATGGTCTTGGGTCTAGTCTGGGTTTTGTCCACTGATCCAAAAGGTTGACGGTTCAAATCCCACTCTTGACATAAGAAACTGATCTTTCCACGGTGGCTGAGTGGCTCATGCTTCACAGCAAGAAGGTTCGGGTGACCCGGGCCTTTCTGTGTGGAGTTTGCATGTTCTCCCCATGTCTGGGCGGGTTTCCTCTGGGCACTCCGGTTTCCCCCACCAACCAAAACATGCACCATAGGTAAAATCCTCCAGCTTAGGGCCTGACCAAGCCTAAATAACAAAATCATGGGGATGGTCCCCGGGTCAAATGTAGAAACAACTTCTCCTGTGTGAGATCAATAAAAGTCAATCTTCTAATCCTTAACCACTGTAAGGCGCTTTGTGTTACATTTTTGTACGAAAAGCGCTTTATAAATATTGTTTGATTGATTGATCAGTGGTTGAGCGGTCAGATCCACTGACCCACAGGTTGGTTGGTACGATTCCAGCTCCCACATTCTGCCGTTGTACCCTTGGGCAAGACACTTAACCCACCTCGCCCCCAGTGTCTGCGTACACTGTTGTAAAGCACATTGGGTGCCTTGAAGGTAGAAGAAGAAGAAGTGACTTTATTGATCTCACACAGGAGAAATTCTTTTCTGCATTTAACCCATCCTGTTATTAGGAGCAGTGGGCAGCACATGACTGCACCTGGGGACCATCTCCATGATCTTCTTGCTTCAGTTTGGTCAGGACCTCAGGTGGAGGATTTTACCTATGGTGCATGTTTTGGGTTGCCTGGAAGAATCCATGACTCATCGCTGTACCAGCGAGTGAGTCTGGTAACACTTGGTCCAAAATGCGCTGCGGTTGCGCGTAGACAGACAGCTAAGTGAACCAATCAGAGATTGCGCCATCTTGATTCAAAACTGAGGCGGAACTTACGCTGCCTAAGAGTGACTTTGCGGGCAAAGGCGGGGGCACTGACGTCACCATCTTTGAACGAATCAGAATCGCGGAGTCCGTTTGTAACCGGAGGAGCGAGGGTGGATGGAGGGTGTCCAAATGGTATCGCGGTGTATAGGAAATACAGAGAGATATCATTTGGCTGGCCAGGTAATGTTTTGGGTTGATGGGGGAAACCGGAGTGCCCGGAGGAAACCCACCCAGACACGGGAAAAACATTCAAACTCCACACAGAACACACACAGGAAGGCCTGGGCGACCCGGGGATCGAACCCAAAACATTCTTGCTGTGAAGCGTGAGCGCTAGCCACTCAGCCACCGTGCCAAATTTACTTTTTGGAGTATAAGTAGTATAGGACTAAGTATATTTGTATTTTTTCCTCTTGTATAATTGATTTTTGTATACCGCCAAATATATCATATGTACTGTTTGTATAATTTTGACATCCCTAGTCATTCCCTGCCTTGGCATCTGTATATTTGACTATGTTAAATAAAAAAATATAAATAACTTTTGGATATTTCATGGCAAAGTACAATGTTATCAAAAGTAAAAACTGTCTCCTGCCCCATCTGAGAGAATGATATCATCACATTCTTGACTCTGAAAACCACCAACATTATGCATAATCCAGACCACATTTGCCTGAGTGTTGAGTGTGTAAACCTTTTGGAGTTTTATTTTAGATGTAAAACTGGCATTTTAGCTAAAGGCTAACCAACTTCCAGATGAAATTTCTGAGCATGTGTGCGTCTGGTAAAGCTCTGATGACACTAACGCTCCTCTTTTACGTGTGACTGTGAGGCCAGCAGATACATGACAGAAATATCATGAAATAAACACTTTAATCTGGGGATTGGCTTCACCGTTCGCTTGCATCTGATGGAGATGTGTGATGTAGAGATAGAAAATGTTGTGTCTAAGAATATCTATGTTTGGCATGGCATGGTCCTCCGTTGATAAAGCAATAACAAAATTCAAATCCAAATATGAAATCAATGGGGAAAGGTCCTCACAAAATCCTTTGAATCAGAAAGGAACCATTTGCTGAAACTCATGAATACAGAGAAGTACGAGTGTGCAAAAATACTGACATATCGATACATCGGATTGTTTAATTTGAGGTTACAGTATTGATATCGTGGACAACTGTGTTACATTTTCACTGTTTTGATGAGTACAGTGGATGTTTTTCATATTAACTTTGTATAAACTTAATGGTTTATAATTAAGACTTAGTATCACAGCCTTAATTTGAAATACATCATACCAAATTGTACTGAATCGAAAGCGCACTGTATCAAAAAACATGGCCTATGTTTCGAGGTATGTTTTATATCGGCAACTTCTTCATGATACCCCGGACACAGTGCCCCTTTACTATAGCAAGAGCCTCGTCTCCAACATAATCATCAGGTTCGACGTTTATAGCCTTTTTTCCTTTTGGATATTTCGCATTCCGATCCCAATGGGAGTATGACCTCATCACATTCTCCCGTCTGAAACACCAGATGTAAAGGCTGAGGTGTCGAGGTAGAAATGATTGTCCCAGTGAAATCTGAATTTATCCCCTGCATTTGACCCATCCTTCACTGTCTCTGGGGCACCCTGTCAGGAACACCCGCTCCACAAAGCCCGGGGACCCTAGTTTATGGTAGGGAGTATCTAGCTGGAGAATTTGCCTTTTGTTTTAAATTGATGAGGGAGGAAAATAATACAGCCAGACCAGATTATGAATTACACACACAGACAGGCCACACACTAGGCATGGGACGATATAGACATTTGGGGAAACACATCCTCAACTGCCCAGAGTAGAATGCAGGGACTAGCTTAATTTAAGAACCGTCCCCAAGCGTTTGTCCAGTGTGAATGCAAACAAACCGTGCCCAGGCTTGGCACGGTTGGGGCTTTGGCCCGGTTAGCGGAGGTGGGCTATAGCACGGCACAGTGGCTGAGTGGCTAGCGCTCATGCTTCACGGGTCGCCCGAGCCTTTCTGTGTGGAGTTTGCATGTTCTCCCTGTGGGTTAGGGTGGGTTTCCTCCGGGCACTCCGGTTTCCCCCATCAACCCAAAACATGCACCAGGTAAAATCCTCCAGCTGAGGTCCTGACCAAACTGAAGCAAGAAGATCATGGAGATGGTCCCCGGGCGCAGTAATGTGCTGCCCACTGCTCCTAATAACAGGATGGGTTAAATGCAGAGAAGAATTTCTCCTGTGTGAGATCAATAAAGTCACTTCTTCTTCTTCTCATGTACATGCACATGCACAACTTTAGTACACGAGCCCTGTGAGGTGCACTGATGTTACTCCTACGAGGAAAACAGTGAATAAACTCTGCTCTAAATCCGCGCTTCCCTTCATTAAGGACTGTGACCGAGACAAAAGTTTCTGCTGTCCTCACTCCTCTTCTCTGTTTTTATATTAATAAACTCAGGGAGGAGCGTGCATTATAAGAGGACGCATATCTGCCTCACTATTTAAGAGATATTTCTCCTGCTGGACTTTTTGCTAAAGCGATAGCAATGCTGCACATCCTGTAAACAAACAGCGGCGTGTGATGAACAGGCCATGACTCAGTTCGGTTGTGCAGATGTGAGTGCGGCTCATAGAACCCTACACAATGGTGCTTGAGCACAGCACGGTTAGAAAGTTCTAGTGTGAGTGCGCCTTACAGACAGTGCAGAAGTGTTTCAGATTCACAGGTGACACATTTCAGTTGGTAGCGAGGTGTGTTAAAACTGCATAATTCACGGCTCCTCGTTTAATGCTTACCACACACTTTGCTCCAGGAATTGAACCCTCAGCCTTTATTTTTCCCAGCTTACCTTGCACCCAGAGATTGACGTCTTTGCTGCGCAGGCCGATGTCGTTCATGACCTCACAGCGGTACACCCCAGAGTCATTTCGGTCCAGAGCTCGGGTGAAAGTGAAAGTGTTGTTCACAATGCGCACTCCGTGTGGCATCTGCCCATCCAGCCTGAAGAACAAGACGCAGGAGTATTATTATTATTAGATTAACTTAAAGAGAGGCTCTTACACTTCTATGGGAGAGTAACTGATAACACAATTTAACTGTAGTGAAATGTAATAAAGTAAAAGTAGTAAAGTGCACTAACTTTTTGATTGGGTGTCACCTGTTTGTTTCTATGGATATGTCATAGTTCTGCCTGGAATGTTCCACAGTATGGCATTAAACAGGTCTACTTTATATTTATTCAATTAGAGGTGGTTTTACAGCCCAAAAATACCTAGAAAAACAGGCATTCTGACTGTGAGCAGGACTGCCCCTCCACAGATCTGACCTATAACTTGGTCCATGACGACAGAAAGGATTAATGCCATACTGTGAAACATTCCAGACAAAGCAATAACATCTCCATGGAGAAAAGCTTTTGGGTAGCTGTCCTTTACTTAAGTAGATTTTAAAATGAATATTTTTACTTTTACTTCAGTACCTTTGAGAGCAGATAGCTGTACTTTCTACTCCACTACATTTTTGAACAGGACTGAAAAGCAAAAGTATTTTTTATTATAGTTTGAGATTTATTATAGTTATTATAGCTCAGCCTTTCTGCTATAAAAGGCTGAGCTGTTTATTTTAACACATCTTAGTTTAAGCAAACACAAATATACAAACAGCTGGGAAAAAACTATTGATAAATGGGTACTTTAATACTAGTATTTGCTCCGGTATCTGTTAAGTAACAAAACTGAGTACTTGTTCTACCACTGCATATTTAGGTCACCATGTTAGCTTTTATTGTTGTAAAATATTCGCTGAAAACAAAAGTTTGTTATCACTATTGAAAATTGGTGTGTGGGGTCATGGGTAACGTAGCCTTGTACAGCCTCATCCTGCTAACTGTAAGGAAGGTTCAAAAAGCAACCTGGAGAGATCACTGGATTACTCAAGCATGCACAGATGACATATAAAACTACGCCAAGCATGTGTTAAAACCTGGTAGAAAGCTAAAAGAGTAAAATATAAGAGTACATTTTGCGTAAAAATCTATCGTATCTAGTTTTCCCAAGTTTTACAATTTTGGGGATGTTTATCATTTCAATTCCTGGTTATACTGCTGTGACAATCTAGAGGTAATTCCTTAGCAAGCAACCATACTGTAAAGGGCCAAAGCTCGTCGAATTTAATGACAAATAAAAATATATGAAAGCATTTTGGGTGTTCCTTGCACATAAATTATCCCTGTATTCTGGATAGAATTTTGTGTTGATGACAAAGATGGAGAGGAGTTACAACTCAACACTTCTTCCTGTAATTTCAATTGTTCATAACCTTTTCTTCACAAAGATGTAAAACTATGACAACTATGACTATGAATATTTAGCGCAGGTACTATCCCAATGCACACAGTCCTAATTGTCTGTCATAAGCACAGATAGTCCCAGTCAGCCATGTTGTGTTTTGTTTTGTGAGCTGTGTGAGAATAAATAGCTGCCAATAGGCCTGGTGTTGATGTGATGTATGACCCATTTGGGCTTCTGTATTTATAGCGTGAGCCCTCCCAGCGGGCGCGGCAGTTCTTTTGACAGCTCCAGTGTCTAGGTTCCAGAACAGTGCTAGACTCATTTATAGATTTCCTATTGCATTTCATTGGACTCCAGCTAAAACTGCATTAAAAGGAGAGTCGGTGGTTGTGATGGACCTTCTGCGGATGAGAAAACACATCGAAATGTACTGAGATGAACGCAGCAATTTACTTCAATCAGAGAAACATGTGGCTTCAGTTATGATGATGCACATAAAGTCACAATAAAATTCAAGTAATAACAGGTGCTTAGGAGTGCAGATAAACAACTTTAGGCTAGGAATGACACTGAAAATCTCCTCTTTGTTAGCTTATTTTGAAGTTGTTTTGGTTTTATTTTTGTCATAGAGTAAAAATGTCGAAATAATAAGTAGCACATTTTAATGGCCCCCATATTACACTGTTTTCTGATGCAAGTTGTAATGTTTCTTCATCAAAAACATTCCTGGAGTTGCGTTTTGTTTCATTCACACATGTTTAACACACAAACCCTGCTTATTTATTTAGGCTGAGTTAATCTCTGAGTTCAACAGAAAACGCAGTGTTTCACCTTGTGATGTCATGGCAATACAGCAAGTAATTTCAGACCAATAAAAAGTAACATGGTCATCTAAATATGCAATTTCAGCTCTTCATCTCTACTGAACAAAAGGTAAAAAGAGCAGTTAAAGTGAAAACTGCCACTTCATGATATCACAAGGTGGAACAGAGCATTTTGCTTTGAAGATGTAAACAGACTAATAACAAATAACAAAACACAACTCTCAGTCTGTTTTTGAAGAGGTAACAACATTATAACATGGTTTAAAGATAGTGTTAGGATAAATAACTAGACTCAGCTGTTTTGTATAACCACTGCTATTACTGTACACTCATTATTGTACCGAGGTCATGTGAAGGCTTATGATCACAGCTGTGAGACTCAAGATTTATGTCAAAACAAATCCATGATATTCCAATGTATCTAATAGCAAAGTAAATAGGACAAGAACTGCTGATAGGGATGATTTCATGACTTTCTACCCAGACAACACCAGACTAAACCAGACCTGGGCACTGTCCAGCTCCTGGGCCCCATACGGCCCTTTGGTTGACTCTGACCGGCCCCTTTAAGATAATTTGGGATTACAAAATAAACATATTTCATAATTTTATCTCATGCATGCACTAAAACTGTATTGCTTCTATTTTAGAGGTGTTTTTTTGAATGACATTTTTTGTAAGGCAACCTCACTTTTTCCATTGCTTAACATACACTCTTACCAATCTTACCAGCTTGTCAAAACAATGCCATTTACTGCTTTTTATTAAGAAATACAATTAATATTATGCAGAATTGAGTTAAGCATTTTGGCACGGTCCTCCACAATATTTTCTGTTTCTCGTGTGGCCTCATGGAAAAAAATACTTGCACAACCCTGGTCTAAACCATGGTAGCCCCCCACTATAGTTTGCGTATAAAACTCATTGTACAGGCGTAAAAATGGAGTCTCTCTATGGGAATGTCGACACAGACTCCAAGTCTCTAATATTTGAATATGTAAATTATCTGGATAAAAGGAGAAATGTAATTTATCAACTGGACATAGTTTATTTGGTCGAAGACGTTTCGGAGCTCATCCAAGCTACTTCGTCAGTTCTGGCTAGAGTGCTGGTGGACACTTGCCTGGTTTACACCTGAGCATATCACAAGTGAGATATGGTCTGGAAGCCACCTTCGAAATATCTCGTAGTGGAGGTGTGGTTTATGATCGCCAACGGCCCTTTATTGGGTGTTACGAATGTCTATCATTTGGCGTATACGTAGCCCATAGCCAATCATGTCAGTTGTCAGTTCAAACTACAAGCTTCCGTTTGTCACGTAGTACGCGTCACCATCTTTCCACCCATCCCCACTCTCTGATTGGCTCCCAGAATCGGGAGAGCTCGCTTGCCATAGTTGCCAGGCTGTCTTTGAGATCGGAACGAACGAAAGCAGCCTGGGATTTCCCAGGTTAGATGGACACTGCTTATCTAGCCAGAACTGATGAAGTAGCTTGGATGAGCTGCAAAACGTCTTCGACCAAATAAACTTTGTCCAGTTGACAAATTGAATTTCTCCTTTTACCATGGATTCTACCTGGACGATTGAGGGATTCTTCACATATAAATTATCTGAACTTTATTTCTGTTTCAAGTGTATTCTTTATCTAACGAACACGAGAGGAAAAGGATGTTTCCACAACAGCAGCACATACACAATGCCTTAGGAACATGAGTTTGGGCCACTTCTTTAAAATTAAAGTTTGTTATAGAATTATTGAAATGAGTTTGTCAGCGATACAGACCTGATCCAGGTGTAGTAGCGCGCGGGTGGGTTGGCTTTGGCTCCACAGTCGAACTTGACATTCTCCTGACCCACGTACCAGTTCTGAACGATCCCCTCGATGGATACCACTGGTGCAACTGCAAAAAAGACCAAAAACATATGAGATATATTATCTCTGTGTGAACTAAAGAACAACATTCAAAACAGGTTTGTCAAGCTGCTGTGTAGTTTTGCATCATGTTTTTGTGCATTTATGGAGAATTGTCATGTGGGAGCATGGGTGAAGGAGGCTTGTGGGCTGGGAACTGTACAGAATCTTATAGCTAACCGTAAAAAGGCTTACAACAGGGCCCAGGAGAGATCACTAAATTAATCAAACATGAATGGATGACATCAAAGACCTCTTCTGAAATGGTTTTGATGAGGGAACAATAGACCCTTTAAAAATGGTAAACAAAAACATTCTAAATATCAGAATGGAGGCAGCTGGAGGCAAAAGTGAAGTGGAACATAATGTGATTTCACTGAGAAAACTGGGGTTAACTTCAGAATATCACAAATTATGAAAAATCAAGGGAAATTTGGCAAATTAAAACCAATCAGACACAAGTGAGCGATATAAGAGCCCAGTTTAGAAACATTTACAGTAGTTTTTTATGTGTCTTGTTAATTTAAAAAGAGATTATGATAAAGACTAAGCATTTTTGACATAGGAAAGATCCAGATTTTGTGGTTTTACTGTACGTATTCTTACAGAAAGGGCGAGTCCTCTACAGTTTGTCACTTAATCTACAGATATATTACACATTATACTTTTTGTGAAGCTCAAATACAACTTTGAGGTTAGAAAACTGTATTTTTTCCATCCTTAACAGAGAAGCAAAGTAACAAATATTTGTACCTTGAAAATTCAAAATTGTTATAATGTCATAAAACCATTAGCATTTAGATCTGCTCATTAGTTAATCATTGAAAATATATTTTGTCTGCTTCACTTTGCCTCCACTTGCCTCCATTCCAGAGTTCTGAACATTCTGATGACAGGATTTTAAAGGGGATTTGACAGGTTAGGCCACTCATTTCACACAAAAAAATTATAATATTCTGGTGAAGTTTTTAATTTGACTTCCTGTTCGAACATATAGATAAGAGATAATTCCATAACAAGGGCCAAAATATGTCTAAATTGTATGAGAAATATGAGAACACTGAATAAATCACAACATTGTCATATTAATTTTATTCCTTGTGCATAAATTGTCCCTGCATTTTCAATTTTCCACGTTGCACTTTCCTTCTCAACTCTTTTCCACAAACTTGGTGCTCTGTGTAACTTTTTTGGTAGACCGTCCACCACCTGCTTTTCTCCTTGGTGATGTGATTCTTTTGCCTGGAATGTTCCACAGTACAGTATTCGACTTGGATATTTTGCATTCATTCATTTACAGGTGTTTTTATTGCTTAAAATATCATGAAAAACAGTCATTCTCATGATACACTCGGACGCCTCACCACAGATCTGACCTGCATCTTCATCGAGTTTCGTTTCTGCTCATCTTTATGTACATACTGTAGATAAGTTTAATGCTTTACTGCAGAACATTGCAGACAAAGCAATAGCAGCTCCAGGGAGACAAGCTGCTGGCAGACCCTCCACAAGAAAAGTTACACAGTGCACCTTTAGCTGATGTAAAACTTTGATAAATATTCACCACAGACCTGTCATTTATCCCACCAAAGAAAATAAAAATTAGAAAAACGTGAAAACCTCTCATAAGCACTTCAATCTTACACACACTGATGTCCATGCTGCTTTCAGCACTCTTGCACCTTACATATTGCACATTTCATTTTTCACCTACACCAGCTACCAAGAAGAGCCACCTCGAACTTTCCTTCTTGTTGGAAGCGTATATGTTTACCTGTATGTCTTATGTCTATTTATTGTTGATGTCTGTGTACACTTCATGTCCATGAGTGCAGCTGTGCGTTTGTTTGTGTGTGTGTGTTTAGTTTAAACTGCACATTTGGTTTCATGCAATTTCATTCCTCTGTGTAATGTCTGTTACATAGTGAACTGATGATAAAGTACACTTTGACTGAGTGGACTCATTCTTTTTTCTTTTTTTTTTTCATCTTCTTCCGCTTTTTTTCCCCCATTTTCTGGGTCACAGGAGCAGCAGTCCAAGCAGATCTGCTGCCCAGAACACAATGCAATGCAATGCACCAGCCCCCATGAATCCTCCCGCGGGTGGTGGGTCCACAGGAGGACGGCTCACATCACAACGGGCCTTGATGCATCTTCTGCCATGGGGGGTGGGGGGCAACTGTGGGAGCTGGGATCACACTTTTTAGTTGGGGGTCTGTCATCTGCTTGTTTATGTAATGCTCTGCCGGGAATATTCCACAGTATGACATTAAACAGCTCTACCTGACATTTATTCAATTACAGCTGATTTTATAGCTCAAAGATACCAGGAAAAGCAGGCATTCTGACTGTGAGCGGGGTCGCCTCTCCACAGATCTGACCTGTAACTCCATGAAGATAGAAAGGTTTAATGCCATACTTTGAAACATTCCTGACAAAGCAATAACATCTCCATGCAGAAAAACAAATGACGGACCCTCGACCAAATTGGAGATTACACAGTGCACCAGTAACTGATGTGAAAATATGATAAATATTGACCACAGCTATTATCCCACCACAAGTTAGAATTAGAAAAACATAAAACTGTCATAACGTTTTAACCTTGGTTTGTGGCTCCTGTCTCTCCTCTTTAGCTCGTGCTTCTTCTTCTTCTGTTGCTGTTTAAAACTAATCAATATTTCATAACGCGCCTTCATTAGCCCACACTGTCCAAACAGACTCTCCCCGAACTGCGAGCCAAGGAAGTATGCATCAGTTATTACACGGTTAGGATTATAGGAGCTCAAATGGTTCTTTTACGATCACAGATAGAGGATACATTGTGCAAGTCATATTTTATTGTGACTTCATTGCATTTTAAAAACTCATTAGAAAGTTTTGTGATTTAGTTTGATAATTGTAGGTAATTGTGGGTAGCTGGGCCAAATTAAGCTGTTTTCTGATCTGTTCTAATGTTGTTTTCCTCATCGTAAACACGCCTGGAGTTCTGTTTTGTTTCATTCACACACGTTTAACACAAAAACACCTGCATATTTTTGTCCAGCTGTAATATAGAAAGTATTCCTGTGTTTTTAAACTCCGCCTTCTAGATTCAAGATTCAAGATTGTTTATTTGTCATATGCAGAATCAACACAAGGTCAACAATGCAATGAAATGCTTAGGATCAGTAGAACCGTTGACTCGCTAAGATAGTCAGAAGTACTAATAACATGCAATAATAGTACATGGTAAAAAAAGTGTTGCAAAAGTGCAGGGGAAGAAGTAAACAATATAATAAACAATATAATAAAATATGTAATAAAATGTAATAAAAAATACAAGGTACAATGTACAAGGTGCAGGTAGGATTAAGGATTAAGGTAGGATTCTACTGAACTAAAGGTAAAAGAAACATAGTTGTTAACTTGAAAACTACCACTGCATGACATCACAAGGTGGAGAAGAGCATTTTGAGCTTTGGAGATGTACACAGAATAATAATAAAGAGCTTATTTATTCATTAAACTTGTACACTTTTAACTCAATCTGTGAAAAGGTGAATTCTTAATGTTATGTGATCAAATATTGAAATACAGTACCTAGTATAGTGTATAAATTGTATATCTGGCTTAGACTTATTATTTATTATATTCAGCTCTGGAAAAAAATAAGAGACCACTGCATTTTTTTCCTGAAATCAGCATCTCTACATGTATTACAGCCATTCCATTCCAGCGTCTGTTGAATTCCAACACAAGCACAAAGCTGAGCTACTTCAGTTCTTGCACCAGGAGTGGAATAATGTCACCCAAGAACAATGTGAAAGACTTGGGGGGAGCATGCCAAGATGCATGAAAGCTGTGATTAAAAATAAGGGTTATTGCACCAAATATTGATTTCTGAACTCTTCTTAAAGATCCCATAACATGGTACTTTTTGATGCTTTTATATGGCGCCTTAATGGTTCCCTAATACTGTAAATGAATCCTTCTTCAAAATCAAGACTCAGTGCATGAGATAGCCCCATGGACACAGTCAGAGTCAAAAATATCTCTCTCAAACACTTTATTCTGGGCGTTGTTGCTTGAATGCAAATGAGGAGGACAGAGACAGGCCAGTGCAGCAGGTGGGGCAAACTCTCCGCTCTTTCCTCTTTAGCGGTGCGATGTGCGCTGTCACCCACTTCCACGTTTATGTGCGGAGGAAGATATGAGACGATTTCCATTGAAAAATAAACACATTTCCACAGAAAATAAAATTAAACCACTGCTGTTTCAGAGGTTCGGAGGCTCGGATAAAGGACATCCGAGCCTGGAAACACTCTCGCGTGCCTCCATGCAAATAAAAAACTGCATCTCGCATTGCGTAGCTCGTTCGCAGTCCAAACTCTGGCCGTGACGGTGGGTAGACATCCAGACGAGGGGTGGAACTGCATTTGCATTTTTCCTTGAGTGTGACATCAGAAACTTCCCTTGTTCAGAATTTCCCGTTTGGGCTGCCTTTTTTTCAAACGCGGAAAAGGAACGCAAATGCTCAGTTTACACATTTCGCAACTTTTAGCCATGGATGGGGGCCCCTAAACAGGGTAGGGGAGCTCACATTAACGTTCAAAAACCTCAGAAAGTGAAAATTTCATGCCATGGGACCTTTAAGTGTAAACATTAGTATTATGCTGTTTTAAAATGAATTTGATCTTGTTTCTTTGCATTGTTTGAGATCTGAAAACACGTATCTTTTTTGTTATTTTCACCATTTGTCATTTTCTGCAAATAAATGCTCTAAATGATATTTTTATTTGGAATTTGGGGGAAATGTTGTCAGTAGTTTACAGACTCAAATAAAAATGTTCCTTTTGCCCAAATTCATACCTCTAAGTAGTAAAATCGGAAAAAAAACCTGATCATTTTGCAGTGGTCTCTTATTTTTCCCAGAGCTGTACACCTCAGTGCACCCAACTGAAATCTTTAGTCTGAAGCCTTTATTAGTCCTGCCTTTATCAGCTCTGTGCAGTAATGCCGCACTCTGGAATCTGCTCTGTTGCCACGTTAGGCTGCTCCTGACTCAGCACACAGTATAATTCTCACAAATTATGTAAATGCTAATGGAGGCGATAAATAGTGAAATGGATAGGTGAACAGCTGCTGGAACAGTGCACCTGACGCCGAGGCCCTGTGTGTGTGTTTTCAAACAGCTGCTGCTTAGCTTTAATGGTTCGTTTACATTTACTGCTATGGCCCAACGAGGCAGAGGGAAGTTACATATTACAGAACAATTAGCAGAGGTTTAGTGTTCGATTAGACGGAAACTGCAGCAGAAGAGCTTAGCAAGGTCGTTTGGGACAATTCAGAGAAATCACACAGACTGAGCCCCTTGACAAATAAAAAAGATGGGGGATAAAATGGAAGCTGATCATTTGCATTCCAGGCTTTCTTCCAACTGTTTTAGCAGAACACACAGGAAAGTTTTTTTGTTTTTTTTTTTCACTTTATTTTCCTCTTTTAGAGGAAAATAAAGTGATTCATCGCAAATATGAAAACGATTTTGACTGATTACATTTCAATTGTAAATGTTGTGTAGTTAGTATTTGGCTGAACTTTAAAGCACGAGAACAGACAAAGGCCATTTCTGTGCCATGATCCTCCAGTTTCTCTTTTTTCGCCTGCCCAGTACCTACCTGCACCACCGGACCTCCCTGCCCAGCACCTACCTGTTAATAAACCTCTTAACCTTTGCCACGGGCCACTGCTTTGAGGACAGTGAGGTACAGATCTTGGCCAGAGAAAAGAACTGGTTTGAGAGGGGAGTTAAAGAGGCTATTTTTTTTCAAGAAAGAGAATCCTTCCTTGAACAGAAATGGAGGGCTCAGACATCATTTGTCTCACAGCTACAACTCTATCCTCAAACCAAAATCAAAACAAAGAAATCAATAGGGCAGCAGGTCAGGTCCAGAGGTGTGAAAACACCAATTATGGCCCTGAATGGTTCTGCTAACAAGACCCCACACTCACTGCATATTTAATAGGCCCACCTAACTAACACAAACTGTAAACAAATAGGTGCGATAGTTTCAGAGTAATTTCATTATAGTTATCTCCTCCCTTCAGGCAGATATAGGCAGTGTCCACCAGCGTCTGACCAGAACTAAAGAAGCAGGTTGGATGAACTGCAAAACATCTTCGACCAAATAAACTTTGTCCAGTTGACAAATTGAATTTCTCCTTTTGCCCTCTTAACCTTTACCTGTGCTCAGTTCTGCTTTTGAGTACAAAGCCTACATTTTACAACATTCCGCACCAGTCTGATCCCTGTTTTTTTTTTTGAATCAATAAATACTGACAGATGACGCAGTGGACGGGGGATGGATGTCACTGATCTTCAAGTCTCTACAAATGAGCTGACCACTTCAGAGTTCTGTGTTTCGAAGGGGAGATGTTTGTTTCTCAAAGCAAAAGTAAAACAAAGTCAAATCCATAGTAAATAATATTCCCCAATAGTTTTATGAGTAGAAGAAGTGACTTTATTGTTCTCAGACTGGAGAAATTCTTTTGCATTTTAACCCATCCTATATATATATATATATATCGGCGGCGCGCGCAAGTGCAGCGGCCCCTCCCCTAGCCACTCTATACTGTCCTGCCTGGTTAGTGGGGAAACTAAATTTCGAATTCATTCTATGTACATATGATTGTTTTTGACAATAAAGCAACTATGACCTATATATATATATATATATATATATATATATATAAATATATATATATATAATATATATATATATATATAAGGAGCAGTGGGCAGCACACACATTAGGGCGCCCGGTGACCATCTCCATGATCTTCTTGCTTCGGCTTGGTCAGGACCTAAGCTGGAGGTACCTATGGTGCATGTTTTGGGTTGGTGGGGCCCCCACCGTGGGGGAAACCGGAGTGCCCGGAGGAAACCCACCCAGACACGGGGAGAACATGCAAACTCCACACAGAACACACACAGAAAGGCTTGGGCGACCCGGGGATCGAACCCGGAACCTTCTTGCTGTGAAGCAAGAGCGCTAGCCACTCAGCTACCGTGCCGCCGAGTACATTATTATGTTTGTGGCATTATTTTGATTTTCATAAGGCACCGAATGTAACAGTAGCATCAAGAAAAAAAGAGCTCCCTTTCTAAATACAGAAGTGTCTTCAGTGAAGTGAAGTGAAGTTTCTTTTCCATTTGTAAAGTGTTTAATAGTTAATAGTGACATCCACCCGCACCTCACTGCCCACTGCATTATTTTTCAGTATTTATTGATTGTAGCACGTCTCAGCAAAACACACATAGAGATAAATGTAGGAGGAAAGAGCTGTTGTGCATAGAGCCAGTTAACCACCGTGGTGGAAATTTCAACGTGGTGGAGTATTATGTGTGTTTTTCCGTTGTCCAAGATACTCTGTAAGAAGTGTTAAAAGCCACACTGTTCTTTGTCTAATACTTTAGTCTCACAGGATACTATATGCAGTTTGTGTTTTCCATTTACGTGTCTGCTGTTTTATTTCACATGTTAATTGTTTGATCATCCTGGCGTGTACTCAAATGCTAATGTAAAAATGTTTCCTCTCTGAGTTAAGAAGGCCAAATTCTTGAGGAAGGGCTTGGAGCTCAGACAGTAGTGGGTTTGTTACCGGTGCAAACTTAATAAATCAACATAGGCTACGTTCAGACTGCAGCCTGAAGTGACCCAAATCTGACTTTTTTTTGCCTCTATGCGACCTGTATCTGATCTTCTAATGACAGTCTGAACGTCACAGATCAGATTTTTTCAAATGCGACCCAGGCCACTTGGATATGTGGTCCTAAAACTGATACATATCCGATCTTTTGGCATGTGACTTCAGTCTGAACGGCCAGGTCGCGTTCATCCGTCCTGGGCGTGTTTCCCAGGCTGCGACTCAGCACCAACACGTTCATTTCTACGGACGTTGCTGCCACTGCCCCACAAAACGCCGTGGCCAAAAACCTTGTCCTTCTACTTCTCCTCCTTAAAACAAATAAACTGTACATGTTCTGGCTCTGGTACGACAGCAACTTTAGGCTACTTCCGTAAACACTGAGCATGATGGCTGAGTGTGATGTCGTCGTGTCCTCCAATGCGCATGCGGGACACTTTTGGGGCATTTAAAATCCACACTGGAGATCACATACAAGTCACATTTAATTAGAAATGTGAACGACCTCGCAAAAAAATCGGATTTCACAAAAAAATCTGAATTGAGCATTAAGCCCTGCAGTCTGAACGTAGCCATAGACCGTCTTCTTGTTTTGGTATTATTTTACAGATAATTATATACAAAAAATAGAGCCAAGACAGCACAGAACCCGCCATAATCCAACCCGGAAAAGCCCCTGGATGAAGCTGTTGAAGCGGTGTACTCACAGTGCACGTTGAGTGTGAAGGGGATGCGGAAGTCCGTCTGCAGGGCCGGGTGTTTGACCACACAGGTGAGTACGCGGCCCTGGGCGTAGCTCTGGGGCTGCCACAGGTAGTGTACGTGCACAGAGGTGGTGCCGTCTGTCTCCTGCTGGCTCTGGCTCTCGCTGCGCCCGTACAGCTGCGTCTCCCAGAACACCTCAGCGGCCGGACGGCCCCTCTCCGCGATGCACGTGGCCACCAGGGACTCATTGGCCCCGTCCATGAGCGCCGTGGGGCCCGCAGACACATACACCTTTGGCTCCACTGTGAAGAGAAAGGAACAGAGATGCTTAGGTCTGGGACACGGCTGGGCGATACACTTCAAACAAGATTCAGTCATGTTTAATCATCAGAAAGGTTGTCAAAAGTAAAGTCACATTCACAGGACAGAACAGGACCTTTCCTGAATAACTTTAGAATGATCTTAAGCTGCATCAGAACAAGCACATAGATTAATATACATCCATGGAGCACTATAGAACCTACCTGGACCACTGAGATAGAAGGCCACATGATAATATAAAAGAAAGTGCTATGATTTAATGCTGAAAATCCCATTCTGTCTAAATAAATTGTGTTTTTTTATTATCATTGTGGTATTGGAATCAGTATTGGGTATTGAGTCTATTCCTTAGTATCAAAATCAAGTTTGAAATTTTAGTTTTGTAACAACAATAAAGGTCAGTGATCTGCTAAGATCTTTTTAATGGTGTAGAGAAGACTTTAGAGGGAGATATGGGACTATGTTTTGTGTTAAATGGAAAATTGCTTGTGTCCACGACATCAACACTGAAAGCCATTTTTATTTAGTTTTTTAAAATCTAGGGACTAGGGTAGGCATGTCCAAACTATGGCTCGTGGGCCAAATGCGGCCCTCAGACAAATTTTTCTTGGTCCCCAGGTGAATTGGGCCAAATTACCTTGAGCAGAACTTTTCACTGCAAGTTTTTTGAAAATCTACTTTGATGAGACAAAATGTAATATTTATTGTGTGGTTTTGAGGATTTTAGCATGAATTAAAGACAGGTAGCTCATGTTAAACATGCATATACAGTGAACCCTCGCTGTATCGCGGTTCACTCTTCGCGGCCTCGCTGTTTCGCGGATTTTTTTTTCCAATTTTTTTTTTTTTTTTTTTTTTTTTTTTTATAGTGTAACTTTTTTTTTACAGTGTAACATTCTGTCCTGCGCCCTGATTAGCTAAGAGACTAGACCAGGACTAAACCAGGTCTAAAGCAGGTCTAAACCAGGACTAAACCAGGTCTAAACCAGGACTAAACCAGGTCTAGACCAGGGATGGTAGGGACAGAGTCTCAGATGTCCTTCACGAGAGCGCCTGGGTGACAGGAGGTGTGGCCTTTGTTTACTTGCACGAGCCATGGAAGAGAGTGCGAGCCGGACCATGGAAGAGCCAAGAATCAACATGGACCGGGGGAGCCGCAGCGGGGAGAGGACACTCGCGCGCACAGAGGAGACAGTGGCTCTTCCCCGTGACAGGACGAGAGGACAAACCCGACCCCGTCCTAGAGAGCTGTGGAGTATTGGCGACGCATTGATAGCGGTCTGATTTTGGAGCCGGGGTGAAATGCAACCAACTCTTGTGAGCGCAGGTTAGTCTTACCTGGTCTTGTGGTGCTCAGAGGCGTCTGTTAGCGGTTCGGCACTGTTAGCATTGGCTTGAGTCTTGCCCAAAATGATATCCAGGTCGCTTTCCACTCGACTTTCGCACATGGCATGGATATGTGGTACCAAAACAAACGCACGTGTCCGCGCGCACGTGCCCGCGCGCACGTGCCCGCGTGTCACGTGCCCCCGCCCCACTATTAATATATTTTAATGAAAATCTACAAAAGTTTGAGTGTTTAAACAAGAGAAAAATGTGAGAAAATGTTAATACCAGTCTCAGAAAGGTGTATAATGTGTCTGGTGAAGCGTTTTCAGCCTTAAAACATGTAGAATAATTGTAAAATATAAAATTGTCCTACTTCGCGGATTTCACTTATTGCGGGCTATTTCTGGAACCTAACCCCCGCGATAAACGAGGGTTCACTGTATTTCAATTATTGACTGTACTGAGCACGACTCGAGCCCTTGATTGGCCCGCCCTCTGCTTCATCTCTGTTTAGATATGTGGCCCTTGATGAAAAATGTTTGGACACCCCTGGACTAGGGCAAAAACACACTGTGACTGATACAAGAAAATATTAAGAAAATATTATTGTAACAGTGTTTCTTGCGTGTTAAGACTCATGTAAAAGTCAAGTACAGCGCCTTTAAGTAAAACAGATGTGGCAAACTACTATGTCTCTGAATTTTTCCCCCCCCAAAATAATGAATCTATGCGAGTTAAATTAAATGGAAAGGTACAAGAATAGTATATTTATTTATTTGTTTATTTTTTATTATTTTAAGATATAATTGTACAACCATAAAACTGAACGGTTGAAAACGCTTAACCATAAATTTGACATCTCTACTTGTAAAGATCGTATCGAGTTACTTGCACCACAGGGAGGACACATGTCAGAAAAGAGAAAAATGACAAAATGGCTATTGATCTATTTGCCTTTCCATATGAATAAATAATGGGCTTCATGAGATGACATGGGGAAGTGGCCTAAGAGCAGCTTTATCCATGAAAAATACATGAGCCCTGCTACTCCATCATACCGGAGCTGTCCGCAGGGCCATCGGAGAGTTTGGCCCTGTAACGTGAACCACTCATATCGCTCATATCGCCGGAAACCCAAGTGCCACTACTTCAACTATAGTGACAAGGTGCATCAAACTGATATGAGTACAGGAATTCTCCATTATAATGTTATTTCCTCATCAAAAACACACCTGAAGAGGTTTTATACGTCATCCATGCATGTGAGAGTATTCTTGCGATCTCTCCAGGGCCCTATTCAAACCCTTGTTAAGGTTAGATGTACGATTGTGTCCAATGCTCCGCCCACAAGACTGCAATACCCACGCTCCCACGCGACAATTCTCCATAAATATACAAGAACGTGATATAAAACATCACCATAACTGCTCAATCCTGATGCGATATGCAGTAGTTTCATTTGCGGGATGCACGATGATTCTGTTGTGATCGCTCTGTGCGCTCTGAAAATCCCATTCTGTCAAGGGATGAGGGGCTCAAGAGCATCCAAAACAAAACTGAACCTCATTGCAAGATTGTGAAGAGGGGTAGGAGTTTATAAGTTTACTCTTTTTTTTTCTACTACTTTTTGAGCATAATTGAAATATAGCGCAATATCTACAATAATATTTAAAGAAATATCAACATTTTTACAATCCGAACCTTATTTCGTTAATAAAACAACGTCATTTACTCACCCATTGTACTTTGGTGTCATTTGGAGCATTTCCGGAGATTTTGTAGTTTAGCGATATCCGTAACGTGAGTGCTCGGGGCAGGCGATTGCAGTCACCAAATAAAACAAACTTTAGCACTTTCCAAATCACAGAAGCTCAATGTCTCCACTTTCGCTGGAGTCAAAAGTGGCCTGTAATATGATATCCATCCATGTTTTCGTGTTTGGGTCCATTCTCAAAGCAACAAGCCACAGCTTCAAGAACTCCGGACTGTGATGAGGAAGTCTGTGAAAACTCAACTTCGTCCAAGCTGTCCTTTCGTTTTCACAACTGGGATAAATGCATGTTGGCATCATTTCGGGTTTTCTCAAGTGGAGATGTTTATGACTGTAACCGAGAGCTGAAAGCGTCGTGTTATCTGCAAATCAGACTCGTCATCCAATGAAAACATGGATGGATATCGGATTACAGGCCACTTCTGACTCCAGCGAAAGTGAAGACTAACATTGAGCTTCTGTGATTTGGAAAGTGCTAAAGTTTTGTTAGTTTGGAGCACTCACGTTACGGATATCGCTAAACTACAAAATCTCCGGAAATGCTCCAAATGACACCAGAGTACAATGGGTGAATACATGACGTTATTTTATTAACGAAATAAGGTTCAGATTGTAAAAACGTTAATATTCCTTTAATGTTGCACGAATAAATGAACTCAACCGAATGCGTTAACCATAAAAGGTAATACCTCCTCTTTAATGTGTGACCTAAATATAGTATATAGTACAAATATATTTTTGTGACATACATGACATAGCACACACACACGCACGCGCATAAACACAGACACACACATGCATAAATACGGACATATACACATTCATAAATACACACACAGACACACACAGGTCGTAGAATGCGAGGCCGTGGTCTGTCAGCACTGGGCTTGTTGTGAGGGTCACTGGTCCTGCTCAGGGCTGGATACAGTTACAGCGTTTCCTGACAAAAACAACAGGGTCAGACAAACACCAGAGGGGACACACACACTACCTGTGGGACTGTCGAGCACGCCTAAGCACAAACTCTCGCACGAGGTTTAAGAAGAGGCTGCAAGGATTCACACGGGGACTGCAGTGAGACAGAACATTCAACTGAACACAAAGGGTCCGTGTAAACACACTGAACCAGGCCGAGTTCCACTGTGGTCGTCTGTTCTACCAATATTTTGTCTGTGTCTGAGAACAAACACATCACAGCTCCTAAACTAGTCACAGTTGGTTATAGTACATGACATTTTGAAACATTTATCAAAGGAAAGTGGTCCTCTGTTGTCTGACACTGTGAAGAACTCGACTCAGAATGCATCAAACAGGGCTGGGACAAGATCTCATGAGAGAAATTGCCACAAAATAAGAGAAATGATGAGAAAAATTATCTTGTGAGTTTTTTTTCCCCTAGGGATAAGGATAAGAAAAGACAGAAAAGGGTTACAGATTGGTGAGTTACATCTCTTAAAGTTGCAAAAAGCAGTACTAGAATGAGAACAAAAAGATGAGATCAAACATTGTGAGACCAAAACTGGAATTATTAATTATTTATACATTCAAAATTATATTAAAATCTCATCATGTCTTGTTCTCGTGGACCCAATCTTGTGTTTCGTCTCATCCCATCCCTCCAGGTTAGTATTAAAGAGGCCATACAGTACTTTTGAGCTGGGGGCAGGAAGCAGGACAGACGTTTCAAGGGCAAGATGTTGGAAACTACTCTGTTAAATGGACTAGAATTGTGCTGCTTCACTAATAATAATAAATAATACATTTTGTTGATATAGCGCTTTTCAGGACACTCAAAGACACTTTACTTAACACATATTAAAACAGTTAAAAGAGCAATAAGCAAATAGTGAAGTAAAGATAAAAACAGTAAATAAAGATAAGATCAATAATCCTGTATAATCCTACATACGGTATAAACGCTGAGTTGCTCAAAAAATGCCATCTTCACCTACCCCATATCCCCGCCCACACCTCTATACTTATTTGCGATTATTCCAAAAATACTCCTTGACACGGTGAAATACGACAGTGGAGAGATGGGGCCTCGCGGATTTGAACAGGAAATCAATGGATCTAGCATAAGAGCTTTTTTAATCAAATAATAATTTCTTCCTTAAACTCTCCTTCAAGTCAGATCTAAACTACTGTAGCCCAAGCTCATGTCTAAAGCAGGACTATAAACTCACATTCTGAGTGACACTGCACTACATCATACTAAAGGCCGCCACAGACAAGAAGCACACACCACAGACATGAAGAGAAGACTTTATGGCTACGTTCAGACTGCAGGGCTTAAAGCTCAATTTGGATTTTTTTGTGAAATCTGATTTTTTTTGCGAGGTCGTTCACATTTCCAATTAAATGTGACTTGTATGTGAGCTCCAGTGTGAACTCTAAACGCCTCAAAAGTGTCCCGCATTCGCCTCGGAGGACACGACGACGTCACACTCAGCGAGCGTGCTCAGTGTTTACAGAAGTCGCCTAAACATGGACACTAGAATTGAGCGCCTGGAGATTTTAAAGTTGCTGTCGTACCAGAGCCAGAACATGTACAACTTATTTGTTTAAAGGAGAAGATTGAGAAGGAGGTTTTTGGCCTTGGTGTTTTGTGGGGCAGTGGAAATGGTTGTGTTGGTGCGGAGTCACAGACAAGAGTGGCGGGATTGCTATGCGCTTCGCCGCTTCACTCATGCACAATTTTCATATGATGAGAAGAACGTTTGTGTACATTTTGTGAGCACCTGCATGTACCCCACTCGCTTGTTGATGACGTGTAGGTTGGATGAATGCAACCTGGCCGTTCAGACTGAAGTCGCATGTCAAAAGATCGGATATGTATCGGTTTTAGGACCACATATCCAAGTGGCCTGGGTCGCATTTGAAAAAGTCGGATTTGTGTCGTTCAGACTGTCATTAGAAGATCAGATACAGGTCGCATAGGGGCAAAAAAATCGGATTTGGGTCATTTCAGGCTGCAGTCTGAACGTAGCCTAAATCTCCGACTGCAAAGATTGCATCAAGATATGGCTGCATAACAGACGGTTTCTTGTCTAGAGTAAAACCACTCGCTTTGATCAGATCAGAGCTTCTTCTTCA
This sequence comes from Paratrypauchen microcephalus, assembly GCA_036785185.1. Taxonomy (NCBI): domain Eukaryota; kingdom Metazoa; phylum Chordata; class Actinopteri; order Gobiiformes; family Gobiidae; genus Paratrypauchen; species Paratrypauchen microcephalus. The sequence goes on from JAVJIX010000041.1 coordinate 5,624,901, forward strand.
GCACTTCTAGTTTAGATGGAAGTCAAAACTGTGTTATTATTTGTAAAATGTGGTGCAAAATATGATTTTTAATGCACAGAAGGTTGGCGATAAAGTACACAGGAAGTAGATTCTCGATCTCTAATTTGCAGCTTCACTTCGACCCGTGCGGTGTGTGGATGTAAACAGACACTCGTAAGGAGCTAATCTCACCTTTTTAAAGAACACTTCAAACTGTTTTTTGTGGACTGGATGTCATTATTTGCAGAGAATAAATGCTATGGATAATATGGATGAAATGCTGCAGTTTAAATGTCTATCTTTACGAGAGGTGAGTAATAAAGTCTTCTCATTATTTTCACTGTTTACGGAGTATCCCTGACGCTCTGTTTTATTGGTTGTTGCAGTAGCATGGCTGATGTTTGGTGGTTCTGATCTGACAGAGCAGCTCAGAGTCACACATAAGTGGCGCAGCAGTTTCAAAATCGCATACAAAGACACAGTGTTGGGTCACGCCTCCCCAAACTCAGGGAAAAGCAAATCGCAGCCTAAATCGGGCAGATTCTGGTGGCTTGGGGATGTATACAACAATGGACTATTAAGCTTGGGTGTGCCTGAAAAACCCCAACTGTAAATAAAGTAAACAAAGTGTCCCAACACAAACATTACAATACAATGTTCCTTTAATGACTTTTGCTTCCTATCTGTTTGTATGCTAAAATCTCCTTGTATCCTAGAACCCTCCACCTCCTCCTCCTCCACCCTAAAACCAGCCCACTTAACTGCTCCTGTGACAGTTTAACAGCCCGGCGAGCTCCAGACCGGGCCATAACCCCAGGACATCTCCCACCTCTCCGCTCACTGGAGATCTGGCAGCGAAATCAAATGTCTTCTTGGCACAGACGCTTTTCTATAAATACCCCGGGTCGGTCGGCGTCTCGTGTAGCCAGCGCAGGGGTGGGGCAGCTGGGTGCATTCTTCCCCGCTTTTGCCCCTCCTGTCGCGAGAACTATAAACAGTAGTTGGTCTATTTGGGGAGGAGGCGAAGGAGGCAGACTGGCTGGGTATCGTGCATGGCTGGGTGGTAATGAGTTATATTTACTCAGTTACAATTATTTGGGTACTTTGTCTAAGCGAATCTTCCAGGAACCGTTTTTTACTTCCACTTGGGTTACAGTAACTAGCAATACTTTTGGCTAGTCTTCCCACTCAATTAGTGAATCACAAGGCTATAAAGTCAGTGTTGGGTCATGTAATCTCCTCGCCTGCAAACATGTGTGAGGTGTTTGTAATTCTTGTATTTCAAGTTCAAAAGTTCATATTCCAGTCTTCAAGCAAATGTCACTACATCTAGATCAATTTAGATTTTAAAAAAATAAATAAAAATGGCATTGTTCTTTTTCCCAAATCATGTGAATGTATTATAAATCTTTTCTTATGTTTATTTTCTATTATAAAAAGCTGGATCTGTCAGTTCTGATACCAATAGCTTTAAGGATACCAGTGCAGAGACTGAAAACAACATTTATTTTCTTAATAAACCCCAAAATAAGACAAAACTGATCCAAATGTGTTCTGTATAGGGATGCAAATTATCGATTAATTCATTAATTGATAGTTGATTGACCTTATCGATCGATTAACGATTAACTGATAAGCGGCGTTTTTCACCTGAATTTTAGTGTTTCAATAGGGTCTTTAAGAATATAAGCTATAGTAACATAACACTGAGTCAAAAATATATCATAGTATTATTATAATATTGTATATTCCTCAATTAATTATTCCTTAGTAAAAAGCAGACAAATGTATTGATGCTGAATAACAAAATACAGTAATCCCTCGCTCTATTGCGGTTCGCAGATTTATTTATTTTTTTTCCAATTTTTTTTTTATAGTGTAACATTGTGTTCTGTCCTGATTGGCTAAGAGACTAGACCAGGACTAAACGTGGAGTAAACCAGGACTCGACCAGGTCTAGACCTGGACTAAACCAGGATTAAACCACCACGTGCCGCTGCTGGTTTCGTGCGGCTGGTTTGTGGCTCGGGCTGACTCAGCCCGACGCACGGAATGCGTAGTCTCAGCCCGGCTGAGACTACGCATTCCGAGTGCCGCGGTTCGATCCCGCCTCACGCTTACACCGGGGCTGCTGAGCAGTGCCGTTGGCGCCTGTGGCTGGCTGTGAGTTGAGCTTGGCGCAGCGCGGTTGCCTTGTTTCGTGACCACGCGGGTGCGCATGTCCGCGATTAGCGATTAATTACAATTAATGCATTTTGTTCGACCAACGTCTTAATCGACAATTAATCGTTAATCGATTAATTGTTGACATCCCTAGTTCTGTAGTTATTAATCCTTCAAGTAACTGCAGAACTGTTTTTATAAATAAAAGTTCAAACATTATGAGCCTTTCTGGAACAACTATAACCAGTGAATGATCTTATTACATCAATAGGTTCAAACAGAATATCGGCTGAAAACTGATATCAAATCCGTCAAATTTTTAGCTACAACGTTATTTTAACAGAACAATGTACAGTTAACATACTGTAAAGGCTGGAGATGGAGATGCTTGAACCAGATTCTAGTTTAGGTAATTTCATCTGCAGTGCTTTAAAAAGGTAAAAGAGAGAAGTGGCACAGTGTTTTATTTACAGTGCAGCAATACTCTTGCATTTCATAATGTTCAATCAGTCATTCACACACAGACGCACAAGCACACACACAAACACGCACACATCCATGTCACAGAATATTAGTGCTGATATAGCAGCAGCCACTTCATGTTCCATTAGCTAAGTTACAGGTAAGATCTGTGGTTTGGCATGTTTTCCAATGTATTATACCAGTAAAACATCTACATTACGTACAGGCCAGTTTAATATGGCATTAAACTGGCCTGTACACTGACTGACAAAAGTATTATTCTAGTCTAGTCCTGGTTTAAACCTGAGTTAGACCTACACTGCGATGAGTCCCCATTTTTGCAATAATAATATGCCTATACACATGATGAAATTTGCTTTAACATATCAATAAATTGATTTGTTGTCATTACCAATGCATCTTGTCATCATTATTTATGAAAGTTCGTCCTAATACTTTTGTCAGGCAGTGTATGTAACACTGGTCTACAAATTTTTTGGACTCGATCTGCTTCCGAGATTAAAGTGGCTAAATCTCATTTATATTGATTATATTGATAACTGAAAATCTATTGATAACTGTGCTGGTTAACTAATGTATTCAAGATATTTAATGATATTGTTTTACATCAAAATCGCATCTGTTTATACAATAGATTTAGGCATTTTTGCTTAAAAATATATATTTTGAAAATATTTAACTTGCATTTCTTTATCCATCAAGAAATAAACAAGAAATATCTTAAGACATCAGGTGCACACAATTTCGAGGCATCTCTCTTATGTGAAATCCAAAAATATTTGATGTTAAAACTCTAGACATATTAAAATGAATGTATGTGAATGTGCAGACAGGCTTTCAGATAGAACTGGTGCTTGTAGACACACTGTACCTTCTACCGTTTTTGCCTTATTTTACATAAATTTCCTATTTTGACCCAATACTTTATCTTAGAAACTACAGCCAATCAGCCCTTCTGACTTACTTTTTCTTTATTAGTGACCTAAACCAAGACAAATTTCACTACTTTTGTTCCGGAAGCATTTTGCTTGTAGACCAGTGTAATGTAGTGAAACATTTCTGACAACATAATGGATACATATAATAATGGATAATGGACCCTGACCAAAAAAGTTCCACAGTGCACCTTGACTATAATATTCCACAGTATGGCATAAATCTATCTCCATGGAGAATGTTCCGAAGTATGGTTTTAATTGTCTATTTCCATGGACTCATAGGTGATGTGCCACCTTCATGGGTCCTTCATCCTACACTTTTTTGTACTTTAAATGCCTTTTTACTTGTACTTCAGTGACATTATTTAAAAGTACCATTACTCTTACTTACAGTCCGTGTCTACCCCACCCACGTCTGCTGAGTACACAGTAACTACGGCGACATGTTGAGTTAAAGCTTCTGTCAGGAGCAGGAGGAGGAGGGACAGGAATAAGGGGGCAGGGGGCTAACGATTTTCCATCAACAAAGTGGCAGGCCTGGCCCACCACTGCCCACTGCTGACGTCAGCCCGGGGAACCCCACCAACAGGGGCCTGGCCTGGGCCGAGCGAGGGCCGAGAGCAGAGCCAGAGCCAGAGCAGAGGAGGAAACATTTTTTACAACAAATCACAACTTTGGTCACGTGTAATTGCAGTTTTAGATTACAAGCTGGTGGAATTGTGCAAAAAAAAGTCAGATAATAAACAATACTAAAACTACAAGACTAAAACTTTTAAACTATAGAACTAGACACTCATTTGTGCAGGTATCAACACTAAAAAAGTCCCATTCACAGGACAGAAATGAATCTTTCCTGAATAGTTTTAGAACAATCTTGAGCTGTATTAGAACAAGTATAAGAGCACACAGACTAGTATACAACCATGAACCACAGAGAGTACACAGATATAAGAAAACATGGGGATATTAAAGAAAGTACTATGATTTAATGTTAAAAATCATATTCTATTGTCTAAAGTAAGAGTGTTTTTTTTATTAGAAATGTGGAATCAGTATTGCGTATTGAGCAGTGGTGGATGAAGTACTCAGTATTGTTAAGTAAAAGTACAGATACACGGGGCAAAAGATTACTGAAGTAAAAGTATCACATGGTAAAAATCTACATAAGTAAAATTATTGAAGTACCTGTTTAAACATGTACTTTAAGAGTAAAATGTAGTATTTCACAGCATTTTTTTTTTTACAATTACAGCATCAAATATAGTGATTTTGACAAAATAATTTAGCTGATTTTAAGTGATTAAATTGATTTTGTGTAGTTTTTGTGTATTTGTTTGCTCAAAGTTGGGATGTCAACTCAAATTAAATGTGCTAAAAATAAGTTTCAGCCATTTCAGCAGGTCTCAAACCATGACAGATTTAAAAGGTGGAGTAGAAATGCTCGAAAATGTAGTGAAGTAAAAGTAAAAACTATCCACTGTAAACTCACTTAAGTAAAGCACAAATACCTAAAAACTGTAGTCAAGCTTTGTACTTTTTTTGCTTTTGTAATTCGTTACCTTCCACCACTGGTATTGAGTCTATTTCTTAGAATCGAAATAAGAGTTTTACATTTTTGTATCATAACAACACTAGCTCAGACTGGGGAGTACATAGGGATGTAACAAAAACAGAAATATGGTGTTGTATCGTCAAATAATGTCCCAATATATCGAATTACAAGCTTTTTTGCTTAAATGCATTGTTTTGTGGCAGCAACAGCTAAAAAAAAAACAAAAAACCTTTGCTCCATCAGTGCAGATAACTTTTAGATATAACTGTTATAAAGAACTTTTCTACCTTACTTCTTTGTTTTATGATCTTATCAAGGCTTTTTAAAAGGAAAAAGTAGGATTTCTTCAGTTCTGTTAGCATCTTCTCAATATCTCAGTAAATATTGTAACGCAAGATGAATTTCGTGACAATATAACGGACATATAACATCCCGTGAGATCTGCATATTTGCACATCCCATTCATAAAGTAAAAGTGAAGGGCGTTCCAGTGTAGACAGAAGAATGATATCAGGGATTGTTAATGATTACATGCTCCTATTGGTTTAACTTATCTGCATTTCTTAACCAAATATACACAATTAATCCAGTGTTTTGTTTCTCAGCAGCTCTAATGGTGGGAAATTTCATCTGACCATTTTATAGCAATCAATTTACTAGATAACCTTCACAATGCACTGGCTTTCAACCGTGCACTGAAGTTCCTTTCACGAGGTATTTGTTTACGTGTTTTTTTAAAGGTTCACTGCACAACTTTGATTGTCTTCTATGATTGTCTTCAGTAGTTTTTTTACTGCTTTACCTAAAATGTTCTAAAATATTCCTTGAAAGTTATACAGTGGCTTGCGAAACTATTTGGCTCCCTTGAACTTTGTGACCTTTTGCCACATTTCAGGCTTCAAACATAAAGATATAAAACTGTAATTTCTTGTGAAGAATCAACAACAAGTGGGACACAATCATGAAGTGGAACACACTTTATTGGATATTTTAAACTTTTTTAACAAATAAAAAACGAAAAATTGGGCGTGCAAAATCATTCAGCCCCTTTACTTTCAGTGCAGCAAACTCTGTCCAGAAGTTCAGTGAGGATCTCTGAATGATTCAATGTTGACCTAAATGACTAACGATGATAAATGGAATCCACCTGTGTGTAATCAAGTCTCTGTATAAATGCACCTGCACTGTGATAGTCTCAGAGGTCTGTTTAAAGCGCAGAGAGCATCATGAAGAACAAGGAACACACCAGGCAGGTCCGAGATACTGTTGTGGAGAAGTTTAAAGCTGGATTTGGATACAAAAGATTTCCCAAGCTTTAAACATCCCAAGGAGCACTGTGCAAGCAATAATATTGAAATGGAAGGAGTATCAGACCACTGCAAATCTACCAAGATCTGGCCGTCCCCCTAAACTTTCAGCTCATACAAGGAGAAGACTGATCAGAGATGCAGCCAAGAGGCCCATGATCACTCTGGGTGAACTGCAGAGGTCTACAGCTGAGGTGGGAGAATCTGTCCATAGGACAACAATCAGTCGTATACTGCACAAATCTGGCCTTTATGGAAGAGTGGCAAGAAGGAAGCCATTTCTTAAAGATATCCATAAAAAGTGTCATTTAAAGTTTGCCACAAGCCACCTGGGAGACACACCAAACATGTGGAAGAAGGTGCTCTGGTCAGATGAGACCAAAATCGAACTTTTTGGCAACAATGCAAGACGTTACAGTATGTTTGGCGTAAAAGCAGCACAGCTCATCACCCTCAACACACCATCCCCACTGTCAAACATGGTGGTGGCAGCATCATGGTTTGGGCCTGCTTTTCTTCAGCAGGGACAGGGAAGATGGTTAAAATTGATGGGAAGATGGATGGAGCCAAATACAGGACCATTCTGGAAGAAAACCTGATGGAGTCCGCAAAAGACCTGAGACTGGGACGGAGATTTGTCTTCCAACAAGACAATGATCCAAAACATAAAGCAAAAGCTACAATGGAATGGTTCACCAAAAAACATATCAAGGTGTTAGAATGGCCAAGTCAAAGTCCAGACCTCAATCCAATTGAGAATCTGTGGAAAGAACTGAAAACTGCTGTTCACAAACGCTCTCCATCCAACCTCACTGAGCTCGAGCTGTTTTGCAAGGAGGAATGGGCAAAAATATCAGTTTCTCGATGTGCAAAACTGATAGAGACATACCCCAAGCGACTTGCAGCTGTAATCGCAGCAAAAGGTGGCGCTACAAAGTATTAACTCAATGGGGCTGAATGATTTTGCACACCCAATTTTTCATTTTTTATTTGTTAAAAAAGTTAAAAAATATCCAATAAAGTGTGTTCCACTTCATGATTGTGTCCCACTTGTTGTTGATTCTTCACAAGAAATTACAGTTTTATATCTTTATGTTTGAAGCCTGAAATGTGGCAAAAGGTCACAAAGTTCAAGGGAGCCAAATAGTTTCGCAAGCCACTGTATGTACATAGAGACAAGCAGGTGGCACCAACAGGCCATGTTACAGGCCAGATCTCTGGAGAGGCAAGCACAGTCTCAGTAAGACAGCAGTATGGGGTATTTTGTGCAATAAAAACACAAAATCCCCATTAGCCTGTGCACTTGCAGAGACACTTAACCATCAATACGTAACAGCAACCTCTATTATAAGGGAGAAAACACCTACATCAGTTAATCACAGTGTTTGATTAGCATTGATTTCTTGAGATAATTACTGTTTTGTTTCCCAAATTGCTGAGCTCAAGATCTGGAGTTTGGTCCTGACAGTATTCCTTAGCAGCACTGAAAGGTATAATCTAAAATCTAACCATTGTATTGCGGATTGTTCTGTTAGCAAGCAAGATTTTGAAAGTGACCATGCTGCTAATTTGACATTTGAAAATGCTTCACTCCTCACTGTTGCCAGCAGAGGGCATCACAGAGTAAATTAATTCATTCCGGTGGAGCGTCCGTCAAATGCTTTTCCTCATGGAGATGTTATTGCTTTGTCAAAAATGTTTCACGGTGTGGCTTTGGACCTTTCTATCATCATGGAGACCAAACCAGACCAAGTTACAGGTCAGATCTGTGGAGAGGTAACCCCGCTCACAGTCAGAATGCCAGTTTTTGAGCTATAAAAACACCTGTAATTGAATAAATGTTGAAAATTATTTAAATCATTTTGTGGAACATTCGAAGACGAGCAGTGACATATCCGTCGAAACAAGATGGTGACGGACCCCTAACCGAAACGTTACATAACAAATCTTTAAAGAAGCAGAGTGGGTCCAAGCCACAGCAGGGTTCATACAACGGCAGACGCCCAGACCCACACCTGTCAGTCAAAGTCAGTGCACAGACATCTCAAATAGTTAAGTTCCAAAACAGTTGTCCGGCGAGAGCTGTGAGACCAAGGCCAACGCACGCAAACACACACACACACACATGCACGCACACACAAACACACACACACATGCTCTATGGGCATCCTTCACTTGTCAACACACTCATGCCTTTATGGGATTTTCCAGCCACAGCCACTGGACAATATAGAAACATGAGTCACAATCGAGGTCCGTGCTGCATTTGAGCGAAAGAGGAAATGAACAGCTTACTGGAAACGCCACACACTTTAGATGGTTTTAAACGCTGGACAAAATTTCAATAAAGTGGGTACATGGAACAGCTGATGTTTGGTTTTGATGGTGGCATGCTTTTCTCTGGTAAAATTAGTACAGTGAACCCTCGTTTATCGCGGGGGTTAGGTTCCAGAAATAGCCCGCAATAAGTGAAATCCGCGAAGTAGGACAATTTTATATTTTACAATTATTCTACATGTTTTAAGGCTGAAAACGCTTCACCAGACACATTATACACCTTTCTGAGACTGGTATTAACATTTTTCTCTTGTTTAAACACTCAAACTTTTGTAGATTTTCATTAAAATATATTAATAGTGGGGGGGGGGGGCACGTGACACGCGGACACGTGCGCGCGGACACGCGGACACGTGCGCGCGGACACGTGTGTTTGTTTTGGTACCACATATCCATGCCATGTGCGAAAGTCGAGTGGAAAGCGACCTGGATATCATTTTGGGCAAGACTCAAGCCAATGCTAACAGTGCCAAACCGCTAATAGACGCCTCTGAGCACCACAAGACCAGGTAAGACCAACCTGCGCTCACAAGAGTTGGTTGCATTTCATCCCGGTGTTCTCTCACGGGGAAGAGCCACTGTCTCCTCTGTGCGCGCGAGTGTCCTCCCCCCGCTGCGGCTCCCCCGGCCCGTCCATGTTGATTCTTGGCTCTTTCATGGTCCGACTCGCACTCACTCTCTTCCATGGCTCGTGCAAGTAAACAAAGGCCACACCTCCTGTCACCCAGGCGCTCTCGTGAAGGAAATCTGACTCTGTCCCTCTGTCAGACTCTGTCCCTACCATCCCTGGTCTAGACCTGGTTTAGTCCTGGTTTAGACCTGGTTTAGTCCTGGTTTAGACCTGCTTTAGACCTGGTTTAGTCCTGGTCTAGTCTCTTAGCTCATCAGGGCGCAGGACAGAATGTTACACTGTAAAAAAAAGTTACACTATAAAAAAAATTGAAAAAAAAAAAAAAAAAATTGGAAAAAAAAATCCGCGAAACAGCGAGGCCGCGAAGAGTGAACCGCGATACAGCGAGGGTTCACTGTACATCAAAAAGGCATGGATTTTAAAGGTGCACTGTGTAACTTTTCTGGTGGAGGGTCCGTCAAATGCTTTTCTCCATGCAGATTTGCTTTGCTTTGTCATGGAGACCAAACCAGACCAAGTTACAGGTCAGATCTGTGGACAGGCAACCCGGACCCAGTCAGAATGTCTGTTTTTCAAGGTATTTTTGAGCTATAAAACCACCTGTAATTGAATAAATGTAAGGCGGAGCCGTTTAATGCCATACTGTGGGACATTCCAGGCAGTAAAATTACATATCCATAGAAACAAGCAGGTGACGGACTTTAAATGGGCATCTGGATCTTTTTATTTATTTATTTTTTCTTTTTGCAAGTGTAGGTTAGTTTAGATTTATTTGCAGAGTTTGGCTGTTTATTTCTGCATTTTTACAAAATACAATTGAAATTAAACCTTAATAATGTATTTCAGAAATGCTGAATTCAAGTCTCAAAGTTAAGGCAACTTTTTGGTTGGGCGTCCTCTGGTTGTTTACTAGAAACGTAAGCACAATTCTGAGGGAATGCCATGGTTTCTTGAGCAAATTAAGATTTTCATTTTCAGTATCAGCTACATCTATTAAAGAGCCCATATTATGATATTTTACACAACTCCAGGTATATCATCATATATCATAATTTAGCATAATATCGGACCTCTTTAATGTTCACGACTCTAGAAGTGTTTATGTACGCTGCTGACCTGGCTGATGGATTCCCTTTAACAGACGTATCAATAACAAGGACATTGTCACTAATTGGGTAAAGGCGTAGTGATTTTGAATAGAGTGGATTGTTTTTCAGTAGATTTCCTATTGACCTGTCAGCGCTTTCAAAACAAAAGGTCATTGTAAGTGTTCCCGGCTGGAGCAATGCTTTCCTGACTGCTTCCTTCCTGCTGCTCTCTGCCCCTGGTACAACCGACTGGTCTACACCCAGTGCACAAGGACATGTATGGGCATTACAAAGAAGTAGAAGTAGTAGTGGTGGTAGTAGTAGTAGTAGTAAGTAATAGTAGTAGTAGTAGTGGCTGCTGCTGCCCCTGGTCCAACCAACTGGTCTACACCCAGGTCTCAGAGTGCACAGGGATGTGTATGGGTATTACAAAGAAGTAGGAGTGGTAGTACTAGTAGTAGTAGTAAGAGGAGTAGTAGTAGTAGGAATAGTAGTCATAGTAGTGGTGGTAGTATAGTAGTAGCAGTATTAGTATTTGTACAGTGGTACCTCACCTTACGAAAATTCCAAGTTATGAAACGCCTTCATGTTAAAATTTGGTCTCTAGATACGAAAGAAAATTCAAGTTACGAAACGCGAAATCTCAAAAATTCAAATAATGTGCGCTCAGCCACACGCATTATATGCTTTTCTCAGACTGGATTTAAACTTTTCTCACATTTGTCTCTCGTTTAAACACTCAAACTTTCATAGATTTTCAACAAAATGTATTAATAGTGAAGTGTGGGGGGAAGGGGGAGGGGGGACACGTGTGTGATAGCGCAGCATGACCCGGCGCGGGGCTGCGAGCACGAGACCCGTGCTCAAACCGTGCCTCCTCTAGACCCCTAAACCAGGTCTAAACCAGGTCTAAACCACCGCGGCTCTTGCCTGCGTTCGTTCATGAGCTCGGACTGCGTGCGGGGAGGCACATCCCCTCCCCTCCTCGCGCCTCAGCCATGACCCGTGAGGTACACCGGTGCTGCTGCTAATAGCAGAGCTAGCACGAAACCAGTAAATAGACCCGCACGCGACGCTTTAATCCACCTGGTCTAGTCCTGGACTAAACCAGGACTAGACCAGGTGGATTAAAGCGCCGCGTGCGGGTCTATTTCCTGGTCCAGTCCTGGTTCAGACCTTGCTTAGACCTGGTTTAGTCCACGTTTAGTCCTGGCTCTACAGTCTCTTAGCCAATCAGGACGCAGAACACAGTCTTACACTATAAAAAAAAGTTACACTATAAAAAAAAAAAAACTTGGAACGGGGCCTTGGAACGAATCAGGCTTTTTCCACTGAAATAGCTACTCAACTTACGAAAAATTCACGTTAAGAAGCCACTTCTGGAACGAATTAATTTCGTAAGGTGAGGTACCACTGTATTAGTATTAGGAGTAGTAGTGGTGGTAGTAGTGGTAGTAAGAGGAGGAGTATTACTAGTCAGTAGTAGTAGTAGTAGAAATAGTGGTAGTAGGAATAAGTAGTAGTAGTAGTAGTAGTAGTAGTAGTAGTAGGAAAAGGAGGAGTAGGAATAAGTAGTAGTAGTAGGAACAGTAGTAGTAGTATTATTAGAAAGAGTAGTAGTAGTAGGAGGAGTATTACTTATCAGAGTAGTAGTAGAAATAATAGTAGTAGGAGGAATAGTCGTAGTAGTAGTGGTGGTAGTATAGTAGTAGCAGTATTAGTATTAGTGGTAGTAGTGGTAGTAGTAGTAGTAGAAATAGTAGTAGTAAGAGGAGGAGTATTACTCGTCAGTAGTAGTAGTAGTACAAATAGTGGTAGCAGGAATAAGGAGTAGTAGTAGGAGGAGGAGGAGGAATAAGTAGTAGTAGTAGGAACAGTAGTAGTAGTAGTAGTAGTACTAGTATTAGAAAGAGTAGTAGTAGTGGGAGGAGATTACTTATCAGAGTAGTAGTAGAACTAGTAGTAGTAGAAGTAGTAGTAGTAGTAGTAGTAGTAGTAATGAGAGAAGGAGTATTACTAGTCAGTAGTAGTAGTAGAAATAGTGGTAGTAGGAATAAGTAGTAGTAATAGTAGTAGAAGTAGGAGGAATAAGTAGAAGTAGTAGGAACAGTAGTAGTTGTATTAGTAGAAAGAGTAGCAGTAGTAGGAGGAGTATAACTAATCATAGTAGTAGTAGTGAAATAAGGCAAAATACTTAAATATTTAAAATACACAGTACTATATGGCACAGGGTTGTGTTGGTAGTACAGGGTTTGCTAGGATCAGTGTCTTGTTTGGGTTACTGATTATTGGCTCAGACAACTTGCTGAATGTCTCATCTTGCTCTTTGCCTCCATTTTATGCCAATTACCATATGCATGTATATCAAATGTAGAAAGTAGCAAACAAAGGAAGAAAAAAAATCATTAATTGAGAGTGTGATTCCAAACTTTTGTCCGATAGTGTATGCAATCATCCAGCAAAATGTGTAGTTTTTTCTGTATTTCCACCTCTACTTCTTCATTCCAGTCTCCAGATAATATTCCACTGTCCAGACTGAACTTTAAGTGTTTAATCCTTTACATTGTGTTTGTTTATCTCATTTCAAAGGACCCAAAATGGCATCGACCTCAGGGTAAACATGGAGCACGGTCCTCTGTATACGGGACATACGCGTATCCTGGCTGTATATTGTTTCACTGAGGACTTGTTTTGTGGTACGCTCTTTTGTTTCTTTGTGTCTGCGTGCTTGTGTCTTGTGAAATATGTAGTTACAGCTCCGGGGCAGACGTAAACAAGCCACTGTGCCTGGGAAATAGCGTACGGCGGACCTGCCCATAGGACTCGCAGTGGTGACGTTCCAGTTTGCAGTAATACAACTCCTGGAATAAAGGATTTTCCCCAGCGTAGGCTTGTGCCCTAATAACATGTGTGTGGTTTGTAGATGGGGGATGTGTCAGAAAAGAGGGGGTGAAGTGTGACTGAAGCTAGTGAAGGCTTGCTGGAGGTAGGAGATGGAGCCTGAACAAGGTAGGGTTGGGAATCAGAAGGTTCCTCACATTTCGATACAATTGTTATATATTAAGCAAAATTGACTCTTTAAGCCACATTAGAATATCGTTACCTCCTCAAAAACACACATGGGGTTGTGTTTTGTTTCATTCACACAGTAATGAGTAATCATGCATTATTAGTCTGTCTACATCTCCAAAGCTCAAAATGCTCTGTTCCACCTTGTGATGTCATAAAGTGGTAGTTTTAAAGCTTTACCTCTTATCTTTTGTTTTCTAGACATTGGAAATTCCAGGGCTGAAATAATCCAAATGAAGTGAAGGTGTATGGAGTTTAAAAACATAGTGGAGCACTTCCTGTTTTTCTGCTTTGTTTGAGAGAAGATCCCTAAATATGCAAGGTTTGTGTTTTAAACATGTGAATGAAACAAAACACAAATCCAGGAATGTTTGTGATGAGGAAACAACATCGACAGATTAAAAAAATGGCATAAAATGGGCCCTTTAAGAACCATTTTTTTTTTTTTCCTGTATTTTTACACCAAGTTTGTGGAAACATTGCATGTCTTAACAAATCTTACATTTTGCAAGCAAGACGAAGTGTGGGATTATTTTCTTCTCGTATGTTCTGGGACTGGTCCCTCTCATCCAACGCACCCGTTTGAAGAAATTGAAGTGCGAAGTTCTCATTCTTGTACACTAAGTTTGTGCAAAGTTAATATGAAATACGTATGTTTTACTGAATATGTCAAGTGTATTGTTTTTTAAATTTAAATTTATTTATTTATAATGGACAGTGCATATTGACCAACAATTACTGTATAACATGCCAGAATTAGCCAAAAGGCTAGTTTTCATCTGTTGTCCGATGCCTGGTGGACACATGGCTCCCTGGAAAAAGTGCAATAATTGTTATACATCAATAAAATACATATTAATTAACACATAATCGCAAATTTTACAGTGTAGTAAAAGTTGCATGCAAGGATTAAAAGTATTGCATAAATAATAAAATAAAAAATGTAGTGCGGTCATAAAAAACTGCTACAAGACCCCAAAAAGTACCCCTTATATATATTATATAATATATAATATATTTCAATATTTTTGCACAAACCAAGTACAAGGAAATGTTTAAAATGACGGTTTTAAATTCTATACAACTCAATGATTTTAGTAGCTGCACATGTTGATAAAAAAATAAAGGGATGTTTTTTCATACTTTTTTCATACTTTTGTTTTTCTGCACTTTTCTTTTTCAACATGGCAAAAATGTCCCATATTGATCTTGATTTGCTATTCTGGCGAGAGCCGGAGCTGGTTGCAACGCGCTCCCTTATTTCTCTGATGGCGCGGCGCAGTTGTGCGCCGGAGGAGCTGCTACGAAGGACGCGCAGAGGCGGACGTTACTTTTTTGTGCTGTGCAACACTGGAATTTCCCCACTGAGGGACTAATAAAGGCATATCTTATCTTATCTTATCTTATTGTATTGTACTTCCTCATTATACTTTATACCTCGGTCAATGAGAATTCCAGTGTTTAACTGCCGTGCGTTAATACTGCACAAAGTAGTTCCGGCAACAGCCAAATCACTGATCTGTATCACTACTCTGAGGCTATCGCTATGACATTACCATAGCAACATGTAAACAAATGCTCAACTGCTGGATCATTTAAAACATTGAAATAATTTGGAACATTTTGGACATTTACAGACAGGGAACAGACTTTTCCCATTCACAGGTGACACATTTCAGTTTGTAGCCGTGGTTTAAGCTCATTATACAACTTGGGAGCCGTGCGTTCTGCAGTTTTAACGCACTTCTCCTCGTTGCTGAATGCTTTTACATAACACTGATCTGCTTCCGTCGCCATGACAACACCATAGCAACGGGTAAACACATCCTCAACCTATATTCTGAGGAGAATATAGGGACTATCTTCATTTAAAACACTAAAATAACTAATAATCAACTAATAGAAATGGCTAAAATTTGACTTTTTTGTTTAGTCAGTGGTATGTACTAAAAAACAAAACAAAACTCATTCCATTTCCCAAAGTCTGAACTCTGCTCCAAACCACATTTTCTTTTTTTGACAGAAGACTGGCTGTAGATGGTTAGTAGTAGATAGGCCCTTGATGAGAATTTTAAACATCTCGATTTGATTAAAATGTGATCAAAATGTGACAGCTTTTAAATCCGTCTTACTGGTTTCTCGCTCTCCGAAACCCTCTGGCACATCAATAATGTTCGGATAATAAATGGATGTACACGCAGCCGCTATTTATTCAGATGGAGAAGTGAAACTGAGAGGACCACCATGACAGACGCACACAGATCTTTCTTGCGAGCTTGTGTTCAATAAAATCGAGTGCTCTGATTTTGTCACTGCTGTACTGCTTTAACTGTACATTTGGAAGTAGTGAAGTTGCCAATATGCTACAGCGCACTTTTAATGCGGTACAATTTGATACGAGGAACCATGCGTCGCACGTTAAAACTGCAGAATGCACAGCTCCAAGTAGTTTAATGCGCTTATACTACGGCTACAAACTGAAATGTGTCACTTGTGAATGTTAAAAGCCTATTCCTTGTCTGTAAATGTCCAAAATATTAGTCATTTCAGCGTTTCAAATTATGCTAGTCAGACAGTTAGCTAGACAGACAGCTCATCTGAACCTTTTTGTTTTTTGTTATTTGGATTGCTTATTATTTTTTACTATATTATAGCTATATTTTAGTTATTATTATTATTATTTAGTGTCTATATTCTAGTTATTACTATTCTTATTTAGTGTTTTATGTTTGCACCTTATCACCGAGACAAGTTCCTAGTTTTGTGAATTCTGTTCACTTGACAATGGCACTATTTCAAATCAATTTGGTACGGTTCAGTAAAAAATAAAGGCTGTGGTACTAAAAGTTTTTATTGATGCAGAGTTAAATAATCAAAACTGTGAATTCTAAATGAAAATTAGTGTTGTCACAAAATAATTTTGTAAACTATACAAAAATACTCTTGGCAATATACTGATACAGCAGCCCACGATATCAATAGGGGTGGGTATTGGCAAAGAAGTCACGATTTAATTCAAATCACGATTCATATGCCACGATGCGATACTATCACGATGCATCACGATACTTGAATTATTGCGATGCATTGCAATATATTCGACATACTTCAGTGAAAATGTACCAAAAAAAAGAGGATAACTTAAATATCAGTGGCTGTGTATCTGGGTAGTGTCTTCAATTGATACATAACTCTGAGCAACTCAATTCATAACTGAATTTATTGAATAACAAAAACAAATAAACCAAACCAGTAACAAAAAAAGTGCATAGGATTTTTTTTAAAACAAAAAATTATGTTCAAACATTTGCCATTTTGGAGGTAGCTACCATTATAACAAACAATACCCTTTCACAAAGAAAAGTGCATAGGATTTATAATTATTTTTTTTTTTATTAATAATTTATTAATTAATAATTATCGATTTTTGGCATCAAGAATCGATGCAGTATATTGGGAAAGTTAGTATCGCGATGCATTGTCATGACGATTATTTTGCACACCCCTAGATATCAATACTGTATAGTCAAATTAAACAATACAATTCTCGTGTCTCCACGTGTATTCACGTATGTGCTTATATCCCCGGACTTTCTGCTCCTAAAGTATCCGACTGCATTCTGTACACGAGCTCCGGAGAAACGGACCTGTCCCAAACCTGTCCCGAGTCCAAGTGGAAGTTAAAAGTCCATTTTCATGTCCTTATTGTCTTGCAGTGCGGCGTACATATTCACGAGCTCCTCACAGCTGATAGGCGAAGAGGGGAAACCCCTTCGGCGCTTCTCGCAACGGGATTGTTGGGTGTGCGAGCGTGGGAAAATATGTTGATTTATACACACCCAGTTTTATTCCGAAAAACAAGCCAATTTGAAATTAAAAATGTATGTTTTTAATGTCACTAATGCTGTTATCTGAAACATGGAGTGGCTTCTTCATGATCTCAACTAGCACATTCTGCAAAAAAAACGAAAATCACAAATTTTTAAAAAATTTAAAAAGTACTTCTAATGCAAATATCCCCGTTTCACTAATGCCGACAAGTGGACGGTTTTAGCGTGGTCGGACCCATATATCGCTGTTTCAACATTTTTGTACACCCTATTTTATTTGGAAGGGAAAACACATTTGACTCATTTACAGGAAAACTTTTTCTAGTAATGCATCTTTAAAACGCTTACCCACAATGCAACTTAATACTTTTTTGGGGGGGCTTTGGTCGTTCCCATTCTCCACAACCTTCTGATGAAAATTAAAATGCATTTGAGATCTTTTGGGTCTTAAAAATCTTGTTTTATATATACATTTATTTATTTTGGTCAATATTGCCCCAGACACTGCAGCATTTTAAGGTAGTTCTCATTAGTCATCGACGCCCCCGTCTTCTCTGGGGTCCTCGGACTCTACAGCGTTCAGTTTTATCTCCTTCTCCCTCCGGTACACCCACTCAGGGCTCCAAACACATGCTGACCACTGGGAATGTCCAGCTTGGATCCTCTGGGCTTTCCTCATTACTACAGTCGCTAACAAAAGCAATTTGCCATCATTAAAATCGTCAATGTATATTTTATTAACATCGCATTGTTTAGTCGGGACATATTTCTCACTTCTGGTGCCGCGAAAACGCCCAAGGAAGTGAGGACATGTTTCCATTTGTTTTGACTGCAGTAGTAGTAGCGGTATAAACAATGGTGGCAGAGCGCTGAGAAGTGGACTGGGGAGAGCCAAAAACAAGACCAAATAGTGTTGTACCGATACGATACTTGGCCGTAATGTACTCGCCGATACCAATACCACTCCGATACTGCAAAGTGGGAAGAAGTATACTAAGGCTACTCAATACAAGAGCAAAAAATAACTACTAAAAGGCTCTAACAAAAATGCACAAGGTGACTTTGAGGGCTTAAGTATTCGAGTCATAAGCATATGTATGATTTAAGCACTTTTCTAGGTCATCACTTTCTTCCACAGTGGATAAAAACAACAGTTGGGCCTGTAGAAAGACGCTCATCCTCGGAGCACATGGATAATTCGATGATACAGAATCTTGTCACGTTTATAATACTACTGTTTCATGCTACTGTTCCCTGTGCAATAACCTGCTTCATAAGTGCAATACTTATACTACACTATATTATGTGCAATCTGTGAAATACTCTACTTACAACTTATTTAATCCGACCTGTACCTTTGTATTTTATTATATTTTATTACATATTTTCTTAATTATATTGTTTACCTCTTCCTCTGCATTTTTTGCAACACTTTTTTATCATGTACTATTATTGCATGTTATTAGTACTTCTTGACTATCTTAGCGAGTCAGTGGTTCTTCTGATCCTAAGCATTTCATTGCATTGTTGACCTTGTGTTGATCCTGCATATGACAAATAAACTAATCTTGAATCATAAATAGCCAAAGTAATTACGATTAAATCATGATAATTATTTAAGTTGCTGACAGTTTAAAAATGTCATGCATATGATTAATTATAATTTTAATATTATGAATAAGTTCCATGTTTAAACAACTGTTATAGTATTGTGTATTTTGTTAAAAGACATCAATACATCATAAGATCAATAAGTTAGTTAAAGGTTCGTGAAGAGTCCCTCAGTCGTCCAGGTAGAATCCAAGTAAGCCTCTCGGATGAGCGGCGAAACGTTTTCGACCAAACAAACTTTGTCCAGTTGACAAATTGAATTTCTTCTTTTATCTTAGTTAAAGGTTATAAAGAGAAAGTCCGGTCTGTTTTATACGAATTAAGACGGCTCGTGTTCACGCTGAATATGTTTTATACGTTTGAACCTTGGCAAACTTTCGCCTTTGTGAGTATTTTATGTTAACAAGCACTTTGATTAAGGTGATGTATATATTGCATTTGAACAAGACCTGAACTTGTGATTTCACGGAGCTAACTGCTAGCTACCCGTATTTTGTTCATCACATGTACTACGAAATGCCTTCTTTGTTCTATGTTTCAGTTACTGCATAAATATATAAGAGACCTCCATAAAACAAGAAAAGTACGCCTTGTGTACGGAGTTTTTCTTTATTAGTTCGCTGGCTGTCGAGCCTCACAGTCACGTGTCGTGAGGACGGCACATGGTGATTTATCATCCTTGTGTTTTTTGTTTTTTTATCTAAACTTTCTCACAGGGGTTTTGTGAATAAAATAAATTAAGCTTTATAGAGTCAAAACACGTTTTGAAAATAAAAGAAGACATTCAAAAAATCATTTTGCACAATTTTCAGTCTGTATAAAATGTTATCTCAGAATTAAAAAATAAAAATAAAAATATCGGTATCGGTTATCGGCCATAACGGCAACATTAATATCAGATATTGGTATCAGCTAAAATTTTCACATCGGTGCATCCCTAGTTATAAGTGAAAACAATGATCTAGAAGAGACCGTGATGATGGAAGTAGCTTTTTCCAGTTTATGTTTATGTTTATGAGTTTATGTTCAGTCCCACTCAGTTCTGCACTTATAAAATGAATGAGGTTCAGGTAGATGTTAGATGAGGCTCCAAACAGCCGGGCTCCCATTGATCCTTGATGTTTGTCCTAACTTATATTGTCCATTCCCATTTCAGCTCCATTGGCCTGTACGACTGGCAGATGTTTACGTTGAAATGCTTAATGTTCTGAGAGACAACACAACACATTTCCATTAGTGTTTTAGCTCTTCAATTGGACTGTTGTGTCTGGAGTATTTATTCAGTTAGACAAGATCTATACGGCTCCTCCAGGTGCTCAGCTGGGATCGTGACATTAGCTTGACAAGACAAAAGCAAATTGTTTTTCCACCTCTAAAGATTAATGTTAAAAAAAAAAATGTTTTCTTTTCACCAGTCTCCAACCCTCCAGCATTTCCATACTGTATAAATAAATGGACATACATAACCTGCTCGCCGCCACATTCTAAATACAAAGTGAGCAGTGGCGCGGTTTTGCTCCATCAACTCTGGCTCCAATTCACTTTATATTGAAAAAAACATCACCTCTGTACCTGCTGCTGTGAGCCTCGTCATTTTGGTCTTAAAATGTTCATATTAACCCTGTCGACAAGATCCTCAGGTTTTTATTTCACAATTTTGTCCGTAAATCAAGGTATGAACTAGAGATGCGCGGATGGCGGTTACAGCTGCAGGCACCGCGGCTAAACCGCGAAGCGGGTGGATGACGTGACGAAAAATATTTTTTATTAAATTCGGGCGGGTGGCGGTTGAACAACCATGGGGCTGTGCAGTGCAGAGAATTTTGCAATTATCATAATTTGGCGGAGGACGGACGGGCGCGGTTTTGAAAATCCCTGAAATGGATAGCGGACGGATGACGTTTTTTTCATGCGGTTGCGGATGGGAAAAAAAGCCCATCCGCGCATCTCTAGTATGAACATTTTTGTTGGTTGGCTAATTGCAGCCATTCAAGGTGCACTACGTAACTTTCCGGTTAGGGGTCCGTAACCCGCTTGTTTCTATGGATAGTTCATTGCTTTGCCTGGAATGCACGACGAGGAGCGGAGACATGAGTCACTGGATCCGTAGGAAGTCCAGACCGGGACTAAGACATGAGGACCACACCGGGACCAGACCGAGACTAGACCGGGACCAGGCTGGGATTAGACCAGGACTAACCCATGAGGACCAGACCGGGACCAGACCGGGACCAGACCGGAACTAGACCAGGACTAAACGTGGATTAAACCTGGATTAAACCAGGACTAGACCAGGTCTAAACCTGGACTAAACCAGGACTAGACCAGGTCTAAACCAGGACTAAACCAGAACTAGACCAGGTCTAAACCAGGATTAAACCACCGCATGTGGTTCTTTGCTTTGTTTCGTGCGGCTCTTGTGCGTTTTCGCTTCGTGGCTCGGACTGCGTCGTTGGACGCGGTCTCGAAAGGGAGGCACGGTCCGGACACTGCCTCAGTCTCGCGCTCGCAGCCCCGGGTGGGACGCCGGTAATGTTGCTCTATGGATTTGACCACGATGAGCGGGTGCACGTGTCCGCGCGCACACTTCTCCGGTCCTCCCCCACGCTTCACTATTAATACATTTTGTTGAAAATCTACGAAAGTTTGAGTGTTTAAACAAGAGAGAAATGTGAGAAAATGTTAATTCCAGTCTGAGAAAAGTGTATAATGTGTGTGGTGAGGCATTTACAGCCTTAAAACATGTATAATAATTGTAAAATATAAAGTTGTCCTACTTCGTGGATTTCACTTATTGCGGGTTATTTCTGGAACCTAACCCCCGTGATAAACTAGGGACCACTGTAAAGACATTTTTCTTTCTTTTTTTTTTAACTAATACTGTTCAAGGACAAAATTACTGTATGGATACTATAGTGGCAAAACTTCGTTCATGGGTTCATTAATAATTTCACCACCTCGTGCAGGCAGCCAAAGGTTTTCTGACTCATATCCGTAATGCATTTCCAATATCCATGTCACTTCAATGTACTCACGGACCAGTCGAGTTTCTTTTGTTTTCTTTAATTCTGGCACGTCTTGGTAACAACAAAATATCTTCTCATGAACACAAAAAGGGTAAATAAAACATTAGTGGCATCAACATATTGGTCTTCCATCTTCAAACGGCATCATTTCTCCGGGCAAGACGGACACGTTACGAACAAGGTCAAAAAGCTATATGCCTTCACTCCTGCGTGCACGTACTGAACGGCACGTCTTGCGTTTTACATTACATGTGTCCCTAGAATTCTATTAGCCAATCAGGTTTCAACATTAATATCACAAGCTCTAAATCAGCACATTTCACTTATAATTAGTCTAAACATTTATAGATGCTCTTCTGGCTTATTTAAATTCAAAAATATTATTCAAAATTACTTTCATTAATTTGGCTCTAACATTTCCAGCCCCTAATTGTAAGACATGAAGACTGACAATTACTCATTACTCATTACTGACTATAGAGCCAAACAAATCCCTCATTAGACATTACTTACCAACTAAATCCACATCGTTTACATAAACAACATTCAAAGAATTACAATATTCACATTATTTCTCTGTTTTTACATTGTTCTTTCCCCTTTTTTTTTTTTTTTTTTACATTCTTACGTGTCCTTTTCGCAAATAAGGCACAGTTTGTCAACTGGTCTTTCTAAGGTGTTGGTCTTTGTCTTGATGACCACACGCCGCACAAGTCCCTTGGCGTCTGGAATCACCCAGACGACCCGTCCAAGTACCCACGAGCTTCGTGGTGCAGTGTCATCGACGATCATGACGATGTCCCCGGCAGACAAGTTGTTCCTGACACTGGTCCATTTTTGCCGCTCTTGGAGCATTGGCAAGTACTCGCGCACCCACCGCTTCCAAAACAAGTCAGCAAGATATTGCACTTGTTTCCAGCGAGCGACGGGAGTAGCAGTCGTCCTTCACGAACAGGCCAGGGGGAAGAACTGGCTGCTTCTTCATTAGTAGCAGGTGGTTAGGGGTTAACGGCTCTGGATCGCTTGGGTCGTTCGTTGTTGTAGTCAGAGGCCTGTTGTTCAGCACTGCCTCCACTTCGCACATCAGTGTCAGCAAGCATTCATCGCTTACTGTCTGTTGCTTTAGCACAGACCTAAGCACTTTTCGTACAGATCTAATCTGTCTTTCCCAAATTCCCCCAAAGTGAGAACCAGAGGGCGGATTGAATATCCACTGGATTCCTCTTTGCATCAGGGAGTCTGATATCTTGGACTGGTTCCATTCTTGAATTGCTGTACGCAGCTCACGCTCAGCGGCCACAAGATTTGTGCCATTATCTGAGCGTATAATTGACACCTGTCCTCTCCTGCACACAAAACGTCTGATGGCATTCAGACAAGAATCAGTGTCCAATGTGTGCGAAATCTCTATGTGCACTGCTCTTGTTGTGAGACAGGTGAACAGCACACCGTATCTTTTCACTGTGCTGCGGCCTTGTTTGACGTCAAAAGGCCCAAAGTAGTCGACCCCCACATTAGTGAATGGGGGGTTGTCAGGCAGAAGTCTGTCTTCAGGCAAATCTGCCATCTTCTGCTCCAAGGGTTTGCCTTTAACTTTTCTGCAGATCACACACTGTGACAGAAACTTTCTCACTACTGAGTTGGCAGAGGGTATCCAATACTTTTCTCGCAACTGGGAGAGCATGTAAAGCCTTCCGCTGTGTCCAATCTTTTCGTGAGTGTCTCTCAAGATCAATGTGGTGACATGCAAGTCTTTTGGGAAGATTGCTGGATGCTTTGCATGCTCTGGCATAGCAGCAGCAGAGAGACGACCTCCGACTCTCAGCACCCCTTCATGAAGCTCTGGATCGAGTTTCCGCAGATGACTGGTTTTCTTCACTCTGTTGCCTTTCTTTAGCATAGCAATCTCTTCCTGGAAACGTTCGTTCTGACAAAACTTAATGATCTCTATTTCTGCTTGAGTTAGATCTTCCAAGGTAGGTCTTTTGGTAGGTGACATTGGTGGCTTGTCTTGTTTGTTCGTACTGTTTGTGTTTGTCTGTTCTTTCTTTTTCCTACAGCATTGCAGAAGCAGGTCTTTGAGCTTGAGAACCCAAGCTACAGCTCTCTTCAAACGGTACCAGCTTGAGTAGTGGTTGAACAGTTTGCTCACAGGATGAACATCTTCAGCTGCGTTTGTAAGATTAGCTGTGGCGGTGTGTCTCACCTCAATGTCATCTTCGTCACTTTCTGTTTTGTCAGGTCTTTTAGGCCAGAGGTGTTCTGGTTCTTTGAAAAAAGCTGGACCCTGAAACCAGCTTGTGTTGGTCATGAGCTTGGTTGGCGCAAGCCCTCGGGATGCACAATCAGCAGGGTTAGATGAGGTATCAACATATCTCCATTGCTGAATCGTGGTTAGCTCTCTGATCACCGCAATGCGGTTTGCAACAAAAGTCTTAAAGCGTAGCTTCTCATTCTCAATGTACTTTAGCACAGTTGTGCTGTCAGTCCAAAATAGCGAATCGACCAGATCCATCTGGAGCTCGCTTCTCAGCATCTTGTCTGTCTTCACAGCAATCATTGCTGCTGTCAGCTCTATGCGGGGGATGGTGGTTTGCTTGATTGGGGTCACGCGGGATGTGCCTTTAATAAAAGCACAATGAGCATGTCCATCTTCATTAGTCAAGCGCAGATAAGAGACAGTTCCATATCCGCTTTCACTTCCATCAGAAAAGTGGTGGAGCTGTGCTGTAGTGACAGGCCCAAAATCCACTGGTCTTACGCATCTCTGTATGGTCATTGTTGACAGCTGGCATAGTTCTTTTAACCAATTGTTCCATTTTCGACTTAGCTGTTCTGGAATCTTCTCATCCCATGCAAGCTCCTCTTTGCACAGCTGCTGTAAGATCAACTTTGCTGGGAGAATTGCTGGAGCGAGGAACCCGAGCGGGTCGTAGATGGAGCTTGTGATTGAGAGAATTCCTCGTCTCGTCACAGGTTTGTCTTTGATGTTTATCCTGAACTTGAAGACGTCAGACTCAGTGCTCCATAGAACACCCAGGGCTCTTTCCATGGGTAGTGCATCGTGAGTCAAGTCCAGGTCTCTTATGTCTTTTGCTCTTTCATGTTCAGAGATAGAAGAGAGCAAGGTACGGCTGTTGCTCGTCCACTTCGTTAAACGAAATCCTCCACTAGCGCAAAGCGTTGTGAGGTCTTTGTACAGCTTGACTGCTTGATCTTCACTTGCGACAGATGTCAAAGAGTCGTCGACATAGAAGTTCTTCAGGATTGCGTTCACAGCCTCTGGTGACGAATGGCTGCGGTTCTCCTCAGCTGTTCTTCGAAGCGCGTAGTTCGCACAACTCGGAGAAGAGGTCGCACCGAAAATGTGGACTGTCATCCTGTACTCAACGATGTCTTGACTTAGGTCTCCTGATGGCCACCATAGGAAGCGCTGCAGGTCGGTGTCATCTTCAGGAATGCGGACCTGATAGTACATGGCCTCAATGTCTGCAATCATGGCAATTGGTTCTTGCCTGAAGCGGAGAAGCACTCCGATCAATGGAGTGGAGCCCCCCAGGGCTGTGTGCTCAGTCCGATGCTCTTCACTCTGCTGACCCACGACTGCTCACCAGCGTTCAGCACCAATCACATAGTGAAGTTTGCGGACGATACGACTGTGGTGGGTCTCATCTCTAATAACGATGAGACAAACTACAGGAGTGAGGTGAGCCTTCTGACCCAGTGGTGCAGCAATAACAATCTCCTTCTTAATGTTGAAAAGACCAAGGAGATTGTTGTTGACTTCCGGAGAGGCCCCACCCAGCACCCCCCACTGTCCATCAATGGTGCTGCTGTAGAGAGGGTGAGCAGCACCAAATTCCTGGGGGTGCACATCAGTGAGGACCTCTCCTGGACAGTGAATACTGTATCACTGGCAAAGAGGGCTCAGAAGCGCCTCTATTTCCTCCGCAAACTGAGGAGAGCTGGAGCCCCTCCACCCATTATGACCACCTTCTACCGAGGCACCATTGAGAGCGTCCTGACCAGCTGCATCACTGTGTGGTACGGGAGCTGCACTGAACAGAACAGGAAAGCCCTGCAGCGCATAGTGAATGCAGCTGGGAGGATCGCTGGTGTCTCTCTCCCCTCCCTCCTAGACATTTTTAACACCCGGCTCACCCGCAGAGCGTCCAGCATTGTGGGTGACCCGAGCCACCCCGCACATAGCCTGTTCAGCCTCCTGCCCTCGGGGAGAAGGTACCGGAGTCTCCGGGCCCACTCCACCAGGCTTTCAAACAGCTTCATCCACCAGGCTGTCAGGAGGCTGAACTCACACCCGAACTCACACCCGAACTCCCACCTTACCCATCTCCCACCCCCCACCCCCCATATTGGCATAACCTGTATTCCATAAAAAGACCTATCACTCTAGACACTTTAAAAAAAAAAAAAAAAAAAAAAAATGCTGCTAAGGACTACTGTTGCACTGTTGCACATTTACATTTACTACTGGATTTTACTCCTGTTGCACTGTTGTTTACTACTGTTATTGCACACTTACATTTACTACTGGAATTTTTAGTACTGTTGTTTACTCCTGTTATTGAATTTTACCCCCGTTGCACTGTCGTTTACTACTGTTATTGCACATTGACTACTGGAATTTTAGCACTGTTGTTTACTCCTGTTACTGCACTAGAATTACTACTGTTGCACATTTATTTTTATTTTATCTTAACTCCTATGCACATTCTACTGCACATGACCAAGTCACTGCTGTATCTTCCATTGCACATTTTTGATGCACACTGCACACTTTGGAAATCTGTATATAGTATAGTTTATTTATTATGTTGCACTGTTTTAAGATTTTAGATCGTAGACTTTAGTTTTAACTTAGATCTCTGTCTTAGATAGTTTTTTGTTGTGTTTTGTCTTCATATTGTATTTTGTACACTGTCTTTTTGCACTACCTGGCCAGAGAGAAACAAAATTTCGATTCACTGTATGTTGAACACATATGGCAGAATTGACAATAAAAAAAAAAAAAAAAAAAAACAATGAGTTCGTTAAATCTGGTCCCTGAAGCAGCTCACTGTTTAGCGAGACACCTTGGTAGCTGGCCGCACAGTCGAAGACAACGCGGAGCTTCTTCTTCTGTGGGTGATATACCGCGTGGTGGGGTATATACCACAGCTTTCCATCATGGCGGTTCAGTTGCGCCTTAGGAACCTCAACAGCATACCCTTTGCTCAACATGTCATTCATAAAGGCTGTATATTCTTCATGGAGTGCAGGGTTCCGCTTTAACCTGCCTTTGAGGTTCAATGCACGTTGTAACACTGAACTGCGGTTGTTTGGCATTTGGACGCACAACTTCTTTGTTGGCAGACTGATGCAGTAGTGTCCATCCACAAGATGGGCAGAGCTGGACACAGACTCCATGAATTTGTGGTCCTCTTGAGACATTTCAGATCTTTCGTCACAGTGGCGTTCAGGAAAATCGTGGTTATACTGTTGTATAAGCAGATGCTCCACACTGTCTATGGCAATTCTGTTCACAGCAGCATGTGATTGTGCGTGATCATCAGCTGCAGTGTCTGTCTCTCTAAGTGGCCCATTCAGGATCCATCCAAGTGCAGTTTTCACAGCATATGGTCCGTTATCCTGACTTGGGATCACTTTCCATGGCTCCAAGATGGTGTATTCTTTGGTTCCAATGAGAAGTTCTACTCCAGCATTGATCTGAGGCAGCCTTACTTCACTGAGGTATGGCCACTTGTCGATCTCTCTCTGAAGTGGAATGTTCTCTCTAGACACAGGAATGCACTTCTGTGTGAACACCTTTGACAATGCGGTGAAGTTGTTGTCTTCAAGGCTGCTGACCTCCAAGTCTGTGAGAACGTAGCTTGCTACCTTGCCTTTGGAATTGATGGTACTCAGCATGAGATCAGTGCGTCTGCCTTGCACATTCAACTGTCTTGCCAGAGCTTCTGTACAAAAAGAGGCAGAGCTGCCGGGGTCCATGAATGCGTAGACCTCAACAGTCTTGTCACTCTTGCTGACTTTCACTCGCACAGGAACAATGGCAAGCACACAACTGTCTCCAGCCCCAGTACAGGCACTAGTCTCCTTCTCTTCCAACGCCTCTGACAGTTCACTAGCAGCACTGACTTTGCTGACCTCAGTCCCAGCTGGCTTCTCCTTTGCCTCTTTCTCTTTAGAGAAATGCAGCAGACTCGGATGCTTCTGAGAGCAAACATCGCATGTCATCTTCTTCTTGCATTCTTTGCTCAGATGACCTTTCACTAGGCAACTGAAGCAAAGTCCATTCTTTTTTCAAAAAGTCCACTCTGTCACTATGAGCCTTTTCTTTAATCTTGCGACAATCTTGCAATGTGTGATTCTTTTCACAGAACAAGCAGGGCTTCGTAAAGGCATTGCCGAGTGACACATCAGGCTTTGACTTTGCGTCGCTTGACTCACTTCCATTGACTTGGTCGACTTTAGTAGCAAAACTACTTCCTTGTTTTCCTTCTTTCTTGGGTTTGCTTCCCTGTTGTGATTTCTTTGTGACCTTATCTGTGGCTGTTGTGTCAAGATCTCCGAAGAGTGGGTCAGACACAATCTTTGCTTGACGTTCCACAAAGCTGACCAGCTCTGTGAATCTTGCTCTTTTCTTGTTCTTTTCTTGGATGTCATATGCATGAACTCTCCATCTTTCTCTTATCTTGAACGGCAACTTTGAAATGATGGCCCTCATTGTAGTGGGATTATCCATCTCTTCCATATAATCCAGGTCTTCCATGGCATTGCGACAGCTTGCCAGGAACACAGAGAATGCACTCAGACCTTTCCCATCCTCAGACTTAATCTGAGGCCACCTGGACGCCTTCTCAATTAGTGCCGTAGCCACCTTCAACTCATTTCCATACTTGTCTTGAAGCAACTGCATAGCCTTAGCGTAGCCTCGTTCTTCAGGCATATGCTGACAGCTCCTCACTAGGTCGCGAGGTTCACCTCTGGTGTACTGATCCAAGAAGTAAAGCTTGTCAGCATCGCTGTCTGCTCTGGAGTCAATGGCATGAAGGAAAGCTCTCATAAACGACCTATACTCCAGCGGGTCTCCCTGGAAGAGTGGCACGTCTCTTTGAGGCAAGCGGAACAGCTGTTGATTCTTTGCAAGCATCTCTGTAATGTCTGTCTGTTTTTTAATCAT
Source organism: Paratrypauchen microcephalus (assembly GCA_036785185.1). Lineage (NCBI taxonomy): Eukaryota > Metazoa > Chordata > Actinopteri > Gobiiformes > Gobiidae > Paratrypauchen > Paratrypauchen microcephalus. Next base: position 5,654,137 of record JAVJIX010000041.1, read on the forward strand.
GTGGTACATTTCTGTAGTTTCAATGTCTCGGGTGGAAGCACCTCTGGGTTGCACAGGCTGCTGCTGCAAAGCTCTGGGTGGCAGCAGTGTAGCTGTAGGCGCTGTAGCGCTCTGTGTTAGCTGTGGTGCTCTGGGTCGTTTAGGTGTGGCACCAGCTGATGCTCCTAGGTAACCAGCAAACATCTGGTCTTTAGATCTTTCAGTGAGTGGCCTTGCACTGTCTGTGATTTTTGGTGTGGTTGAAATGTTTTGCATATTGCCATATCCATTTTCAATTTTGAAATCAATAAACTTTGTTGGTGTTTCTTTGGCCTCACTCACCTGAGACTGTCGCTCTTCAGCTTCTTCATACACCTTAACTTTGGCATTAGACATAGCAAGAGCAGTTTCGATATCCAGCCATTCTTTTGCAGCTTTAATTTCTGCTTCTTTCATTTCTAACATTTGTTTTTCTTTTAAAGCGGCTGCTTGTGCCATGAGCGCTGCTCTGTTGGCTTCTTCTCTAAGTCGTGCAGAAGAAGTGTTTGATCTTTTTGAATTTCTTGAAATTTTAGATACACTGTCCATTGGTGTTATTTCTTCATCTGCTACTTGCGCTTCAATCCAATTCCTTATTTTTGTCATAAATTGCAAGCACTGTTCTGACTTTGACTGAAACCACATATGTTGGCCACTCTCCTGTTCTGCTTCATTAAGATACAACAAAACTGCCTGATTGCATTCATTAAACTCTTCATACAATTTGTTGTAAATTTTCATTTCTTGTTCGATTGCTTTCAAATGTGGTGTTCTTTCTCCTTGCAAAAGTTTTTCTATCTCGTTTGATTTTGCTGTCATTTGTCCTAATTTGCCTTTTCTGGCTGTTGTTACATGGTGTAACTTTTCCTCCAGCCCTTTAGCTGTCATTGTCCTCTGTCTGACGTCATGCCGCACGCCACTCGGCACGTCTTCTGTTTGATCAATATCTTGGCGATCATCCGCCATCATACACGAGGTTTCACTTTAGCAACTTCACTAAACAGCGTTTGTTTCAGTTGCACTAAACAGCGATTTTTTCAGTTGCTCCCAACTGTCTAGAATTTGGCAAAGTACAGACTGACTGCAATCTTGAAAAGACACAAACTTCTCCACATTCAAAACGAGTATAAATTAACTGTACAAGCACATTCATGTAGCATTCCACAGCTGGAAACGTAGCATCCAACTAGCTTGGTCATTCAACTCAATGCATTGCAAATTACTTAGCTTCTTTGTTAGCTTGAGCTCCGCTTAGCCGTCCACGTTAGGTCCGTTTAAGTTCGCATTACAAACGTTTCTGTCCTTCATCTACAAGACTTCTCTGTTCCACAACAAGCTTAGACAGCTTTTTGACTTAATATAGTGGCAAAACTTCGTTCATGGGTTCATTAATAATTTCACCACCTCGTGCAGGCAGCCAAAGGTTTTCTGACTCATATCCGTAATGCATTTCCAATATCCATGTCACTTCAATGTACTCACGGACCAGTCGAGTTTCTTTTGTTTTCTTTAATTCTGGCACGTCTTGGTAACAACAAAATATCTTCTCATGAACACAAAAAGGGTAAATAAAACATTAGTGGCATCAACATATTGGTCTTCCATCTTCAAACGGCATCATTTCTCCGGGCAAGACGGACACGTTACGAACAAGGTCAAAAAGCTATATGCCTTCACTCCTGCGTGCACGTACTGAACGGCACGTCTTGCGTTTTACATTACATGTGTCCCTAGAATTCTATTAGCCAATCAGGTTTCAACATTAATATCACAAGCTCTAAATCAGCACATTTCACTTATAATTAGTCTAAACATTTATAGATGCTCTTCTGGCTTATTTAAATTCAAAAATATTATTCAAAATTACTTTCATTAATTTGGCTCTAACAGATACTTCTGTTTTTTTGAGTACCACCAAATGAAAAAGTAACTACCAGAATACAGTTACTCCAAATTAGTATTCAGAACACATAATTTTTGGTACGTGTACAACACTGTCCATAAACAACAGAGCAAAGAGAAAACCATGACTGAACTAGTTTTCAACCCTGAGTTTTAAGGCCGCCCACCACAGTTTGAGAACCATAACTCCATTACGAGGGGTGAAAGGGACCTGCAAGTTCATTCAGACATTTTAGGACACAAGCTTCTTTCTTCTGTCTAAATGATGTCTTTAGCATAACCTCTGTAAACATGATTAAACTGGAATGATATAGCACGTTTTCCAGTGTTTTTTTACTGGTCTAACATACCACACAGCTCCTTTAAGTGTCTATGGCATCCGTCCAGGTCGTCATTGGAAAGTCAGGTGCAGAGACATTTATTTACCCAGCAGTTACTCAAATTAAAACTTACTATTTTGCCCTCATCAGAAAAACATACATTCTAAAAGCAGCGCCACACCGCACCCAAGTCAATATTATTCTAAAGACTGACTGAATGATTTGGGGAAAATATCTTAAAGACATTTTTTCGAAAAGGATAGAATTTATGTCTTAATAATCGGATTCTGCCTATGATTTTTTGAGCCAATACCTCATAACTGATACTATGAATTTTATAAGCTCAATACTGGTAAGACACACATTTATGTAAAAGGTACCTTAAGTTTCTGGAGGGGGCACTTTACCTGCATAATTCCATGAAAACTCTGGAATTTTCTCCATAGAGATAAATTAGTTTTATGCCATACTGTGGAAGATTATAGTCAAATGAACAACAGGCCAAGTAAGAGTCAGGTTTGTGGAGATGCAAGCACAGAAAGGACATACTGTAGGTCAAAAACAATCAATACTTAATTTCAGTATCAGCTAATAAAAACATCAATACTGCCAATAATAAAAGGAGAAATTAAATTTGTCAACTGGACTTGACAAATTGAATTTCTCCTTTTATGATGGATTCTACCTGGACGACTGAGGTATTCTTCACAATACTGTCAATACTGGACTCGATATCGCCCATCCATAGTTCAAAGTTCACATTTTAAACACGTCCCGAATTGACAAAAAGAGTGAAATCTGAACTGACAAACTAATACAAGATTCACATTTCAGAACGTTTGCCGATCTAAACTACAGCTGCAGTTTTTATGTAGCGTAAGACAGATTTAGTTTTCTGTGGAGGAAGACGTTACTTCAAAAATGTCAGCCTGATTTGCTAATTGCAGCTGTTCAACTTTTTGGTTGGGGGTCTGTCACCTGCTTGTTTCTATGGAGATGTCATTGCTCTGCCTGGAATGTTCCACAGTATGACATTAAACACTTACAAACACCTACCTACCTTACATTTGTTAACTTGCAGGTGGTTTTATAGCTCAAAAATAGAAAAACAGGCATTTTGAGTGAGAGCGGGGGTCACATTTCCACAGATCTGACCTGTAACTTGGTCTGGTCTCCATAAAGATTGAAAACTTTGATACCAGACTATGGAACATTCCAGACAAAGCAATAACACACCCATGAAGAAAAGAAAATTTTACCAAACAATATTTATAAAGCGCTTTTCATACAAAAAATGTAACACAAAGCGCCTTTGACAAACCCTCCACCAGAAAAGTTACACAGTGCACCTTTTAAATAGCGTTTTCGATTTCTATAATTCTTGCAGCCCTGTGCACTTACCTAATATATTCACATAGGTGGATGCTTGCGTGTTGCCCAGGGGGAAGGTGACCACCTTGCAGGTGTACGATCCGATGTCCTCAAAGCTCACCCTCTCCAGGATGATGGTGGCGTCGCGGACGGAGGGAGACACGAAGGACACGCGCTCGGACACCGACGTTCCGTACTTGGGGTTGAACACGGCCAGGGTGGTGATGCCCGAGGGGAGCTTGCGTTCCCACGAGCTCTGGGTCAGAGTCAGGTTGGAGCCCAGCTCGATCCGGCAGCTCAGAGTGATGTTCTTGCCCAGCACTGCATTGATCTTCTCGGGGACGGTCACCTGGTTGCTGCCCACATCTGCACAACACAAACAGAATTTGTATGGTTAGAGAAAGTTCGTCACATGATGGGTGAACAATTGACCCTTTTGTGAAATAGAAGATTGTTAAAATGCCCAAAATAACTTCTAATGCAACATGAGACTTTTTACTTGTTTTAGTTAGCTCTTCCCTTCAGGAAGATATAAGATATCCACCAGCGTCTGACAGAACTGAGGAAGCACCTTGGATAAGCTACAAAAGGTATCCAATCAAAAAAACGTTTGTTTCATTGATAGAATTTAATTTCTCCTTTGCTATAGATCCTATCTGGCTGAATGAGGGATTACACAAACTCCTTGCTTGACCCCTCTTTATATTTTATTTTCTCTTGCAGTACTTTCTAGAGATCGACCGACAAGGATATGATAAACTTATAATCTATGACAGCCGTGGAACATTACTGTATGTTATAATCTGCACATTTTAAAAGGCAATGTTGATCTAAAATGACTTAATAAAAGAAACATGTCTGCTGACATCCGTGTTAAAAAACTGAGGTGCCCAGTGGGAGCTGACCTCACAAAATGGTGTCTTGAAAATAAGTGATTAAAAATTGCTCAAACATGCACAAATACAACTTCAGGTTAGTAAACTTGGTCAAAGCTCTGAAAAAATGATTTTCACAGTAAAAGTACTACTAAAAAGTACAAATATCATCCCCATATTGGCCAAAATATGTATCAGGTTAATATTGTTATGGTTTGTCTCTAGAACTTTCTCCTCTACTTTCCCTTTGAGAGTTTGGAATCAGCATCTGCTACTTTGATGTATTTTGAAATGACAAATGAATGCTGACGAGTTGCAGGGTTATAGTTAAATGTGCACTCTGTTGAAAGTTACTTGATTGTCTCCATGGAGATGTTACTGCTTTTCCACAGTATGGCATTAAACTTATGTCCCTGAAAACAAGTCCATTTAAGGGCAGGAATTCAGTGTGGAGAAGGTGTCACACAGAGGAATACATCCTCGTGTCCTTTGCTTAGTTGAAAATAAGTGTTCATAAAAAACATCTCATCAAATGGGATACTGTAGAGCCCAGAATTTCACAGACTTTAAAAACTGATTTATATCTACTAATCTATATGTTTATTTTATATAGTGATTTAGTGTTATTTTTATACAGTAAAACACAGAACATGAAAAAGAGAAAAGGCAAGGGAATACGATTAAATGATACCAATGTCCGAAGTTAAAGCCGCATAATGAAGAAAACAGTGCAGATGAATCACTGGCTTCAAGGTGAGCCAGTTTGTAATGTATAGCAGAAAACGCAGCTGGAATAAGAATGATAGACTAGTACTATTAAAAGAGGAAGAGTTCATGAGACAAAGTTCCTATAAGGTTTCAAGTGCGCACACATGAGGAAAATCAACTTGTGGGATTTGTTTCCATGTATTTACATTGGGACTGGACAAAAATAAGTTAAGTGCTGGTGAGTTTCATCTCCCCTAGTTCCAAAAAGCATGACTTAAGTGGCAAAAGATTGTTTTTTTTGTTTACTTGTGAGGCCAAAATTGGAAAGTGAATCGCACAATTTGTATAGGAATTACATTAGAGGTGTAATAGGTGTAAGTATAATGTTGTTACCTCATCACAAACAAACCGGGAGTTGTGTTTTGTTTCATTCACACATATCTGAGTAACCCTTTATTATTAGTCTGTCTATGTCTCCAAAGCACAACATGCTCTGTTTCAAAGTTCAAAGTTCAAAGTCAGCTTTATTGTCAATTCTGCCATATGTGTTCAACATACAGTGAATCGAAATTTTGTTTCTCTCTGGCCAGGTAGTGCAAAAGACAGTGTACAAAATACAATATGAAGACAAAACACAACAAAAAACTATCTAAGACAGAGATCTAAAGTTAAAACTAAAGTCTACGATCTAAAATCTTAAAACAGTGCAACATAATAAATAAACTATACTATATACAGATTTCCAAAGTGTGCAGTGTGCATCAAAATGTGCAATGGAAGATACAGCAGTGACTTGGTCATGTGCAGTAGAATGTGCATAGGAGTTAAGATAAAATAAAAATAAATGTGCAACAGTAGTAATTCTAGTGCAGTAACAGGAGTAAACAACAGTACTAAAATTCCAGTAGTCAATGTGCAATAACAGTAGTAAACAACAGTGCAACGGGGGTAAAATTCAATAACAGGAGTAAACAACAGTACTAAACAGTACATCACCTTGTGATGTCATGAAGCGATAGTTTAAGTTTTTTTTTTTTTTTATCTTTAGTTCAGTAGAGATTAGCAATTCAGGTTCAGAAAAATTTCCTTTGTGGATTAATAAAGTTTGTCCAAGTCTCAGACATCACAAGGTAGAAATAGTGTTTTCCATCTGAGAGAGGAACTCAGCCTAAATATGCAGGGTTTGTGTGTTAAACATGAGTGAATGAAACAAAACACCAAAACTCCGGACGTCTTTGATGAAGAAACAACATAACACAGATCAGAAAACTGCGTAATACAGGCCGTTTAAAATCTTGTCTTTCTCATAGTCTCGCTCTCCTAGACCCAAATAAAAGCACTGACACATATATGCTTTTCAACAACACAACTAACGCTTTCTAAATAACTTCCCATTTAATTTGTAGTTGGCAAACAGTCCACTGCAGACTCTCATCCATCATCTGGCCCTAGTGCTTCACAGCGGCAGCGTTAACCGCCATAATCTCTTCAGACGTGTTTTTTCCTGCGTTGTGAAAAGGCTGCTTTCTTAATGGGCACCACGCAGTCAGCACAGGACACTCAGACTGGGCGGCTGGGGGCTCGGGCTAATTACCACAGCAGCCTCTGAGCGGGCGGGCACAGGAGCTGGAAGCAGATGAAACAAAAGCTCCACTGATGTTTGACTGGCTCCTTTTATAAGCCTCTTAATGTGACTGAAGCACAGCGGCAGGTCTCTGTCTGAGGAGCCTCTGGACCCGATGCAATGTGTTCACCAGAGTCTGAACTTTTAACTAGGACTGCAGTGGTAACGTTTCGAGAAAAGATTATGATGAGAGAAGATCTATCCTAGAATCATAATTGAGTCTTAATTGAGTATTTAAACTTAAAGGTGCATTGTGTAACTATTCTGATGGCGGGTCCGTCAAAAAGCTTTTCTCCTTGGATGTGTTATTGCTTTGTCTGGAATGTTTCACAGTATGGTATTAAACCTTTCGATCTTCATGGAGACCAGACCAAGTTACAGGTCAGATCTGTGGAGAGGCGACCCCGCTCACAGTCAAAATGCCTGTTTTTCTAGGTATTTTTGAGCTATAAAACCACCTGCAAGTTAACAAACGTAAGGTAGGTAGGTGTTTGTAGGTGTTTAATGTCATCCTGTGGAACATTCCAGGCAGAGCAGTGACATATCCATAGAAACAAGCAGGTGACGGACCACCAGCCAAAGTGCACCTTTAATAAATAATACTAATTTATGTGCAACTGTCTAATCCTAAAAGGCAATGAAGCACTTATTGATACAGTAGTAAACATTATTATATACTTTATAAACTCAATGCTCAGAGAATCCACAAATGTAGTTACTCACAATTGTAATTACTCACAATTATTCAACTCATTTTGCAGCCCTATTTTTTCAATATGTATAAAAGTTCAAATTAAAATCTAGTTTCAATCCTAGTCTTAGTATTGATTAGTATCAGAAGGGCCTACAGAACCTTCTTGCTGTGAGAGCTAGCTATTCTCAGAAACTGTGCCACCATACTTTTTTTGTGACACAACATATTAGAAGAAGGTGTTATAATAATAATAAAATCTCCCCAAATAAAATGTTCAACCCCCCCCCACCCACCACCATCCACTAAAAATGTTCTGCAAACTACAGAAAACTGCAAAACAAAAAAAAGATGCAGCATTGTTTCATTAGCAGCCTCCACTGCTTTTTCGGCGGCTCCAAAGGCTTGCGAAAGCTGCAGCCCTCGAACTAGCCTACGCGGACCGCAAGGGACATGGGACAGGTCCACAAAGCCGCTTGCAGCGCCCAGACATGCTGCTAATGCTAATGCTAACAACACGCACCACGCAAATGACCCACACGGATCAATAACATGGCTAGAGTGTAGAAACAGAGGAACTTGTACTGAAAAGTGGAGCCGTGTCAGTTGTGTGGAAGAACTTCGGCTTTAAAAAATCTGGCGCTGATCAAACAAACATTCTGTAATGTTGTCGGGCTTAAGTTGTAGCGACTCAGACGTCACTCAAAGACGCGTTTGCTAAGGGGACTGCCTACGACAAGAAAAGCAAACGGTGGAACGATATTACCAACACTGTTACTGTCCATTTAGACATGGAACCACTTAGTCCTGTTGAGAAAGGAGCTTCAGGGGGAAGATTAAAGCACTGGACCCAGATATGTTTTACCAAGTCCAATTTACTGCAGTAATTATTCTCTAAATTATTAAGGAATGGGGTTAACACATAGTCATGCATGAAAAAAAAAAATGCCGTCAAATACTGTGATACCGATAAAATTTTGAAAAATACTAATATTTAAATATTAAATACCAAAATAATTTTTGGTCATACAGGCCAGCTCTAAGTGCAGTTCTTTTTTTGTTTTTGCAACACATCTAATTTTACTACAACATTGAATTCAGAAGTGATCATATTTAACCCACTGGTCTTTGGGATAAATCCACCTCCATTTTAAAAATGAGATAAAACAAACTAATCCTGCAGTGTTGGGGTTGCATTAAACATGTGGCTGATGTCTAATTAAACGTTGTGAAAGTGCACATCAGTGGTTTCAGAGCAGTCAGCACTGGCCCTGTGCTATTAGCTCCTGAGCTCTTCTCTTCGCTGTGAGGCACACACAAAAAAAGAACTCATCACTTCCAAAACTCTGGTGCCCGTCACTGCACTGAGCAGCCTTTCTTACATTTCCAATGCAACGAAATCTATTTGAAATCCGATTCATTTATTTACCGTACTTTTTGGACTATAAGCCGCTACTTTTTTCTCACACTTCGGACCCTGCGGCTTATAGTCAGGTGCGGCTTATGTATGGATTAATTCTTTATCAAGACAGCAGACGGTAAATAAGTTCAGGAGAATTCATGAATTAATGAAGCCTTGTTTTAGCCACTTAAAATCTCCTACACAGGTATCAACAGTTCCGAGAGATTGCTGTGTTTCTGCCATGTTACTGCCGTAGACGCTGTTCGAAAAAAGCACATACCGACATTTACGTCAATTAAAATAAAATAAAAAATCCCGTTGTGCACCATCTTTCTGTGTAAATATCTCAAGTTACAATGTGGACACCTGCGGCTTATAGACAGGTGCGGCTTATATATGTACAAAACTGAATTTTTAAAAAATTTGGTTGGTGCGGCTTATAGTCAGGTGCGCTCTATAGTCCGAACTCCGAACAGTAATTGTTTTTTGTCCAGCCCTACAGTAACATCAGTACGCTCTAACATATGTTTGGGCGATTATACTGAAAAAGCCATACATACATCATTTAGATTTCGGAGACAAGTATGACGTCTGCGTTGGGTCAGCCTCATGCTTCAACCTGGAGAAAATTCTTAATTACAAGTATCTGACCACATCTTCTCAAGGAAAAAGCAGTAGCTGAACGGAAAGTGAGGCAACATGTCAGATTACCAACCAGGAATAAATCCATAATAACATGTTATACTTGGACCTGTCGCACCAACATGAGTCACTGAAACAGGCGGGGCCACCTTTTCACCACTACATACACATTTACAACTTCGGCCAAGAATTAATTGCAAAGCGTGCTCGCAACTGCTCATGCGTGAAAGTTAAAGCACATATGACAGGTTTTCATGTTTTCTACTTCTGACTTGGTTTGGTGGGATAGTGCCTGTGGTCAATATTTATCAAAGTTTTATTTAAGTTCAGTGGAAAGAAAGAAAAAATACAATAAGTAGTGGTAAGTTCTAAAACAGGATCCCTCTGCCGATGTCATCAGCACAGAAAACCCCACCAGACATGCAGAGACAATTTACGCACAAGGACACATTAAACATTGTTGTCGTCCATTTGTGTAGTCATTGTGTAATGTAGACAGGTTTTGCCCTTGTTAACATTATGGTTGCTAGGTAACCATGATGGCATTACCTCTACCTATGTCATGTCTTCTGTCCGTGTCCAATTGGGATTGAAATAATAAACTTCACTAGAAAAAGCAGAACTTTTTTTTTTTTTTTTATCTAAAAGGTGCATTGTGTAACTCTTCTAGTGGAGGGTCAGTCAAATGCTTGTTTTTCCATGGAAATGTTATTGCTTTGTCTGGAATGTTTCACAGTATGGCATTAAACCCTTCTATCTTCATGGAGACCAAACCAGACCAGGGATGCACCGATGTGAAAATTTTAGCCGATACCGTTATCCTATAAAAGAAGAAATTTACCGCACAATTGCTTGATTTACTCTTATTCCTTTATTAGGCTTAGAGCAAACAACGCGTTTCGCTTTTACAGCGTCATCAGGTACGATATCCTATATTAATGTTGCTGTTATCAGCCGATACCGATATTAACCGATACCATTTTTAAAATTATTATTATTATTATTATTATTATTATTATTATTATTATTATTATTATTATTATTATTATGAGATAACATTTTATACAGACTGAAAATCATGCAAAATGAATTTTTGAATGTCTTCTTTTGTTTTTATGTTTTAATTGCTTTTTTTTTTTTTTTTTTTAATTTTTTTTTAATAGTGTAACTTTTTTTTTTGTAATAGTGTAACACTGTGTTCTGCGTCCTGATTGGCTAAGGGACCTTTGCCGATTGATGTTATAGATGGGGGACATGGGGGGGGGGGGGGTGGACCAGGACTAAATCTGTACTAAACCAGGACTAGACCAGGTCTAAACCTGGAATGGACCAGGACTAAATCTGTACTAAACCAGGACTAGACCAGGTCTAAACCTGGAATGGACCAGGACTAAATCTGTACTAAACCAGGACTAGACCAGGTCTAAACCTGGAATGGACCAGGACTAAATCTGTACTAAACCAGGACTAGACCAGGTCTAAACCTGGAATGGACCAGGACTAAATCTGTACTAAACCAGGACTAGACCAGGTCTAAATCACCGCGTGCGGCTCTTTGCCTGGTTTCGTGCGGCTCTTGCATTCGTTCATGTCGAGGTTTGATGTGCGTGTTCGCTTCGCTTCATCCTCGGGAGATTTTGTTGAAAACCTGCGAAAGTTTGAGTGTTTAAACGAGAGAGAAAAGTGAGAAAACGTTCATTCGAGCAATTACTGTACTGACAAATATTGGTCGTTAATATTGGCCGATATATTGGGCCGATACCGATGCGTTAAAAAATTGGCAATATCGGCCGATACCAATGTTAATGCCGATATATCATGCATCCCTAAACCAGACCACATTACAGGTCAGATCTGTGTGAAAGGCATCCTCGCTCACAGTCAGAATGCCTGTTTTTCTAGGTATTTCTGAGCTACAAAACCACCTTTAATTGAATAAATACAAAGTAAAGCTTTAATGACATACCGTGGAACATTCCAGACAGAGCACTAATGGTAATAAATGGTCACATTTTTATACAGCACTTTTTCACCTTCAATTAAAGCACTTTACAGCAAGAAACGACTCACACATTCACACCAGTGTACGCAGACACTGGGGCGAGGTGGGTTATGTGTCTTGCCCAAGGACAGTATTCATCTGTGGGAGCTGGAATCGCACTGCCAACCTGTGGGTCAGTAAATCTACAGCATAACCAATGGTGTTTATGTCGAGAGCGGAGTTTTGAATCGCCAACGTTCAGATCAGTGAACAAACGGCTACTGTCGCCTCTGTAATGTACTGAGCAATGATCATGTCAAATGTAAGATAGAGCTGTTTAATGTCATACTGTGGAACATTCCAGGCAGAGCAATGACATCTCCATAAAAACAAGCAGGTGATGGACCCCCAACCATAAAGTTACATTGTGCACCTTTAAAGGTCCCATGACATGGTACTTCTTGATGCTTTTATATGGCTCCTTAATGGTTCCCTAATACTGTAAATGTAAATCCTTCTTCAAAATCAACACTCAGTGCATGAGAAACAGAGATAAGATGAGAAAGAGTAATTTTTCTCTCTCTGAACACTCTATAATGGGCGTTGTTGCTTGAATGCAAATGAGGATAAAAGAGCTGGCCTATAGTTGAGGGTGGGGGCGTGGCCAAACTCTCCACTCTTGCTCTGAGCTCTCAGCTGATCCATTTCCGTGTTTTTGCACAGGTGAGAGATTTGAAGCGTTCCATTGAAAAATAAACACATTTCCACAGAAAATAAAATTAAACCACTGCTGTTCAAAGGTCCAGAGGCTCAGATAAAGGACTTCCGAGCCTAGAAACACTCGGACGTGCCTCCAGGCAAATAAAAAAACGCATTTCGCATTGCGTAGCTCCTTCGCAGGGTAGGGGAGCTCACATTAACGTTCAAAAACCTCAGAAAGTGAAAATTTCATGCCATGGGACCTTTAAATATAACGGCGTTAACCATGTTTTACTGAAAAAGTACTCCAGCCTGTCATATGCAGTCCAAGTTCATCAAAAGTATCGGAAATCAAATACTAATTGATAGTAAAACTAGTATCGAACTTAAGATACTCATCTGGGCAAGTATTGATACTAGAAAAGTCACATTCACAGGACAGAACTGAATCTTTCCTGAATTAGAACAAGTATAAGAGCACATAGATTAGTTTACGCCCCTGGACCACTGAGGGAGTACACAGATATAAGGCCACATGGGAATATCAAAGAAAGTACTATGATTTAACATAGAAAAATAGTAGTAGTAGTAGTAGTAGTAGTAGTAGTAGTAGTAGTAGTAGTAGTAGTAGTAATAGTGGCAGTTTGAGAAGGTGACGACTGAGGGATTACACAAATATAAGAGCAGATGGTAATATCAAAGAAAGTACTGTGCTTTTAAGTTGAAAAGTAGTAGTAGGAGGAGTAATAGTAGTAGTAGTAGTAATAGTAGTAGTAGTAGCAGTAGCTGCAGTTTGAGTAGGTGACGACTGAGGGATTACACAAATATAAGAGCAGATGGTAATATCAAAGAAAGTACTATGATTTAACATTGAAAAGTAGTAGTGGTAGTAGTAGTAGTAGTAGCAGCAGTAGCAGTAGTAGTAGTAGCAGCAGTAGTAGTAATAGCAGTAGTAGTAATAGTAGCGGGAGTAGTAGAAGTAGTAGCAGCAGTAGTAGTAGTAGAAGTAGTAGTAGTAGTAGCAGCAACAGTTTGAGAAAACGACTGAGGGATTACACAAATATAAGTGCAGATGGTAATATCAAAGAAAGTACTGTGATTTTAAGTTGAAAAGTAGTAGTAGGAGTAATAGTAGTAGTAGTAGTAGCAGCAGTAGTAGTATCGTGACAACACTACTTTTAAGTCCATTCACATGTAACTGTTTTGCTTTGGTTTTGGTGGCGTAGCGGCAGTTTGAAAAGGCTATATTTGAGTGTCATAAACTTCCACTTTGTACCTCGTCGCGGGTGTACGGAGTGGGCTTTTTAAAAGTGTGTCTCTGGCTGGTATTTTCAGTCTCTGGCATGGCAGCGAGCGGTTGACCACAGCAATGCTCTCTGGGCCCAGAGAGGAGTGTACAGAGGGAGGCCTGGGCTGCGCTGGGTCCCCTGTAATTTGGGTGATTGCGCACACTCACACGCTTTCACTGGCCCAAAATAAGGCGGGGTGTGTGACCATGTGTGCGAGTGTGAGACTTGCTAGCTTAGAGGTGCACTGTGTAACTTTTCGGTTGGGGCTTCGTCACCTCGGCTCAACACAGTTCTTCTGAAAATCATGTTCTAAAGCAGGGGTGTCAAACATGCGGCCCGGGGGTCAGATACGGCCGTCCAAGACCTTTAATCTGGCCCTCGGCTGATTTAATTTTAAAATTTAATTATATTTAAATTTTCTATTAAAATATTGGTAATTTTCTGCGCCTCTTTTCTGCACAGTTTAGCATAGCAGCGTCTCCAGCGCCTCTGTACGTGGCCCCTCCCACCAGAGCAGCACAAATGAAGACTCACCTCTTTCCAAACGCTCTTAAAGGACCACCGTTTTGACTGTTGACCGTGACACCCTCATCAGCAAAATGTCAAAAATGAGAAAAGTGGACGCCGAGTGCAGGATTTTCCAAGAAAAATTGACTAATTCCTATTTGTTCACTTAGGTGAATGGGAAACCTGTGTGCTTGTGTTGAAATTGCATTTTTCTTAAAGTTTCAGGTTGTTCATAATATTATAATATTTTATAAAAGAAAGAGTTCATCAACTAAAAAAGACTTCTGTAATAGATTTGTGTTTCTCTGCACAAATATTTGTACTTATTGCTATTTTTGGTGTATATTTGCCATGAGTTTTCTGATCCGGGCCCTTTGGGATCAAAGTCGGTTGGATACGGCCCCCGGACCAAAATGAGTTTGACACCCCTGTTCTAAAGGAAACCAGGAAGTGACTGGTGATGAGTGGGCAGCTTCTAGTGTTTTTTTCTGGTTTTATAACTTCGCACTGCTTTACTAAAGGTGCAGTGTGTAACCTTTCAGTTGGAGGTCCGTCATCTGGTTGTCTCTATGGTTATGCTCTGCCTTAGCCTGGGAATTCCCAGGCCGCTTCCGTTCGCTTCGAACTGGAAGGCGGCCTGGAAACTCGTCCAAGCGAGAGTCCCAGATTTAGGGCCCCAACAGAGAGCGGGGGAGGTGTGGCAAGACGGTGACGCGTACTACGTGACAAACGGAAGCTTGTAGTTTGAACTGACAACTGACATGATTGGCTATGGACTTACGTATACGCTCAATGATAGACATTCATAACGCCCAATAAACGGCCGTTGGCAATCGCTAACCACACCTCCGCTACGGGATTTTTCGAAGCGAGTTTCCAGACCCATATCTCACTTGTGATATGGTCAGGTGTTAACCAGACTAGCTCTGCCTGGAATGTTCCACAGTATGACATTAAACAGCTCTACTTAACATCTTTTTCCAATTACAGGTGATTTTATAGCTTAAAAATACTTTGAAAACCAGGCATTCTGACTGTGAGATCATGGTCATAGTTTGCTTTATTCTCGAAAACAATAATGTACATGTACATAGAGTGAATTCGAAATTTCGTTTCCCCACTAACCAGGCAGGACAGTGATAGAGATGGATTGCCGCTCCACAGATCCATCCTGTAACTAGGTTTGGTTTGGTCTACATGATGATAGAAGGGTTTAATACCATACTGTGAAACATTTCAGACAAAGCAATAACATCTCCGTGGAGAAAAGAATTTGACGGAAACTTTTCCACCAGAAAACTTACACGATGCTGCTTGACATGCACGATGCATTGTGTGGAGTAGTTTCATGCTGAGCAATAATACGCCGGGTTTTCCTGTTTCTCCGCACTCAACAGTACAAAATCTATTAGTGGTTTCGCTGCACTGGCCTCACTGTAAGCTGATCTGGCTTTGTGTTACTCCTGGTGTGAATTCAAAACCATTGGTAGGAACACAATATGAAAGCTGGATGCTATTAGAAGGATCTAATAAATAAAAAAAACATTACATTGCCACAAAATCAATAACCAATGTTTAAACATTCCTTAAGACTTGGTAAAAAAATAATAAATCTTATCAGTGTTAAAGGAACTGTATGTAGCCTGTGCTCTTACACTTAACACTTAAAAATGTATTATAATCACAACTGAACCTGTGCCTGAACCTGAACCTTGCCAGAGCCTTAACCTGTAAGTTTATCTCATTCTCAGTGTATGAACAGGCCTTAAGTGAAAGCTCAGAACCTCCAGAATTCCCTCCCTGACCTGCAGAGGCTGCACTAGCACTGACTCATGACTGGCTGTAGGTGCTGGGGTTTAGGTAGTGACCATTCAGATCAGAGAGTCACTGTAGGTTTAAACCAACTAAATTTCAACACTGAAACTGGCAACACAAATGAGAGACTTATGTGAGGCTCACTCTGCTTTCTGATTGGATAATCTCTTCAGAATCAAAATACAACTTGGCTGTCATGTCATGTCAAGATTGCACCCGTTATCAGTAAAAGCTATGTTTGATTTGAACATATTTACCTTGTATCTACACATTTGGGTCATGTTTATAGAATTTTAAAATCCAAATCTTACATATGGTTCATTTAAAGGTTTTGTACCAGATTTTTATCTTCTTAAAAATGTGACAAACAATAGTTAACTTTAAACTCTTTGCAGTGGTCCAAACTTATTTCTTATTCTGAGTGTTCTGAGTCGTCACTATAGGCATCACTGCTAACACTGCACCAATGTTACTTCCTGGTCCGTGGCTGATAAAAATCCCATTTAGCTGCAGGCAGCACATAGTGTCTCTGTCCTGGGGAGAAACACATTTACTCAACTATATAAACTGCACCAATAACAAATAACAGAGTTATGTGAATGATATACTCATAACAGTGCGTGACATTTGCGAAAACAACAGGAGTTATACAGGCTGTATTCACATTTCAAACACAAACACATGTAGTACGCTCTAATGACTTTCCACGCGTTGCCCTCTGGACCTTTCAGTGACCATTTACATTTCCCAACGCAGTGCCAAAGCTAAATAAAACATAAGTGGAAGCCCTTATTAGCTCATGGTGGGTTTAAGATGGGTCCTCACTATTGAAGCAGGCTTTATGGTGGTGCCCTGTAGAGCCATGCCCAGCAGCCTCTGTGGGGGAGAGCCCGGGTCACAGCATATGGTCTTTGGATTTTCCACTCGGCTGCTTTCTGATCTAGCTCCACAGCTGTTTGTTGTCACCTTCCCTCTGCCACCTCCCTCAAATGGCTCTAAGATATAGTACATGTGAATTACGGGAAGAATATGGACATTTAAACACGCATTTGTTTCAGATTAGGGTTGAACAATTATTCAAGGTCAAGATTGTGATTTAAAATGATCTATCCTCACATATGAGGTAAACATGTTCAAATCAAATGTTCCTGATAACAGTACTAATGTTCATTTATATTCAGAAATAAAACACCAATCAGAAAGCAGAAAGCAGAGAGCCTCACACTAGTCTCTCATATGGGCTGCCAGTTCCCATAGTAAAATCCAGTTGGTTTAAACCTAAGATGCCTCTCTTTGATCTGAATGGTCACTACCTAAACACCAGTACCTGTAGCCAGTCATGAATCAATGCTAGTACAGCCTCTGCAGCTCAGGGAGGGAATTCTGGAGGTTCTGAGCTTCACATAAAGCCTGTCCATAAACTGAGAATGACACAACCTTGGATGCGTCCTCTGTCTGCAGGTTAAGGCTCTGGTAATGCAGGTTGAGTTGTGATACATTTTTAAAACAGTTACATTTTTAAAACAGTTACTGCGTGCCGTGCACATGGTAGGATCGGATTGGATTTCTCCAAATCCGATCCCGTTACTCGGCAGGTGGTCTGTCCTTAGATTCCAGTGCACATGAAACTCGTGTAATCGGATAATGGTCAGCGACCTGGCCGGCTCTGCCACGCTACGTGGCGCTGTAGTCCAACTACTTCCGGGTGATGGCTACTCAATAAAAACACAACAAACTATGTGGCGGTATACAAAGATGGCGCTCGCGGAGTTTGACGGAGCAGCACTGGTGTACGTGTTGTGCATTCTTTCTTCGCAGCCATGATTTCGTCTGACTTTTCCTGCAACAATCGCTACTTATGACGGCGTCGGCGCCTCCAGCCACTTCCGGGTGAAATCCCTGGCGAAAATTCCCGCGCATGAGCAGTACGCCAGTCCGATATCGTGCACAAGGCGGCACCAAGCGGATTACTATCGGCCTACGCCAGGCGTTCCAATCAGATTCAGGAAACTAATCCCTATACGATCCTTAGTCTGTGCACATGAATTCGATACGATCCCAATCCGTTGGCATCGGATTACACTCGTCCATGTGCACACAGTCAGTAAGAGCTACACACAGTTCTTTTAATAAATGCATTTAGCAAGAAAATCAGGATGATCTCACACGAGATTGTGTACATGTGTGTAGAGTGATCTCGTGGGATTTTTCTGTGTTTAGATTTGGCCTGAAGGGTTAAACATTTGTAGTTCCAAAAAGCAGTGCTGCCACTCTTGGACACAGTTTAAAAGAAACTCTCAATGCAAGTGCAACTGACAAAAATAAAGACAGACAAGCCTTCTTTGAACAGCCTAACGGTCGTTTACAATCCAGTCCTGACACTCTGATAAACCAGCATCAGCCCATCATGCTGCATTATTGGGGCTGGTGTAACAGGTGCCTCATATAAAAGGCCCATCTCTCCTCCGGTCCGGCATGGCCCAGTTAAACCAACACGTCTGGCATGCGTGACCCTGTTGTGATGTATGCGCACACGTGTCTGCAGCCGGCTTCTCGCTCACATGCTCCACATATCTGCGCTACCTGACACGACGCCCCAACTGCTCCCCTTCTCCGTTTGTCCATCTCGGTGTGTCAGCTCCAACCTCCAGGCAAAGCACCAAGGGTAACTTTAGCCCGGCAGCAGTGCGTTCTGTTTATTTTACAGTAAGCATGCGGGACCAGGAGAGGAGGAAGGAGAGAGAGAGAAAGACAGGGACCCGAGAGAAAGAGGGAGGGAGGGAGAGTGAGCTAAAGCGCACTCCACCCTAAGCATTATGGGACGGAAGACAGATGGCCTCTGCATGGGATACCTACGCAGCCCCAAAAAAGGGAGGAGGAGAAGGAGGAGTAGGAGGGGGAAACTTGGCTCTGAAAGAGAGAGCTAAGTGCACGCAGAACCAAAACTAGAGCAGCATGAAATGAGATGTAAAATAGTGCAGATGGATGGAATAGAGGATGCAGTGTCTTAAACAAATCCGTTAAGATGTTCCAATCGTACATACAGGTCTAGTGGTTGGGAGCAGAGCTGTCACTCCCCTTAAAGGTACTTATCAATCTTCAAGCGGCGATAAAAGCCATACAGAGGGGGAATATGGAAGACGGATACGTTTTTTTTACCACTTCGCAGGGTGTCTGGAGACGGTTTTCAAGAGGTTTCCAAGAGTGTTTGTCAGAGTTAGTTGCAGTGATTTGCAGGTGTAAGAAACTCAAGCCAAAATGAGATGACATAATAAAGGACAATTTTCACGGGTGGAAGGTGACGAAGTACAAAAGAAAAGTACTTTAGGTATCAATACTTTACTTAAGTCAATTTTACGGTGGATACTTTTCACTTTTAATTCACGACATTTGAGAATGTGTATCTGTACTTTCTACTCCACTGTGTTTTAGATACTGAAAAGTAATAAGTACTTTTCTTTATGGCGTGAGACCTGCTGAAATGGAGACTTATTTTGAGCACATTTAATTTGAGTTAACATCCCAACTTTGAGCAAACCAAATACACAAAAGCGGTCAATCTGCTCATTTCTTTCAAAAATCACATTTCGTCATTTAATTGTTCTCAGAATCTCTCCAAAATACTTTAACTTTTTAAGAACATTTTTAAACAGGTACTAGATAGATTTTTTCATGTGATACTTTTACTTTTGTAACTTTTTGTCTTTGTATCTGTACTTTTACTTAAGTAACAAAACTGAGTACTTCATCCACCTCTGGACATTTTAAAGAACAAACTTGACCAGGAATAAGACAGTATTCCTCTCTTGTTGCTCCCATCTTGTCACCGTTAGGGCAGAACAATTTGGGAAAAAAATACTGAATTAGAATTTTTCTGGCAAAAATTGCAATTCGATTTCTGATTTCTGGGTGGGTTTCCTCCGGGCACTCCGGTTTCCCCCACCAACCCAAAACATGCACCATAGGTACTCCAGCTTAGGTCCTGACCAAGCCGAAGCAAGAAGATCATGGAGATGGTCCCCGGGCGCCCTAATGTGT
This sequence comes from Paratrypauchen microcephalus, assembly GCA_036785185.1. NCBI lineage: Eukaryota > Metazoa > Chordata > Actinopteri > Gobiiformes > Gobiidae > Paratrypauchen > Paratrypauchen microcephalus. The sequence continues at coordinate 5,674,019 of JAVJIX010000041.1, forward strand.
GCTGCCCACTGCTCCTAATATATGTGTATATATATATAGGATGGGTTAAAATGCAGAGAAGAATTTCTCCAGTGTGAGATCAATAAAGTTCACTTCTTCTTTATGTTTTATAGGATTCTATTCAAAGTTCACGTTTCAAAGAATTGAGAGAAAATATTGAGAAATGAACTGGCAAAGTGATGCAGGAATCAGAATTACAGAGTGGATATTTAGTTGTTTGTGGAGGAAATGATCATACTTAAAATGCAGTCTTTCAATTTTCAATCTCATTTTCAGTTTTTTTGCAATTAATCTCACAGCCCGAGTCGGTGCAGCCAAGTAGGGCTGGGTGATATGGTGATAAGAATTGAATTATGGTCTTATCCTGTAACAAGCTGCTATTTTGTTGAGATTGTCATATTCAGTGCTTCTTCATATTCTACAATACAGACACATTTCCTCATCGTGTCCTCTTACTGGTCAACCCTATCACTAATTTGAGTGAGTGACAGGTCGATTTAACCAATCACAGTGAAGTATGAACCATCAGAAACAGATGGCTTTAATTACCTCTAAATAGCAGATACCAAAGATACCAACTGCATGAATTGTGATCAAGTCAAGGTCTAATAGCAAACCTATAGGTACGATAACAAATTCTGAAGTGCTATATACTTAAAATAAAAATAACACGATCACAGGGGTGTCAAACTCGTTTTGGTCCGGGGGCCGTATCCAACCTACTTTAATCCCAAAGGAGCCGGATCAGAAAACTCATGGTATATATAACCCAAAAATAGCAATAAGTCCAAATATTTGTGCAGAGAAACGCAAATCTATTATAGAAATCTTTTTTATTTGATGAACTTTTTCTTTTACAAAATATTATATTATGAACAACCTGAAATTTTAAGAAAAACGCAATTTCAACACAAACATACAGGTTTCCCATTCACCTCCATGAACAAATAGGAATTAGTAAATTTTTCTTGGAAAATCCTGCACTCGGCGTCCACTTTTCTCATTTTTGACATTTTGCTGATGAGGGTGTCATGGTCAACAGTCAAAACGATGGTCCTTTATGAGCATTTGTGCTGCTCTGGTGGGAGGGGCCACGCACAGAGGCGCTGGAGACGCTGCTAAACTGCGCAGAAAATTACCAATATTTTTAACAGAAAATATAACTAAAATATTTTAATAGAAAATCAGCCGAGGGCCAGATTAAAGGTCTTGGAGGGCCGTATCTGGCCCCCTGGCCGCATGTTTGACACCCCTGCACTATAACATTGAAACTACTCTGAATCAGGATATTTCCAGCCAAGCTTTTCTTAATTGTAATATTTCAAAATGGAACACTTTGTAGTTAGTTTATGTGTCTATAATGAGTAACAGAAGTTATTCATTGAACCGTCTACAGCTCAAGTGTTATTGTGGTACAGAAAATAAAAAGTTCCCCAATAGTACAAAGAAAAAGTAATAAATGATAAATATTGACTCCTAAAATTGTTTGTTCCATCTGTCCTGTATTGAACCATAAGTGGATAAAGTAATTATCAGGACAGGCCAACCTCAATCCCGGCTACTTGCATGGAGCGGTGGAAGAAGTGTACTTGATTTTGTTACTTAAAAGTACAGATCCTGGAGCAAAATATACTCATGTAAAAGTATCACTTAAAACAAAACAAAAAAATCAGTAAAAGTACCCTTTAAAAATGTACTTGAAGAGTAAAAAGTAAAAGTATTTTGTTTGTATGTTAAGATTTTATAAGGCTTCAAATGTGATGATTTTCATAAAGATTTGAGCTGAATGAATTTAATAGAGTTTTTCACAGCTGTATGTGTTTGTATATTTTTATAGTAAAGGAAAAATTATACTGAAGTTAAGTACTAATGCTTTTCTCCATAAAGGTGCTATTGCTTAGTCTTCATGGCATTAAAGCTTATCATCTTCATGGAGACCAAAACCAGACCAAGTTACAGGTCAGCTCGGTGGAGAGGCGACCCCGCTCACAGTCAGAATGCCTGTTTTTCTAGGTATTTTTGACCCATAAAACCACCTGTAATTGAATAAATATAAGGCAAAGCTGTTTAATGTCATACTGTGGAACATTCCAGGTAGAGCAGCGACAGTCAATCTTTGGTCGTTTTCACACCTGCCTTGTTTGGTTCGTTTAAAATGAACCAGAGTTCGTTTGCTCCTTTGATTCGGACCTTTTGGGCTGGTGTGAATAAAAACCAAAAATCTCGATCCGGAGCAAACAAGCGAACTGAGACCACCTAAAAAGCTCGGTCTCGGCACGGTTCCATTCGGATCTTGGTGCGGTTCGTTTGAGGTGAGAATGCAGACCGGACTTGATCCGACACAAGTTGGCTTTTTGTACTTAACGAGCTCCCGTCGTATGTCGAGCATTATGGGAAACCGAGGCTTACGAAATGAAACTAAACGAAACGAAACAAAACTTACGAGGCTTACTTACGTTTTACTTTACGTTTTGTGAGTCAGAACTTGATCGCGCACATGAGCGCTGTCCTCCGTAGCCGTCTTGCCCTGTGTCTTCCGTCATTTGGAAATTGATTGTACATTAGTGTAAACCTCACGAGGCTGCTCAAACATTTGTGCGAACTGTAAACACTGAGCAAACCATATCGTTAAGGCTAGATTGAAAACAGGCGTTTTGACACGGCTCATTTCTGTCCAATGGCTGAGCGACCTCAGCACACGTGGTTTTGTTTATAGATGTTGGTTCACCTGGGAAAAAAATGCAGTGTGAAAGCGAACCGCACCAAAAAAAAAAAAAAAAAAAAAAAAAAAAAAAAAAATTTGGTCCGGACCAAAGCAAGTGAACTATCGGACTTTCCTGGTGTGAAAACGACCTTTCGCTTACATAGAGTTAACTTTGTAGATGACATATGAACCCTGAAATAAGTTGATTTGTTTCATCGGTACTTAATTTCAAGCCTTTCCAAACTGATAAAAGCCTACACTTCTGTTATCAGTTACATTCCATATCTTTATTCAGTTAAGGCCATGAGTTTGTTTCTCTTTATTTTCTGCGACTGCTTAGCTACGTTCTAGATATTTTTTTGACAAGTGTGGGAACCCTGATCCGATGGTGTCCGTCTCTGCCCCAAACAAACCCGACTGCACTTTTGCCTTGTTCCGACTTCCTTGAGAAATCCGAGGAAAGAGTGAACTCATGGGGCGGCTATGCATGCCCTTTGAAACAAATGCTGCGTATGTTTCTCTCCATGCTGACATCACTAATTGCGACAAGCTGCTCCAAGACCCAGGCCTAAATCAAAACCTTCCCCTCCGCTTGGCAGTCAAACATCCAAGTCATAAACCTCTCCACCTACGAAGGCCTGACCAAGCCTCCGCGATGGCCTCCCAGGAGTTGTCCGTCTCCCGACAGAGGAGTTGAAAGGGTGTAAAGCAATAGCATACAAGGTCAGAAATGCAGCTAAATAAGTTGCGTGTCCGTGAATAGTTGATCCTGTCAGCCTTGTGAGGGAAGTATCCGAAGACCTCACAGGAGAAAAATTTAGATACAGGATCCATGTAGGGAAGAGTGTGGTCCAGGACAAAACCAAAGAGGAAACTTTTAGACAAGCTTTTAGACGTCTGTACCAAGGCCAGGACAGAGGAGGATGCCAGAGAGAAATGTGATAGATGAGAAGAAAACTGGAACAAGATGCAAAACCAAAATATTAGTTATTTTTTTCTAGTTTTCTTTTATTTTGATGATGTCCATAATTTCACTTATGGGTTTGACACGGGCAGCAGATATGACATACACAGAGGTAATTCCATAAGTGTTACCTAGTGTGCTCAAAAGGGTTTAACAAGGGTTTAAAACAGGGGTGTCAAACATGCGGCCCAGGAGCCAGATGTGGCCCTCCAAGAGCTTTAATCTGGCCCTCGACTGATTTTCTATTAAAATATTTTAATTACATTTTAATTTTCAATTAAAATATTGGTAATTTTCTGCGCATCTTAGCATAACAGCGTCTCCAGCGCCTCTGTGCGTGGCCCCTCCCACCAGAGCAGCACAAATGAAGACTCGCCTCTTTCCAAACGCTCTTAAAGGACCATCGTTTTGACTGTTGACCGTAACACCCTCATCAGCCAAATGTCAAAAATGAGAAAAGTGGACGCGAGTGCAGAAGAAAAATTAACTAATTCCTATTTGTTCACGGAGGTGAATGGGAAACCTGTATGCTTCTGTTTAAATTGCATTTTTCTTAACGTTTCAGGTTGTTCATAATATTAATGTTTTGTAAAAGAAAGAGTTCAACAAATAAAAAAGACTTCTGTAATAGATTTGCGTTTCACTGCACAACTATTTGGACTTATTGCTATTTTTGGGGTATATATGCTATGAGTTTTCTGATCCGGCCCCTTTGGGATCAAAGTAAGCTGGATACGGCCCCCAGACCAAAATGACTTTGACACCCCTGGTTTAAAACTTGTCCAAAAGTATCAACAATCAGATACTAATCGATACTAAAACTAGGATCTAGTATAGAAACTAGATACTTGCTGATGGCAATGCTTTCAGCTAATGGGATCCACATAAATAAACAAATATAAAATACTCACTTTAGCCGGTATCAATATTAAAAAAAAGTCACATTCACAGAACATAAATGAACCTTTCCTGAGCAAAGCGAGAATGATCTTAAGCTGTATCAAAATAAATATAAAATCACATCAACAATGGACTACTACAGAACCTACATGGACAATTGAGGAATTATAAGACCGCATGGTAATATAAAAGAAAGTATTGCGATTTAATATTGATCATAACATGTGCATTGATTGTCCTTGCATTTTGGATGGACTTTTCAGTACTGATGACACTTTTACTCGCCACTACTTCATGACACTGGAAAAAAGTGCGATGTGCTCAACTATAAAAGGTAGGCTACTTCTACTGGGGAGAGTGTGGTACTACTAGTCAAAACCAAAAAGGAAACTTTTAGTCTTCAGTACCAAGGCCAGGACGAATGAGGACACCGGAGAGCTGAAATATGATCGACAAGAAGAAGACTGGAACAAGATGTGCAGCACTGAAAACACTAATGTCATTTAAGTAGGTCATTGTCAGCAAGACGATGCGGTTCACTCTCACAAAGACGTAATTATGAGGTCTCCCACGGACAATAAATATCAGGTGTAGAAGACTGGAGTCAAAACAATGCTTGAAAATGCATAAAGAGTTAAGACAGGCCGAAGAGAACGAGAAGGGAAGGACAGAATACGTAGTCAAAATAAATTCATTTGGTTCCAATTTACGATCTCAAATCGAACAAAACATTTTTATATAGTTGGTTTATGCATGTTATAAGGATGTCATAATAGCAGATTTTAGTGTTAAGATTATGGTGAGAAGAAGTATCACTATTTTACAACAATTTAGAAATTCAGAAAAACAAAAATCCATAATTTTCTTTAATTCACATAGTCTACTGTGTACCAACTCACCCTTTTGTAACAGATAACCCTATGTCCTGTCAATCATATCACATATTTTTATTACTTATTTTCTGTTTTACTTTGTACATACACATTTATATAATTATGTCTTATTTGTCTCATGCTATCTTTTTGTTACTTATTTAGAATTTATCATTACAATTTATATTTTTACTCTTTGTTATTATAATACATGCCTGGTGGATCAATAAAGTTTGTCTAAGTCTACTACAAGAGCACCACTAAATGTTAATGTAACACAAACAGCTTGATTAAAATTATTTCACAGTTATGCTTAGTTTTTATTTGAGCTTTTTCAGTATATATTCTTTTGTTTTTACAATTTTTTGAGAGTTGAATGTTCACTAAAACAAAGGATAAAGGAAATGTAAGCCTTTATTAGTTGCACATGAGTTATTTCTGACCCCAAGTCTTTTCCTGCTGTGCTAATTTCAAATATCTGTAGGAGGTTGAGGGCGGTGTTGCATTTGGCTACACAGGGAAGTGCTGTAAAACTTTCTAACGCTCTTTGTACGACATTGGCAATTGACTAAATCTGCTTTAACGCATAATAGGGCTGGAAATCACTGGGTCCCTCACGATTTGATATTATTACAATATGGCCATACATGCAATAATGTACATGATATATTGCTAATTTTTAAGAACCAAACACATTTTAGCAACAATATTTCTTTGTTAAACCACTTCATGTGCAAAGTTATTATGAAATATTCTTATTTTGCTTATTAAGAGTTAAACCAACAACAATTTTTTAAATTTGGTTAAACATGGTGATACACTCGACCACTGAACAACCACCGTTTTAAAACCTTAGAAAATGCTCTTGTATATGAGCAGTCACTGTATTCCATGTTCCATATGCATCTATTTGCATCATCAAAACCCTGAATATGTTAAGTGTATTGCATTTACAAGTTTCTTTCTACTAAATGAGCAACAAAATTGCAGTGCAGTCACAAAAAAAACGCTTAAAGATACCAAAAAATACTCTTGGTGATATCAATACAGCAGCCCATGATATCGATACTGTATCACCAAATCATGATGTCATTATTTTTTCAATATTTTTGCACAGTCCTAATGCTTTTAAAATATTAGTGAGGGTTGGTATAGGTAGGAAATCATGTGATACAGCATACACAATAATATTCCAATACTAGCATATCACAACAGAAGGGTTTCAAAAGATCACTACATTGAAATTTTAGATTTTTACTGTGCTAAAGAACAAAATGCAATGGAAACATACCAAAACACAATTGATTAATGAATAACTAACCTTTTCAGTTCAAAAGATTCAGCCTTAATGCAGTAGTCTAACTCACAATACACAATATTTTGGGTACAGCCCTAAAAATAGTCAATCGTAATAGGTAATAGCTATAATTTGCTCTCTAGCTTGTTTAAAAACTACAATACAGTCACAGCTGTACTCGAGATGCCAAGTGGCAAACGTGAAAAACGACAAACACCAAAGAGTTCTAGTTTTTGGATCTGGCAACCCAAATTGAGACTTCTGCTTTTTTATTGGATAATTGGCTTGTGAATCAAAACACAATCTCGCACTAGTGAAATATCTGGTCAAAGGTTGTGGCTAAAGCTTCCATTCAGTGAAATTATGTAGCAAATACTTCTCCTTATCTATTGTAGTAAAGATTATAAACAGGCCATGCTCAATTGGCGTTTTGGCTTCCGCCTCGTGTTCAACAGCCAGGCGATTTTCATACTAAGCACCGAATGTGATGTAGATAGTGTAATCGTTATTGGATTAAGCTGAAATAGCAATACGTAAATGGTTCCTGCCTTTTATGCAGATAAACACCACCACCGACCAAACATTAGTGGACAGATCTGCACAAATTAACGCTAATAGTGTGTGGGATTTGCCACGCAACCTGGAAATGCTCGTATTCCCAGTGGGGCCAACGCATCGCAAGAGTCCCGCGCTTAAACAATGCTGACTCAATGAAGTCAATAGGCGTTGTGGAGCCATTTGTTTTGGTATTGTTGTCGTCCGAAGCAGTAGCCGGGGTGAGAACAGTCAGACAATGCTAGAATGGGCCACACCAGCGCCCCTGGTTTTATTGCTTTGAGATCAGCCATCAATCACTCTCTACGTTTACATACAAGCCAAGAAAACTGGACAACTGACCTAGTCCAATTTACGACAGAGCTATTCTGCAAAATCAATTTTTCAGAGCTTTTATTCACGTTATAGTTGTTTCATCTCAACATTTACTCACCCAATTTTGTATTTTGAGTGGTTTGTGCATGTTTGAGCAATCTTTACTTATTTTCAAGACGCCCTTTTGCCGACCAACTCCCGATTTCCCACCACCAGCAGATGCCTACCGCTGTGCACTTCGTTATCCAAGTTTATTCTCCTAACTGGTCATACGGCTGTGTTGCTTAGTCATATCCTCCTGGGATCCGAAGAAAAAAAGCGTATCTAAATTATTATTATTAGTATTATTGTAATTTTCTATTTGGAGGTAAATGAACACCTTAGCATTTACATTTTGGTCATTTTATTTTTATTCATATTGTTGTAACATGTCCTCTGTAATGGACTGTAATGCAGTAATGGACTGTAAATCCATGTCAAGTTAACCTAACCTAAACCTAACAAAAACATTTTTTCGGTCGGTTTTACAGTCGCCTCAAAAAGTTTTTAGACTCCTTTTTAATATATTATTTATTTATGTATTTTTAATTTTTTTAATGTTTTATTTTAATTTTGTATGTATTATTTATTTATTTACTTACTTATTTATGTATTTTATTTATATATTTTTGATTTATTATTATTATTATTATTATTATTATTATTATTATTATTATTATTATTATTAATAATAATAATAATAATTTATTTTATATACATATATTTTTTTATCATAGTGCAGTCACAAACTAGAGTCTATCTCAAAACTTAAAAGATGTCCACTATAAAGGACACAAATGAATGGGCGGGTCTCAGGAGGATATTGGTGCAAATGAAAAAAAAATGAAAAAAAAAACATCCCGAGTGTGACGTGCAGCTACCAGAGGGGCTGACGACTTCACGGTTCTTTGTTGTGATTACATTCACGGTGACGTCAGCTCCCACTGGGAAATGCAATTTTCTAACACAAAAATTATAACATAATGATCCACAGGTGTCACAGATTATAACTAGCAGACAAAAGCACAATATGTCTTCTTTAAACAGATGCAATGTAAAAACCCTTGAACTAAAACAGAGCTGAATCTAGCCCCATCTGGAGAAGCCGATACACTGCTGCATGTAACAGCGCTGCCAGGGAAATATTACACGTGTTTGGACATTTATGCAGTCATTTTAGATCAGCAGCCACGATAACCTACATGTCGCATTGTTTTGCTTTGTTAAAGTGAAAGTAAAAACTAACAGAACCTCATAGTGTTTATTTGTGCTAAAGGATGTCATGGGGCTCTTTCTGTCAAAAGTTTTTGTGTTTATGCCAAATCATTAGAAGCATTTTAACATCTCGTAGACCCTCCATTTGCACACATTTGGTTCTTTGACCTAACATAAAAATGGTCTAACGGGTTTTGGGACAAAGACGATTGGGCTTAAGTTGTTTTGCACAATCGGATTTCCCTGTGCGTGTAAACATAGTGATTGTCAGACAGGGCCGGCCGAATGGTGAACTGCCACTTTCTGACACGTCTTTATCTCGAGAAATATTTGTGCAGCGCGTGTAGAAACATTAGCCTAAAGAGGTCCAATCGGGCCCTTTCCTTCCTCGCATTGTGTTTTGAGGGTGTGAGGCTTTCAGTGGGTTAATTCATGGCAAAAGCAAACACCCACTGACAGCTTTTCTAAAAGGGGGGGGGAAGGACGGGACTCTTTAACGTGCGGCCAGCCTCTTCACAACTGTTTTCTTTGCCCTGCATAACTTCAGCGCTGGTGTCTGTCAAGAGGAGAAATACTCATCATTAGTCACGGTTGATTACATTTTTCCCCCTTAGTCACTTGGTCGATTCATTGGGGTCTTACTCGACCAAAATTTGTATTAGTCGACTAAGCGTTTTCTTTAGATTATAAGGATTTATATGGGACAAGTCTAGGGATGCACCGATACTAGACATTTCATATAATCGTGAGAATCGCCAACAAAGATAATTGCCATTTTATCACCAGAATGTGCTGAAAAAACACTTGTCTTTTCTTCTAGATCATCGTTATTCCCACTCAAAGTACAATTCTATAACAGTTGTTTAAATTTAGAACTTATTTGTAATATTAAAAGCATAATTAATCATATGCATAACTTCTTTTTTTTTACTGTGAACAACTTTAACGATTATCGTGATACAATTGTTAATCATGACACCAGATTTCCATATTGTACCATGCTTAAGCGGTACTGGTATCGCATAAGGTGCCGATACTAGAAACATTAGACAACAAATACTGATTCAGCCGATATTCTGGTTGGACATACAGTGGTACCTCACCTTACGAAATTAATTCGTTCCAGAAGTGGTTTCGTAACGTGATTTTTTCGTAAGTTGAGTAGCCATTTCAATGGAAAAAGCCTGGTTCGTTCCAAGGCCCCGATGCAAGTTTTTTTTTTATAGTGTAACTTTTTTTATAGTGTAACATTGTGTTCTGCTTAGAAACTGTAGATCCAGGACTAAACGTGGACTATATCAGGTCTAGACCAAGGTCTAAACCTGGACTAAACCTGGACTAAACCAGGACTAGACCAGGTGGATTAAAGTGCCGCGTGCGGGTCTATTTCCTGGTTTCGTTTCGAGTCACGGCTGAGGCGAGCAGCGAGGGGGACCGCACGCAGTCTGAGCGCATGAACGAGACCCGTGCTCAAACCGTGCCTCCTCTAGACCTCCTCTAGACCAGGTCTAAACCACCGCGGCTCTTGCATGCGTTCGTGCATGCGCTCAGACTGCGTGCGGTCCCCCTAACTGCTCGCCTCAGCCGTGACTCGAAACGAAACCAGGAAATAGACCCGCGCGCGGCACTTTAATCCACCTGGTCTAGTCCTGGTCTAGTCCTGGTCTAGTCCTGGTCTAGTCCTGGTCTAGTCCTGGTTTAGTCCTGGTTTAGTCCTGGTTTAGTCCTGGTTTAGTCCTGGTTTAGTCCTGGTCCAGTCCTGGTCCAGTCCTGGTCCAGTCCTGGTCCAGTCCTGGTTTAGTCCAGGTCTAGACCTGCTGGCAGCCCCGCGCCGGGTCATGCTGCGCTATCACACGTGTCCGCGCGCAGTTTTCTCCCCCCCTCCCCCTTCCCCCCACTATTAACTATTATTCACTATTAATAATTTTGTTGAAAATCTATGAAAGTTTGAGTGTTTAAACGAGAGACAAATGTGAGAAAAGTTTAAATTCAGTCTGAGAAAAGCGTATAATGTGTGTGGCTGAGCGCGCATTATTTGAATTTTTGAGATTTCGCGTTTCGTAACTTTAATTTTCTTTCGTATCTAGAGACCAAAATTTAACGTGAAGGCGTTTCGCAACTTGAAATTTTCGTTTGTTGGGTCTTTCGTAAGGTGAGGTACCACTGTACAAATCACTATATTAAAACTATACACTGGTCGTAGTCGGCCCAGGAAGTTTGAATTTATACAAAGTTGTTCAGTAGTGACTTAAAAATAAATAACATAACACATTTAGATCAGTTCTGTCTCAATTTATCTTTGTTTTAAGGAAATAAATGTTGTTTTCAGTCTTTGCACTGGTATTGGTTAATAACGGGTATCGGCAGACACTTAAAGCCATAGTATCAAAATCGGATTCAGAACTGAGAATGCTGGATCGGTGCATCATTAGGGAAAACAAACGGCATGTTAGTGAGTGAGTTAGAAGATTTCATGATAGCTCACTTTCAATAGATTCAGTTTTTTTTTCATGTTGTGCTTTTAAAAAATGATTTAGTATTAAACTATAATATACGTAGCTCATTAAAGGCAAAACCGTTAAATAAAAATAACAGCACAATTAACTTCCTTGCCAAATGCGCGACAATACAGGATTACTCAAACATGGATGAATCAGACTACAACTGCAAGTCCCCCTTTCAGATATTTTTTGTTCCACTTTGAAAGCACCAAGCCAAAAGTGAAAAGCAGAACAGCTCAATGTAAAGAACAGAAAGTCAGAAGGCCAGTTGGAGGGCTCAAACATATAGCAAGAGGATAGCCTGACTAAGCTGTGTGAATGCGGGCTCTGTCTTTTCATCTGCGTCAGTTTTGATTAGACATTAGCTGTGGGGAGAAAAGGATCAATAGTGTTGGCGTGCAAAGTGCCGAAGACGAGCTGCAATCTTTCAGTGCGCAGGCTGTGCTGGTAGTGCGGGGCTGTGCTCGCAGTGCGGGGCTGAGCTGGCAGTGCGGGGCTGTGCTCGCAGTGCGGGGCTGTCCTGGCAGTGCGGGGCTGAGCTGGTAGTGCGGGGCTGAGCTGACAGTGCGGGCTGCAGAGGACAATGTGTCCCGCTGTGGGCAGAGCCAGTCAAACATTCCGGCAGTGTCCGGAGGAACTGTGTGGGACTTGTTGTTTGTTGTGGGGGTTTGAGGACACTGCGGTGGCCAGCCAAGCCTTTTGTCTGACAAGAAAACAAAGATGTGGGAGGTAATGATGGCTCCACAGAGGACACAGTGTCGTGGGGAGCAGGCCCACATAAGTCAAAGTGACACAGCAGAAGGATAACTGGATTGTGTAGGCTTGCTCTTTGAGTGCTCGGGGCATGAGGCCTCTTGTCATTAGAGCCTAAGTGTTTCGCATTAGTAACAGGCCCATGTTAATAGACTAGTTTGACCACAAGCCCTCACAATGCAGCTTAAAGTTCACCAATGGAAAATATCTCAAACTGTGTCAACAAGTCAATCACATCTTCATTTGAAGTAACACCATCTCTTTTGTCAGTAAAACTGCATGTTCATTTAGATAAAGCATGGAAAGATCTAGCTCATCTGACCCAACAAGACAGAAAAAGTGTATTATACATTACCATAGACTGTATGTTAATTGTGTTAAGCAGCCACATGAGAGCGAGGCACACTGTGGCTGCAGTGAGACTGTGGGGAATGAAAGAGCTCTTTAAGTGTGAGGCTGTGCGGCCTGGGTAAGTCTAAATGAGCTACTGTACATTCATTAGGCTGCTCTAACATAATGGAAACATTTTTTCCCATACGCTGCTCTGACCCCACAGGGAATTACACTGTTTTTCTTTCAAATGATTCCCATCATTATCTAATTTTAGACTTTTGGTATGTATTTTAACAGCATCAGTCGTCTCAAAACCCAGCCAACCTAGAGTTTGGGTGTGGATGGCTGATGCTGATAGCATGCTGCTTAAAAATGTTTTTATTTTAGCTTCAGTCATCTTCATGGACAAGAACTCTTCTAGTGCGCACCACCTTCAGTACAGAAAAAAGGAAGTTCTATGTTTGAAAACAAGCAGCATTTCTTGTATATAAAGTTAACTCTCCACAATCCATTTCTTTCTCCCTTCAAAGTGACACTGCAGGATGTGGCACTGAGTATGTGTCCCTGTTTCAGCCGCAGTGACTCAGCCGGAGCAGCCACACTTTAGTGCTGTCCACTTCCACAACAGAGGAGCACGTTGGAGCAGCGCTCTGCAGCAAACCGGAACAGTGTGCTGTGACTGTGCTGCTCTGAGTCCACTGCTGTGGTCACTGAGCCAGAGCTGCTCAGGGGAATGTCCTCCTCCCAAACTGCCTGAGCTTCCACACCTCTTTCTCTCATGTCTTAGAGCAGCTCGGATTTTCTGTGCCACCCACTTTGAGCAGTGGGAACTAGAGCTGTTGGCATTTGTGTAAATGCCATTACACTGCTCAGCAGTGGCCTCACACAGAGCTAATACAATATTGATGACACACCAAAAGAATCAAAACAACCACAAGTTTTTCAAAACGACAAAAACAATCATAGTCTTGCAATCTCACAGACAAATCGTGACTTTTCTGTGTGGCCAGTATTTTTGCATCAAATCAAAACACTGGATGTTTCAGACAAGCAGACTGCTTTCAATTACGTGAATGTGCTTCCTCGGACCATTGTACTGGCCCTGGTCCTCTGCAGTCCATAGTCTTTCATAAGCAGTGAATAATACATGATGCACTGAACACTTCCTGCTCACTCGCTCAGACATCGACCTGTTGCCCTCAGTGGAGCAACCCAAAGCAATCACTCAGATTAAGAACGTTTGCTTCAGACAAGATCATCCAAATCAAATGATGTATTATTTAAAATTCATTATCATTTCTATCCATCGTGACCAACTCAACACTACTTCCTCTATTTTCCATCATAGTCCAACTGTCTCTTTTACCATGTGTAAAAATTGACAAACAAGCTAAAACTTTGGGACAAAAATTCCCACAAAAAATACTAATCAATACTAAAATCATCATTGTGGTATGGGAGTCTATTCCTTAGTATCCACATAGAAATTTTAGTATTGTGACAACACTATAAGAGACCCAAATGTAATGCATTTCAGCATCATTATGAAAGAATGCATTTGAACCATGGTCCCATATTACTAAAGCTTCTATCTAAAGAGCTAAACAAACAAAAAAATACTTAAAGTCTGAGTGAAATTGATGAATCATGACATTTTAATAGAAACCAAGTCGAGTTTGTTTCGCATAGCAACTGTAACTCTAAGCCTGCGTCTGTGTCGTACTGAGAGCCAAAGCTTTGGGGAAATGTGGAATCCCTTCATCAGCACTGGCATATGTCACTGTGTGAAAATGTGTTCTGATTGGCTGCAGTCCCTTTGCTTAATAATGTAGTGCTTGGGTGGCAGGCGGGGTGAGGGGGTGGGGAAGGGGGCTGTGTGTGCTCATCCCAAACATGAGAACCACCTGACTACACCACGACGCAAACAAACACGGACCCCACCTGTTTCCCATAATGCTCCTGTTCTCTCCCGAGGGGTGTTTGTGCTGACGCCGCAGTTCTTTGTAATGCACTCAGAACCACATGACCCTCACCTCGGTCACCTACTGCCACCATGCCTCCTCTCCCTCCTCTCCTCTCCTTTCCTCTCCTCTCCTCTGTTCATTCACAGTGGGTAATTCGCCGTGGAAATATCTGGAACCCATTTTCGCAGCACTTTCCTATGACTCAGTGAATAAAGAGCTGATTCCTGTCTTTCGCAGATTCATTCCCAACACGAGGAACGCTAGGCTCAATGCACAATAGCGCGAGTTGTAGTGTTTTTAAAGACCCTGTACATGATTTTTTTTTCACATGTTTCTGAGAAAAAATGTGCCTCGCCCCAGTACAAATACAATTGTAAGCAGCTCTTGAGGTCAAAATAACTCTGCTGTGTACGTTTCTAATTATAAAGCGGTTTGTTGTCCGGTCATCAGGAAGTGTGTGGTTATATTTACTGTAACTGTGAACTCATCTCTGGTCTCTGAACGCAGTAAGAGCAGTTTAAAGGATGCTCAAGAATGTATAAGGTAAATGAGGTATAACTTTGGACCCCTGCAAATGATGATGATGATAAATGGACTAGTTTTGGTAAAAATCAGGTACATTTTTAGTCCTTGCATGGCCAATTTGATAATAGCAGAGTTATGCAGCTAATACATGTGTGGAGGAAGTACAAGCCGATGAATGTTTTGGTTCAGTCAACAGTGATAGATCCATTATCAAAGGGCCATAAATATTTACAATGCATTGTTAGCCGGAAACATTCAAGAAGCCTGGTGATTTCAAAGAGAACAACATCCTGAGCTGTTAGTGTCAATATATTTTCTACTACCGCTTGCTACTAACTCCACGACAGTTGGCTTATACTACAAAAGCAAACGGGAAACACTTCACAATCTAATGTTAATGCTAATCGCAGTAGCCCTAACTCTTTTTAAATAGGCTAAATGTATCGCACGTTTTCCTACAAATTGAAAACGTCTGCTGGATGGGAGCCGAAACATCCTGATTACAACAACAGTGTCCAGATGACCACCTTTTAACATTTCTCTATTTGTATAATAAGATAAGAGAACCTTTATTTGTTCCACAATGAGGAAATTCCAATGCTGCAACGCACAGTTTAAGAATAGCAAGAGAATGGAAATAAACAGCAAGCAAAGGAATTAGCATTTCATGGAAGTAGCATGGTCCCAAGTCCCAAAGATTTCAAAGGCAGTCATTGTAAAAAATATTTCCTAATGGTAATTTTCAATTAAATTTAATTGAATCTAAATTTGTAACTGATCAATATGAAGGAAAGAACTCTTTTTTTGTCATATCGATGTGTCTTTTCTCAGCTCTTAACTGTACCTCATTTTTTTCTATGCATTTGAGAAGGTGTCTTGCCTCTGTACACACACACATTATATATATATATATATATATATATATATATATATATATATATATATATATATATATATATATATATATATATATATATATATATATATATATATATATATATATATATATATATATATATATATATATATATATATATATATATGGTATAAGCAGTAGGGTTATAACTTTTTTACAACCTCTATACCCTGTATCATAACTGCGATCATAATGATGAACTTTTGCTAGTAATAGAAGGAATTGACCTTCATTTGGTCACATTTTTGAAAAAAGTCCCCCCGGGACTCAAAATGAAGTTTTCGTAAAGCCTGCCAACAACCAGAATAATGCCGTTAGAAGGTTAATATCTGTTCAATCATAAAATAACCAAAGGCAATTTTCTCTTTAATAACACAGGAACAAAAACCCCCGGCAATGAGCAAGCCAGTGTGGGTCTTTGGGCAAGACCCTTCACTGTACTGCCCCCCGGGCGCCGAAAGATGGCTGCCCACTGCTCCTGAAAAGGATGTGTCAAATGCAGAAGTCAAATTTCTGTGTGACTGTGTGTCATTGTGTGTGAGACCAAATAAAGGTTTAATCTTAATCTATCACTAGTTGAACAAAACAGATTTCCCCAACTCTACAGTCTACATGTCTTATACAGTAAAAGTGAAAGTGAAACTCCAGGATTGTGGGAAAGCTGTAGGCTACAATATATCACTACTAAATGAGACAGAGTTCCCCAAATGTACATGTCTTATAAAGTGAAAGCAAGAATAGAAACTGAAACTCCAGTATAGTATGACGGCAGTACAACTTATCATTGATCCATTTTCAGTCAAATTGACTTGTAATTGCCCTGGTGATAACTTAGCACGGCTTCACATTTCATATCATTGGCTGTAATGTGTATTTAATACTTTTTTGTTTTGGGGGGGACTTTTTTTTAAAAGAGTCTTGAAAATGGAGTTTGGTTTCTTCAATTATACCAAAAAAGTTCATCCAATCATGATGCAGGACTTTGATTTTGGAAAAAAAAAGTTCAAAAAGTTATAACCCTAATAAGCAGTTCTTGAAGTCAAAACAAGTCAGCTGTGTACGGTCTGCCTCTACAGCGTTTTATTGCCCGATAATCAGGAAGTGCACTGTTAGCACGCTTGTTTGTAACATTACCATGTCGGCAAACTCACTACAGTGAATAATTGGATGCCTGGAACGCATAAGATAGGTAAGGAATAACTTTGGACCACTGCAAACCATTTTAAATGAAATTGTTTGTTCAGTTTTTCAAATTTTAAAAAGGTACAGCGCCTTTGAGCAGTGGTGGATGAATTATTTGATTTTGTTAAGTAAAAGCACAGATACAGGGGCAAAATATCAAATTAAAAGAACACATGACATGAAAAAAATCGACTTAAGTAAAGTACTATTTTACCTATTTAAAATCTGCTATAAGAGTTAAAAGTAAAAGTATTTTGCAGAGATTTTTTAGAACAATTAATGGAAACTTGTCTGATTTTAAGTGATTCCATTTATTTCTTATTTTTTCTAGCTGTTTTTGTGTTGCTCAAAGTTGCGACGTAAACTCAAACCATAAAGAAAAGTACTTTTTATGGTTCAGTCCAGATCTGGAATGTATTGAAGTAGAAAGCAGACATACTTGCTCTCAAATGAAGTGAAGTAAATATAAAAAGTAAACTAAAACACAGATACCTAAAATTTGAACTTAAGTATTGAACTTTTACTTTTGTTCTTTTACTTGTGTACTTTCAGCGCTGCCTTTATGCGTATGCCTTTGAAACCGAGTGAGAGTCGGTAAATGTGCAAATGTAATTAAGCTCAGTCGGCCACAAGTGACTTTGGCTGCGTCTCATTCATTACAGTCGTCAGCCCTGCCCTCTGTGTCACGAACTGCTGTCCCCTCGCACGTCCCTGTTAGCTCGAGGTCTGCGCAGATGCTAAAAGTGGCAGCTGCTGTGTCCTTTCCCCGGGGCCGGTGGGACGGGCCAGTTTAACGGGAGCCGGGACCACATGCTGCTCCTTGAACCCCGCACACAATAAAGACACCCCCCACACGGCGTGCATTTGGTGTCACGAGGACTCTTTCAGTGCAAGATTTAAAGCATTAGGTTAGACTCATTTCACTTACACACAATTTACAAACTTTTTATATCTTAGCCTAGTTTTTTTTGTTAAAGACGATAATTTTACTTCCTGGTTGGACACAAGCTATATATAAGTAAGTAAGCTTGGGGCTTTTAGCCTTTATTGGTCTCACACACAATGACACACAGTGACACACGGGAGAAATTTGACTTCTGCATTTGACCCATCCTTTTTCAGGAGCAGTGAGCAGCCATCTTTTTCGGCGCCCGGGATATAAGATAAGACGAGACTTTATTGATATTATCTCACATAGGGGAAATTTATTTGCCACAGTAGCTCCAGGCAGAGACAGTTTAAACAAGAAAGAAAGTGCATGCAGGCAAGAATAAAATAAAATAATAATAAGTAATAATAATAAAACAGTAACTAGAAGAGTATGGAAAAAATATTGCACGTTTGTACTATATAAATATATATATTAGGGATGCACCGATGTGAAAATTTTAGCCGATACCGATATCCGATATTATGCTATCGGTCGATACTAATATTAGCCGATACCGATATTTATTTATTTTTAAGATAACATTTTATACAGACTGGAAATCATGCAAAATTAATTTTTGAATGTCTTCTTTTGTTTTCAAAACCTGTTTTGACTCCTTTTTCTTTTCCAATTTCAATTTTTTTTATAGTGTAACTTTTTTTTTTGTAGTATAACATTGTGTTCTGCGTCCTGATTGGCTAAAGGACCTTTGCCGATTGATGTTATTGATGGGGGACGCGGGGGGGGGGGGCCAAACTGGCCCAGACCAGGACTAGACCGGGACTAGACCAAGACTAAACGCGGACTAAACCAGGTCTAGACCAGGTCTAAACAAGGTCTAAACCTGGACTGGACCAGGACTAAACCTGGACTAAGCCAGGACTGGACCAGGTCTAGACCTGGACTAAACCAGGACTAGACCAGGTCTAAACCTCCCCCTCGGGACCGCGGTGAGCGCACGTGTCCGCGCGCACACTTCTCTGCCCCCCCCCCCCACGCTTCACTATTAATAATTCTGTTGAAAATCTACGAAAGTTTGAGTGTTTAAACGAGAGAGAAATGTGAGAAAACGTTAATTCGAGGGATTACTGTACTGACAAATATCGTTCGTCTTTAATATCGGCCCACTTTTACACATCAGGCCGATACCGATATGTTAAAATTTTGGCAATATCGGCCGATACCGATGTTAATGCCGATATATCGTGCATCCCTACTATATATACAAGGCTCTCAACTTTCGAGCGGGGTCGTGCGTGTGACTGCGTAATTTCCGGGGGGAGGGGTTGCGAGTGACTATTTTTTTTCCTGCGAGGAGCGGGGGGTGGGAAGGTGGGGGACGAATGGCGCTGAAACCGCGTGGTGCCTGAACCGATTTCTGGGCACAGAAGCGCTGCGCTTGAATTGCATAACTAAATTTCAGCGTGAGAAATACCATGTGTTGCGTGTGAACACGTCAAATTGCGTGTGTCACACTCTCAATGCGTGAGACTTGAGAGCCCTGATATATATGACATACATAGACAATTGTAACCTAGTAACCATAAATGATCTATCTATACTATCAAAAATATTGAAAATCTGATACTAATCGATACTAAAAATAGTATCACAACTAGATACTCTTTGAGCAGGTATCGATACAAAACAAAAACACACACAAAAGAAATGGTATCGAGTCTATTGTATTCATTAGTACTGAAATTTGACCACAACACTAGCTGAAATTCGAAATTGCACCATAGTTGAGATTAAACTAATAAATAAATGACAACACCTTTATTTTGTTAAATAAAGTGTCTCACCACCAACTCAACACTACTTCCTGTATTTTTGTACTTTTCTTCTCCACTTTTTTCCACAAACTGCCACTTAACTGTTGCAAAACTATGATGAATACTGACCCAATATGATGAATAATCCCGCCACTAAACCAAGTCAGAATCAGAAAAACGTGAAAACCTGTCCGCTGCATTTTAACAGAAGCTGGGGACCACACATCTACTCCCTTAACCCCGCTACACCGCCCTGCACCACCCCCACAATAAAGACACTCACACTGCGTGCATTTAATGTCATTAGAGCTTTTTCTCTGCAAGATTTAAGATCCAATCAAACGGGGAGCGAGAGCAGCAGCTGGGAGCCACAGATGCAGCGCCAGAATCCGAACCCGACTTAAAAGCCAGCCGTTGTGTATAATTCTTTCAGCAAACAACCACCGAATAATTGGTCACAGACAACAGCCACGCTCTGACATGGGGAAGATATATTTTCAGTCAGTGGCTCACAAGTCAGTCTAAATTAAGTTAGAGGGCTGGTGCAAGCGTCAAGGCAAGAAGCTTCAGACAACAGGCTCCGAGACTCAAAACAGACTCAGCAACAACTGCAGCAGCAGGGTCGACTCGTAATGTAGTGTAGTAGCAACTGTGGCCTGCAAAAGATAACATTAGCATTACTTGTAAGTCACTGTGAAGTCACTGAAGGACAAGTAACGTTTTTACAATCTGGACCTTATTTCGGTGATTAAACAACGTCATTTACTCACCCATTGTACTTTGGTGTCATTTGGAGTACCGTACTTTTCGGACTATAAGCCGCTACTTTTTTCTCACACTTCGGACCCTGCGGCTTATAGTCAGTTGCAAAATATTTTTGTCTATTGTATGGCAAAAAAGTCACATACTGTGGCTTTAAAATGTTCCGCCAGTCTTTTTAAAACTGGGAATAAACCAGTATCTAAATCTGGACTGGACAAAGACTACAGTATACTAGAACAAGAACAAAACCAAATAAAGTCTACCTCAGGACTATACTGGGTTCAAAACAGCACCAAAAAGTTATTTTCATTCAAGGTGACAAAGCCCATTTCATATTAAGTTTAGATAACAGTTACCAGGAAGCACTGACTTTCAAAAGTTACAAAAGTTCTGAATGTATCGCCTCATATTCTGCCTTGCCCCAACTGATTTATTGTATAAGCAGCTCTGGAAGTCAAAATATGTCTAATATCTCTTTTTTTATTGTCAAAATATGTCTAATATCTCATTTTTTTATTGTCAAAATATGTCTAATATCTCATTTTTTTATTGGTAAAAGTGTGCTGTTAGCATGCACCGTTACATCGTGAGTGGTGAAAATGCTAATAAACTAGTGTTATAGAATAGTAAAATTTAAAACTTTTGATACTAAGGCCTTGCTGCAATACTCGATACCGATTACGATACTACAATGATGATTAAAAAATGTTAGTAATAGAATTTTGTCCTTTTTAATTAGAATTTGAGTTTCTTTACACACAATAATAGTATTTTCTTTGTTACCATGAGATCTTAAATTCATTCTGATATAGCCCAAAGGCTCAAATTTTGTCTTTTAATGTGATGTTTTGCAATACAGTGAACCCTCGCTGTATCGCAGTTCACTGTTCGCGGCCTTGTTTTTTGCAGATTTTTTTTTTTAATAGTGTAACATTGTGTTCTGCGTCCTGGCTAAGAGACTATACACCTTTGCCAATTGATAGATGGGGGACCGGGACTAGACCAGAACTAAACCAGGTCTAGACCAGGTCTAAACCAGGTCTAAACCTGGACTGGTCCTGGACTAAACCTGGACTGGTCCTGGACTAAACCAGGACTAGACCAGGACTAAACAAGGATTAAATCACTCCGTGCGGCACTTTGCTGGTTTCGTGCGGCTCTTGCGTTCGTTTGTGCGTGTTCGGTTTGTGGCTCGGGCTGCGAGGACGCAGTCCTGAGGTGGAGGCATGGTCCGGGCGCCGCGGGTCAATCCCATGCTCGCAGCCCCGGTGTACGCGCGGCCTCGCACCGGTCGTGCTGCTCTGTCATGGATTTGACCACAATGAGGGATGCACGTGTCACGCACTTCTCCAAGGGGTTGGTGCGCGTTGCGTCCCGGGAGTGCCGTTGGATGAGCACGGTGCTTCCTGCGGATCCAGTGACTCATGTCTCCGTGCTCCTTGCGCGTCCTGCGCGGCTCCCGGCGGAGCCCCCACGCTTCACTAACCCTAATACATTTTGTTGAAAATCTACAAAGGTTTTGAGTGTTTAAACAAGAGAGAAATGTGAGATAACATTAATTCCTGTGTTTTAAGGCGTTTACAGCCTTAAAACATGTATAATAATTGTAAAATAAAGTTGTCCTACTTCGCGGATTTCACTCATTACGGGTTATTTCTGGAACCTAACCCCCACAATAAACGAGGGACCACTGTTTCGATACTTGCTCAAATGAATATCTAGTTTCGATATTTGTTTTAGTAACTGATTTTCAGCCTTATCATAAACTCACCACGGCAAGGTAAGTGAGGAATAACTTTGAAAACTGTTGAACAAATTAATTATTTCAGGGTTTTTTTCTTATAGTAAAAAGTACTCTCAAAATTACACATTTTCTGATCTTAAAAATGCACAAAAACTTTTCAGTGACTAACAAATAACACATACCAACACATAACTATGTATTAATTATAAGTCGACACAGTTGCATGTCCATTTAGGAAATTTCTCCCAGAAGCCCCGTCCAGTGAGAACAGGTCAAATATCTTATGATAACGGAGAAGTGTCCCTGGAACAAAACAATAAAATGAACAAAACTGAATCAGCTGCTCTCCTGTTTTTGAGCACTCCTAAACCACTACACCACTAGTTTCCACCCTTATTATAAACTCATCGCAGCAAAGTAAGTGAGGAATAACTTTGGACCACAGCAAACTGTTGAATGAATGAATTAGTTATTAGTTTTTCACGTTGCTGAAGCAGTAAAAATCAGGTAGGGTGCCTTTAACATGCAGGTACATTAACTGTGCGAGGCTACATTTACACTGAGAGCGTTTTGCTACTGCACTTTCAATCCATCTTTATATAGAGCCTGTAATTTGGGTGGCTCCATTACTGCATTATTTATTTAGATTGTGAATCATGTGGCCTAGAGGAGAAGGAACCGCAAAACTTTGGTCTTCAATTACAGAGCGCCGAGCTGTGGGCCACGCCTCGGCCGGTCCCCTCCTCACACAACCTCCACGGGGCACAGCGGGGGATGAAGACTTGGAAGAGCTGGAAAGTTGATAAAACAACTAAACGTCTTCCTTCTCAGACAAGTAGTGGGTTTCAGATGACATCACACCCTTCTATAGGCCAATTGTATTTAAAGGTCCTATATTACGTAAATATGACTCTTGTGAGCTTTAAGCTATGTTATAATGTTGTTACCTCCTCAAAAACAGACCTGCAGTTGTGTTTTGTTTCATTCACACATGTTTGAGTAACCCTTTTTTATTAGTCTGTCTACATCTCCAAAGCTCAAAATGCTCTGTTCGACTTTGTGATGTCATGTAGTGGTAGTTTTCTAGCTCCTTTTACCTTTAGTTCGGTAGCGATTGGCAATTTGAGGGCTGTAATTATGTAAATGTGTAATAGTGGAGCACTTCCTGTATTACCACATTACATCACAAGGTGGAACAGAGGGTTTTTTTTCTGTTTGAGAGAAGAACTCAGCTTAAATACGCAGGATTTGTCTGTAATGTGGAAACAACATTAGAACAAAGGTCAGAAAATCGTGTAATATGGGGCTTTTAATAAAGATGTGGGGCAGATAAGACTGATGTTGTTAAAATGTAATATTTTGTTGTAATACAGCGAGTTCTTGGGTTTAGACAATAGAAAATACCAAGTTCAACATTTATGAATTTACCTTTTGGAGATTTCATAGCAAAGTACAATGTAATCAGTAGAAATATCTCTCCTTTCTCTAGTCCAGGAGTGCCCAAACTTTTTCCACCCAGGGCTGCATATACAAACATATTCATAGTGGAGGGCTGTAGACAGCTGGTGAGTACGGTGAGACTTTCAGATAGATGCATTTTAAGTTTGACGGAGCCACAACACCTTTAAAAGTCCTAGAATGCAAATTTTAGGTCTTTATCATAATCTAGTGAGTTGTTATTGAGGTTGCAGTGATCGAGATACCGGAATTTGAAGTAAAAAGTACTGCTCAATGGCTCTATGATCATTTGGGCCAATTCAGCAGGATCCCAGGGAGCCAACAAAAATTGGTCAGTGGGCCAGATTTGACCCCAGGGCCATAGTTTGGACACCTCTGCTCTAGTCTTTAGAATCCGAAAACTACCAATACTAGAAGGACTAAATGGGATCAAATTGTGGACTAATGGAAACTAGGTCTAGCCCAGAGCTAAGCCAAAAGGTACAATATTATAACAATAAACACAGGGTTGAAATTAATTTGAAAATGTAATTGAGAGTTATTTGTGGTCAGTGATCAGCTTGGCTCTTTAAAATGCAGAGGTCTACAGCCAATCCTCTGTCAGTAAAAACATGTGGTTTGGAGGAGACGGAGGATTTTGGAGGAAATTTGACTGTTTCTAATATTCAATGACAAGTATTAAAAGTCTGTATTCTTTATATGGTAGTTTTGAAAGTCAAAACATCATAGCTTAAAGTATGATTAGGGATGGGCGATCTATCGCTTCCAGTATCGTATGGGTCGATATCAATACGGATTCATATCTGCCAATGTCAATATTTGATCCAAATGTTTTTTGGTGCTGGCCCATTCTCCATGGGCCCTTCGTAAAAAGACTAATGAGTCAAAATGGAAACTGAAAAGTGTTATTTGGCTGTAATCATGTAATAAATTATATTGTATCCCAGAGTGAAGTGAAAAGGTACAACTTTTTCATTGTACAACTTTTCTGGTGGATTGTGCGTCACCTGCTTGTTTCTATGAATATGTCATTACTTGGCCTGAAATAGATAGATGGATAGACCTTTATTGTCCCCAAGGGGAAATTTGTTTCCACAGACACTGTTGAAAAAACAAAACAAACAAAAACACATATGGACATTACACACAGGACATCACACATGCAAATGAGGAGTGGATAGGATGGTTACATATTGTTGTTAAGTGCAGCAATGGCAGAGGACACAAAGCTTTTACTGAAGCGTGCCCGCTTCCACAGTATGACATTAAACACTTCTACCTTACATTTATTCAATTACAGGGGGTTTTATAGCTTAAAAATACCTAGAAAAACAGGCATTCTGACTGAACGGGGGTCACCTATCCACTAGGGGTGGGTATTGGCAAAGAAGTCACGATTCAATTCGAATCACGATTCATATGCCACGATGCGATACTATCACGATGCATCACGATACTTGAATTATTGCGATGCATTGCAATATATTCAACATACTTCAGTGAAAATGTACGGGAAAAAAAGGGGATAACTTAAATATCAGTGGCTGTGTATCTGGGTAGTGTCTTCAATTGATACATAACTCTGAGCAACTCAATTCATAACTGAATTTATTGAATAACAAAAACAAATAAACCAAACCAATAACAAAAAAAGTGCATAGGATTTTTTCTAAAACAAAAAATGTTCAAACATTTGCCATTTTGGAGGTAGCTCCCATCATAACAAACAATACCCTTTCACAAAGAAAAAAGTGCATAGGATTTATAAAAGAAATAAACAAATAATGTATTTATTTATTTATATTAAATATTAAATTATTAAATATTAAATTATTAATTAATAAAAATCAATTTTTGGCATCATAGTCATAGTTTGCTTTATTGTCAAAAAACAATCATGTACATGTACATAGAATGAATTCGAAATTTCGTTTCCCCACTAACCAGGCAGGACAGTGATAGAGTGGGCTAGGGGAGGGGCCGCTGCACTTGCGCGCGCTGCCGCAAGTGCAAGAATCAATGCAGTATATTGTGAAAGTTAGTATCGCGATGCATTGTCATGACGATTATTTTGCACACCCCTACTATCCACAGATCTGACCTGTAATTTGGTCTGGTTTGGTCTCCACGAAGACAGAAAGGTTTAGGTCCCGTTTACACATACCCAGGTATCTGTAAAAACTGAGATTTTTCCCTTCATGTGTGCCTTTCGTTCACACACAAACGGAGATTTTTCCTCTGAAAACGATTTTTTCTAAAAACTCCGGCAAAAGTGGAGATTTTGGAAAACTCCGGTTTTGCGTTTGCGTGTAAAGTGAGATAAACAGAGTTTTAGGCAGCTGACGCACCAAAAGTGCGATTCTGATTGGCTTGCAGAGCGTTCTTCGTTTTCAGAGGCAAATTCGCCGTTTGCGTGTAAAAGATGGGCACAAACTAAGGGAAATGTCTCCGTTTTTAAAAATACCAGTGTACGAGTAAACGGGGCTTCATTTTGGAAAACGGAGGGAGACAAATATTCGTTTCTCAACATACCTGACTATGTGTAAATGTAGCCCTAATGCCAGTGTGAAATATTCCAAACAAAGCAATAACATCTCCATGAAGAAAAGCATTTGACAGGCACTCCACCAGGAAAAGTTACACAGTGCACCTTTAAGATGTGTTTTTGGCATAAATAAATAAATATCGGCATCAGCAAATATAAAATAGAAAGTAAATATTAAAAAGCCATAGCCACATTTTGTCATATCCAACAGCACAGCAAAAGTGGGGAAAAAAGTGGTTGAATTAATTTATCTATAAATCCAACCGCAAACACAGAAGAGAGAACTAGATAAAACACATTACTCTGGCAAAGGTTCACAAAGTCCACCCCAACACTTACACCAAAGTATGCAAACTACTAAACTGATCCATCAAAACCTCCCAGATTCAATAACAACAAGAGTGAAATAAGCAGTAGACATTAGCTATAAATGTCCCATATTAAACTAAGCTGACTTTTGTGAGCTTCAAGCCATGTTAGCACATTGTTACAACATCAAAAACAGCCAGAGTTATTTTGTTTCATTCAACACTGTATTTTTAGTCTGTTTACATCTCTAAAGCTCAAAAATACTCTGTTCCACCTTGTGATGTCATGAAGCGGTAGTTTTTCTGTTAACAACTACCATTTACCTTTAGTTCAGTAGATCGGCAATTTCAGGGCTGAAATTATCCAATGATTCTAGAGAAGGTGTATGGAGTTTGAAAACACAGTGGAGTACTTCCTGTATTACCACATGACATCACAAGGTGGAACGGAGTGCTTTCTGAACAAAACACAACTCCAGGCGTGTTTTTGATGAGGAAACAACATAACATAGATCAGAAAGTGTAATATGGGTCCTTTAAGTAGATAAGAGCACAGTAAATTGTAATAAACGATCTTTGCAAAGTAGGATTCAAGAGTTTTAAACATTCATGACCCAGTAAAAGCTCAAGTGGCTGTACTGTAGTGACATGTACTGTCTCTTTAAGCTCCTTTTAACCTGCAGCGAGAGCACATAAAGCTTCACTGTGGATTGTCATCAGATGAGTTGACAAAAACGCATTGTGCATCGGTCCTCCCGGGGCCTGATTTACGGAGCTGTGGTTTGAGGTTGCAGACAGAAAAAGCCTGGTATGAAGAAGAGGACACTCCAAGTATGTTTACGAGAGCAAACGTTGGCACAAGACAAACAAAGAATTCTGATGTTGTGTCAAAACAGTGTGTCAGTTTCAGTTTTGTTCATTTCAGTAGACAATGTGTAACTTCATCCTACACAATGATGAACAGATGTTAACTGATCTAATAATTGCAGTGTTGCAATTTTGACCAATCACCAATGCGCAACTTTTCCGCAATTTTTACTAATTTTGACCAGTCATCGGCGACGTATTGAACGCCGACCAACTTCCTTCTGCTTTACTTCCGTATGACAAAACGAAACTGCGGCCGTTTCCCCAGTTCCCAGAGCGCACAGCTCGGAGTGCGGTCCGAAGGGGGCTCAGACTGCAGTCAGGGAGGTGCACACTTGCTCAGCCCCGACTGCGGTCTTCGGACCGCGTGTTAACTGCACATGGGACAAAAAAAAGTGGGACAGCAGTTGTCGCGCCGGTGTTCTGGCGAAATGTGTGACGCACATGCCCTTCGGGCCACGCTCCGAACTGTGCACTCTGGGAATTGAGACACGGCTATTAATGGCAAAGAAACATGTCTGCGGCGCCATTTGCCCACAAAAATAACAGCAAAAGACCGCGCGAAACAGTTCCCCTCCTAGTAGTAATTTATTTTCGATGTTGGTAAGGTTGTTTTAGGACCATATCTGTGATCTCTGTGTCCTTGTATTATTCTTTGTCAGTAATAATTCAGTATTCAAAATATTACTCAAAAAAGCAAAAATCGCAACTATTTATCGCAACTTTCACTTACTCCCGCAACAAAATCGTAACAAAAACCTTAAAAGCACTGCAACTTTCATGGCAACTTTTTGGAAAAGCTCCCGCAAATTCAGACATTTTAGCCCGCAACAATCACAGAAAATGCCCGCGAAATCCTGGGGGGTCTGATTTGAGAGCAGGCATCTGTACTTCCTACTCCACGACATTTTAGATCTGGGGTGAAAAGTACTTTTCTTTAGGGTGTGAGACCTAAAACCGCAAAGACTACCTTTGAGCAAACCAAATACACAAAAGCAGCTAGGAAAAAATGAAGAAATCAACTGAATCACTTAAAATCTGCAAAATTATTTTTCAAAATCACTACATTTCATCCTTTAACTGTTCTAAAAATCTCTGCAAAACACCACCAAATACAAAATGGGTTCAAACAACACATTTCCAGGAGCTTGTGATCAATACGAGCGCTCATGATGGCGTTAAGATGCGAGTGACTAACTGAAAAATTGTTGGCTAACGTTAGCTAGCCTGTGACATTATTTGAGAGAGACTTGTTTCACAGCACAGATGAGCTCACATGTTGTAGCTCCAACTAAATCAGTTCTTTAAGGTCAAACTGAATTAAAACAAAGATTAAAGTATAACAGAGCTTCAGACAGAGCAGTGCCTCTAGTTAACATCACAGCCCCCGGGAATAATGACGACAGTAGCTGCAAAGTATCAACAGGTTGACTTCATGGCGTCGCAACTTTGTCGAGTCCCCGTATTGTAAACAGAGCTGTTGCTGAATGCAGATTTGTTGACCCGGTTTATGGTTCATATCTGTAATTACTGGGGCTACAAATCCATCCACAAATCCATCCACACGAAACCAAAACTGGCACAAACTTCAGTGTCCTCTCTGGCAGTATAAATAAACAACTGTGAAATTGCTTTTGTCACAATATCCATATCCATCAACAAAAAATGAAAAGGTTTAGCATTTTTTGGATCAGACGTTTGGACGTTTCTTTCAAAAACACTGACTCTCCCTTCGAATTACAAAAGCCCTGGCCCTGCATCTGAAATCATTATTGTAGTTGCAGTGACTCACAATGGTGTTTTAGATGATTAAATGAAGTCACATACATTAGGCTGCCAATGCCTAAATGTGAAACACTGCTTACAAATACAAATGCAACTGATATTGTGTTTATGGTTGCTGAGAAACCAAAAACATTACCGACTTGGCTCTTCTCCGCTACTGTCAATGCAAGTTCACTTTAAAGGAGACATGCTTTATTTATTCTTTACTTTCTTTACAATGCCGTAAAACATATTTAACTGGCAACTCAACACAGCTTCAGCAAAGTTAATACCTACAGCAATGTTGTTTAAAGGGGCACTATGTAACTTTTCTACCTGCTTGTCTCCATGGATGGTGATTATTTTACCTGAAATGTTCCACAGTGTTTGACATTAAACTTATCTCTTGCAAATATTATTTCAGGTATTGTTATTGTTAAAAAATATAGCCCTGAAAAATATGCAATCTTACACCGGCAGGTCATTTCTCCACAAATCTGGCCTGTAACTTTGCCTGGTTGCTTCACCTACTTGTTTCCATGGAGATAAAAAACTTTCCATGTGCTATTCCAGGCAAAGTTATAGCATCTCCGTGATGGCAGGTGTAGGTGGCAGACCCTTCACCAGAAAACTTGCATATTGGGCTTTAAAGGTCCCATGGCATGAAATTTTCACTTTCTGAGCTTTTTGAACGTTAATGTGAGCTCCCCTACCCTGTTTAGGGCCCCCCACCCCATGGCTAAAAGTTGTGAAATGTGTAAAGTGAGCATTTGCGATCCTTTTCCACGTTTGAAAAAAGACAGCCCAAACGGGCGATTTTGGACAAGGGAGTTTTCTGACGTCACACTTGGGAAAGGTTTCCACCCCCCGTCTGGATGTCCACCCCCGTCTTTGGAAATCACGCCCAGAGAATTTGGACTGCAAACGAGCTGCGTTTTTTTTTTTTTTTTTGCCTGGAGAGACGTGAGAGTCTCTCCAGGCTCGGATGTCCTTTATCCGAGCAGTGGTTTAATTTTATTTTCTGTGGAAATTTGTATAAGAGTGTTTTTTTTCATGGGATGCGTCTCCTATCTTCCTTCGCTTAAAACCCAGAAGTAGGAACGGCACACATCTCACTGCTAATCTAGAAAACAGTGGCGTATTTGGCCACACCCCCACCCGCCTGCACTGGCCTGTCTCTGTCCTCCTCATTTGCATTCAAGCAACAACGCCCAGAATAAAGTGTTTCAGAGACACATTTATGAATAGTCTCCAAGAGGCTCTCTCATGCACTGAGGCTTGATTTTGGAGAAGGATTCATTTACAGCAGAGGTCTTCAACAGGGGGGGTCGCGGAGGTACTGCAGGGGGGTCACGAAATCTTTTGATTTCACTTTAAAATAATATAATTTTATAGTGTAAAATACAGTATTAACCTGTGTATTATTTCCTTGTTTTGGATGCACCATAACCTAGTAGCAATGTTTATACATGACACTAAGCTCAATTTAATATAAAACACAATTCTATGCCGTATATATAGTAGGGGGTCCCTGGCCCAGTTCGCCATCTGTTTGGGGGTCCCTGGACTGAAAAACGTTGAAGACCCCTGATTTACAGTATTAGGGAACCACTAAGGCGCCATATAAAAGCATCAAGAAGTACCATGTCATGGGATCTTTAAGATAGTTTTGGCTTGCTTTGCACGCAACAGCTGCTTTTAAGAACCAAAGAGTTGATATGACTTGATAAACAATTTATGTTTAGGTCATAAAGGTTGCATTATGTCTACCTTTCAAAAGTGGAATATGCAACATTTTGGGGGTGGCAAGTCAACTGCATTATTCCTTGAAAATGAAAAGTTAAAGCCTTCAGAACATTCTCTATGGAGAGGGATACATTTTATGCCATACTGTGGAAGATTATAGCCAAAGGAACAACATTCCCATGGAAATGAGCAGGACGAGGCCCTCCACCAGGACAAATAAGAGTCAGGTTTGGAGGGATTCTATTATTTTTGGTAAAAAGTTACATACTGGGGATTTAAGTATACTTTATATATTTGCATTTATACACAGAAAGCTGACTACACAGTTATATTTTTGTCTTTTAATTTGCATTTACAATGTACTAGTAAAAGCTGACATTATAAAACAAAAATAGGTGAAGTGGAAAGTGAATGAGGCTCTCAAGGTCCTAACACACAAGGTTTCTTTCATTGTACTATATGGTGGTAATAAAGCCATTAGTGTCGCCGAAGTCCACACTGCTTCCACTCTGAGCTTAGCATTAAGGTAGAAAACAAATGCCACCATCCTGCGCTGCGTTCGCTTTGGCCCCAAGCAGCACTAGCGTTTGTCATAACAGCCCTGTCCTGAAATGTAATCTTGGCTCCGGTTGAAGATGCATGCATGCCCGGCCTGGGGTGGGATAGACGGGGTAGGGGAGACGGATGGGGAGACGGGATTGGCTGCATGGGGGAGACTGGATGGGGGGAGGCTACATGGGGGAGATGGGCAGGTGCTTGGGGGGCTGGCATGGGGCCCATCTGCAGGTCAATACTAACACAGACCCAGCGACTGCAGAGCCTCTTGTCCTGAAATATGTCTTCATTTCCCCTGCCACTCTCACGCCCACAGCCGAGGAGGAGGCTGCTGCTCCTCACTCATTCAAGAAGCCTGTGTACAAGCACCTAAGAAACAACTTACAACATGTTTTAACGCACAGCTATTAGAGGAACTGTATGTAGCCTGTGCTCTTGTGATATTAAAAAGGGTACGATAATCACAACTGAACCTGGGTTTCCAGAACATAAACTTGCAGACAGAAGACACATACTGTACAAGTCCTGCTGATTGATTAGGCGACTAAAAAGGGGGTGTGGGAAAAGCTCTCAAAACTATTGCATATCTCTGTGTATCTGACCCAAACTGTACTCACAAGACTACACCTGCAGGGAGAGTTCATGCAAAAACTACAATTTATGCAGAAAAAATTATGAGGAAACAATTTACTTACATATAAGGGAGATGAAACTTGATGAATCATGAGTTTAATCAGACTTTTACCATATAGATACCAAATAATACAAAACCAGCTAACTCACTCACTTTTTGCTGTCTTTTTATAGAGATGTTGATGTGTGTGATGCGCCTGTTGTCTGTCATGTGTAATATTTATTGAAATGTATTGATGTGCGATATGTATTGATGTATGTTTTGTACTTTTGTACTTTGTGCTTTTTAACAAGGACCAAAGGAAGACTAGCTGGCTGTAAAGCACAGGTAATGGGGATCCGAATAATAAACTAAAGTAAACTTCTCCTTTCTGCTGTTGCTCCATAAACACCCTCATAATCTAAATTATTAGCTGACGAATACCAGTTTTGGTCAATTATTACAACCGATTAATCAACTAAACGACTAAAGGTCTACAGCCTTAGAGTGCTTATCTTAGTTGTTATACATGGAGTCTGACAGAGATAAAGTCAAATGTATCTGACCATGTGGTGCTGCCATGATAATAAACCCATAGTATGATCTGCACGATATAGTTGACATAGTATTTTTAAAAACATAATCTATCTTTTGAATGTGTCCTCAAAACAAAAACATCACCCATAAACATGAAGTTGAAACTCATGAATGAACATTACAGTTACTGTTTTCACAGTGCGTAACCAGCCAAAAAGACTAAAATAAAAGTATGTTTGTTTTTGGTGCACTGAAAAACTTCCTCTGAGTGGGCTTGCATCTCCACAAACTACTCTTGTTTGGCCAAGAGGAGGGCCTCCTACTTGTTTTCTTGGAAATGTTGGCATCAAACAAATCTCTCTCCATGAGAATGCTCCAAGTATGGATTTGATTTCCTGGTTCCATGGAATCATGCAGGTGTCATGCCCCTAGAATGTTACATACTGTACCTTTATGCAAAACAAACTGATTTACAATGTAAAGTAACTGAACGTTTTCTGACATCATCCTGCATTGAACAATACAAATTCCATAAAAGACTCTGTATTTCTTTGAGCAAAGTTGTACTTTTTATCGTTTGTGTGTGCTGGCAAAAACTAGTAACTTTTTATACTGTATCCAAGTCCAGATTACGATACCACATCCTACATCGATCTTTACATCCCAACAACAAATGGGCGATATCATCATTGTATCACTCCAAAGATTAACTACAAAAAACTGCATCACTACAAATGGTTTTGACAACACTGAAAAGAGGGAAATCAAGATTTAGATATTGCCCTGCGTTTTTTTTCCCATGTCGCTGCAACAAAACAAATTATATTCACAGGATGGTGCCATTCAAGTCTACATAAATTGCTATATCTCTACAGCAGGGGTGTCCAAACTTTTTTCATCAAGAGCCACATATCTAAACACAGACAAAGCAGAGGGCCGATCGAGGGCCATAGACTGGTGCTCAGTACAGTCAATAATTGAAATATCTGCATGTTTAACACGTTAGAATGAGCTATCAGTCTTTTATTCATGCTAAGATCCTCAAAACCACACAATAAATATTAAATATTGTCTTATCAAGGTAGATTTTCAAAAAACTTGCAGTCAAAAGTTCTGCTCAAGGTAATTTGGGCCAATTCACCTGGAAGCCTGAGGGCCAAGAACGGGCCAGACTTTGGACATGCCTGCCCTAGAATGTTACATACTGTACCTTTATACAAAACAAACTGATTTACAATGCAAATAACTGAACGTTTCCCGACATCATCCTCCATTGAACAATACAAATTCCATAAAAGACTGTATTTCTTTGAGCAAACTTGTACTTTTTTATCATTTGTGTGTGCTGGAAAAGCCTAGTAACTTTTTATACTGTATCCAAGTCCAGATTATATACCACATCCTACATCGATCTTTCAAACATCCCAACAACAAATGGGCGATATCATCATTGTATCACTCCAAAGATTAACTACAAAAACTGCATCACTACAAATGGTTTTGACAACACTGCAAAGGGGGAAATCAAGATTTAGATACAGTATTGCCCTGCGTTTTTTCCCCCATGCTGCTGCAACAAAACAAATTATATTCTCAGGATGGTGCCATTCAAATCTACATAAAATGCTATATCTCTACAGTTACAATTCACCAAGGGGAATGCATACAGCAAATATCCAATCCATTAATAAAAGTCTATTACGGATTCTGCTGAGTCAACTCCCACAGCTCTGAAACACGTTTGACAACACGCAAGAAAGTTGACGGGATGCCAGAAAACGTATGCAGAAAGACTTAGCTGAGATATCTACTATTAAAAAAACCCATCTAAATGATTCCAATTCCATTCATAATTGAAGCAAACACGGGATTTATTCGTTCGCCAATGCGCCATTCCACTTGCTCCGTCCTGCTCCGGAGTGAATGCCGACCCAGAGCTCCTCTTTTACCGCATGAGGAACCCCGGCGACCGCTAAGTCATGTGTGACACACTCTGGAGCTCCCTGGCCGACAATGGGAGCACAATCACGGCTTCTATTCACGGATTCCCCCGCCGCCACCACCACCGCCGCCGCCGCCGCTGTGATACCGAAGTTCCACGTTGCTTCGGTAATTCGAGATGAAACTAGCTCGAATGGGGCTTTAGCTCGTCTTCACTGTTGTAGTTGAGTAAGTTAACGTGGGTCAAGGTACGCTGGGAACAAAACGAGTTGTTATGCTAAAAAAAATCAACGCAAATAAGTGTTAAAATGCGCCCGCGTGCGTTAACCGTTAGCCAAATCACGCCAACAAACTTCCAAATAACCGTTGTTTTGAAGTAACGGTCCCACCACGCAACTTCAGCGTAGAAAAACCAGCACGTACCGCGGTAACTTACGTGTAAATAAGTGAAAAAGTGATGCCAAAAGTCCCAGCAGGCGTATATGCGTATTCCCAGTGTACGTGGACCGTCGCTGCGCCATGGTTCGTGTCGCTTTGCCCCGGGACCGCTGGATCCGTTCAGTCCGCTCCTCGGTGCTCGTTCCGCGGCGTGTGCTCCGGTCTGTCCTCGGTGTCCGTGTGAAGCGGCTCGAGACCAGTCCTCGTGCTCGGGTCTGTGCGCGCGCGTGCTCTCTGCGGTGTGGAGAGCGCGCGCGTGGGGTGCGTGGGGCGCGTGGGGTGCGTGGGCTTCCACAGGAGGACGGACTGAGGGCAGGAGTCCCGGACACGGCGCTTTGGAGGACCGTGGAGGACACGGGACAGCCCCGGAGGTACGAGGGGAGGGGACACTAGAGGACACGAGGTTAGAGAAGGTAGGAGGAGAAAAGGACTCTATTTTCTGACTGATTTTGATTTATTGGAAATACCAGATGTTGTTAGTCTGAGGGGAACAGGCTCACAAAGACAAGACACATGCTAAATTAAGTTTTGCTAATTGTATTATATGTGTTCAACATACAGTGAATCGAAATTTCGTTTCTCTCTGGCCAAGTAGTGCAAAAAAGACAGTGTACAAAATACAATATAAAGACAAAACACAACAAAAACTATCTATGACTAAAATCTAAGATCTAAGATCTGAAAGCAGTGCAACAGAATAAAAAAATAGGCCTACCTATTTACAGATGTCCAAAAATGTGCAGTGTGCATCAAAAATGTGCAATGGAAGATACAGCAGTGAGATGGTAATGTGCAATAGAATGTGCATTGAAAGTAAAGATAAAAATAAATGTGCACCAGTAGTAATTCTAGTGCAATAACAGTAATAAACAACAGTACAACAGTAGTAAAATTCCAGTAGTAAATGTGCAACAGTGCAACAGTAGTCCTTAGCAGCAGTTTTTTTTTTTTTTTAGTGTGGATGAAGCTGTTTGACAGTCTGGTGGAGTGGGCCCGGAGACTCTGGTACCTTCTCCCCGAGAGCAGGAGGCTGAAGCAGCTGTGTGAGGGGTGGCTCGGGTCACCCACAATGCTGGACGCTCTGCGGGTGAGGCGGATGTTAAAAATGTCCAGGAGGGAGGGGAGAGAGACACCAGCGATCCTCCCAGCTGCATTCACTATGCGCTGCAGGGCTTTCCTGTTCTGTTCAGTGCAGCTCCCGTACCACACAGTGATGCAGCTGGTCAGAACGCTCTCAATGGTGCCTCGGTAGAAGGTGGTCATGATGTGTGGGGGGGCTCCAGCTCTCCTCAGTTTGTGGAGGAAATAGAGGCGCTTCTGAGCCCTCTTTGCCAGTGATGCAGTGTTTGTTGTCCAGGAGAGGTCCTCACTGATGTGCACCCCCAGGAATTTGGTGCTGCTCACCCTCTCTACAGCAGCACCATTGATGGTCAGTGGGGGGTGCTGGGTGGGGCCTCTCCGAAAGTCAGTAACAATCTCCTTGGTCTTTTCAACATTCAGAAGGAGATTGTTATCACTGCACCACTTGGTCAGAAGGCTCACCTCACTCCTGTAGTTTGTCTCATCGTTATTAGAGATGAGTCCCACCACAGTCGTATCGTCCACAAACTTCACTATGTGATTGGTGCTGAAGGCTGGTGAGCAGTCGTGGGTCAGCAGAGTGAAGAGCATCGGACTGAGCACACAGCCCTGGGGGGCTCCTGTGCTCAGTCTAATGCAGCTCGAGGTGTTTCTGCCGACCCGCACTGCCTGTAGCCTCTCACTGAGGAAGTCCAGCAGCCAATTACAGAGTGAGGTCTGAAGCCCCAAGTGGTCCAGTTTGATGATGAGCTGCTGAGGGATTATGGTGTTGAATGCTGAACTGAAATCTATGAACAGCATTCTCACATATGAGTCTTTATTGTCCAGGTGGGTGAGGGCTGGGTGAAGAGCAGAGCAGATTGCATCCTCGGTGGAGCGGTTGGCCCGGTATGCAAACTGGAATGGATCCAGGGTGGGGGGAGGATGGATTTAATGTGTGCCATGACTAGCCGTTCAAAGCACTTCATTATGATGAGGGCAGAATTAAATAGAAAAGTAAGTAGAAAACTAGAGCTAGAGTTTGTGGCCGCACTATGGTAAATAATTAAATACCGTACATAAGAAATTAAAAGGGAGTCCAAAAACTTTTTTGAGGTGACTGTAGAAGCTTGTCAGAGATGGAAAAAAAAAAAGATTTTTGTTAGGTTGTTAACTTCACATGGATTTAATACTATTACATTCCATTACAGACGACATGGGTATAATATCCATCCATTTTCTTCCGCTTATCTGGGGCCGGGTCGTGGGGGCAACAATCTAAGCAGGGACGCCCAGACCTCCTTTACCCCTTCGTCCAGCTCCTCCGGGGGGACCCCAAGGTGTTCCCAGGCCAGCCGGGAGACATAGTCCCTCCAGCGTGTCCTGGGTCTTCCCCGGGGCCTCCTCCCGGTGGGACATGCCCGGAACACCTCCTGAGGGAGGCGTCCAGGAGGCATTCGGAACAGATGCCCGAGCCACCTCAGCAACTCCTCCCGCGTGACTGAGCTCCTCACCCTATCTCTAAGGGAGCGCCCGGCCACTCTGAGGAGGAAACTCATTTCGGCTGCTTGTATCCTCGATGTCCTGGGTAATGTCCTTTCGGTCATTACCCAGAACATTACAAATAAAAATAAAATTAACAAAATGAAAATGCTGAGGTGTTCATTTACCTCCAAATAGAAAAAAAAAAAAAAACACACTTTTTCTTCGGGTCCCAGGAGGATAATAATAACAATAATAATAATAATAATAATAATAATAATAATAATAATAATAATAATAATAATAATAATAATAATAATACATTAGTCTATTTAGCAGTTTTCCAAATGGTCAAAGTTGCTTCACAATTTCATGGCAAAAGGAGAAATTCAATTTGTCAACTGGACAAAAGTTTATTTGGTCGAATACGTTTCGCAGCTCATCCAAGCTGCTTCTTCAGTTCTGGTCAGACGCTGGTGGACACAGCCTATATCTACCTGAAGGGAGAAGATAACTATAATGAAATTACAAATTTAATTTCTCCTTTTGCCATGGATTGTACCTGGACGACGGAGCAATTCTACACACATCTTTACAACTTCATGCATTAGATCTATTCATTCGCTCCACACTCGATGGTGGAGATACTGTTACCTGGGGCAGACTAATGGAAGTGAAACCATCAGTCCCTCCAACCACCACATCGATACTAGGGTGAAGTGCCTTGCCTAACGACACAATCGTTTTTACCACTTGCCCCCCACTGTGGCACCTGGTAGGTTATTCCCTGCAGTCCCCCACCCAAGAATGAACTTGCTTAATGTTTAAAATCTGAACATTTAATTACAAAACATGATCACCTTTCACTCAAACATTATGAGTAAAGCCAATCACTGCGTGCACATGGATGAGTGTAATCCGATTGCAAACGGACTGGGATCGTATTGAATTCATGTGCACAGGCTAAGGATCATATAGGGATTGATTTCCCGAATCCGATTGGAACCCCTGGCTTAGGCCGACAGTACTCCGCTTGGTGCCGCCTTGTGCACGTTATCGGATCGGATTGGTGTACTGCACATGCGCGGGAATTTTCGCCAGGGATTTCACCCGGAAGTGGCAGGAGGCGCCAACGCCGCCATAAGTAGCAATTGTTGTCGGAAAAGTCAGACGAAATCATGGCTGCGAAGAACGAATGCACAACACGTACACCAATGCTGCTCCGTCAAACTCCTCGAGCGCCATCTTTGTATACCGCCACATAGTTTGTGTTTTTATTGAGTAGCCATCACCCGGAAGTAGTTGGACTACAGCGTCACATAGTGTAGTGGAGCCGTCGAGGTCGCTGACCATTATCCGATTACACGAGTTTCATGTGCACTGGGATTATAGGACAGACCACCTGCTGAGTAACGGGATCGGATTTGGAGAAATCCAATCCGATCCTACCATGTGCACGCAATGACTAATTCAGCATTTCATGATTTTATTATAATTAATAACTAATTGCTTATTTTGACTGCGTGAATTGTGTAACTTTTCCGGTAGATGGTCCGTCACCTGCTTGTTTCTACAAATTATGTCATTGCTCTGCCTGGAATGTCCCACAGTGTGACATTAAACAGCTCTACCTTACATTTATTCAATTACAGGTGGTTTTATAGCCCAAAATACCAAAGTACATGAACTCTGGAGGTAAAGTGGGTGAAGTGTCTTGCCCAAGGACAAAACCACAACACGCAATGACTTGAGCGGAGCGAGAAAGTAGGACGTAGGACTACTACCCAGGCCGCCTCAGGACTTACCCTATAGTTTGAGATTTGATGAGATAAGGCATTCTCAAGGGAGTAAAGTACTGCACTTGCACATTTGAGGTAAGTGTACTTTACTTAAGCAGATTTTAAAACGGATAATTATAATTTTTACTTCACTACATTTGAGAGCAAGTATCTGTACTTCCACTACATTTTTGTACTGAAAAGTTTGAGAGTAGAGACCTGCTGGAAAGGCTGAGGGTTTATTTTAACACATTTGTAGTTTGAGTAAACATAAAAAATACAAATAAAAACACAAAAACAGATTCATTTGTTTATGATGAACAAAATTCAGCTCAAATCATTATCAAAATCACTACATTTGAAGCTTTATTAGACCTCAAACTCTGCTTTTTATCCTTTCAGTACATTTTTAAACAGGTACTTTAAGTAGATATTTTTACTTTTAATTTAGTGTTTTTTTGCTCTGGTATCTGTAGTTTTACTTAAAGGTCCGATATTACCTTGTGCAGGTTATAATGTTGTTACCTCCTCAAAAACACACCTGGAGTTGTGTTTTGTTTCATTCACTCGTGTTTGAGTATTTTTTTTTATAATTAGTCTGTACGTCTCCAAAGCTCAAAATGCTCTGTTCCACCTTGTGATGTCATGAAGTGGTAGTTTTCAAGTTAACAGCTCCTTTTTACCTTTTATTTAGTAGAGATTCCAGAGCTGAAATCATCCAGATGATTCTAGTGAAGGTGTATGGAGTTTAAAAACACAGTAGAGCACTTCCTGTACTACGACATGACATCACAAGGTAGAAGCAAGTGTTTTCTGTTTGAGAATCCTAAATATGCAGGATTTGTGTGTTAAACGTGTGTTAAATGAAACAAAACACAACTCTAGGTAACATTATAACAGCTCTGGAAAAAAAAAAAGAGACCACTGCAAAATGATCAGTTTTTCTGATTTTACTACTTATAGGTTTGTGTTTGGGCAAAAGGAACATTTTTGTTTGAGTCTATAAACTACTGACAACATTTCCCCCAAATTCCATTTATTCACAGAAAATGACAAATGGTCAAAATAACAAAAAAGATCCATGTTTTCAGAGCTCAAACAATGCAAAGAAACAAGATCAAATTCATTTTAAAACAACATAATACTAATGTTTACACTTTAGAAGAGTTCATAAATCAATATTTGGTGCAATAACACTTATTTTTAATCACAGCTTTCATGTGTCTTGGCATGCTCTCCACAAGTCTTTCACATTGTTCTTGGGTCCTAGTTTAGACCTGGTTTAGTTCTAGTTTAGACCTGGTTTAGTTCTAGTTTAGACCTGGTTTAGTCTTGGTTCAGACCGGGTTTAGTCCTAGTTTAGTCCAGGTTTAGCCCTGTTTTAACCTGGTTTAATCTTGGTTCAGACCTGGTTTAGTCCTAGTTTAGACCTGGTTTAGTCTTGGTTCAGACCGGGTTTAGTCCTAGTTTAAACCTGGTTTAGTCTTGGTTCAGACCAAGTTTAGTCCTGGTTTAGTCTTGGTTCAGACCGGGTTTAGTCCTAGTTTAGTCCTGGTTTAGTCCCTGTTTTAACCTGGTTTAGTCTTGGTTCAGACCTGGTTTAGTTCTAGTTTAGACCTGGTTTAGTCTTGGTTCAGACCTGGTTTAGTTCTAGTTTAGACCTGGTTTAGTCTTGGTTCAGACCGGGTTTAGTCCTAGTTTAGACCTAGTTTAGTTTTGGTTCAGACTGGGTTTAGTCCTAGTTTAGTCCAGGTTTAGTCCCTGTTTTAACCTGGATTAATCATGGTTCAGACCTGGTTTAGTCCTAGTTTAGACCTGGTTTAGTCTTGGTTCAGACCAAGTTTAGTCCTGGTTTAGTCTTGGTTCAGAGCGGGTTTAGTCCTAGTTTAGTCCTGGTTTAGTCTTGGTTCAGACCGGGTTGAGTCCTAGTTTAGTCCTGGTTTAGTCCCTGTTTTAACCTGGTTTAGTCTTGGTTCAGACCAAGTTTAGTCCTGGTTTAGTCTTGGTTCAGACCGGGTTTAGTCCTAGTTTAGTCCTGGTTTAGTCCCTGTTTTAACCTGGTTTAGTCTTGGTTAAGACCAAGTTTAGTCCTGGTTTAGTCTTGGTTCAGACCGGGTTTAGTCCTAGTTTAGTCCTGGTTTAGTCCTAGTTTAAACCTGGTTTAGTCTTGGTTCAGACCAAGTTTAGTCCTGGTTTAGTCTTGGTTCAGACCGGGTTTAGTCCTAGTTTAGTCCTGGTTTAGTCCCTGTTTTAACCTGGTTTAGTCTTGGTTCAGACCTGGTTTAGTTCTAGTTTAGACCTGGTTTAGTCTTGGTTCAGACCTGGTTTAGTTCTAGTTTAGACCTGGTTTAGTCTTGGTTCAGACCGGGTTTAGTCTTAGTTTAGACCTAGTTTAGTTTTGGTTCAGACTGGGTTTAGTCCTAGTTTAGTCCAGGTTTAGTCCCTGTTTTAACCTGGTTTAATCTTGGTTCAGACCTGGTTTAGTCCTAGTTTAGACCTGGTTTAGTCTTGGTTCAGACCAAGTTTAGTCCTGGTTTAGTCTTGGTTCAGACCGGGTTTAGTCCTAGTTTAGTCCTGGTTTAGTCTTGGTTCAGACCGGGTTTAGTCCTAGTTTAGTCCTGGTTTAGTCCCTGTTTTAACCTGGTTTAGTCTTGGTTCAGACCTGGTTTAGTTCTAGTTTAGACCTGGTTTAGTCTTGGTTCAGACCGGGTTTAGTCCTAGTTTAGTCCTGGTTTAGTCCCTGTTTTAACCTGGTTTAGTCCTGGTTCAGACTTGGTTTAGTTCTAGTTTAGACCTGGTTTAGTCTTGGTTCAGACCTGGTTTAGTCCCAGTCTTTCACATTGTTCTTGGGTGACTTTATTCCACTCCTGGTGCAAGAACTGAAGTAGCTCAGCTTTGTGTTTGTGTTGGAATTCAACAGACGCTGGAATGGAATGGCTGTAATACATGTAGAGATGCTGATTTCAGAATAAAAATGCAGTGGTTTTTCCAGAGCTGTAGATAAATAAATAGTGTAATATGGGCTCTTTAAGTAACAAAATTGAGTTCTTCTGCAACCTCCGTTTCTAGCTGGTTTCACTCTTTGTATTAATCTTTCTTTCTTTTTCTTTTTTTGTTTTGTTTTACCTATACTCACCTGGGGCCCCGTTTCCTTTTCTCCTACAGGTAATGCATGTCACACCTCACATTCACAGTCGCCCATTTGTTAAACAAGTTTCTCATCCTTTTCAAAGAGGAGGCGTAAGTGAAAATCTGTCTTATCTATTGCGCTGCAGTTAGCACATCCTGTCTATCTAGTATCTATCCAAACGCTTCCTAATGACTCCTCTGTGTGCGTCTCCCATGGGTGCTGAGCCAGGGCAGGCTTCATTTCCATCCAATCCCCCTCAGCTGCAGCCTATTTTTAACCCGGCCCCTATCTAATTACATGCTAATATCATGTTTACACAGCACACACATGACATAATATAACGTTACAGACTTAAACAATGAATACAGCTCTGGAAAAAATAAGAGACCACTGCATTTGTTTCTGAAATCAGCATCTCTACATGTATTACAGCCATTCCAATCCAGTGTCTGTTGAATTCCAACACAAACACTGTC
This sequence comes from Paratrypauchen microcephalus, assembly GCA_036785185.1. Taxonomy (NCBI): domain Eukaryota; kingdom Metazoa; phylum Chordata; class Actinopteri; order Gobiiformes; family Gobiidae; genus Paratrypauchen; species Paratrypauchen microcephalus. The sequence continues at coordinate 5,716,963 of JAVJIX010000041.1, forward strand.
CCTACCTGGAGCTACTGTGACAAGTAAATTTCTCCTGTGTGAGATCAATAAAGTCTTATCTTATCTTATCTTATCTCTTAAACACAAAGCTGAGCTACCGTACTTTTTGTACTATAGAGCGCACCTGACTATAAGCCGCACCAACCAAATTCTTAAAAAATTAAGATTTGTACATATATAAGCCGCACATGACTATAAGCCGCAGGTGTCCACAAGCTAACCTGAGATATTTACACAGAAAGATGGTACACAAAAGGATTTTTTTTAAAATTTTAATTAACTTAAATCCTGGTACAGTCATACCTCACCTTACGAAATTAATTCGTTCCAGAAGTGGTTTCGTAACGTGATTTTTTCGTAAGTAGAGTCGCAATGGGGGATTCGGGGGGCTGCAAAGCCGAGCGTGCATCCGAGCGTGCATTATTTGAATTTTTGAGATTTCGTGTTTCGTAACTTGAATTTTCTTTCGTATTCAGAGACGAAAATTTTACATAAACGCGTTTCGTAACTTGGATTATTTGTTAGTTGGGTCTTTCGTAAGGTGAGGTATGACTGTACGTGCTTTTTTCGAACAGCGCCTACGGCAGTAACACGGCAGTAAAACAACTGTAAAATGGCCAGCCTGTAGCCTCTGGAAGCCTTAAAATAAAGTTTCAAGTTTAACTTTAAGGGAAAACCCCCTGAACTCAATCTCACGGAACTGTTGATACCTGTAGGAGATTTTAAGTGGCTAAAACAAGGCTTTATTAATTCCTGAACTCTCTTCACTTATTTACCGTCTGATGTCTGCTGTCTTGATAAAGAATTAATCCATACATAAGCCGCACCTGACTATAAGCCGCAGGGTCCGAAGTGTGAGAAAAAAGTAGCGGCTTATAAAAGTACTTCAGTTTTTGCGCCAGGAGTGGAATAAAGTCACCCAAGAACAATGTGAAAGACTTGTGGAGAGCATGGCCAAGACGCATGAAAGATGTCATTAAAAATAAGGGTTATTGCACCAAATATTGATTTCTGAACTCTTCTTAAGTGTAAACATTAGTATTATGTTGTTTTAAAATGAATTTGATCTTGTTTCTTTGCATTGTTTGAGGTCTGAAAACATGGATCTTTTTTGTTATTTTGACCATTGGTCATTTTCTGTAAATAAATGCTCGAAACCAGACCTGTCCAAACTATGGCCCGTGGGCCAAATCTGGCCCTCAGGCAAATTTTTCTTGGCCCCTCAGGCTTCCAGGTAAATTGACCCAAATTACCTTGAGCAGAACAGAACAGAAGTTTTTTGAAAATCTACCTTGATAAATCTACCTTGATAAGACAATATTTAATATTTACTGTGTGGTTTTGAGGATCTCAGCACGAATAAAGGACTGAAGCTCATTCTAACATGTTAAACATGCAGATATTTCAGTTATTGACTGTACTGAGCACCAGTCTATGGCCCTCGATCGGCCCTCTGCTTTGTCTGTATTTAGATATGTGGCCCTTGATGAAAAAAGTTTGGACACCCCTGCTGTAAACAATAATATTTTTCTTTGGAATTTGGGTGAAATGTTGTCAGTAGTTTATAGACTCAAACAAAAATGTTCCTTTTGCCCAAACACATACCTATAAGCAGTAAAATCAGAAAACCTGATCATTTTGCAGCGATCTCTTATTTTTTTCCAGAGCTGTAGATGTGGAGTTGGCTTTTTAAACTATTTTAGACAAACTTTATTGATCCACAAGGGAAATCATTTGTGCTCCATTGTTTTGAAACGCCACACACCTTCACTAGAATCATTTGGAGAATTCATCCCTGGAATTGCCAATCTCTACTAAAACAGAAGAAAATAGATAGCTGTAAACTTGAAAACTACCACTTCATACCCCAGGTGAGTCTAGCTAAAAAAAAAAAAAAGATTAATACAAAGAATGAAACAGAGGTTGCAGAAGAAGTCGATTTTGTTACTTTAAGAGCCCATATTACACATTTATTTATCTATGTTATAATGTTACCTGGAGTTGTGTTTTGTTTCATTTAACACACATGTTTAACACACAAATCCTGCATATTTAGGATTCTCAAACAGAAAACACTTGGTTCCACCTTGTGATGTCATGTCGTAGTATAGGAAGTGCTCTACTGTGTTTTTAAACTCCATACACCTTCAATAGAATCATCTGGATGATTTCAGCTCTGGAATTTCCAATCTGTACTAAATAAATGTAAAAAGTAGCTGTTAACTTGAAAACTACCACTTCATGACATCGCAAGGTGGAACAAAGCATTTAAAAACACCATAATAATGCAGGATTACTCAAACATGTGTGAATGAAACAAAACACAACAACTCCTGGTATGTTTTTGGGGAGGAAACGACATTCTTACATGGTTTTGCTAATGTTTTTGATGGGTGATCGATCTTATAACATGGTAGACAGCTTTGCACGATAGCCCCCCTTTAAACTTCACTCATGCCAATAGTTTCAGAATATTTGTATAATAATTCGATGTGATTTCCCGTAGGTACCATCACACTGATAGACTTCACCTTTAAGCTGATGGGCGGCGGTGCACTGTGGCTTGGTGTTTCCCTGCTGACATTTTTTCACTTTATTTAGAAACTGTTGTGGACTCAGCAGCAGCGTAAAAAAAAACAAAAAAAAAACTTTGTATGTCCTGCTCAGTTGGACTTGAGACCAAAGTGCTGAGTCACCCGTTCTGCTGCCAATAAGTAACTCTAACAACAACAGTGTTCTTTAAAGAGAGCAGCGCCTCACGAACAGGGGAGGCTCTTCTCCGATGTTTGTGATCAATTTAGACCTGGTTAAGACAAGCTAAAAACCTGGTTTAGACCTGGGCCAGACCTGGGTTAGACCTGATTTAGACCTGGGCTAGACCTGGGCTAGACCTGGGCTAGACCTGGGTTAGATCTGGTTTAAACTTGGTTTAGACCTGGGCTAGACCTGGGCCAGACCTGATTTAGACCTGATTTAGACCTGGTTTAGACCTGGTTAAGACTAGCTAAAAACTTGGTTTAGACCTGGGCTAGATCTGGTTTAGACCTGGTTTAGACCTGGGCTAGACCTGGGCTAGACCTGGTTTAGACCTGAGCTAGACCTGGGCTAGACCTGGTGTAGACCTGGTTTAAACTTGGTTTAGACCTGGGCTAGGCCTGGGCTAGACCTGGTTTAAACCTGGTTTGAACCTGGTTTAAACCTGGTTTAAACCTGGTTTAAACCTGGTTTAGACCTGGGTTAGACCTGGGCTAGACCTGGTTTAGTCCTGGGCTAGACATGGTTTAGACCTGGTTTAGACCTGGGTTAGACCTGGCTAGACCTACTTTAAACCTGGTTTAGACCTGGATTAGACCTGGTTTAGACCTGGTTTAGTCCTGGGCTAGACATGGTTTAGACCTGGTTTAGACCTGGGTTAGACCTGGTTTAAACCTGGTTTAGACTCGGTTTAGACCTGGTTTAGACCTGGTTTAGACCTGGTTTAAACCTGGTTTAGACCTGGGCTAGACCTGGTTTAAACCTGGTTTAGACCTGGTTTATACCTGGTTTAGACCTGGTTTATACCTGGTTTAAACCTGGTTTAGACCTGGTTTATACCTGGTTTAGACCTGGTTTATACCTGGTTTAGACCTGGTTTATACCTGGTTTAAACCTGGTTTAGACCTGGTTTAAACCTGGTTTAGACCTGGTTTAGGTGTAATAAGTTAACTGTGTTTTAAAACGCCCATATTACGTTATTTTCTAATCTTTGTCATGTTTCCTCATCACAAACACACCTGGAGTTGTGTTTTTCACACGTTTAAAAAAAAAAACTGCGTATTTAGGCTGAGTTCTTCTTCTCTTAAACCGAAAAACACATCATTCCACCTTGTGATGCTCACCTTTACATTTATTCAATCACAGGTGGTTTTATAGCTCCAAAATACCAAGAAAAACATTCTGACTGTGAGCGGGGTCGCCTCTCCACAGATCTGACCTGTAACTTGGTCTGGTTTGGTCTTCATGATGATAGAAAGGTTTTATAAGACACTGTGAAACATTCCAGAAAAAAGAAGTAATATTTCCATGGAGACAGACCCTCAACCAGAAAACCAGAAGTTACACAATGCAGCTTTAAGTAACAAAACTGATTTTCCTTCACTCGTGTTTTATGCGATTTTACTGCATATTTTTACTGCAGCATTCGGGTTAAGCCCAAAGTTCGCTCATTTGACTTCCTTAAATGTAAAAGGTGGGACTTAGTTGGTGTGAAACATACGAGGAAGGAAGTGCATTGTAGTTAATTTAAAACCTGAAGGACAAAGCAGTCACGTAGCCAGAACAGTGCAGCGAACCAGGCGTCGCTCCCTCTCTTTCTCTCTCCGTTCAAGACAATGTGGTAATTAGGTGCGTTTGGAGATAATGGCAGCTGTGGGCGCGTCTCAGCCGGGTGGGATAGAGCGTGTTATTATGGTGTGCTGGAGATTCAGGGGATAAAGCTGCTCCCTCAGCACTTTGGAGTGGGACATCAGAGCAGTCCTCCAGAGATAAGCACAAAAAAAAGTTACGTCCGAAAAAGCAAGAGGCAGGATTTCGTAAGTTTCACAGTTTTAGGAGTTGGGCTGCTGGTTTGATTCCTGAGATCAGCATTGTTTACAGTTGTGTCTTTACGGAAAATACAATGAGGACCAAATCAAATCTAAATAAATACAGTGGTACCTCACCTTACGAATGACCCAACAAACGAAAATTTCAAGTTACGAAACGCCTTCACGGTAAATTTTTGTCTCTAGATACGAAAGAAAATTCAAGTTACGAAACGCGAAATCTCAAAAATTCAAATAATGCGCGCTCAGCCACACACATTATACGCTTTTCTCAGACTGGATTTAAACTTTTCTCACGTTTGTCTCTCGTTTAAACACTCAAACTTTCATAGATTTTCAACAAAACGTATCAATAGTGAAGTGTGGGGGGAAGCGGGAGGGGGGAGAAGACTGCGCGGACACGTGTGCGCAGCATGACCCAGCGCGGGGCTGACAGCAAACCTGGACTGGACCAGAACTAAACCTGGACTAAACCAGGACTAAACCAGGACTAAACCAGGTGGATTAAAGCGCCACGTGCGGGTCTATTTCCTGATTTCTCACGAGTCACAGCTGAGGGGAGCAGCGAGGAGGAGACCGCAGGGAGGAGGGGACCGCACGCAGTCTGAGCGCATGAACGAGACCCATGCAAGAGCCGCGGTGGTCTAGACCTCTAGACCTGGTCAGGTCTAGAGGAGGTCTAGAGGAGCCGCGGTGGTCTTGACTAAACCAGGACTAAACCTGGACTAAACCAGGAGGAGCCGCGCTCACATGCGCTCAGACTGCGTGCGGTCCCCTCCTCGCTGCGGTCTCCTCCTCGCTGCTCGCCTCAGCTGTGACTCGTGAGAAATCAGGAAATAGACCCGCATGCGGCGCTTTAGTCCACCTGGTTTAGTCCAGGTTTAGTCCTGGTTTAGTCCTGGTTTAGTCCTGGTCCAGTCCAGGTTTAGATCTTGGTCTAGTCCTGCTGTCAGCTCTGCGCCGGGTCATGCTGCGCACACGTGTCCGCGCAGTTTTCTCCCCCTCCCGCTTCCCCCCCACACTTCAATATTGATACGTTTTGTTGAAAATCTATGAAAGTTTGAGTGTTTAAACGAGAGACAAATGTGAGAAAAGTTTAAATCCAGTCTGAGAAACCAATCAGGACGCAGAACACAATGTTACACTATAAAAAAAGTTACACTATAAAAATATATTGGATCGGGGCCTTGCAACGAATCAGGCTTTTTCCATTGAAATAGCTACTCAACTTATGAAAAATTCACGTTACGAAACCACTTCTGGAATGAATTAATTTCGTAAGGTGAGGTACCACTGTATCAGGATTAGGGCTGAACTTGCCTGGTTTACACCAGACCATATCACAAGGGAGATATGGTCTGGAACCACCTTCGAAATATCTCGTACCGGAGGTGTGGTTTACGATCGCCAACGGCCGTTTATTGGGCGTTACGAATGTCTACCATTTGGCGTATAGTAGCCCATAGCCAATCATGTCAGTTGTCAGTTCAAACTACAAGCTTCCGTTTGTCATGTAGTTCGCGTCACCGTCTTGCCACCCCTCCCCGCTCTCTGATTGGCTCCCAGAATCTGGAGAGCTCGCTTGCCATAGTTGCCAGGCTGTCTTTCACATCGGAACGAACGAAAGCAGCCTGGGATTTCCCAGGTTAGGGCTGAACGATTTTAAGAAAAAATTTAATTGTGATTTTTCTGGCAAATATTGCGATTTTGATTTCATCCACGAAGTTTCAGTGCACAGGAACATCTACAAACATCACAGAAACTTACATCATACCATTCAAACACTAAATTCCACTAAACTGTAATGCCAGAATGAAAACTAAAGTCAATAATTTATTTCAAATGTAGTCGTATTTATTAAAAAGAAACTTGAGCAACCGCAGTTATTCCACCTGAAGAACTAAAAGAGCATCTGTGTCTTAAGTACAGCAAAAAAAAGTCTTTTAACTTAAAGTGGGGCAAGGTCTTTTATGGCTATATGGAGCTTGATTGTTATATTTTATAACAAACGTATAAAATGCAATGCAACTTAAATGATAACAGGACAAATTGAATTTGTCAACTGGACAAACTTTGTCCAGTTGACAAATTCAATTTGTCCTGTTATCATGGATTCTACCTGGACGACTGAGGGATTCTTCACGCAATGCAACTTAAACGTAACTTAAATATAGCGATGCTAAATATAGCAATGCTAATCATGATAGCCTTTCTATAGTGTTTGTAATGTAAACTAGCCTTATGCTAACAGTTTGTCAGCTAACAACAGAGCTGACAAACTGTTAGCCATATACCTCTTATCCATGGTGTGGAGGAGACTTTTAAACGACTCTTTGGTCACCGTGTTTATAGGCACCATTTCCTTGGCGATGCCGTGTGTTACGGCAGTCATTATCTCCTGATGTCGTCGGCTGCTTCTGTGAGTTACACTGGCAAAAGAAGTTGTAACTGTCTGTTTGGCCCGAGTTTCTCTTTTACTAGACGTTTCACTGGACTTTCTCGCCATGCACTCGTCATGCAAATGCAAGTGGTGAACTTTCACGTGCTTCCACTGGATGTGGCAACTTCAGCACGACATGTTTTGCGCAGCACCTGTTTCTGATGTTCCTCTGCAGCGTCAAACCCGAAATACTGTCAAATGATCGCATGTTGTTTTTCTTTGGGTTCAAAACCCCTGACTCTGTTTCTGGTCCCGCTGAAGCCATTTCTGAAATAGATGACCAGCTACAGGGATTGTAGTCGAGAACACGTGACCTGTCCACATGCAGCACCCCGCTTCTGATTAGTGGGTTTAGCCGTGTGGCAGGGAGGCGGGCCAGGCGGCATACATGTGTGAAAGAGTTGACGAAACAAAACCTGGGTCAGTTAGGAACACTGCAAAAAACTTTAACGATCTTAACAATCTTTAACGATAACGATAATAATTATGCGACTTTAACGATCCCAAAATCGTGTTGTCTGAGATTGCGATTTTCGATCTAAAATGATAGATCGTTCAGCCCTAATCAGGACTATAATAGGACAAAGCGAGGATTATGGAAAGGATTATGCAAAACAGACTTTTTTTTGAGCTTTTAACTCTGTAATATTGTCAAAAACATATCTGCAGTTGTATTTTGCTTAATTAACACTGAACCCTCAATCTATTAATCCAAAGTCCTCTAATCTAGTTCACATTTGGACAGTTTTGTTGCATCATAGGTAAAAAAATCAGACTTCTCTTACTCAATTTTTGCCCATAAACCATCACCTGACTCATTCTGTGGTCAGATTGTGTTTCTGTCCCTGGAGATATGAGCTTCAGATGTTTATTTTGCTTTTGTTCAGGCCCGGGGTTATGAGATGGGCTCTTCCACCTTCTGCATTTCACTTTACATCAAAACTCTGCAGTGTTTGATACTCTAAACTGCGCTGTTTTCTATGACAATGATAAATCTTAGATCAGAGGGAGCGTCTAAATGCATCCTTGGAGCTGGGAGTGAGTTTATATTGTATGTTTTTCAATGGTAGACATTATTTTAAGTTATAAAATATGCAAAGCAAAAGAGAATTAAAGCCACAAGGTGTTCTTAAAGTCGAGTTAAGTTGCTGGTGTGGTTCCCATTATGTTTGCAATGAATATAATGCGTTCTAAACGAGGACTGAAACTGTTTTAAATCAGACTTGTACAAGAAAACTGACTTCCATATGTAATACCAAACATTGTTACATTTACTTGACTAACCTTTATAAATTGTACATCTCAGAGTAATTTTTATGCTTTTACTCCTACTTCAGAATTATATCTTTAGTAAAAACGTAATTGTAAATGTTCTAATAATTACATTTTGTCACTTGTAGTAATGAGAACATTTGTGTTTTCTGCACCATTCCTTCAGATATGATTTAGTTTGTCTCTTTTTTGTGTCTGTCCTTTGAAAATACCAGATTAAAAAAATAAATAAAAATCACATAAAGTTAAAAATAGACATTATACCCTGAGCTAATCAATAATAATTACTCTTATTTGAGTAGTTGTTTCCCTAAATTCCTTTTTACTCTTACTTGGGTAATGTCTTGTACTACTACTTTGTACTTCTTCTTGAGCATTATTATTTTGAAGTAATGGTACTCTTACTTAAGTCCAGTTTTGTGATAGTTGGAGGGGACAAAAAATGGCTGCCACAGTGTCTTCCGTCTGTCCCAGGGCAGATAGTGATGGGGCTGGTAAATATCTGGTATTAATTGACCTTTTTCACTGTCATAAATGATATCGTATTATTGATAGAGGAACACTGGCTCCTGTCCCAGTCTCACAGACACACATCAGCACATTTTAGGCCCTAACACCAAACACTGGAAGGGCGAGTACCAGAATCAAACAATGAAACTGTAACGAGTGTGGTCAAATGTCAAATGACCATCAGTCATGTACTACAGGGTCACCTTCTACTGTAGAAACAATAGGGTCACCTTCTACGGTACAAACTGTGGAAGGTCGTGGGCTGTCCAAATGCATTTGTTTGAAAGGCATTGTATGTTTGGAGTTTTGCTCTGAAAATGGCAGTAGATGCATTCACTGTTATGATGAAGGTACACTCTGTAACTTAAAGGGACTGTGTGTAGGATTGGTGGCGCATTGGTGGATGGTGGGTATTGCAATTCCTGTTCTAGCTACGGCAGACCTTGAGGGTCACCCGGGCGCGCCGTAACGCGGACAGCTCGGCATACTCGGAGGTGGGTTCACCGGCAGCCGCGCACGAACCGCGCGCACGTGTGAAGCGCACCCCGCGCTGTGCGCGGGTGGGGGGAATCGGGAACCGGACCGCGGAGGGCGGAGGTCGGTCTGAACACGGGGTGCTGGCCCGCGCTGCAACAAAGCCCCAGCCGCGGTAGGTACTATGTCCTTCTTCTTTTCCTCTTAGGTGAAGGTGCTTGCTCCTGCAATGTATGTGCGGAGTAAGTGTGATCCGGCAACATGCTTGTCGTTGTTTATCCAAACGCGTACTATCTCGTTGTGTGAAAACCACGAGCCCTTTGACAACTACTGTATAAAGAAAAGGCGAAGGCGGAGCCCAAATGTCCTTCTGCGGCTCTCGTAATCAAAATGGCTGCTTCTATATGGGGAAGATCCCCCTTTTATGCAGGTATATCTAAGTCCAAAAGAATACTTTGATTTCATGATGGAAGTGAAAAGGCTTGGAAAACACTGTATTTTTGAATGGGTATCTTCAATTTCGGTAATTAACGGGTAAAAATCTTACACACTGTCCCTTTAAAGTCTCTCCATGGCCGAGCACCAAAGTACATCTCTGTCATGTGTAGAATCCCTCAGTCGTCCAGGTAGAATCCATGGGAAAAAGAGAAATCCAGTTTGTCAACTGGACAAAAGTTTATTTGGTCAAATATGTTTCGCAGCTCATCCAAGCTGCTTCTTCAGTTCTGGTCAGAGTGCTGGAGGACACTGCTTATATCTGCCTGAAGGGAGGAGCAAACTACAATGAAACTGAGACTGCCACGCCTATTTGTTTACAGTTTACTGTAAACAAATAGCTCCTTCCTGCAGATATAGGCAGCGTCCACCAGCGTCTGACCAGAACTGAAGAAGCAGCTTGGATGAGCTGCAAAACGTACTTGACCAAATAAACTTTTGTCCCGTTGAACTGAATTCCTCCTTTTGTTACATCTCTGACATGTTAGTGCCATATGAACCATCTGCACTCTGAGGAGTTCTGGACCGGCCTCCTGCTGGTGCCCAGGGTCAGGACTAAACACGGGGAGTCCGAGTTTCAGATTCATGCAGCTAAAACCTGAAACAGTCTTTCTGAACATGTGAGACGGGGTGTCAAACTAATTTTGGTCCGGGGGCCGTATCCAACCTACTTTGATCCCAAAGGGGCCGGATCAGAAAACTTATGGCAAATATACCCCAAAAATAGCAATACGTCCAAATATGTCTGCAGAGAAACACAAATCTATTACAGAAGTCTTTTTTATTTGATGAACTCTTTCTTTTACAAAATATTATAATATTATGAACCTGAAACTTTAAGAAAAATACAATTTCAACACAATGTTTTAACATTAACTTGTATGAATTTCACAGAATTTTTTTTTTGCTCCTGAAACTTGGCATCTTTTAGCCTGCAGAAAATGACCAATATTTTAATTAAAATATAATTAAAATATTTTAATAGAAAATCAGCCGGGGGCCAGATTAAAGGTCTTGGAGGGCCAGATCTGGCCCCTAAGCCACATGTTTGACACTCCTGCTCTAAACGTTTCTGTTTAGCTGCGTATGACTGAAAGGTTTTCAATCTGCACTCTTCTCTCTCATTTAATCTTTCTCTTTTGATTAATTTTATGATGATTATTATTGTTTTGCTCAAAAGACCGAGGCCTTTAGGCACTTTTGCTTGTCTCTATGGAGATAGACAAGTTTAAAGCAGATCTTAAATCTTAAATCTTAAAATCTATTCTGCAAAAATCGAGCTTTCAACCATGTTATAGTTTCCGTTCTCATTTGCCCTCTCAAAGTTGTGTTTGGAGTGATTCGTGCATGTTTGAGCAATCTTTAATCGCTTATTTTACCAATCAAAGCCTTTTTTCACTGCCGCTGGTACACGCCTACTGTGACGTACATACTTAAAGGCAAATTAACGTTTTTTTAAAATCGGAGCCTTCTTTCGGCAATAAAACAAGTAGTTTTACTCACCCATAGCATTTTTCTGTCAATTGGAGCAGTATCGCAGAACTTATGTTGAGCCGTTCTGTTCTAGTAATGATCCCGTATCCGTTAACATGGTGCTGTATCATATGCTCGGGGCATTACTTTGCGGTGTCCAAATAACACAAACTTTAGCACTTTTCAAATCATAGAAGCCCGATGTCTTAATGTAAGATTTCGTTTGAAGCAAAAGTGGCCTGTAATCCGAGATTTAGCCATAGTTTACAGCTTTGCATTTCATGTTTGGTTCCCGGGAGCTGAGAGCACACTCCGCACATGCGCACTGGCGTCCTCATCTACTCGAAACTATGGCTAAATCTCGGATTACAGGCCACTTTTGACCAAACGAAATCTTACATTAAGACATCGGGCTTCTATGATTTGAAAAGTGCTAAAGTTTGTGTTATTTGGACACCGCAAAGTAATGCCCCGAGCATATGATACAGCACCATGTTAACGGATACGGGGTCATTACTAGAACAGAACGGCTCAACATAAGTTCTGCGATACTGCTCCAATTGACAGAAAAATGCTATGGGTGAGTAAAACTACTTGTTTTATTTCCGAAAGAAGGCTCAGATTGTAAAAAAACGTTAATTTGCCTTTAATTATCCAAGTTTATTTTCTTAATCGATGACTCATGTTGGTTTCAGCAGTGTCACACAGTAATTTTGGTACAAATGAAAACAAATCTGCGACTCGCTGGTGTGATGTGCAGCTGTCCATAGGAGGAGCCAACAACTTCACAGCTCTTTGTTGTGGTGACGTTTATGTTGACGTCAGCTCCTAGTGGACACCGCAATTTCACAACACGGATGTCAGCGGGCTTGTTTCTTTTATTAAGTAATTTTAGAGCAATATTGTGCTTTGAAATGCACAAATGCTAACATAATGATCCACGGGTGTCATAGGTTATAAGGTTATAAGTATACAAGTATTTTTGTACGGTTACTGTGCTCAGGTGTTGGGGCGATGGTTACCTCAGCCTCCAGCTCACACTCTTGTGGTTGTGGAGGAGGGGAAGGTGTAGCGGCGGTGAGGGCGGAGGGGTGCAGGTGGGAGTGGAGGGGTTGACGGGTAGCTGCGCTCTCTCTTCACCCGTGGAGGTCCCAGGACGTCAGTTTTTACAGTCTAAGAAAACACACTTTGTCCCACGGCATTCCTCACCCGTCACACCGGAGCGCCCAAACCAGAGCGGACTGAGGAGGGGTAAAACGACAGGCACGGAGGTAAATATAAACAATAAAAATAAGTGACCAGTTTGTGTATATTGGACTAAACGTGCAGAGCGTAACTTTTCTGGTGAGCTCGGTCAGGGCTACCTAAACTGGAGGATTTGACATATTCATGGGTTTGGGCCTCACTTTAGGCATTACTTTTCACAAATAGGATATAATGACTTAAAGTGCACATATTACACATTTTAGGCTGAGTTCTTCCCTCAAACTGAAAACACTCCCACCTTGTGATGTCATATGGTAATACAGGAAGTATACACTCCTTCGCTAGAATAATGTGGATAATTTTCATTTCATTTTCTTCCACTTTTGTACATTTTTAGCCATGTTGTATACATTTTTAGCCATTTTGTGTATATTTTAGCCATGTTTTGTACATTTTAGCCATGTTTTGTATATTTTTAGCCATGTGTACATTTTAGCTATGTTGTTTACATTTTTAGCCATTTTGTGTACATTTTAGCCATGTTGTATACATTTTTAGCCATGTTTTGTACATTTTTAGCCATGTTGTTTACATTTTTAGCCATTTCTGTACATTTATAGCCATGTTTTGTACATTTTTAGCCATTTTGTGTACATTTTTAGCCATTTTAGCTATTTTGTGTACATTTATAGCCATATAGTGTACATTTTTAGCTATTTTGTGTACATTTTTAGCCATGTTGTATAACTTTTTAGCCATTTTGTGCACATTTTAGCCATGTTGTGTACATTTTTAGCCATGTTGTACACATTTTTAGCCATGTTTTGTACATTTTTAGCCATGTTGTTTACATTTTTAGCCATTTTGTGTACATTTTAGCCATGTTGTATACATTTTAGCCATGTTTTGTACATTTTTAGCCATGTTTTGTACATTTTAAGCCATGTTGTTTACATTTTTAGCCATGTTTTGTACATTTTTAGCCATGTTTTGTACATTTTTAGCCATGTTGTTTACATTTTTAGCCATTTCTGTACATTTATAGCCATGTTTTGTACATTTTTAGCCATTTTGTGTACATTTTTAGCCATTTTAGCAATTTTGTGTACATTTATAGCCATATAGTGTACATTTTTAGCCATTTTAGCTATTTTGTGTACATTTATAGCCATATAGTGTACATTTTTAGCCATTTTGTGCACATTTTAGCCATGTTGTGTACATTTTAGCCATGTTGTGTACATTTTTAGCCATTTTGTGTACATTTTAGCCATGTTGTGTACATTTTTAGCCATGTTGTGTACATTTTAGCCATGTTGTATACATTTTAGCCATGTTATGTACATTTTTAGCCATGTTTTGTACATTTTTAGCCATGTTGTTTACATTTTTAGCCATTTTGTGTACATTTTTAGCCATGTTGTATAACTTTTTAGCCATTTTGTGCACATTTTAGCCATGTTGTGTACATTTTTAGCCATGTTTTGTACATTTGTAGCCATTTTTTGTACATTTTTAGCCATGTTGTGTACATTTTAGCCATGTTGTGTACATTTTAATTTCTGCTCTGGAAACAAAAGGTAAAAGGTAGCCGTTAACATGAAAAATTCCACGACATGACATCACAAGGTGGAAAAGAGAATTTTGAGCAGACTCAAACGTGTTTATGAAACAAAACACAACTCCAGGTATGTTTTTGATGAGGTAACAACATTATAACATGGCTTAAAGCTCACAGGAGTCAATTTTGGGTAATATTGGACCTTCAAACTGTTAATCGCTATGGCAACAGCCCAAACTTTTCATCATTTTGAAAAGTTCTGGATTGAGTGTTTGGTTTTGTGAGAGCAGCAGTTCAGCATTTGCCTTCCATAACGTAATGGCGCCATCTATTGGAAATGAAACCACACAATCACCACCCGATTAATGAAGCTAAATAATTTAAAGTTTTACAGAACAAATCTTATATATAAACATTTTTTTAAAAGCCATAAAGAGACTATTATGAACCACACTGCTTTGCTCGCTCCCCTGTCTGGATTTACACTGCTGTTGTTTTGGTGTTTCGGTTGAGAGCCCGTGTGGACAGAGTCGTGAAGGTGAACGAGCTGCAGACAGAGGAGCAGGAGCAGCCTCAGATCTGCTCCAGGATTGTTCATGGACTATTACAGGTGAAAGTGGAGCTGTGGAAAGAGGAGGAGACAATGGGGAGAGATGATTGGGGGCCCAACAGCAGCCTGAGTGCAGTGATGATAGAGCGGGATCCATGGAGCTTTGAGAGGTGATGAATACTCAAGAAGAGGCCAGCGCTGGAGAGTAATGAAGTCCAAAAAACATGACTACATCCTGCAAAAACTCAAACCTAGTTAAGGAAAAAAGTTAAAATGACTTGAATTAAGAAGGTTTTATCATCATTTCAGTAAATTCCACTTGACAAGTAAAATGATCTACCAACAGAACAAGAATAAAATATGAAAATACACCTGGCTGCACTTTGTTTCTATGGATACGTCATTGCTCTGCCTAGAATGTTCCACGGTATGACATTAAACAGCTCTATTTTATATTTATTCAATTGCAGGTGGTTTTAGAGCTCAAAAATACCTAGAAAAACAGACATTCTGACTGTGAGCGGGGTCGCCTCTCCACAGATCTGACCTGTAACTTGGTCTGGTTCGGTCTCCATGAAGATAGAAAGGTTTGACAGACCCTCCACCAGAAAAGTTACACAATACACCTTTAAGATAAAAAAAAAAACAACAACTCTTTGCACAAAATCAAATGTTGCTTGACTGAATAAAAACACACTGAATCCGTTGGTAGATATTAGATTTTACTTGTCAAGTTGAATCTACTCAAATAAAGTAAAATGTTCTTTATTAAGTATTTTTTAACTTATCTAGATATTGTTTTTTTGCAGAGCAGATTTTCAGACCTGTACTTGTACTATTTTGAGTACAACGGAGTATAATTTTAGCCATGTACTTGTAGTCCTCCTGTGTACAGCACAAAGCCCAGTCGTCCTCAAAGCTGTTTCTGCTCCTTTCTTTATCCACAAATAACACTGCAACACTGCAAAGACTCATTTCAGCACAAACAGTTTAATTTATATAAAATACTGATCTTAAATCTATTAAAAAGTAATTACCAACTAGTATTTTGTGTAGTATTTTTAAGTACATGTACAATTTTGGCAGGAGTACTTGTAATTATGTACATTTTAGCCATTTTGTGTACATTTTTAGCCGTTTTGTGTACAGTTTTAGCAATTTTTTGTACATTTTTAGCCATGTTGTGTACATTTTTAGCTATTTTGTGTACATTTGAGCCGTGTACAGTTTTAGCCATTTTGTGTACATTTTTAGCCATGTTGTGTACATTTTAGCCATTTTGTGTACATTTTAGCCATTTTGTGTACATTTTTAGCCATGTGTACATTTTTAGCCATTTTGTGTACATTTTTAGCTATTTTGTGTACATTTTAGCCATGTTGTGTACATTTTTAGCCATTTTGTGTATATTTTTAGCCATGTTGTGTACATTTTAGCCATGTTGTGTAAATTTTTAGCCATTTTGTGTACAGTTTTAGCCATTTTGTGTACATTTTTAGCCATGTTGTGTACATTTTTAGCCATTTTGTGTACATTTTTAGCCATTTTGTGTATATTTTTAGCTATTTTGTGTACATTTTAGCCATGTTATGTACAGTTTTAGCCATTTTGTGTACATTTTTAGCCATGTTGTGTACATTTTTAGCCATGTGTAAATTTTTTGCCATTTTTTGTACATTTTCAGCCATGTGTACAGTTTTAGCCATGTTGTGTACATTTTTAGCCATGTTGTGTACATTTTTAGCCATGTTGTGTACATTTTTAGCCATGTTGTGAACATTTTAGCCATTTTCCACCACTGAACAAAAGTAAAAGTACTGCACAAAAGTAAAAGGACCATCATTAAGTACAAAATGGAAGTATCTGTACTTAAAGGTGCATTGTGTCACTGCTTTGTGTAATTGCCTTGTTTGGAATGTTTCACAGTACGGCATTAAACCTTTCTATCTTCATGGAGACCAAGCCGGACCAAGTTACACGTCAGATCTGCGGAGAAGCGACCCCGCTCACAGTCAGAATGCTTGTTTATAGGTTGCCTGGAAGAATCCATGACTCATCGCTGTACCAGCGGATGAGTCTGGTAACGCTTGATCCACAGAATGCGCTGCTGTTGCGCTTAGACAGACAGCTAAGTGAACCAATCAGAGATTGCGCCATCTTGATTCAAAACTGAGGAGGAACTTCCGCTGCCTAAGAGTGACTTTGCGGGCAAAGGCGGGTGCACTGACGTCACCATCTTTGAACGAATCAGAATCGTGGAGTCCGTTTGTACCCGGAGGAGCGAGAGTGGATGGAGGGTGTCCAAATGGTATCGCGCTGTATAGGAAATACAGAGAGATATCATTTGGCTGGCCAGGTAAGTTTATAGGTACTTTTGAGCTATAAACCCACTTGTAATTGAATAAACGTTAAGTAGAGCTGTTTAATGTCATACTGGCAGAGGCATGACATATCCATAAAAACAAACAGGTTAAACTTGATACATTTGATGAGATCCTTTTTCTTTTAACATTCTGTATCTGTACCTTCTACTCCACTATATTTTTGTAACCTGTCTCTCACCAGGTCTGAAATACGAGTTCTGCACCTCAGTCTGGGCGAGCTCGCTCTGAACTCGTCTTGTTGGCAAAGCAAAAATTTTACTACAAGATTGATTGAAAAATACAAATATTTCTTCTTATAGAGACCTGCTGGAATTGGGTCTTTATTTTGTTCATATTTTGAGAAAACAAGAACATCCATATCTTCGCTGCTTCTCAAAATCAATCCAAAATTACATACTTTTTACATACAAGAACTGTAGTATTATTAATTTTTGGTAATTAAAAGAACTTTGTCTAGCCTGTGCTCTTACTGTAAAAAAAAAAGAAAAAGAAAAAAAAAGCTGAACCTGTTTTACCAGAGCCTTAACCTGCAGATAGAAACACAAAATTTTCTCATTCTCAGTTTATGAACAGGCCTCATGTGAAACTCAGAAACTCCATTTTGTGTACATTTTAGCCATGTTTTGTACATTTTTAGCCATTTTGTGTACATTTTAGCCATGTTTTGTACATTTTTAGCCATTTTGTGTACATTTTAGCCATGTTTTGTACATTTTTAGCCATGTTGTATACATTTTTAGCCATGTTGTGTACATTTTTAGCCATTTTGTGTACATTTTAGCCATGTTTTGTACATTTTTAGCCATGTTGTATACATTTTTAGCCATTTTGTGTACATTCTTAACCATTTTGTGTACATTTTAGCCATGTTTTGTACATTTTTAGCCATTTTGTGTACATTTTAGCCATGTTTTGTACATTTTTAGCCATGTTGTGTACATTTTTAGCCATTTTGTGTACATTTTAGCCATGTTTTGTACATTTTTAGCCATGTTGTATACATTTTTAGCCATTTTGTGTACATTTTTAGCCATTTGGTGTACATTTTTAGCCATGTTGTGTACATTTTTAGCCATGTTGTGTACATTTTAGCCATGTTGTGTACATTTTAGCCATGTTGTGTACATTTTTAGTTTTACCAGAGCCTTAACCTGCAGATAGAAACACAAATTTTTCTCATTCTCAGTTTATGAACAGGCCTCATGTGAAACTCAGAAACTCCAGAATTCACTCCCTGAGCTGCAGAGGCTGCACTAGCACTGACTCATGACTGACAGCAGGTTCTGGGGTTTAGGTAGACTTAGATACAGTAGCTCACTCATTAAATATAATATATAACAGAGAGTAACAAAAATAAATAACTTCAAATTCTTTAAAAATAGCTGCATCATTTTCAGATCCCTACATGACCAGGCCCCACCACCGCTCAGGGAGTATATAAAAAGAAAAGTCCAGCACCAGCATCTGCCAGGGGGGATTGTGAGGTACAGTACAGAAAAACAACCTTTGCTCAGAATACTTTTTCAATTACAGGATGCAATAACTGGAACACAATACCTATATCAATCAGAATGAGTCCAACTCTTGCTTCTTTTAAAACACATCTTAAAATATGGCTGAAAAGGAATCAAAACTGTAATAATATAATACAATAGCCATGACATACAAGAAGCACACACACGCACACACACAAACACACTTACATGCATACAGTACAAAAATCCACATTGTAAATAGAATAGGCACCTTCTGAGTGCTTTGTGAATGTTATTGTGGTGATGAAATATGTACTATTATGTACCTGAAGTGTGTATTATTGTGTACCTTGTAATATTAAAAGATTAAAAAAAATAAAAATAATAATAATAATAATAATAATAGGCACCTTATTATGCACACTGAGAAGCACTTTTTAATTTGCACTTTAGGCTAAGCCCAACAATTGTATTTTTACTGTAATTTACTGAATTATATGCTACTATTGTATAGACACTAAATTGTTTTTATGTTTGTGATCATAACACATGTACTAAATTGTCTAATGTCTGCAACTGCAACATATTTTCTGTTGTATGCTATATCTTTATGTCTGGGACTGCGGATGGAAATTAGCACTGTGCTAAATCCGGCATATTTACGTCAGTTTGTGTGATCTTATACAAATTGTGCGTTCATTAATATGCATTGTCCCAACAAATAAACGAATAATAAAAAAAAAAAGAAGATGGAATAACAAAAGAATAGCAAGAGAGCGGTGTCAAATGAGACATAATTATGAAAACAAAATAAATGTATATGAACAAGTCAAAATAAAATAGAAAAATAAGTAATAATATACAAACTCACAGGTACATACAGGAGACAAGAACGGCAGTGCAATAATACTGATTGACAGAGCATAAGGTCATCCGTACTTAAGAGTGAGTTGTTTTACAGTTGTAGGGAGTATTATCTGTTACATAAGAGTGAGTTGTTGTACAGTTGTAGGGAGTATTATCTGTTACATAAGAGTGAGTTGTTGTACAGTTGTAGGGAGTATTATAGTATGATTGTAGTCCTGTATCTCTCACTGTTGGACTGAGGTAGTGACCCTTCATTTTAGGTTTAAACCAACTGGATTTCAACAGTGAAACTGGCAACACGTGAAGGAGTGGCCATTTACCTCCCCGTTTCCCGGTTTACCGCGATATTTACCGTCCGTTCACCACCGCCGGAGTCGTGTGCGCACTAATAGTCTCATAAAATGATCCATATCCATAGTTTCGTCCTCCAACAAACTTTAAAGCAATCTTAAAGGTCCCATGGCATGAAATGTTCACTTTAAACCGTCAAGAACTTTACCACACACAAACACAAAACAAGAGTATTTTCAATTCCCTTTTATTCCACAGTCAGTTTGTGGATACAGTACAAAAGCACGTGCAGATAAACCCCGTCAAACCCCACAGAACACAAGCTACTCAGTGCTTAATGCATTTATCGAACAAAAACGACATCGCACACGTTCAGATAATTAAAGAGATCAGAGTTTTTGACAGCAACAGAAAATGCCCTCACCTCAGCACACACATAAGTATAAGTATTATCCAGTTCTAACACTCGAAACGTATTTACTTTAAAGGTCCCATGGCATGAAATTTTCACTTTCTGAGGTTTTTGAACGTTAATGTGAGCTCCCCCCCCATGGTTAAAAGTTGCGAAATGTCTAAACTGAGCATTTGCGATCCTTTTCTGCTTTACAAAAAATTGGAGCTCAAACGGGCGATTTTGAACAAGGCACCTTATTGACGTCAGATCGAAAAAAGAAATGCAAATGCAGTTCCACCCCCGTCTGTCTGTACTCAGCGTCTCTGTAAATCACGCCCAGAGAGTTTGGACTGCGAATGCGCTAGGCAAAGCGAAATGCAGTTTTTTATTTGCCTGGAGGCACGTCCGAGTGTTTCTAGGCTCGGAAGTCCTTTATCTGAGCCTCTGGACCTTTGAACAGCAGTGGTTTCATTTTATTTTCTGTGGAAATGTGTTTATTTTTCAATGGAACGCTTCAAATCTCTCCCCCGTGCAAAAATAAGGAAATGGATCAGCTGAGCGCTCAGAGTGAGAGCGGAGCGTTTGGCCACGCCCCCACCCTCTACTATTGGCCAGCTCTTTTCTCCTCATTTGCATTCAAGCAACAACACCCATTATAGAGTGTTCAGAGTGAGAAAAATTACTCTTTCTCATCTTATCTCCGTTTCTCATGCACTGAGTGTTGATTTTGAAGAAGGATTCATTTACAGTATTAGGGAACCATTAAGGAGCCATATAAAAGCATCAAGAAGTACCATGTCATGGGACCTTTAACAGTCCATTCACATTTTGGCAATACGGGAATCTCAACCAAGACCGACAGAGACACGATCCAGCACATTTTAATGAGACTGCAAAAACAAAGTGATTGTTGCCGGGTCCCAAAATTGTGACATAATGTACATTTGGCATATTTATTCTCAAACGTGGAATTGCAGAGGTTGTGTTCACAGTAGAGAATTAAGCTTTTCAGAATTATAAAAAAATTCTTGTTACTATAGCAATTAACAAAATATTGTTGCTTTTGAATGGTGAAAGGTTATCAAAAGAGCACGTATAAACAGGAACCTTAAAAGTTCCATATTACGCATATTTCTGATCTGTTGTCGTTTCCTCATCACAAACCCTGCATATTTAGGCTGAGTCCTTCTCTCAAACTGAAAACACTCTGTTCCACCTTGTGATGTCATGCGGTAATACAGGAAGTGTTCCAATGCGTTTTTAAACTCCATACACATTCACTAGAATCATTTGAAATATCCATGCCGTTGTGTCCTTGGGCAAGACACTTAACCCCACCTCACCCCGTGTCTGTGGACACTGGTAGCCCCCATGGCAGAAGATACATCAAGGCCCTTTGTGACGTGAGCCGTCCTCCTGTGGACCCACCACCCACGGGAGGATTCATGGGGGCTGGTGCATTGTGTTCTGGGCAGTGGAACACTGCTTGGACTGCTGCCCCCGCGACCCAGAAAATGGAAAAAAAGCGGAAGAAGATGATGAATGAATGAAATATCCATCTGTATTGAATGAAATATCCATCTGTATTGAGCTAAAGGTAAAAGGTAACTGTTAACGTGAAAACCCCCCACTACATGACATCACAAGGTGGAAAAGAGCTTTTTTGAGCTTCAATAATCAAATATATGCGAGTGAATGAAACAAAACACAACTCCAGGTATGTTTTTGAGGAGGTAACAACACATGGCTTCAAAATCACAAGTCAATTGAGCATAATATAGGACCTTTAAACTATGTGAAATCCACTGTTTTGAAAGAAATCTCCAAACTTATGTTTATGCACAAACGTTGAACCTTCTTGTCATCTGTTTGGGATCGGCTCCACAATCCTCTCATATTAATCGTACGGTTTAAAGTCCTTTCAGCGGTCAACAATTACGCCAGAGACATTTAATCAAAAACCAGCTCAACAAACCCCAAATCTCACCATAGAATTCTGACCTGATGTCCAGCTCAGTCTCAAGTGTGATGTCACTTCCAGGTCCCTCAGCTGATTGAAAACCATAAATATGTTTTTATTTATTCAACAAAAAGTTTCTTATGTTAAAGGTGCACTGTGTAACTTTTCTGGTGGAGGGCCGGCCAATGCTTTTTTCAATTGAGACGTTACTGCTTTGTCTGGAATGTTTCACAGTATGGTATTAAAACTTTCCATCTCCATGGAGACCAAACCAGACCGAGTTACAGGTCAGATCAGTGGAGAGGCGACCCCGCTCACAGCCAGAATTAAAGGGATAGTTCGGGTTTTTTGATGTGAATCTGTATGGCGTCCCCTTCAGCAGTGTCGTGCAATAACACTGACTTACCCCTGACAGTGTCCTCTGAGCCCAGTTCTGCCCCAGTTCTGGAGCTGACGAAAGTAGTTCCGGCAAGTTAGCGGGGACAGTTAATGAAGCTTGTTTTTCTTCTCAAACAAACACGAAAAAGTCAGAGGTCGTAATCGCTTGGTGCTATTTTCTCTCGAGATTATTATTATTATTAGCCTGTTCACTTGTAAACATCACCACTTACAAGTGAACAGGCTAATAATAATAATAGGCACGCAGTGATACGACTTAAAGGGATATGCCACCCCCAGGTCAAATTTGGGCATCTCCCCACAGTCCAGAGACTAAAATAAGTGGTGGAAAGCGTTTTCCTGCTCACCCAGCCATTGTCCGAGTCTGTCGCCACTGACCGCCGCGGTATGTATTCTTACGCACTGGAAAATAGTTCCCACCCAAAATGACCAAGTCAAGCTCTCTGTGTTGATTTGCACATTTATTTGCACTCGATATGAATGCGCACTACACACAAAGTAATTGGGAAACGCATCGAGCAAATTAATTCCTTTTGGCCGAAATCTTTCTCTGGCTACGTCAGACTCCATTCTAAGGCGGAGGAGCACCAGATACCGCGGCGGTCAGTGGCGACAGACTCGGACAATGGCTAGGTGAGCAGGAAAACGCTTTCCACCACTTATTTTAGTCTCTGGACTGTGGGGAGATGCCCAAATTTGACCTGGGGGTGGCATATCCCTTTAAGAGAAAATAGCACCAAGCGATTCCAACTGCTGAATTTTTCGCGGACAATTGTTTTGTAACGCAAATATATCACTTTTTGGACAAATATTGTTTTGAGAAGAAAAACAAGCTTTATTAACTGTCCCCGCTAACTTGCCGGAACTACTTTCGTCAGCTCCAGAACCGGGGCAGAACTCGGCTCAGAGGACACTGTCAGGGGTAAGTCAGTGTTAATGCACGACACTGCTGAAGGGGACGCCATACAGATTCACATAAATAAATAAAAAAACTATCCCTTTAATGTTTTTCTAGGTATTTTTGAGCTATACAACCACCTGTAATTTCAATACATATAAGGTGAAGCTGTTTAATGTCACACTGTGGAACATTTCGGGTAGAGCAGTGACATATCCATAGAAACAAGCAGGTGACGGACTCCCAACCAAAAAGTTAGTCAATTTTTTAAGCGAACACTGTTATAAACATCGTTCTATGGTTATAACTCACAGAAAGTGTTTAAAAGGTTAAGGTAAGAAGCTACATTAGGCTAAGATCACGTTACACACTGGTGCTCCAATGTTATGATAATTACTATATCATTTACATATCTGACATTTTATGGTTAAAAAAATGTAATTCGGAAAGCGGTCCAGGATGCGAAAGGAAGCACTAGAACCTCATTTAAAGTGGTTTTCATTTAAAGTAGATTTCGTCCTCATTTTAAGCAGGTTACGCTAAATAATGACATTTAATGGAGTCTTGTCTTTGCACCCTCGGTCAGTTTGGGCTGCCTGGAAATGACACCAACACTTATTGGCCCTAGAAATGAAGTTATAACGCGACTGCTTGACATCTGTTTAGTGCGGCAGAGCATTGTGATGATCTAGTCTTCTCTGAGGTAGGCTTCAGGCACCTCCTCCTCCTCCGTGCCGAGTGCGGACGCCATACGCTCCACCTCCAGCGCTTTGGTCTGAGTTAAGAGTCTCTCAGCCTCTTTGGAGACTTTCTGAGCCTCCTCCACCTGACTGTGGGCCAGGTCCAGGTGGGTTCTCAAGGTGACGCAGGCATGATCCGCTCCTGCAAACACAAGACAGTACACACGATCAGTTAAAAGACACTAACGCTCGGTTTTTCACACGTATAAGCAAAATCACTGCGTGCACATGGTAGGATCGGATTGGATTTCTCCAAATCCGATCCCGTTACTCAGCGGGTGGTCTGTCCTTAGATCCAAGTGCACATGAAACTCGTGTAATCGGATAATGGTCAGCGACCTGGCCGGCTCCGCTACGCTATGTGGTGCTGTAGTCCAACTACTTCCGGGTGATGGCTACTCAATAAAAACACAACAAACTATGTGGCGGTTTACAAAGATGGCGCTCGAGGAGTTTGACGGAGCAGCATTGGTGTACGTGTTGTGTTGTGCATTCTTTCTTCACAGCCATGATTTCGTCTGACTTTTCCAGCAACAATCGCTACTTATGACGGCGTTGGTGCCTCCTGCCACTTCCGGGTGAAATCCCTGGCGAAAATTTCCCGCGCATGCGCAGTACGCCAATCCGATCCGATATCGTGCACAAGGCGGCACCAAGCAGATTACTATTGGCCTAAGCCAGGGGTTCCAATCGGATTCAGGAAACCAATCCCTATACAAAGAGGACAGAAAAAATATGAACACATCTCCCCTATTCTTGCATCTTTGCACTGGCTTCCTGTTCGTTTTAGGATCGATTTTAAGATTTTATTGTTTGTTTTTAAAGCTTTGAATGGACTGGCCCCAAAATACATCTCTGACCTCATCCAAATCTACAGACCGGTGCTCTGAGGGCAGAGGGCCAGCTCCAGCTCGTGGGCCCTAAGACTAGACTTAAAACTCGGGGGGAGGGGCTTTCTCTGTGGTTTGCCCTAAGTTATGGAATGCTCTGCCCCCTCATAATAATAATAATAATAATAATAATAATAATAATAATAATAATAATTCATAGCATTTATATAGCGCCTTTCATGACACCCAAAGTGCTTTACAGTTCATTGTTCATTCACTCCACACTTGGTGGTGGTAAGCTACTTTCTGTAGCCACAGCTGCCCTGGGGCAGACTGATGGAAGCGAGGCTGCCAATCTGCGCCATCGGCCCCTCCGACCACCTCCAACACTCATACACACAACACTTTCATACTAGGCAAACGTGGGTGTCTTGCCTAAGGACACAGCGACAGTTTTTTGCAACTGGCGCCCCACTGTGGCACCTGGAATTCCCAGCGGTCTCCCATCCAAGTACTAACCAGGCCCTGCCTTGCTTAGCTTCTGAGATCTGACGAAATCAGGCTTTGACAGGCAGGTATGGCCACAAGTGTCAAAAAAGCCCCCCCAAGTCTCGTCTTAAGACCCATTTTTATTCTCTGGCTTTTAATACCGCGTGAGTTGTGTGGTCCTCAGTGTTTTTTATAAATTGCTTTTGTTTTTAGTTATTTTATTATTATCACTTTATTTATTGCTATTTTAGTAATGTTTTTATCAAGTTTTATTGATTTTATGTGCAGCACTTTGGAAACTGTTTCTGTTTATAAAATGTGTTATAGAAATAAAGTTGGATTGGAGTTGGACTGGATATATGATCCTTAGCCTGTGCACATGAATCCGATACGATCCCAATCCGTTTGCAATCGGATTACACTCGTCCATGTGCACACAGTGAATGAGTTTCCTCCAGGGTGGCAGGTAGAGCCGCTGCCCCCGCATGTGTTTTCCGGATGCCTCCTGGACCCTGGAGAGGAACTCGGGGCATGCCATACAGAAGGGAGCTCTGGGAAAGATCGCTTGAGGGACAATGTGTCCCCCACAGCTGACCAGGGAACACACAGGCCGAGCCGGAGGAAGTGTGAGGGAAGTCTGGCCCTCTCTGTAACCCAGCCCCGGATAAAGTGGAAGAATATGGATGTTTTGCCTCAGTAGGTCTGTATGTATAAGCAGTTCTTTAGTTAGTTTATTTTTCTTTGGTCAGTTAACATAATATTACAATAATTTAACACCAAAATTATGCACATCACTAAAGTTATTCTGCAGACTGAAGTTTTAACACTTATTACCTAATCCTGTTAACATACAGTGCCGTGAAAAAGTATTTGCCCCCTTCCTGATTTCTGTGTTTTTTGCATATTTATCACTCAAAACATTGTCAGATCATCAAACCAATTTTAATATCACACAGAAACAACCCAAGGAAAGACAAAATTCAGTTTTTGAATGATGATTCCATTTATTAGTGCACAAAAAAAATCTAAACCTATCTGGCCCTATGTGAAAAAGTAATTGCCCCCCCTTGTTAAATCACAAACTAACTGTGACTAACCACAGTTTTGAGAAAACTTAGTTCAGTTCTACATGCCACACCCACACCTGATTGTCACCACCTGTGTTGAATCAAGAAATCACTTAAATAGTTCCTGTCAAACAAAGTGAAGTTGGCTACAACATCTCAAGAACAAACACATCATGCCACGATCCAAAGAAATTCAAGAACAAATGAGAAAAAAAGTGATAGAAGTCTATAATTCAGGAAAAGGTTACAAAGCCATTCCCAAAGCTCTGGGGCTCCAGCGAACCACTGTCAGAGCCATTATTCAAAAATGGAGGAAACTGGGAACAGTTGCAACCCTTCCCAGGAGTGGTCGACCAACTAAGATTACTCCAAGAGTGCGACGACGGCTCATTCAGGAAGTCACAAAAGAACCTAGACGCACATCGAAAGAACTACAGGCCTCGTTGGCCTCAGTTAAGGTCAGTGTTCATGACTCCACCATTAGAAAAACACTGGCCAAAAATGGCATCCATGGAAGAGTTCCCAGGAGAAAACCACTGCTTTCACAAAAGAACACAAAGGCTCGTCTCACCTTTGCCAAAAAGCACCTTGATGACCCTCAAGACTTTTGGAGAAACATTTTGTGGACCGATGAGTCTAAAATTGAACTTTTTGGAAGGTCTGCAGCCCGTTTCATCTGGCGTAAAAATGGCACAGCATTTGATAAAAAGAACATGGTGCCCACAGTAAAGCATGGTGGTGGCAGTGTGATGGTCTGGGCCTGCTTTGCTGCCTCAGGACCAGGACAACTTGCTGTGATTGACGGAAAAATGAATTCTGCTGTTTACCAGAAGATCCTGAAGGAGAATGTCCGGCCATCAGTTCGTGCCCTCAAACTCAAGCGCTCTTGGATCATGCAACAGGACAATGATCCAAAACACACCAGCAAGTCCACCTCTGAATGGCTCAAAGAAAACAAAATTAAGGTTTTGGAGTGGCCAAGTCAAAGTCCGGATTTAAATCCGATTGAGATGCTGTGGTGTGACCTTAAACGGGCAGTTCATACAAGAAAACCCTCCAATATGGCAGAATTGAAACAATTCTGCATAGAAGAGTGGGCCAAAATCCCTCCCCAGCGGTGTGAAAGACTCATCACCAATTATCGCAAACGTTTGGTTACAGTTATTGCTGTCAAAGGAGGCTCAACTGGCTATTAGATTAAGGGGGCAATTACTTTTTCACATAGGGCCAGATAGGTTTAGATTTTTTTTGTGCACTAATAAATGGAATCATCATTCAAAAACTGAATTTTGTCTTTCCTTGGGTTGTTTCTGTGTGATATTAAAATTGGTTTGATGATCTGACAATGTTTTGAGTGATAAATATGCAAAAAACACAGAAATCAGGAAGGGGGCAAATACTTTTTCACGGCACTGTATAAAATAGGATACAAGGCAGAACTATTAACCTTTCCATTATAAAAAGTGCAGGAAAGGATACCTACTTAATACTTTTTACACACACACACACACACACACACACACACACACACACACACACACACACACACATACAGCTCAGACGCTGAAATCTGCATCTCTACATGTATTACAGCCATTCCATTCCAGCGTCTGTTGAATTCCAACACAAACACAAAGCTGAGCTACTTCAATTCTTGCACCAGGAGTGGAATAAAGTCACCCAAGAACAATGTGAAAGACTGGGCCTAAACCAGATCTGAACTAAAGCAGGTCTAAACTAGGACTAAACCAGGTCTGAACCAAGACTAAAGAAGGGATGAACCAGGACTAAACCAGGTTAAAAATAGGACTTAACCAGGACTAAACTAGGATTAAACCAGACCTAAACTTGGACTGAACCAGGGCTGAACCAGTTTAAAAATGGGACTAAACTAGGATTAAACCAGGGATAAACCAGGACTAAACCAGGTTAAAAATGGGACTAAACCAGGACTAAACTAGGACTGAACCCGGTCTGAACCAAGACTAAACCAGGTCTAAACTAGGACCCAAGAACAATGTGAAAGACTTGTGGAGAGCATGCCAAGACGCATGAAAGCTGTGATTAAAAATAAGGGTTATTGCACCAAATATTGATTTCTGAACTCTTCTTAAGTGTAAACATTAGTATTATGTTGTTTTAAAATGAATTTGATCTTGTTTCTTTGCATTGTTTGAGCTCTGAAAACATGGATCTTTTTTGTTATTTTGACCATTTGTCATTTTCTGCAAACAAACGCTCTAAACAATAATATTTTTATTTGGAATTTGGAGCAAATGTTGTCAGTAGTTTATAGACTCCAACAAAAATGATAATAATTTTGCAGTGGTCTCTTACTTTTTTCTAGTGCTGTAAATACACAGACACTTTGTATAGTTGGTGATAGTTATAGTTTATAAGTTATAGTTATAGTTAAGTTATAGTTATAAGGTGAGCTACATCAAGTAAGTTATAGTTATAAGGTGAGCTACATCATTTATTGTATTTCTCTACATTTCCATACAATTCTGGTCTTATATTTGTTTTTTAAATGTGTAAATTGTTTTAGAGCCTTTTAATGTTTCGTCCAGACTGTTCGACGCATCGAATAAATCTCACGTGTACTGTCTGCGTCTAATCATAAAGCATTTTAGTGTCCGAGAATCAGGAAGCGTTGATGGTGGTCAGTGCATGAGTAAAAATGAAACTGTTAAGTGTCCGGACTAATGCATTATTATTGTTAAAGTGCGTCTGACAGATTTTTATGCTTCTGTATTTTTGACTTCATGTGGTGGGATTCTAACGACTGTAAATATAAATTATAGTTTTACACAAATCAAGAAGGAACTTGCAAAGAGAAGTTGAATTTTTTTTTTGAAAATTACAGGAAGTAGAGCGTTCGAAACACATTAATGACACACTGGAGGAATTCTATCCAAAATATCAGCACATTTTACACATAAACACATTTTTTCCTGATACTTTAAACATGATTTCAACAAAATAACAGTGTTTTCATATTTGAATTTGTTAGATAATCATTTCTGTGTACATTAAGAGTTTTTCTAGGTAACCGATGGAATTCCCTAGTGATGTCACAATTTCCAAACAGGAAGTGAAATTGAAGTGCCACTCATAATTAATTGTGTTAATTTTTAGAACGACTTAATCTGCAGTGTAATTAATTAATCTTAGGGATGCACGATATATCGGCATTAACATCAGTATCGGCCGATATTGCCAACAATTTTAACATATCGGTATCGGTCCGATGTGTAAAAGTGGGCTGATATTAACGGCCGATATTTGTCAGTACAGTAATCCCTCGAATTAACGTTTTCTCACATTTCTCTCTTGTTTAAACACTCAAACTTTCGTAGATTTTCAACAAACTGTATTAATAGTGAAGTGTGGGGGGGGGGGGGGGGAATTGTATAGTATAGGGATTGTGCGCACGGACACGTGCACTCATTGTACTCAAATCCGTGATAGCGCAGCATGACCGGCGCGAGACCACGCGTCCGGGGCACGCAGTGGTTTAGTCCAGGTTTAGTCCTGGTCCAGTCCTGGTCCAGTCCTGGTTTAGTCCTGGTCCAGTCCAGGTTTAGACCTTGTTTAGACCTGGTCTAGACCTGGTTTAGTCCTGGTCTAGTCCCGTTCTGATCCTGGCCTGGTCCTGGTTTAGTTCCAGTTAAAACCCTAACCTTCCCCCCATCAATTGGCAAAGGTCCCTTAGCCAATCAGGATGCAGAACACAATGTTACATTATTTAAAAAAAAAAAATGTAAATAAGAAAAACATCAGGAGTCAAAACACGTTTTGAAAATAAAAGACATTCAAAAATTAATTTTGCATGATTTTCAGTCTGTATAAAATGTTATCTCAGAATTAAAAATAAATACTGGTATTGGCTAATATCGATATCGGCCGAGATCAGCAACATTAATATCGGATATCGGTATCGGATAAAATTTTCACATCGGTGCATCCCTAATTAATCTAATTAACACATTAAACTGACAGCCCTACTCTAAATGCATATGGTAAGCGAGGAATAACCCTGGACGACTGCAGATTAAAATGAACTACTTTGTTTTTTTTGTGTTTTTTTTTAAGAGTAAAAAAAAAAAAGGTACAGCGCCTTCTAACAAGTGAAATAAGAGATAAGATAAGACTTTATTGATCTCACATAGGAGAAATTTACTTGCCACAGTAGCTCCAGGCAGAGACAGTTTGAATAAGAAAAAGTGCATGCAGGCAAGAATAAAATAAAATAAGTAATAAAAATAAGTAAGTAAGTAAAAATAGACACACATAGAATAGAAATAGACACACACACAATAGAAGTAGAAATGAGTAATCGAACAAGCATTCGTTCCATTGTTTGTTTAGCCTTCAGTCAAACACGAATCATTTAAACTGCAAAAAGACCAAATTGAGCCTTTTCTAAGTCGTCCACCTGGGGCATCATCAGCGTCATTAGCGGAGCCTCCTGTCCGTCATCCCCATTCAGCGAGCTCAGAGCGTTACCGAGGCGACCTGCCGGACCACCGGGGACAGAAGGGTAAACGAGCAACGCACCTGAGGAGAAGGCGGCTTCAGCGGCCACTTCACACAGCCTCACAGCGCTGGCCCAGGTCATGTCCAGACGTGCGTAGTACTCCCTCCTCTCATTTATCTAAAGACGAGGCAGGAAACAAGCAAACAGATGAATAAAAAGTCAACTATTTTTGAAAAAAAAAGTCTGATGAGGTTTTATTTGGTAAAACATTTATGTCCGATGCCGTTTCAGACATAATCTTTACAGGTTGCACTGTGAAATTTCATTTCATAACAGTTTTTTAAATAAAGTGAAATCTCCTTTATCCCAGTACAGATATTGTGGCAAAACTGTTGTGTCCTTCAGCAAGACACTTCACCACATTGCCTAGTACAGCTCTGGAAAAAAATAAGAGACCACTGCAAAATGATCATTGATTATTATGGTGTTTCTAAATGATTTGTTCCACCTTGCGATGTCATGAAGTGGTAGTTTTCAAGTTTACAGCTATCTATTTTCTTCTGTTTAGTAGAGATTGGCAATTCCAGAGATTAATTCTCCAAATGATTCTAGTGAAGGTGTGTGGAGTTTCAAAACAATAAATAATAAAGTGTAAAATGGTAAAAAAAAAAAAAAAAAAAAAAAAAAGCCAGCTCCACATCTACAGCTCTGAAAAAAAAAATAAAACACACATTGCTGCAAAATGATCAGTTTTGCTGATTTTACTACTTATAGGTACTGTATGTGTTTGGGCAAAAGGAACATTTTTGTACGAGTCAATAAAACAGTGTTTCCCAACCTTTTTTGTCTTGTGTGCCCCTGAGCCTTTTTGTCATACCTCGAGTACCCCCTCACTCATACGTGTTGATAATTCTCCAAAAGTAGAACGTGACACAACGGATTATTGAATGAAAATCATTTTAACTCAAATTTACTCAAATTAGAATTTAAAAATTCCAAAAAATCTCCCCTGCGCCTGGAAGCGACACTGCCGAGTACCCCCTGCAGTGTGCTCGCGAAACACTGCTATAAACTACTGACAACATTTCCCCCAAATTCCAAATAAAAATATTATCGTTTAGAGCATTTATTTGCAGAAAATGACAAATGGTCAAAATAATAAAAAAAACACATGTTTTCAGAGCTCAAACAATGCAAAGAAACAAGATCAAATTCATTTTAAAACAACATAATACTAATGTTTACACTTAAGAAGAGTTCAGAAATCAATATTTGGTGCAATAACCCTTATTTTTAATCACAGCTTTCATGTGTCTTGGCATGCTCTCCACAAGTCTTTCACATTGTTCTTGGGTCCTAGTTTAGACCTGGTTCAGTCCAAGTTTAGGCCTGATTTAATCCTAGTTTAGTCCTGGTTTAGCCCCATTTTTAACCTGGTTTAATCCTGGTTCAGACCTGGTTTAGTCCCAGTCTTTCACATTGTTCTTGGGTGACTTTATTCCACTCCTGGCGCAAGAACTGAAGTAGCTCAGCTTTGTGTTTGCGTTGGAATTCCAACAGACGCTGGAATGGAATGGCTGTAATACATGTAGAGATGCTGATTTCAGAAAAAAATGCAGTGATCTCTTATTTTTCCAGAGCTGTATGAATGTGAGGGCAGCTGTACGTGTGGAGTCCAGAGTACATGAATAATGCACCAGATTGTAAAGCAACATTGTTTAAGACTAATGCTTATTATTATTAGGGTCAATATGTAATTTTGGAACAAAACTGGTCACTAAATATTTGCTTGTACACAGTAAATGTCAGTATAAATAAACGCAAGAGAAGTTTATTCTGTTGAGCTCCATAAAATTGTTGAAAATTGTTGTTTGGAAGCTTTACTACAAGTTGAAACACTATTGGAGAAGCAGGAGAGCCTTACCGCAAAGTACAAAAGTAAAACTACAATACTTATGTACAATTTTTAGGTATCTGTACTTTACTTAAATACATTTTACAGTGGATGGTTTTTACTTTTACTCCACTACATTTGAGAACATGTATCTGTACTTCCTACTCCACTACATTTTAGATCTGGACTGAAAAGTAAAAAGTACTTTTCTTTATGGTTTGAGACCTGCTGAAATGGCTGAAAGTTCTTTTTTTTAGCACATTTAATTTGCATTAATGTCCCAACTTTGAGCAAAACATTGAATCACTTAAAATCAGATGAATTCTTTATCAAAATCACTACATTTGGTGCTTTAATTGTGCTAAAAATCTCTAAAAATACTTATTAAAGTACATTTTTAAACAGGTACTTTAAGACTCAAGTAGATTTTTTCATGTGATAATTTTACTTTTAACAAAACTAAATACTTCATCCTCCACCTGGCTGCTGTTTTTACCTCTGCTCTCTGTCTGATGATGACCTGCCAGACTGCATCTTCATCAGCCGGGCTCAGTTTACCCACAGAGTCCAAGTACCTCTTCTGCAGAGCAATGAGGGTGTGCACCGCCTGAAACCAGCACAGAGACGAGAGAGATGAGAGAGAGACAAGAGAGAGACACAAGAGAGACGAGAGAGAGATGAGAGAGAGACAAGAGAGACACAAGAGAGACGAGAGACAAGAAAGAGATGAGAGAGACACGAGACGAGAGAGAGATGAGAGAGAGAGACGAGTGACCCGAGAGAGAGAAGAGCGAGGCAAGAGAGACACAAGAGACGAGAGAGACACAAGAGAGACAACAGAGAGACGAGAGAGACAAGAAAGAGATGAGAGAGACACAAGGGAGACAAGAAAGGGACGAGAGAGACACAAGAGAGACAAGAGAGAGACGAGAGAGACGAGAAGCACAAGAGAGACAAGAGAGAGATGAGAGAGACAAGAGACACAAGTGAGAGACACAAGAAAGACATAAGAGAGACACGAGAGAGAGACAAGAGAGACACAAGAGAGAGACGAGAGACGAGAGAGACAAGAGAGACACAAGAGAGACAAGAGAGAGACAAGAAAGAGACAAGAAATACATGAGAGAGACACGAGAGACAAGAAAGACGAGAGGCACGAGAGAGACAAGAGAGAGACGAGAGGCACAAGAGAGAGACAAGAGAGAGACGAGAGATGAGAGACAAGAGAGACACAAGTGAGAGACAAAAGAAAGACATAAGAGAGACACGAGAGAGAGAGACAAGAGAGACACAAGAGAGAGACGAGAGACACGAGACAAGAGAGACACGAGAGACAAGAAAGACATGAGAGAGACACGAGAGAGACACGAGAGAGACGAGACAAGAGAGACACGAGAGAGACAAGAGAGAGACGAGACAAGAGAGACACGAGAGAGACAAGAGAGAGACGAGACAAGAGAGACACGAGAGAGACGAGAGAGAGAGACAAGAGACAGACAAAAGAGACAAAAGAGATGAGAGACACAAGACAGACACGAGGCACAAGAGACACAGGGGCTTTAATGTGGTTGTGTCCCTGGACAAGACAACTTCCTTTTTTATTATCAGTATGTTTGTGGATGTCATTTCTAATATAGTGCTCGTAGGTATGTAACAATAACTGAATATCGTAATATGGCATCGTCAAAGATCTCACAATACATCGAATTAAAAGTCCCTTCGCTTAAATTCAGAGTTCTGGAGCAGCAATAGCTAAAAGAAACAAGGAACTACATCGACATGATCCATTTCAGTGCAGACGACATGAAGAAATAACTGCGATAAGCACTTTTAAAGTTTACTTCTTTGGGTCAAGTCTTATCAAGGCATTTTAAGAGGAAAAACTGGCGTATTCGCAGTCCAATAAATATCGTACACAGAGATTTGGATATCGTTACATCTGTAATTTTAAGAGACGAGATCGGGTCCAGGAGAACGAGAAAACACATATAGGCCTATTTAAACACCTGTGTACACCCCCACATGTATCACTACTGATTATTACAATATACTTATACAATTACACTTTAAATCTATTACACTTGAATTATGTGACTGGACTGTCGGGGAGGTTTTGATTCTGAAATTCCCCGTTAAAGCCGAGCTGCTGTGAAAGGAGGAAGAACACAAGTTAGTTCCTGTTTTTGTTTCCATCGATGTGGTGAGAGGCGACAGGATTTTCACGAGAAGAGACAATACAATGGCCATTCAAAGAGTTCTAAGACAAATGCCATGAATTCAAAATGAGTCGAACTAGTTCAACAAAATGACCTTGAATCGTACCACTGATGACTTATAAACACATTTGACAAGTTTCGACATTCAAGATTCAAGATTCAAGATTCAAGATTGTTTATTTGTCATATGCAGAATCAACACAGGGTCAACAATGCAATGAAATGTTTAGGATCAGAAGAACCGTTGACTCGCTAAGATAGTCAGAAGTACTAATAACATGCAATAATAGTACATGGTAAAAAAGTGAAAAAGTGTTGCCAAAGTGCAGGGGAAGAAGTAAACAATATAATAAACAATATAATAAAATATGTAATAAAATGTAATAAAAATACAAGGTACAATGTACAAAGGTGCAGGTAGGATTAAATCAAAGATTCAATAAGGTGTAAGTAGAGTATTTCACAGATTGCACATAATATGGTGTGTGATAACAGGAGAAGTTCAATTTGTCAACTGGACCAAGTTTGTTTGGTTGAAAACGTTTCGCCGCTCATCCGAGAGGCTTCGTCAGCTCTAATAAGAATACTGGTAAGACACTTGCTTATATCTTGCTGTAGGGAGGAGCTACCTAGCTAACTACTCGGATGAGCGGCGAAACGTTTTCAACCAAACAAACTTGGTCCAGTTGACAAATTGAACTTCTCCTGTTATCATGGATTCTACCTGGACGACTGAGGGACTTTTCACGCATAATATGGTGTGGTATAAGTGTTGCATGTGGATTTCATATTGCACATAGTATGGTATAAATATTGCACATAGGTTATTGCACTGATTATTGCACAGGTAACAGTATTTTACAGTGAGGTAGTGACAAACATGATACATTCATACAGAGCAGCAGCAGTAAACATATTCTGCATAATGAAAGGTAGTTTAGTGCAGTATTATTCAGAGTTCAGTATTTAGAGTATTACCCAGAGTTCAGTAGTCTGACAGCTTGGGAGTAATAGCTGTTTTTGAGTCTTTTTGTGCGTGTTGGCAGGCTCCTGTATCGTCTACCAGAGGGTAGCAGACGGAAGAGTCCTTGTGCCGGATGAGTATGGTCCTTAGTGATGCTGCGTGCCTTACGCAGACCCCTGCTGTGGTAAATGTCCTGGATGGAGGGGAGACTGCTGCCAGTGATGTCCTCTGCCGCTCGCACCACCCTCTGTAGTGCTTTGCGGCTCTGAGCGGTGCAGTTCCCATACCACACTGTGATGCAGCCCGTCAGCAGGCTCTCGATGGTGCACCTGTAGAAGTTTGTGAGGATGCTGGTGTTCATACCAAACTTCCTCAACTTGCTCAGGAAGTAGAGTCTTTGTCGGGCTTTCTTAACCACAGTGTCTGTATGTAGTGTCCAGGACAGGTCCTCAGTGATGTGTACCCCAAGGAACTTAAAACTGCTGACCTGCTCCACCTCAGTGTTGTTAATGGAGATGGGGGGATGCTGGTCTACACGCTGTCTCCTGAAGTCCACGATCATTTCCTTAGTTTTGCTGACGTTCAGAGAGAGGTTATTTTCCTGACACCAGCTGGTCAGTGATTTCACCTCGTCTCTGTAGGCGCTCTCATCGTTGTTGGTGATGAGGCCTAGGATGGTGATGTCGTCGGCAAACTTGAGGATGATGTTGGAGCTGTGCCTAACGGTACAGTCGTAGGTGAACAGGGAGTACAGGAGAGGGCTGAGAACACAGCCCTGGGGTGCCCCAGTGCTGAGGGCACGTGTGGAGGGGAGGTGACTGCCGATCCTCACCGCCTGTGGCCTGTTGGTGAGGAAGTCCCATATCCAGCAGCAGATGGACCCCAGGCTCAGGGCGGTGAGCTTAGAGACCAGCTTTCTAGCTTTGTTATTCAAAGAGTTACGTTATATATTGCACAACCCACTTTTTTGACCCTCCAAAATGAGCCAAATTTAAGTCCGAGCAAACATTAAATTTCTAACAAAACTTCAATGGAAACCTAAAGAAATTATTGAAGCTTTGCACAATGTTTATGGAGACTCTTCACCTTCTAGAGTCGTTGTTTATAGTTGGATCAGGTGATTCAAGGATGGTAGGAAAGAGGGTAAAGATGACCCAAGAGAAGGAAGGCCATCCACATCAAGAAATGTTCAGAACCTTGAGCTTGTCAGGAATCTTGTTGAGAAAGATTGACGAATAACAGTAATTGAGATTGCCAGTCGAGTTGGTATTTCAGCTGGGTCAGCTTTTTCAACCCTAACGAAAGATCTTGGTTTAAAGAGATAGTACTTTTTTTATGTTAATCTGTATGGGTTTCCTTCTAAAAGTTACGTGTGTTGACACTGGCTTACCTCTGACACTCTCACCTGATCCCGGTTCGGCTCGCTTTCTGGAGCCCACGTAAGTAGGTTCGGTAACTTCCGTGGAACATGAAATAAAGCTTGTTTTTCTTCTCAAAACAAAACATTATTTTTAGATTATAGATATTTGCGTCCAAAACAGTTGTCCACGAAACATCCAGCAGCATAGATTGCGTTCACATATTGTCTGTCTGGATTCGTATCACTGCGTGCATATTAGCTGTATTAGCCTGTTAACCTTTAGCGGAAGTGTACGGCAGATGCGGTCCGCCGTAAGGGGAAGTTTACAAGTGAACAGGCTAATACAGCTAATATGTGCGCAGTGATACGAATCCAGACAGACAATATGCGAACGCAATCTATGCTGCTGGATGTTTCGTGGACAATTGTTTTGGGCGCAAATATATCACCTTTCGGACAAATGTTTTGTTTTGAGAAGAAAAACAAGCTTTATTTCATGTTCCAGGGAAGTTACCGGACCTACTTACGTGGGCTCCAGAAAGCGAGCCGAACCGGGATCAGCCGAGAGTGTCAGAGGTAAGCCGGTGTCAATACACGTAACTTTTAGAAGGAAACCCATACAGATTAACATTTAAAAAAAAAAAAAAAAAAAAAAAGGCACTATCCCTTTAAGCAAACTTTCTACTCGGTGGGACCCTAAGGCGTTGCAGCAAGATCAAATGGCTTTGAGATCAGATCTCTCATCGGCCCTTCTGACAAGAACTGAAGCAAATAAGTGAATGTATTGACTTAGGTGGATGTTATGTAGAAATTTTTTTTTGTTACTTTGTTACTTCAAAACCAAACTCAAAACTCATCTGTTCAGACAGGCCTTTTCACTTCAACCATAACTGCACTGTCCTTTTAAATGTTTTACTGTCCTTTTAAAG
The DNA here is from genome assembly GCA_036785185.1 of Paratrypauchen microcephalus. Lineage (NCBI taxonomy): Eukaryota > Metazoa > Chordata > Actinopteri > Gobiiformes > Gobiidae > Paratrypauchen > Paratrypauchen microcephalus. The sequence goes on from JAVJIX010000041.1 coordinate 5,755,164, forward strand.
TTTTACTGTTTAAATGTTTGTTTTCAACCGTTTGTATTTTGACTGTTGCTTTTAACTGCCTGTAATGTATATTGTGCTTGTTGTAAGGCGACCTTGAGTGTCCAGAAAGGCACCTAATAAATAAAACGTATTATTATTTTCAAAAATTCTTTTTTTTTAATTTATTTACTATTTGAACTATTTGAATGACCCCAATACTCATTGTAGGCCTATATTATGTTATTAAACTTCATTTATATTATATTTAATGATTAGATAACTGTATGTGCTCCTCTGTTGTGTCGCTCCTCATCCCTCTGCTGCCTGTGATATACGAGCATGGTGCCGAGTATGGGTGTGCAAAATAATCGTCATGACAATGCATCGCGATACTAACTTTCACAATATACTGCATCGATTCTTGATGCCAAAAAACGATTATTATTAATGAATAATTTATTAATTATTAATAAATATATATATATATATTTTTTTTTAAATAAATCCTATGTGCTTTTTTCTTTGTGAAAGGGTATTGTTTGTTATGATGGTAGCTACCTCCAAAATGGCAAATGTTTGAACATCATTTTCCACAATTGTTATCAGTAAAAGCGATATTTGTTTTGAACATCCTTTAAGTATTTGACAAACCACATACTCCTTTAGTACTTTATATGTTTTTAGCTCTTTTTTAAATATGTAGTTTTATGGTAAAGCTTTAGTACAACAAAATGCATACCTGTGAATAGTGTGTGACGGCCTCTATAAGTGCGAGTGTGGTCTGGGAGAGGAAGGTGCTGGAGCTGTCGGTGACTAAAGAGGCTGCTCTTCTGATCAGGGAGTCGTGAGAGAGGTTCTCCACCTGCCAACAGACAACAGTATTAACCACAACACAACAGCACATCACACAAGGTACAGCTTTAAAGGAGAATTAACGTTTTTTTACAATCTGAGCCTTATTTCGGTAATAAAACAAGTTGTTTTACTCACCCATAGCACTTTGGTGTCATTCTGAGCATTTCTGGAGATGTTTTAGTTTAGCGATATTCGTAACGTGAGTTCTCGGGGCATATGTTTGCGGTCTCCAAATAACACAGACTTTAGCACTTTTCAAATCATAGAAGCTCAATGTCTTAGTCTACGATTTCGTTTGGTCAAAAGTGGCCTGTAATCCGAGATTTAGCCATAGTTTCGAGTAGATGAGGAGGCCAGTGCGCATGTGCTCATTCACATTTTATTTTGCTCTCAGCTCTCGGGACCCAAACATGAAACGCAAAGCTGTAAATTACGGATAAATCTCGTATTACAGGCCACTTTTGACTCAAACGAAAGTGTAGACTAAGACATTGAGCTTCTATGATTTGAAAAGGGCTAAAAGTTTGTGTTATTTGGAGACCGTAAACATATGTCCCGAGAACTCACGTTACGGATATCGCTAAACTAAAACATCTCCGGAAATGCTCCGAATGACACCAAAGTGCTATGGGTGAGTAAAACAACTTGTTTTATTACCGAAATAAGGCTCAGATTGTAAAAAAACGTTAATTCTCCTTTAAAATATTAGTAGTATGGAGTAGGGCTGGGCGGTATACCGGTTCATACCGAATACCGGTGTTTTTTTTTATGATATGAATTTTTCATTTACTGCAATACCGGTGAGTGTGTGCGTACAAAACATTGGGAACACAGAGCGGAACGGAGCGTTGCACCGGAGGACTGTTTTGCAGTGGCATGAGAGCGGTGGAAGCGTAAATTGTGTCCCAATTCGAGGGCTGCAGTCTCTGCTGCTTTTTCGGCCGCTTTTTCGGCGGCTCCGAAGGCTGCAAAAGCTCCAGCCCTCAAACTACCCTCCGCGGACCGCAAGGCTGTTGCCGAAATGGGACAGGTCCACAGAGCAGAGACATGTGGCTAATGCTAATGCTAACAACACGCACACGGATCAATAATCCTCGAATTGGGACATGGCTACAGTGTGTGTTGAGCGGTGAACAACATGGACGTTGTTGTTAGAAACAGAGGAACTTATACTGAAAAGAGGAGCCGTGTCAGGTGTGTGGAAGTACTTTGGCTTTAAAAATCTGACGCTGATCAAACAAACATTCTGTAAATGTCATTGGACTAAAGTTGTAGCGACTCAGACGTCACTCAAAGACACGTTTTGCTAAGGGGACTGCCTATGACAGGAAAAGCAAACGGTGGAACGATATTACCTATGCTGTTACTGTCCATTTAGACATGGGACCACTTAGTCCTGTTGAGAAAGGAGCTTCAGGGAGATGATTAAAGCACTGGACCCAGATATGTTTTACCAAGTCCAATTTACTGCAGTAATTATTGTCTAAATTATTAGGAAAAAGGGTTAACACCTAGTCATGCATTAGAAAAAAATACCGTCAAATACTGTGATACCGGTATAATTTTGAAAAATACCGTGATACCAATTTTTGGTCATACCGCCCAGCTCTAGTATGGAGGAATGTTCTTTTTGAGAGTCCGTCACCGGCTTGTTTCTATGGAAACGTCATTGCTCTGTCTGGAATGTCCCACAGAATGACATTAAACAGCTCTACTTTATATTAATTCAATTACAGATGGTTTTCTAGCTCAAAATACCTAGAAAAAATGTGATGGACCCTCCACCGGAAATGTTACACAATGCACCTTTAAAGAAAACATATTGTGCTTGTGTTTGCGGTGTAGTTATAAATAAAGAAACAAAACAACTGAAAGTTATTTTTAATTTCAGTTAATGTCCCAAATTTGAGCAAACCAAATACAAAAAAACAGCTAGAAAAATGAAGAAATCAGTTGAACCACTTAAAATCAGATGAATTCTTTATCAAACTCACTACATTTGGTGCTTTAATTGCTCTAACCCTAACCCACAGAAAACCAGTTCATCCTCATCCTTCAAAAATCTAATCAACCAAAGATTTCGCGACCCCCCCGGCAGTACCTCAGTGACCTCTGGTTGAGAAGAATAAATGTCACAGTTTAAAGAAGCGGTACTACTGTGCAATGTTGGAAAGTAATTTTTAGTAAGCTATTTTTTCACTTTTATAGATTTAGAGACATCCAACACTATCTTATAAAAACAAAATGACTGAAAAAAAATGTAGTGAATGATACAAAAACAGTAGTAGTCTATCTTTATATGAAAAGATAGCGGGACCATAAACAAGCAAACTCCAGATGATATGAAATCTACATACCCTTTAAGTACCTCTCTATGCAGGTGTTTGGAATGAGACAAAGTTCAGTTTTACCTGTTTGAATGGCACTGCACACAGCGTGGTACCCACAGCTAAAGACGCTACACCGGTGAACAAAGCACTTCTGGTTCGAACTCTCTGGGCTGCAGGTTTCACATCGGTCAGGACAACACGACAGTTACTCCTAGAAACATAAATGCATATATTAATGTGCGGCATAGATCAACAACTACTATGCATAATCATCTGAGAGCGAAACACCCCGAAGCTGCCGGTTTCATGGTGAGGCCATCTAAGCTGAATGCCACAACAAATAACTGTGCTCCTCACTGCGATGATCGCAAAAAATATGCTGCCTGTTAGCTTTGTGGAAGGAGATGGGTTTCAAGAGTTTATCGACTTTGTTGAGCCTGAATACACAGTTCCCTGCTGGATCACTGGCAGATTGTAAAAACTTTATAAGGAAAATACAAGCAACCTACACAGTAATTTAGTGCCCGTAAAGTGTCACTGACCACAGATTCGTGGACGGCAATAACGGCTGAATCCTATGTCACAATCACTTGCCATTACAAATATGGGAGATGCAGAGTGCTGTCCTGCAGACCAAAGCCATGCCGGAGAGACTGAAAATCTGGCAAATGTAACATGTTATAGCTACTGCCAATGCTGGACTTGGATGGGACTCACAGCCTTGTTTTGCACACACCCGTCAACTGGCTACAAACAACGGTTTCAAACTGCAAAGCTTAAACAACGTAGTTAAAGCGGCCAATCCTCTAGTGAGGCAACAGAGGCACTGAAGCAAAAGCTACAACTCCAAAATGTGCATATGCTTGTGCAAAGCTGTCGGACAAGATGGAATTCCATATACGACATGTTCGAGTGCTTGTTAGAGCAGAGATGGGCTCTGTGACAGGACTGTCACTAAACTATGATGATGAGTGTACCCTAGAACAGATGTGTTGCTCTCTATGATTTACCCAGTGGTTGCAAATTTAGTGTCTAAACATTTCAAAGAAATCCCAGAGGAGTCTTCCAAAGTCACAAATTTCAAAAAGCGGTGTCTGCCTCATTGAAAGAGCAGTTTGCACCTGCAGATGCCACCAGTGCACGTAAAGGTTGAATATACTGCCACATTTTAGGATCTGAGACACAAACACTTCAGGTTTGCAACAGATGAGATTAGAAGCGCTGTGCAGGCCGAGATGACAGACCTCCTGTCTAGCCCTGATTATGCTGAGGAGACAGGAGATGCAGCGGAATCAGCTGATGGACCCACCGAACCAAAAAATCCACAAAATGATGGCCTGTCTTCAGCAGCAATCTCGTTCCTATTTGGCAAAGATTACAGCGAAGTCAGGGGAACATGCACAACTGAACTGACTCAATACTGCCAGGATATTCCCACTGCTCCACACTGACCCCATGACATGGTGGAAAGCAAACCCAACAGAAATGCCCCCCCGCCTGGCAAAGTAAGTGAGCGCTTACTTGAGTGTGCCTATGTCCGTGCCATCGGAGCAAGTGTTCTCTGCAGCTGGATTAACTGTCAATAGACTGCGCACCCATCTCCACTCCGAACATGTGGACTAGGGTTGGGCGGTAATACGGTATACTGCGGTATCTAAAAATAGCAACGGTATCAGATTCATTACCGTCATTAAAAAAAAATAAAAAATCTTGCCCTAATATAATATTAACTATAATTAATTTAATGCCTAAATAAAGAGTGTTTGTCCAGCACCTATGTATGTGTGGTTGTGTTTGTTAATTTAATACTATTACAGTTTAAAACTCATATTACTATCGGAGAGATGACGTTCGGTTATACTGTCTCTGCTTCTGATAATAGTTGCGGTCCCTTTAAGAAAGGTGTGACGTTTGACACGTGGCTTTTGTGTTCTAGCACAGCGCGTGTTATTCTCGCGTGTTAAAACAACTCACCGTATTTGAGTCTGAAATGTGAGAAGTTTTCGGGTTTCTTATTACAAACGCAACTTCCACACGAGGCTGTTATTCTGGCAGATGAAGACCCCCTTCTTTGGTGGAAATCCAATGGAGTCAGGCGCTTTCCTCTGATAAAATACCTGTGCGTTTGTGCCACAAGCTCTCCATCAGAACGGGTCTTCAGCACCGCGGGCAAAGTTGTCAATCCACAACGTGCCTTACTCAAGCCGGAAAAAGTAAACATGCTGGTTTTTCTGGCGAAAAACATTCAATAGCTTAATAATTTTATTGTCAATAAGGAGTAGCTTTTTCTGACGGACGAAAACGCTCCGGGATGTTGTATAGTTGTACGTTTAATTTATTTGATTCATGTTAATAGATTTTAAAAATATACAAACGAGCAGTATTTTCCACTGCGTTCTCAGGACAGGGTTATATATGCACATTTTCGGTTATGTCTTGTTATTTATTGTTCAGATTTTCTTATTTGATAAGATCAAGTATTTTATTTGATTCCTGTTGGTTTGTTAGCTTTAGCCCACAGACAATGTCATTTCGTTCCATCGGTTGGCTGCTGTATTTGCACTTTAAACATTTGTTAATAAAAGTTACTAATTTTGTACATGTTTTGTTATGTTTTCAGTATCATTAGGCCTATGTAATGCTTGCTATTCTGTTTCTGAACGGTAAAGGTGCAAGCTGCCATTTGGCGAGGCCACTCCACTGTAGTGCTACCAAGTGTTTTTTTTTTTTTAGCCTTAGCAACGGTAATACCGTATACCCCGGGAAAATGTGGAGACGGTTTAACGGTATCAAAATTTGGATACCGCCCAACTCTAATGTGGACATCTGAATTTTTTTGAACAAAAATATGGCATAGGCCTATAGCCATAGCCGAGGCTTTGAGTGCTTGTTTAAACGTGTTATTGTTGCCTACAATTCTGACTGTTTCACCAGGTTTCACCTAACTGACTCGGCAGTTCAATGAAAGTAGCAAAGTATGTGGTTGGCATTTTTAAAATTGAGATAGACTAGCCTAGAATATAGTTTCATAGGTGAGGTGCTCATTGAAGGTGTTCATTTGTACTGTGATGGTTGGAAGGTTATTGTTGTTTGATTAAACCTTTTGCGCTTAAATACCTGTTTCACCCGATCTGTCATTGTGTATGTGCATGTGTGCGGGGTAGGGGGTTGATTTTCGAGTAACATTCAAGTATCAGGAAATACAGAGTTCTGCTATAGAGAGCTCCATGTTGCTAACATCACACTAGAACAAATTCTGTTTCAGAATTTCACTTTGGTACAATTTACAATTTACTTGAGATATTATTTAAATTAAATAAATGTGCTTTGTTATAACTGTAAACTGTACACACTGTGTAAAACCTGTACATATGGCTTTTGACAATAAAGCTGACTTTGAACTTTGACTTTGAACTTTTGGCCCAGTGGTTGCTTGGTAACAGTTATGGGGATTCCCTAGTGTGATTATTTTGAAATAGAAAGTAAAATTTTAAACCAAAGAAATTGCTAAAATAGGACTTTATTTTTGGATATTTCCAGTAAAATCTTAAATATAATAATTGAGTTTTAGTAAAATGAGTAATCCTGTCTGTCATAGGAGCTTTAAAGAAAAACAAGATTGTGACGTCACCGGTACGAGAGCGCAAATCTCCAGAATTTGTAAACATCTGACGAGGCTCTATTGTTTTCTCTACGTCTAATGTCATCAGATTAGCGATGATTTTAGCCATTAGAACACATCCGCCAGCCCTCCCGCTTTACTTGTGACCTGCCCGAGTGTTTTTCACGGAGAAGTTCGGTTTTGTTGATCAGATAAACTTAACATGACACGACTAGACAACTTCCGATATGTTGTAATAATCGTGTAAATCTAACGGTGATGACAGCTGATGGCGAATTTGATGACATGTCTCACTGATATAGAGAAGTACATGCACAAAGCAGATAAGAATAATAATAATAATAATGAGAGTAAACAGTAAAAATGTACCTGAGAACAGAGAGGTACGTCTTCCACCTCCTCAGTGCCGCCATGTTGGTGCTCCTCTGTAAAGTGTCCGGGTGGGTACGACCGACAGAGGGCGGTGCGGTCCGCACAAAGACTTTACAACGAATACTCAATATTTACAAGAATAAATGTTTTTAGTAAGCTATAATTTCACTTTTATTGATTTAGGGACACCAAGCACTGTCTTAAAAACAAAATGGCTGAAAAAAAGTTGTAGTTGTGCATGTTGTAGTGAAGAGCTAATCTGACCCACATTAGTACATGGCATGATAGAAGTACATGACACCTTTATTAGAAAGGTAGGTAGCAGAGAGAAATGATTTCGAGAAGGTCAGTGTCCAACTATCAGCTGCTAACTTTTGGAACCATGCATTAGAAAAATCCATCCAGAACCTTCAGGAGAAACTTGCAGCATAGGAGAAAGACACAGAGATGTCACCGTTTCCAAAGATCAAAGTCACTTTATTGTCAATTCTGCCATATGTGTTCAGCATACTGTTACAGTGAATCGAAATTTCGTTTCTCTCTGGCCAGGTAGTGCAAAAAAGACAGTGTACAAAATACAATAAAGACAAATACATAAAGACAAAACACAACAAAAACGAAGACAAAAATCTAAATCTAAAACTAAAATCTAAGATCTAAGATCTAAAATCTAAAATCTAAAATCTGAAGCAAATCTGAAAGCAGTCCAACCAGAAAGTTTATTTTTAGACCTAAAATGGCCAAATTGGGAAAAAGACTGAATGTTTTTACAAAAATCTTAAATACATTTTAATGTATTTTACTAAAAAAGAGTAGTCTAACCTGCATAGGCACATTAATGGTGAACTCTCCAGATAGGTCCGTCAGAGTAACACATTTTGATGGACAATCTATTAATGAGGAAAATATAGACATAAAAGATAATACTGAATGCCATTATGCCACTGACACAATAACCCTAAACCAGGGGTCGGCACCCTTTACCACTCAAAGAGCCATTTGGACCCGTTTTATACGGTAAAGAAAACACTGGGAGGCACAAAACCCTTTTGAAATTTAAAATGAAATAACACTGCATATAACAGCTTTTTTTGCCTTTGTGCCATAGAATTACATTTTGAAAATGAACGAACTAAAATAAAATACATTTTAATTAAATACAGTGGTCCCTCGCTATATCGTGGTTCACTTTTCGTGGCCTCACTGTTTCGTGGATTTTTTTATTCCAATTTTTTTAATAGTGTATGAACGCGCATTTCTGCGTCCTGATTGGCTAAGGGACTGTAGACCTTTGCCGATTGGTCAGTCATTCTCCTCTGTGCCTACTGTACAGAATGTGTTCAGTTTGCCACATTTATATAAATGTTCGATCGCAGTGTGACTCTGAAGTGCTGTATGTTTGCAAGTTTTCTCCCCGACAAAACCCGCCACAGCGAAGCGGTCATAAGAACTGTGAAATACACACAAAATACACTTTGGTTTTTTTCTATAATACTGTGCTTTTTTGTTGAAAATCTACAAAAGTTTGAGTGTTTAAACAAGACAGAAATGTAAGAAAACATTAATTCCAGTCTGAGAAAAGTGTAGAATGTGTGTGGTGAGGCGTTTACAGCCTTAAAACGTGGAGAATTGTAAAATATAAAGCTGACGACTTCGCGGATTTCACGTGTTGTCGTGGGTTATTTTTGGATCAAAGAGCCGCATGTGGCCGACCCCTGCTCTAAACCAAGATCAGGAATCAGGAATCAGGAAGGTTTTTATTGCCATATGAGTGAACAGGTTCACAACATTAGGAACTTGCTTCGATACCTGGAGCGGACAGACACTCCGAGCACCAGGGCTGCCATTCGCGGCGCCAACTTGGTTACAACAGAGTAGAAAAAAAAAAAAGATGCAGACAATTTTACAATATGTAATGACAGAAAAACCAATTGGAGAGGTAAACATACGGTGATCTTTTTCTTTGGCAACAGAAGGAAGGGTGTGGGGGGGGATCAGATTGGAAATCAATAATTGATTGGAAACTGACGCAGAGGCAGACTTACTAAATAGACAGGGCAGAGTGTTTGACATAAAAATGTCAGTGTGAGCCGAATGGAATGTCTTGTTTTTGTTTTGTAGAGTGCTGTGTAAGGTAAGGCCCCAACTGTGACCTTGGACGTGTTTGTGCAGAAGCAGAGTCAAAACAACACAGTCCAGTTGCATCACAATTTCAGGAGAAAATTTAGCATAATCAATACATTTTTAGAACCCAGGCGAGCAGACAATTTGCCAGAACCCTGGTTTCTGCCAGTCACCCCAACTTCATGCCACCAAGCAGGTCTGCGCGACTCACAATCCTCCCGCTGGCACGTATGATGAATGAACGCAGACTGATCCGCTGTTCCACACAGTTCCACATCCATTATCCGCGATGTTATCCAGTGCCAGACAGATTTCCACAAATTAGGTGTTTCAGTTCAGTCTGTGTTTCCCTTCGGATCTCGTCCTCCCTAGTCCGCCACAGCCCCACTATCGTGTAAAATGACCTCCGGCGGCTCAGGCTCTTTTATCCGCTCGGCTCCAATTAGTGATGGGTCAGAAAAACATCCTCCAGGCCAATCCAGATGTCCTGCCATCAAAATTTCAATAGTAATCATTTTGTGTCCTCCAGTAACAGCGGTGCCAGGCACACGACGCGTCGTGTATCTAGCAGCAAGTTCCCTTGGGACTGTCCGGCTCTCCAGACCGGCGCTCCTCCGTGAAAAAATATTCCAATAGCGTTGTGGGACCAGCTCCAATTCATGATTTAGGATTTCGAAAATCTGTTCCAACAGGAGAAAAATTACGAAAAATGACGAGATGAGAGAAATTAGACATCAGACAGAGCAAGATAAGGAGGAAGAAGAAAATACGTCTGCTCTCCTCGGCAGCTAGAACAGTCAGTCCCCATAAAACTATTCTGTATGTCCAGTATAGTTAAAACCCTTTAAGAGTCATAGAAGTTATTCATTCAACCATAAACAGCTTATATTTTATGGTAGAACAGAAAAATAACTACAGGTTCCCCACTTGCCATATAAATGGCATGGCGCCCACCGTGGCGGATGTGTTATTTGCTAGCTCCGCTCCGGGATGCCGCTTTTTTAGTGGGTTTTTTTGTATGTTATTTCTTGTCTTGGACGTAGTGCACAAATGCCATGCACATGCACAGCAGACAGGCATTACTGGACATTGCCAATTCAAACTGTTTTCATTTTGATGGGACTATTCTGCCGGACCTGGAGCCATTTGTTCACCGCCACCCCCAGGAAGGCCCCGAAGCACCGACCTTGAGTGAGCATGTGGACACGATGAAGGTGCGCAAGAGAGGCGAGCTCCATGCTAGGCTAAAGGCCCGCACTAGCCGACCACTGCTACCTAGCCTCCTGTTAGTGAACGTGCGGTCTCTGGACAACAAACTGGACGAATTTCGAGCCAGGATTACATCGCAGAGGGAAGATTCAAGATTCAAAGCTTCAAAGCTTTTATTGTCATATGCACAGTAAAGAAACACTTTTCCCTGTACAATGAAATTCTTACTTTGCTGCCCACACTGGATGCCAAGAGCAGGCAAAAAATTAAAATAGATAAATAAGATAAGAGAGATAAGAGAAGCATGTAAAAAGTATAATCAAATAGAACAATCTTTACCAAATATACACTATGAAAAGAGAATAGGTGCTACATATTTACAGATAATGTGCAACATTAGTTTTATGTGCAACTATCAGTAGTAAAAACGGGGTGTAAACATGGTTGATATAGTGCAAACAGGAAGTGTAAACATGGTTGATATCGTGCAAACAGGAAATGTAAACATTCGAGCAGTTACATGTGCAGCTGTAATCTGACATATTAGCTTAACAGTTGGTCAATAATAGTGCAAATTACTCATGCGCAAAATATCGGTCAATCAATGTCCAGGAGGAGGGGGCTATTGCTCAGCAGTTCATGAGTCTGATAGCAGTTGGGAAGAAAGAGTTCTTAAGTCTGGTAGCCCTGCTTTTCACACTCCTGTACCTGTGGCCTGCAGGTAGGAGTGTGACTATTCACACTCCTACCTTCAGACTTCCATGTTGGGGGTGGGTGGGGTCTTTGATGATGGAGGCAGCTCTCTTGCGGACTCTGCAATGGTAGATGCTCTGCAGAGACGGTTGAGGAGTCCTGGTGATCTTTGTGGCCGTCTTAACCACTCTCTGCAGGCGTTTGCGGTCCTTCACAGTAGTGCTGCCGTACCACACAGTGATGCAGCTGGTCAGGATGGACTCAATGATGCAGCTGTAGAAGTTGCTGTAGAAGAGGAAAATGCAAGAGTGCTGCGCATATATTTTCTGTGAGACCTGGCTTTCGGAAAACGTCCTGGACTCCGCTGTTCAGTCAGAGATGCAATCACTGCACAGAAGGCACAGAACTGCAGCCTCTGGTAAAACAACAGGGGGTGGTGTGTGTATTTTTGTAAACAACTCGTGGTGTAGAAATGCACGGACTGTTTATAAGCACTGTTCTTACTGCTAAGATGCCGTCCCTTTTATCCACCACGGGAATTCATATGTGTGTTTCTGGCCGCTGTTTACATTCACCCGCGTGCCGACTACACAGCTGCTCCTAGTAAGCTCCATGACATCATCTGTGATTTGGAGACGGCTCATCCTGAAGCTGTTTTTATTGTCGCTGGTGATTTCAATCAGTGCAATTTACGGACTGTACCCACAAAATACCAACAACATGTTAACATCCCTATCCGTGGCAAGAACACTTTGGACCATGTTTACAGTAATGTAAGTAATGTTTATAGCACCCCGCCCCCCTTTGTAGACTCAGACCACATCTCTCTGTTCATGTACCCAGCCTACAGACAAAGACTCAAAAAGTCTTTGTCTGTAGGCTCTCAGCCTCAGGTCCAACTTTGGACACCAGAGGCTGAGAGCACTCTGCAGGACTGTTTCGCCACCACAGACTGAGATGTGTTTAGAGCTGCAGCTACTAGGGAGGACTCTTCTGTCATTGTAGATGACTATGTGAGTGGGTATATTAGCACTTGTGTTGAGAACATTGTACCCACTATACAAGTCAGGAAGTTCCCCAACCAGAAGCCCTGGGTAAACAATGAGGTACTGCACCTTCTGCGCGCTCGCTCTGCTGCTTTTAGATCTGGCGATGAGGCTGAGTACAAAGCTGCACAGTACCGACTGCAGAAGGCCATAAGAGCGGCCAAGAGGCAACATAGAGAGAAGACAGAGGGCTTCTACTCCGACCCCAGGAGGATGTGGCCTCAGACAACCTTCCAGACGACCTTAATGCTTTGAGGCCTCCACCACCACTACCCCCACAGAGCACAGACCACACCTCAACCATTCAACCCCCCCCCCCCGCCTGTCATCACATCAGCCCAGGTACACAAAGCCCTAAGGAGGACCACCCCCCGTAAAGCCCCAGGTCCAGACAGTATTCCTCGGAGGGCCCTCAGAGCATGTGCTAATGAGCTGGCCAACATCTTCACCTCCATTTTCAACCTCTCCTTCAGCCAACGCACTGTCCCCACCTGCTACAAAACCACCACCATCACCACCAAGTGTTTCGAGAGAGTGGTACTGCCCCACATTCAGAGCAGCAAACCGGACTCTATCCACCCCCTACAATATGCCTACCGGCCCAACAGGTCCACCTCTGACGCCATCGCCGCCGCCCTCCATGTCTTGCTCTCCCACCTGGAAAATAAGTCCTACGTCAGGATACTCTTGATTGATTACAGCTCCACCTTCAACACAGTCATCCCCCACAGACTCACCCACAAACTGGCATCACTTCATAAACATCAGTCCTTGAAGTGGCTTTGAAGTCACTTTGATCTTTGTGCTTTGTGTCCGTTGTGTCTGTTTAATTTACTTTTGAGAGTGTATGTGTGGGAGCGTTTCAGTCACACAACACAACATCGTTAGTGGAATACAACAAGGTGTGTAATAAGATTAAATAAGATAACTTTTTCTATTTTATTCAACAGAAAATAGAAAAGTTTAGGAAGTAGGAAGTAGGACGTAGAGACAGCAGTATGCATCCAGATAATCCACAACAGCATGCCTGCGAGAGAGACGCCAGTGGAGATGCCAGTGCCAGTGAGATGCACATCATCTCTGCCCACTCAGAGGAGATTCAAAATATGGACAGGGTGCAGGTTTTAGAAGAGACTTATCAGAGCCAAAAGGCTCGGATACATGAGCTGCAGTCACACAATTCTAATCTAGAAGCCGAAAACGCAGTGCTTAAAGCTGAAAATAGTACACTTGTAAAACAAAACGTCAAACAGCAAGATCAAATTGAAAGACTGACAGGGCAGCTCAGAGATTCAGATTATTACTGCCAAGACCTGGCGGAAACTGTCAGCTACTTGAAGAACACTTATATAGACAGCTGTTTATCTCATGACTCTCTGGTTAAAGAAAATAAGTCTTTGAAACAACAGACGGTGGAAATGCAGTACATAATAGCAGCCTGTTTGGATGAGAGCAAGAACCAAAGAGAAGAGCTTTGTGACTCTATATATATCGATGAATTACAGCTGCTCTTGAAGGAAAAACAGGATGAGATTGACCGGATGACTCAGATAAATTCTGATTTGCTTGAGAAGACAGATCAGGAAAGAAGCCACATGCGCGCAAGAATTCATGACCTTGAGAAGGAACAGGAGATTCTAAAAGACCAGACAGAGCTTCTCTCAGAGGAGGTAAAGGAGCTTAAGGCTATGAATGCTATACTGGAAAGCAAAGAAAGGTTTCTGATAGAGCAGCTGATAGAGCAGCTGATAGAGGAGCTGATAGAGGAGAACAAAGATCTGATAGAACAAAGAAGTGATTTAGTGCCGACATTTGAGCAGCAATGTGGTGACCTGGAGGACGACAGCGAGGCAAACAAAGAACTTCACAATCAGCTGAAGAAGTTGACCAGTGAGAATGAAGATATAATCATCAAGAAGAAGGCTTTAATAGAGGAGGTTTCAGCTCAAGAGGCTTTGGTAAATCAGCTGAAGTCACACAATTCTAACACAGAAGCCGAAAACGCAGTGCTTAAAGCTGAAAATAGTACGCTTGTAAAACAAAACATGAAACAGCTAGATCACATTGAAAGACTGACAGGGCAGTTCAGAGATTCAGATTATTACTGCCAAGACCTGGCGGAAACTGTCAGCTACTTGAAGAACACTTATATAGACAACTGTTTATCTCATGACTCTCTGGTGAAAGAATTGCAGAACATAATAGCAGCCTGTTTGGATGAGAGCAAGAAGCAAAGAGAAGCGCTTTGTGACTCTCAGGACAAATTTAAAAAAACAACAGAATCTTTAGAGAAAGTCAAAGTCCAACTATCAGCTGCTACCTGTTTGAACCATGCATTAGAAAAACAGATCCAGGACCTTCAAGAGAAAGACGCAGAGTTCCAGAAGACCTCTGTGATTGCTAAGAATGAGACTCAAGTCAATGAATTACAGCTGCTCTTGAAGGAAAAACAGGATGAGATTGACCAGATGACTCAGATCAATTCTGATTTGCTTGAGAAGACAGATCAGGAAAGAAGCCACATGCGCGCAAGAATTCATGACCTTGAGAAGGAACAGGAGATTCTAAAAGACCAGACAGAGCTTCTCTCAAAGGAGGTGAAGGAGCTTAAGGTTATGAAGGCTATACTGGAAAGCAAAGAAAGGTCTCTGATAGAGGAAAACAAAGATCTAAACAATATTATCCAGAGAAAAGATTCACTACTTCATGAACAATACACAAGGCGAAGTGATTTAGTGCCGACATTTGAGCAGCAATGTGGTGACCTGGAGGACGACAGCGAGGCAAACAAAGAACTTCACAATCAGCTGAAGAGGTTGACCAATGAGAATGAAGATATAATCAGCAAGAAGAAGGCTTTAATAGAGGAGGTTTCAGCTCAAGAGGCTTTGGTAAATCAGCTAAAGTCACACAATTCTAATACAGAAGCCGAAAACGCAGTGCTTAAAGCTGAAAATAGTACGCTTGTAAAACAAAACGTGAAACAGCAAGATCAAATTGAAAGACTGACAGGGCAGCTCAGAGATTCAGATTATTACTGCCAAGACATGGCGGAAACTGTCAGCTACTTGAAGAACACTTATATAGACAACTGTTTATCTCATTCCTCTCTGGTTAAAGAAAATAAGTCTTTGAAACAACAGACGGTGGAAATGCAGAACATAATAGCAGCCTGTTTGGATGAGAGCAAGAAGCAAAGAGCAGCGCTTTGTGACTCTAAGGACAAATTAAAAAAAACAACAGAATCTTTAGAGAAGGTCAAAGTCCAACTGTCAGCTGCTACCTGTTTGAACCATGCATTAGAAAAACACATCCAGGACCTTCAGGAGAAACTTACAGCATTGGAGAAAGACGCAGAGTTCCAGAAGACCTCTGTGATTGCTAAGAATGAGACTCAAGTCAATGAATTACAGCTGCTCTTGAAGGAAAAACAGGATGAGATTGACCAGATGACTCAGATCAATTCTGATTTGCTTGAGAAGACAGATCAGGAAAGCAGCCACATGCGCGCAAGAATTCATGACCTTGAGAAGGAACAGGAGATTCTAAAAGACCAGACAGAGCTTCTCTCAGAGGAGGTGAAGGAGCTTAAGGTTATGAATGCTATACTGGAAAGCAAAGAAAGGCCTCTCATAGAGGAGAACAAAGATCTAAACAATATTATCCAGAGAAAAGATTCACTACTTCATGAACAATACACAAGGCGAAGTGATTTAGTGCCGACATTTGAGCAGCAATGTGGTGACCTGGAGGACGACAGCGAGGCAAACAAAGAACTTAGCAGTCAGCTTAAGAGGATGACCAGTGAGAATGAAGATATAATCAACAAGAAGGCTTTAATACAGGAGTTTTCAGCTCAAGAGGCTTTGGTATATCACCTGAAGTTACACGATTCTAATGCAGAAGCCGAAAACGCAGTGCTTAAAGCTGAAAATAGTACGCTTGTAAAACAAAACATGGAACAGCAAGATCAAATTGAAATACTGACAATGCAGCTCAGAGATTCAGATTATTACTGCCAAGACATGGTGGAAACTGTCAGCTACTTGAAGAACACTTGTATAGACAACTGTTTATCTCATGACTCTCTGGTTAAAGAATTGCAGAACATAATAGCAGCCGGTCTGGATGAGTGCGAGAAGCAAAGAGAAAAGATTTCAAGGTCAAAGTCCAACTGTCAGCTGCTACCTGTTTGAACCATGCATTAGAAAAACACATCCAGGACCTTTAGGAGAAACTTACAGCATTGGAGAAAGACGCAGAGTTTTAGAAGACCTCTGTGATTGCTAAGAATGAGAGTCGATGAGAGTCTGTAAGTCGATGAATTACAGCTGCTCAACGACAGCAACAATGGCCTTTCTTTCCTCTGGTGCCTACTCCATTCAGTGTAGTGAAGACTGCAGCAAGCGCTACATTGGAGAAACAAAACAGCCACAGCCAAGAAGTAGTCAAGACGTGAGGTAACCAGGCTATTGACAAGAATGGCATCTGTGTGGGGGGTAAGTGCAGGACGGATTGTTCCAGAATGCCTATAGCAGTGCTTCTCAATTATTTTGTGTGACGCCCCCCTAGTAAGAAGAAAAAAATTCACGCCCCCCTCCCTGCGTGTGACTATAAATAGTATTATTTGTCTAGAAAATTGTTATTAGTATGCCTCTGCATAACATTGTATCCTTTTATTAACATTAAAAACAAAAAAGGAATATACTTCCAACAAAGACTGCACTGTCTTTTAGCACTGAGGACTCAAATATTAATGTGTTTTTAACGCAGCTTTGCGCACATTTGTTTACGTTTTACAGAAACGAAACTTAAAAACCACATGGCCCATTTGCATAAACTAAAAAAACAAAACATGTCTGTCCTTGTGCACCTGATGTGTCAGTTTCTATCCGACTAAAGGACACGACTCAGTGGAATATACGTGTTTTTTCTGTGACAGAGGATGTTCTGCTGATGGTGAGTCTGTTCTGTATATCACGTATTTAAGGTTGCCGACCCCTGCCCCAGAGCGACAATGAGAGCGCTACTGCCAACTACTGTTGACGTGCAATTACACTGAGTTCTAGTACAGTATGGCAAAAAAAGCATGTTTCCCAGGGTCACACGCGCCCCCCCTGGCATCACACCGCACCCCCCCAGGGGGGCCCGCCCCACTATTTGAGAAACACTGGCCTATAGTTTATAATGGAGCTCCATTATAAACTATGGGGATTCTAGAACCCTGTGATGTCATCCGAAACCGACCAATAGAATGCTGCGATCACATCACATCCCAGCAGTCTGGTTGCCATGGTAACTTCAAAGACATCAGTCCTTGAAGTGGGTTTATGATGTCACTTTGACCTTTGTGCTTTGTGCTTTGTGTCCTGTGTCCTTTGTTTAATTTACTGTCGAGAGTATGTGTGGGAGCGTTTCAGTCACACAACACAACATTGTTAGTGGAATACAACACTGTGTGTAATAAGATTAAATAAGATAACTTTTTCTATTTTATTCAACAGAAAATAGAAAAGTTTAGGAAGTAGGAAGTAGGACGTAAAGACAGCAGTATGCATCCAGATAATCCACAACAGCATCCCTGCGAGAGAGATGCCAGTGGAGATGCCAGTGCCAGTGAGATGAACATCAGCTCTGCCCATTCAGAGATTCAAAACATGGACAGGGTGAAGGTTTTAGAAGAGACTTATCAGAGCCTAAAGGCTCGGATACATGAGCTGCAGTCACACAATTCTAATACAGAAGCCGAAAACACAGTGCTTAAAGCTGAAAATAGTACACTTGTAAAACAAAACGTCAAACAGCAAGATCAAATTGAAAGACTGACAGGGCAGCTCATAGATTCAGATTATTACTGCCAAGACCTGGCGGAAACTGTCAGCTACTTGAAGAACACTTATATAGATAGCTGTTTATCTCATTCCTCTCTGGTTAAAGAAAATAAGTCTTTGAAACAACAGACGGTGGAAATGCAGAACATAATAACAGCCTGTTTGGATGAGAACACGAACCAAAGAGAAGCGCTTTGTGACTCTAAGGACAAATTAAAAAAAACAACAAGATCTTTAGAGAAGGTCAAAGTCCAACTGTCAGCTGCTACCTGTTGGAACCATGCATTAGGAAAACACATCCAGGACCTTCAGGAGAAACTTACAGCATCGGAGAAAGACACAGAGTTTCAGAAGACCTCTGTGATTGCTAAGAATGAGACTCAAGTCAATGAATTTCAGCTCCTCTTGAAGGAAAAAGAGGATGAGATTGACCAGATAAATTCTGATTTGCTTCTAGAGAAGACAGATCAGGAAAGAAGTCACATGCGTGCAATTGAAGAGGCACAGGACACTCTCCTGGAAAGAGAGGAGCTCACTGAGAAACATCAAACAAACATCAGTGGTTTGGAGAGCTTGGTTGTGGAGCTTTCTACAGACTTAAATGAGGCAAACCATCCAGAAGCAGAGAGAGAGCAACTAGATGTCCTGCTAAAGGAGATGACATTTCGAAACCCGGCAAGAGAGATTCCATTTTCAGATGGAGGGGAATGGGACTTTTTTCAAAACACAGGAGTAGACAACCGGCTGAGAAAACTTAAATGTGAACAAAAAACTTTAAGAGGCCAAAATAACAATCTGTCAGCTCAGGTGGTGGAGCTGAAAGCAGCAAATGATTGTCCTCAAATTCAAAATACTCAAGACGTGGAGACCGTTAAAGTAAATTCAACCACAGAGAGAAGTTGGTCTAGTGTAGCCAAATCTATAGCAAAGGGAGTTTTGTACTATGGTGCAGTGGGTTTGGCCACCTACTGGGCCTTTAGGTTAGATCTCTATGTCCCCAGTCCTCTATGATGCATTGTCACATTATGGTGGCATATGTGGTTTCACTGAGGACACCCTGACTCCCTTCTAAACACCATAACAAGCCACTGGAGCAATTGATCTGAATGACTCCAGTGGCTCTGAAAGGGGAGAGCCATTGATCTCAGTGGTATAATTCTGTGCATACACAAAGTTATACCATTGCCTCTGAAACTTTTTCAGTCAGTATGACATTACAGTGGTACCTCACCTTACGAAAGACCCAACAAACGAAAATTCCAAGTTACGAAACGCCTTCACGTTAAAATTTGGTCTCTAGATACGAAAGAAAATTCAAGTTATGAAACGCGAAATCTCAAAAATTCAAATAATGCGTGCTTAGCCACACACATTATACGCTTTTCTCAGACTGGATTTAAACTTTTCTCACATTTGTCTCTCGTTTAAACACTCAAACCTTCAAAGATTTTCACCCAAATGTATTAATAGTGAAGCGTGGGGTGAAGGGGGAGGGGGGAGAAGTGTGCGCGCGGACACGTGTGTGATAGCGCAGCATGACCCAGCGCGGGGCTGCGAGCACGAGACCCATGCTCAAACCGTGCCTCCTCTAAACCAGGTATAAGCCAGGATTAAACCACCGCGGCTCTTGCCTGCGTTCGTTCATGAGCTCGGACTGCGTGCGGTCCCGAGGCACATCCCCTCCCCTCCTCGCTGCTCGCCTCAGCCATGACTCGTGAGGTACACCGGTGCTGCTGCTAATAGCAGAGTTAGCACGAAACCAGGAAATAGACCCGCACGCGGCGCTTTATTCCACCTGGTCTAAACCTGGTTTAGTCCAGGTTTAGTCCTGGTCCAGTCCAGGTATAGACCTTGTTTAGACCTGGTTTATTCCACGTTTAGTCCTGGCTCTACAGTCTCTTAGCCAATCAGGACGCAGAACACAGTCTTACACTATAAAAAAAAGTTACACTATAAAAAAAAAAACTTGGAACGGGGCCTTGGAACGAATCAGGCTTTTTCCATTGAAATAGCTACTCAACTTACGAAAAATTCATGTTACGAAACCACTTCTGGAACGAATTAATTCCGTAAGGTGAGGTACCACTGTAATATATTGTATTAGTGGAATACTGGACAGGTGGGATTGCTTGTCACAATATAACTAGACTGAGCTGTTGTTTAAGTTAATTTGGTGCGCTACCGCTATTTATGGAACACTAATCATTCTGATTCATTCTGATTTTTGCCTTTAATAGGCAACTTGCTTGTTTTATAACATCTTTTTTTATTTTTGATATCTAAACTTATTGTTTTGTGTTGCTTGAGGGAAGGAATGTATTGTATTTTAAGTATGAGCAGAGTTTTCAAATCGGATTGCCAGTTTTTCAGTAGGCCTGGTGTATTATCTGTTAGACACTAAATAAACAAATGGATACTATTTTGAAATTTAATTTCTGTTTCTCTCTTTTTCTTCTCAATAACTTTAAAGCACTTGGGAGTAGTTGTCAATTTGTATTGAATCGAAATTAACCGGATCAAATCGAATCGAATCGTACCGGATCTTTTACTAATTTTATGAATCGTCCCTGAATCGAATCATAGCCTGTGAATCAAGATTTGAATCGAACCGTTTTGTGAGTGAAAGATTCACACTCCTAATTTTAATGTATTTTAGTAAAAATGAGTAGTCTAACCTGCATAGGCACATTAATGGTGAACTCTCCAGATAGGTCCGCATTTTGATGGACAATCTATTAATGAGGAAAATATAGACATAAAAGATAATACTGAATGCCATTATGCCACTGACACAATAACCCTAAACCAGGATAGTCTCCATAAAACTATTCTGTATGTCCAGTATAGTTAAATAAAACCCTTTAAGAGTCATAGAAGTTATTCATTCAACCATAAACAGCTTACATTTTATGGTTGAATGAACAGAAAAATAAATAAAGGTTCCCCATTGGTACAAAGGAAAAAGTTCCCACAATAAATATTGAACCCCAAAAACAACTGTCCCATCTGTCATGTATTTGAATAATAAGTCAATGTTGTATTTATCATGACAGACCTACAGTATCTCCAGACATGCTCCATAGTTGTTTTTTCTATAAAGTTCACAATGACTTCAGTAACTGTCTGATAATCCTAACCAAATTTAATTCACATTCACAAATCAAGAAAGCCTTTAATTGCAGTTTTCAAAAACAAAATACAACAATGCAAACCATCGGACACTAAAATGGCTGCAGAACCGTTTACATGTAAATTCAATTAAAAATGGATGTGTCTATTAACAAAAAATGGATGTGTCTATGGGCGGCAGTAGCTCAGTTGGTAGAGTGTTTGTCCACTGATCCAAAGGTTGGCGGTTCAAATCCCGCTCTTGACATAAGAAACATCAGTGGTTGAGTGGTCAGATCCACTGACCCACAGGTTGGTTGGTACGATTCCAGCTCCCACAGATGAATGCTGCCGTTGTGTCCTTGGGCAAGACACTTAACCCTCCATACAAACCCCATACTGGGCCGCCTCTCAATTCTCTTTCCTCGCTTCCTTCTTCCGATTTCCTCACTTCGAGCCTCCATTTTACAGTTGTCAATCAAATGTGTCATATTAAGTGATGTCCCAAAGAAAACCACGGAAGGAAGGAGTAAACCTGAGGGAGGCTTCAGGAGGCAGACGTCAGAGAAAAGAATCAAACTTTATTGGTCTCAGTAAGGAGTTTATATCCATTCTCCTCGCTTTGTCTCCTCTGGGCGGGACTTCCTCATCCATTTCCTGCAGAATCAAGGAGAGGAATCAAAGAGAAGGAAGTGAGGAAAGAAAAATGGCCTAGGAGTGGTGGCAGCGGAGGATTCCCATAGAAACTAACCGGGATGTACACATTATCAAGGGTAGAAGAGCACCTGAACTTTTGAGCAGATTTACAAAGACTGATCCAGATTGACGGTAGAAGTGGATTTTTGAAGCTAAATGGGTTAGTAGCGAATCATGCTGGACATTAATTAAGCTCTCAATGTAGTTTTAGATAGATTTTTATATCAATTATTCCACCACTGTCTCATAACGATTCATAAACGTGTCTATTGCCATTAGCAGTATAGTGTAATTTAAAAAAAAATGTGTTCCTTATCATCCAGCTCAGGTCCTCTACCAGAGGCCTGGGAGCTTGAGAGTTCTGCGCAGTATCTTTGCTGTTCCTAGTACTGCACTTTTCTGGACTGAGATGTCTGATGTTTCTCCTGGGATCTGCTGTAACCTCTCCTCCAATTTGGGTGTTACAGCCCCGAGTGCTCCGATCACCACGGGCACCACTGATGCCTTCACCTTCCAGGCCTTCTCAGTTCATAGTTCATAGTTCATAGTTTGCTTTATTGTCGAAATAATCATGTACATGTACACAGAGTGAATTCGAAATTTCGTTTCCCCACTAACCAGGCAGGACAGTGATAGAGTGGCTAGGGGAGGGGCCGCTGCGCATGCGCGCTCCGCCGACTGGGAGATGCAGAGTAGAAAAGATGCAATACACTCAGTGACAATTTAACAACATGTAATGACAGAAAACTAATTGGAGATATAACATACGGTGATCTTTTTCGTTGGCAACAGAAGGAAGGGTGTGGGGGGGATCAGATTGGAAAT
The DNA here is from genome assembly GCA_036785185.1 of Paratrypauchen microcephalus. Classification (NCBI taxonomy): domain Eukaryota; kingdom Metazoa; phylum Chordata; class Actinopteri; order Gobiiformes; family Gobiidae; genus Paratrypauchen; species Paratrypauchen microcephalus. The sequence continues at coordinate 5,777,854 of JAVJIX010000041.1, forward strand.
CACTGAAATTGATTGAACCGAGAGCAGAGATCAGACCTTTACTAAAAGACAGGGAACATTTCTACCCAATCATGTCAGTGTCAGTGTCAGTGTGATAGTGGGTGCCATGTTTATGTAGAGTCCAGATAACAAACCACATTCTGTGGCCTTGGGAGTGTTCTTGCAGGGAGGCGAAGTCAAAACACAGATAATTCTTGGAGACAGGTTTTCACAGGCAGACATAATTTGCAAAGGGATTAATTTATCAATCAATCAATCAATCAATCAATCAAACATTTATAAGGCGCTTTTCATACAAAATTGTAGCACAAAGCGCCTTACAGTGGTCAAGGATTAGAAGATTGACCTTTATTGATCTCGCACAGGAGAAGTTGTTTCTATATTTGACCCGGGGACCATCCCCATGATTTTGTTTTGTTATTTATGCTTTGGTCAGGCCCTAAGCTGGAGGATTTTACCTATGGCGCATGTTTAGGTTGGTGGGGGAAACCGGAGTACCCGGAGGAAACCCACCCAAACACGGGGAGAACATGCAGTCTCCACACAGAAAGGCCCGGGCAACCCGAACCTTCTTGCTGTGAAGCATGAGTGCTAGCCACTCAGCCACCGTGCCGCCAGGAAAAAACAAAAAACAAAAACAAAAAAAAAAACAGGAATAGCAGCAACAGCAGCAGCAACAGCATCAACAACAGCAACAACAGCAGCAGCAGCAACAACAGCAGCAGCAGCAGCAACAACGGCAACAACGACAGAACAACAGCAACAACAACAACAGCAAGAACAACAGCAACCACAACAACAGCAACAACAACAGCAGCAACAACAACAGCAGCAGCAACAGGAACAGCAGCAACAACAACGACAACAGGAACATCGGCAACAACAACAGCAGCAGCAGCAACAACAGCAGCAACAATGACAGAAACAACAGCAACAACAGCAGCAGCAACAACAACAGCAGCAACAACAACAGCAACAACAAGAACAACAGCAGCAACAGGAACAGCAGCAGCAACAGCAGCAGCAACAGGAGCAGCAGCAACAACGGCAATAGCAACAACAGCAACAGGAACAACAGCAGCAACAACAACAGTAACAACAGTAACAACAGCAGCAACAATAACAGCAGCAACAACGACAGAAACAACAGCAACAACAGCAATTTAGCATGATGAAATACATTTTTAGAGACCCAGGTGAACAATTTAGATTGAGCTTGGGTTTTGCCAGACCCCCATCTTCATATCGCCATGAAGATTCATGAGAGATCTCATTAGTTCCGCTTGGCGCACAGACTGGGCTGCGTTGGTTTTACACAGTTCTGTAACCATGCCCGTGATGATATCCAAACGTCGAGATGTTTCCTTTGGTTGAAATCCTTCCAAAAGGTCCTCAACCTGTCCCACTTTCTGATGTAATCCTTTCACAAGATCTCCAACGCCTTCACAATGGCTCGAAATTGTTGCAGACAGCTTGGGGGACTCTTTACTAGCTGCCAGCTTACAAATTTTGCGATAGATCATGGACAATCCCAGGCCAATTAACAGATGTCCAGCTATCAGAAATCTGAATACGTAAATATCCTCCACATCCTCCAGGTACATTGGTGCCAAACATACGACTTGCCACGCACGAGATGAGTCCCTCGCATATCCAGCAGCAAAAGTACCATCCGGACACACCACTTCTCCCGGAGTGGCACTCCTCCGTGAAAAAAGAATATCAATCGTGCTGAGGGTCCAGCTGATCACATCCATATTTTAGGAATTTGGAAAGTCTGCTCCAAAAAGCGAGAAAATGATGAAAAACAAGAGAGGCACGCAGACAACAGGAGCAATAGATAAGAGAGGAAAGAGAGACACGTCCGCTCGCTCTCACGGTCAGAACAGGAAAAAAAAAAAAAAAAAAAAAAAAGCTCTTCCTTGAGCCCCTGGTATTTCTCTAGTTTCTTGAGTTCCTTTTTCCTGATGTTACCATTGCTTGGTATTGCAATGTCCACCACCACAGCTTTGTTCTATTGCTTATCCACGACCACTATGTCTGGTTGGTTCGCCATCACCATTCTGTCAGTCTGTCTGTCATTCTCTGCAACCTTCGGAGGTGTTTCCCACCTTGATCTTGGGGTCTCCAGCCCATACTCTGCACTGATGTTTCTGTGCACTATGCTTGCCCACTTGGTTGTGTCGCTCCATGTATGCCTTCCCTGCAGCATCTTACACCCTGCAGTTATGTGCTGGACTGTCTCAAGAGCCTCATTGCACAGCCTACACCTTGGCTCTTGTCTGGTGTGGTAGATCTGGGCCTCTATTGCTCGGGAGCTCAAGGCCTGCTCCTGTGCAGCCAGGATGAGGGCCTCTGTGCTGTCCTTCAGATCGGCACTCTCCAGCCATTGGCAAGATTTCTTGATATGAGCCACTTCAGTTATATTTCGGTGATATGCCCCATGTAGGGGTTTGTCCTGCCATGATGGTCCCTCCAGCACCTCTTTCTCTGCACTCTACTGTCTGAGGCATTCCTTGAGCACATCATTTGTCAGGGCCTTAAAATCTGGTCTTAAAATTATCGTATTAATCCACTCTACATGATCCGGTGTTTTTTGTTGGGTTTTTTTTCGCTATTTTGTTTATCAAAAAAAATGATGTTCATAATGTAGAGTCTGGCTCCAAATTCGTCTCTGTAACTGTTCGCATCTCAGGTGCACAGGTGGGTGTGGGTGACGTTACTCTCGTTTAGTTACATTTTATATGGTTTTAGCACACTTTTTTAATTTATCATATTAATCTCATGACTTTAAAGTCTTTTCAACTGACAACAATCATGTCTTTAGGGTTGAATAGTAGCACCACTTTCTGAAGCTCTTGTGAAAAATGAATTAACTTTTGTTTATGTTTCAATTTTGAGCCAGTTTTTGTTTCATGTGGATTGGCCCAGAAATTACAGATATTAACTGTAAACATCCATCCATCCATCCATAATGCACCAGCCCCCATGAATCCTCCCACGGGTGATGGGTCCATGGGAGGATTCATGGGGGCTGTAAACAAGGTCAAGAAATCTGCAATATGACAGTCAAACATAAAATTCCACCAGGGAATTCCGCCCTATCCTCCGTTCTAGAGTAGTGTTCTAGAATCAGGCCCAGACAACATCCCTGGTCGTGTGTTCAAGGACTGTGCAGAGGAGCTCGAGGATGTCTTCACCGACATCTTTAATGCTTCTCTGAGCCAGGCTGTCGTTCCCTCCTGCTTTCCACCCCCACCCCCCACCCCACCCCCCGCCCAACCTGGACCCATTCCAGTTTGCATACCAGGCCAACCGCTCCACCGAGGATGCAATCTGCTCTGCTCTTCACCCAGCCCTCACCCACCTGGACAATAAAGACTCATATGTGAGAATGCTGTTCATAGATTTCAGTTCAGCATTCAACACCATAATCCCACAGCAGCTCATCATCAAACTGGACCACCTGGGGCTTCAGACCTCACTGTGTAATTGGCTGCTGGACTTCCTCAGTGAGAGGCTACAGGCAGTGCGGGTCGGCAGAAACACCTCGAGCTGCATTAGACTGAGCACAGGAGCCCCCCAGGGCTGTGTGCTCAGTCCGATGCTCTTCACTCTGCTGACCCACAACTGCACACCGACCTTCAGCGCCAATCACATAGTGAAGTTTGCGGACGATACGACTGTGGTGGGACTCATCTCTAATAACGATGAGACAAACTACAGGAGTGAGGTGAGCCTTCTGACCAAGTGGTGCAGCAATAACAATCTCCTTCTTAATGTTGAAAAGACCAAGGAGATTGTTATTGACTTCCGGAGAGGCCCCACCCCGCACCCTCCACTGTCCATCAATGGTGCTGCTGTAGAGAGGGTGAGCAGCACCAAATTCCTGGGGGTGCACATCAGTGAGGACCTCTCCTGGACAACAAACACTGCATCACTGGCAAAGAGGGCTCAGAAGCGCCTCTATTTCCTCCACAAAGTGAGGAGAGCTGGAGCCCCCCCACCCATCATGATCACCTTCTACCGAGGCTGCATCACTGTGTGGTACGGGAGCTGCACTGAACAGAACAGGAAAGCCCTGCAGCGCATAGTGAATGCAGCTGGGAGGATCGCTGGTGTCTCTCTCCCCTCCCTCCTGGACATTTTTTACTTTTATTGCACATTCACTACTGGAATTTTACTACTGGTGTTTATTACTGTTATTGCACTAGAATTACTACTGTTGCACACTTATTCTCTCACTGCTGTATCTTCCATTGCACATTTTTGATGCACACTGCACATTTTTGGACATCTGTAAATAGGTATTTATGTGTTCTTTTGCACCGCTTTCAGATTTTATTTCTTAGATTTTAGTTTTTGGGGGCGGCAGTAGCTCAGTTGGTAGAGCGTTTCTCTAGTGATCCAGGGATTGGCAGTTCGAATCCCGCTCTTGACGGGTTGACCGCGTGTGATCCCAGCTCCCACAGATGAGCGTTGCCGTTGTGTCCTTGGGCAAGACACTTAAAGGGATATGCCACCCCCAGGTCAAATTTGGGCATCTCCCCACAGTCCAGAGACTAAAATAAGTGGTGGAAAGCGTTTTCCTGCTCACCCAGCCATTGTCCGAGTCTGTCGCCACTGACCGCCGCGGTATCTGCAGCTCCTCCGCCTTAGACTGGAGTCTAACGTCGCCAGAGAAAGATTTCGGCCAAAAGGAATTAATTTGCTCGATGCGTTTCCCAATTACTTTCTGTGTAGTGCGTATTCATATCGAGTGCAAATAAATGTGCAAATCAACACGGAGAGCTTGACTTGGTCATTTTGGGTGGGAACTATTTTCCAGTGCGGAAGAATAAAGCCGAATCACGCACCACGTTGTGCAACAGGGGAACTCCCTTCCCGGTGCGTAACTGGGATTCCCCTGGCAGCGTGCTGCGTGATTCGGCTATATTCTTCCGCACTGGAAAATAGTTCCCACCCAAAATGACGAAATCTTTCTCTGGCGACGTTAGACTCCAGTCTAAGGCGGAGTAGCTGCAGATACTGCGGCGGTCAGTGGCGACAGACTCGGACAATGGCTGGGTGAGCAGAAAAACGCTTTCCACCACTTATTTTAGTCTCTGGACTGTGGGGAGATGCCCAAATTTGACCTGGGGGTGGCATATCCCTTTAACCCCACCTCGCCCCCAGTGTCTGCGGACACTGGTAGCCACCATGGCAGAAGATACATCAAGGCCTGTTGTGACGTGAGCCGTCCTCCTGTGGACCCACCACCTGTGAGAGGATTCATGGGGGCTGGTGCATTGTGTTCTGAGCAGCAGAACACTGCTTGGACTGCTGCCTCCGTGACCCAGAAAATGGAAAAAGCGGAAGAAGATGAATGAATGAATGAGATTTTAGTTTTTAGATTTTTGTCTTAGATAGTTTTTGTTTTGTCTCGTCTTTATATTGTACTTTATACACTGTCTTTTTGCACTACTTGGCCAGAGAGAAACGAAATTTCGATTCACTGTATGTTGAACACATATGATAAAGATGACATTGATCTTTGATCATTGATCTTTGATCTTTGATCTTTGAACACGGTGTGTAATACTTTTTCTATTTTATTCAACAGAAAATAGAAAAGTTTAGGAAGTAGGACGTAAAGACAGCAGTATGCATCCAGATAATCCACAACAGCATCCCTAGGGGCGAGAGAGAGACGCCAGTGCCAGTGAGATGAACATCAGCTCTGCCCACTTAGGGGAGATTCAAAACATGGACAGGGTGAAGGTTTTAAAAGAGACTTATCAGAGCCTAAAGGCTCGGATACATGAGCTGCAGTCACACAATTCTAATCTAGAAGCTGAAAACACAGTGCTTAAAGCTGAAAATAGTACACTTGTAAAACAAAACGTCAAACAGCAAGATCAAATTGAAAGACTGACAGGGCAGCTCATAGATTCAGATTATTACTGCCAAGACCTGGCGGAAACGGTCAGCTCCTTGAAGAACACTTATATAGACAGCTGTTTATCTCATTCCTCTCTGGTTAAAGAAAATAAGTCTTTGAAACAACAGACGGTGGAAATGCAGAACATAATAACAGCCTGTTTGGATGAGAACACGAACCAAAGAGAAGCGCTTTGTGACTCCACGGACAAATTTAAAAAAACAACAAGATCTTTAGAGAAGGTCAAAGTCCAACTGTCAGCTGCTACCTGTTGGAACCATGCATTAGGAAAACACATCCAGGACCTTCAGGAGAAACTTACAGCATTGGAGAAAGACACAGAGTTTCAGAAGACCTCTGTGATTGCTAAGAATCAGACTCAAGTCAATGAATTTCAGCTGCTCTTGAAGGAAAAAGAGGATTAGTTTGACCAGATAAATTCTGATTTGCTTCTAGAGAAGACAGATCAGGAAAGAAGTCACATGCGGGCAATTGAAGAGGCACAGGACACTCTCCTGGAAAGAGAGGAGCTCACTGAGAAACATCAAACAAACATCAGTGGTTTGGAGAGCTTGGTTGTGGAGCTTTCTACAGACTTAAATGAGGCAAACCATCCAGAAGCAGAGAGAGAGCAACTAGATGTCCTGCTAAAGGAGATGACATTTCGAAACCCGGCAAGAGAGCTTCCATTTTCAGATGGAGGGGAATGGGACTTTTTTCAAAACACAGGAGTAGACAACCGGCTGAGAAAACTTAAATGTGAACAAAAAACTTTAAGAGACCAAAATAACAATCTGTCAGCTCAGGTGGTGGAGCTGAAAGCAGCAAATGATTGTCCTCAATTTCAAAATACTCAAGACGTGGAGACCGTTAAAGTAAATTCAACCACAGAGAGAAGTTGGTCTAGTGTAGCCAAATCTATAGCAAAGGGAGTTTTGTACTATGGTGCAGTGGGTTTGGCCACCTACTGGGCCTTTAGGTTAGATCTCTATGTCCCCAGTCCTCTATGATGCATTGTCACATTATGGTGGCATATGTGGTTTCACTGAGGACACCCTGACTCCCTTCTAAACACCATAACAAGCCACTGGAGCAATTGATCTGAATGACTCCAGTGGCTCTGAAAGGGGAGAGCCATTGATCTCAGTGGTATAATTCTGTGCATACACAAAGTTATACCATTGCCTCTGAAACTTTTTCAGTCAGTATGACATTAATATATTGTATTAGTGGAATACTGGACAGGTGGAATTGCTTGTCACAATATAACTAGACTGAACTGTTGTTTAAGTTAAATTGGTGCGCTACCGCTATTTATGGACATGGTTCGTATGCGTGGTTAACTTTTGTGCCAGTGTTGTGTCGCGTCGATATCGGTCTAATGTTTCACTGAGCTCAGTAGTTTCCATGGCAGCTATAGACCATAACAATTTTATGATACTAGCGTTTTTATTGTCACAGTTAGTGGATTGAGTGATTTATTTAGACAGCATTCATGTATTGGCAATGTATATTTGATTTGGGCTAAAACAGACTTGGCTAATTTACTTTTGTGTGAAAATACAATGTATAATCACAATTGGTGCATTTATGTATTTAGATACTTATGATTTGTGTGTATAGGAATGTACTTAATGTTAATTACAGGCATAAAAAAAGACATGTTGACTGAAACACTAATCATTCTGATTCATTCTGATTTTTGCCTTTAATAGGCAACTTGCTTGTTTTATAACATCTTTTTTTATTTTTGATATCTAAACTTATTGTTTTGTGTTGCTTGAATGAAGGAATGTGTTGTATTTTAAGTATGAGCAGAGTTTTCAAACCAGATTGCCAGTTTTTCAGTAGGCCTGGTGTATTATCTGTTAGACACTAAATAAACAAAAGGATACTATTTTGAAATTTAATTTCTGTTTCTCTCTTTTTCTTCTCAATAACTTTAAAGCACTTGGGAGTAGTTGTCAATTTGTATTGAATCGAAATTAACCGGATCAAATCGAATCGAATCGTACCGGATCTTTTACTAATTTTATGAATCGTCCCTGAATCGAATCATAGCCTGTGAATCAAGATTCGAATCGAACCGTTTTGTGAGTGAAAGATTCACACTCCTAATTTTAATGTATTTTAGTAAAAATGAGTAGTCTAACCTGCATAGGCACATTAATGGTGAACTCTCCAGATAGGTCCGCATTTTGATGGACAATCTATTAATGAGGAAAATATAGACATAAAAGATAATACTGAATGCCATTATGCCACTGACACAATAACCCTAAACCAGGATAATCTCCATAAAACTACTCTGTATGTCCAGTATAGTTAAATAAAACCCTTTAAGAGTCATAGAAGTTATTCATTCAACCATAAACAGCTTACATTTTATGGTAGAACAGAAAAATAAATAAAGGTTCCCCATTGGTACAAAGGAAAAAGTTCCCACAATAAATACTGAACCCCAAAAACAACTGTTCCATCTGTCATGTATTTGAATAATAAGTCAATGTTGTATTTATCATGACAGACCTAGACGTCAGAGAAAAGAATCAAACTTTATTGGTCTCAGTAAAGAGTTTATATCCATTCTCCTCGCTTTGTCTCCTCTGTGGGTTGGACTTCCTCATCCATTTCCTGCAGAATCAAGGAAAAGGAAGTGAGGAAAGAAAAATGGCCTAGGAGTGGTGGCAGCGGAGGATTCCCATAGAAACTAACCGGGATGTACACATTATAAAGGGTAGAAGAACACCTGATTTACAACGATTTACAACGACTGATCCAGATTGACGGTAGAAGTGGATTTTTGAAGCTAAATGGGTTAGTAGTGAATCATGCTGGACATTAATTAAGCTCTCAATGTAGTTTTACATAGATTTTTAAAATTTGTTTTTCTTTTATATGAATTAGTCCACCACTGTCTCATAACGATTCATAAACGTGTGTATTGCCATTAGCAGTATAGTGTAATTTAAAGGGACAGTGTGTAGGATTCGTGGCGCATAGGTGGTTACTAGCTATTCCACTTCCTCTTTTGGCTATGGCAGACCTCGAGGGTCACCCGGGCGCGACTTAGCGCCGTCATCTCGCGTGCCCGCGCACGAACCGCGCACCGCTGTATACATAAACCGCGGTCCCCCGTTCACTTTTTTTTTTTTCTTTTCGCATGAAAACACACAATCCCGATCATGATTCATGACAATCTACACATCAAATGAAACCTTACAGTCTCCTCTTTTTGACTATGCAATTCATTTCCCTGCAAAACAATCACTCCCCGAGCACATGGGGCTTTTATACAGAAAAGCACAAAACTTAGCTTACTTAGCTTACCTTTGAAGGCTTTGCACAGGTCAAACTCTGTATTTCATCATAAACTTGGTCTCAATCTGTCCATAAGGATCCAGCGAATAAAATCCAGTAAAACAATTTAGTCCAAAATACGTGTTATATCCATTACGATGTGTGATCCGGCAGCATGCTCCCCCCTCCCCCCCTCCCCTTCCCCTTGTCTCCTTCGCTCCTGGCTGCATATGAGAGCAGAGGACCGAAGGAGAGAAGGGGAAGGGGAGGGGGGAAGGGGGGAGCCATACGCAGCGCGGCTGTGCAGGAGCCGAGGCGAAGGATGAGCCCAAATGTCCTTCTGCGGCTCTCGTATTCAAAATGGCTGCCTCTATATGGGGAAGATCCCCCTTTTATGTGACTATATCTAAGTCCAAAAGAATACTTTGATTTCATGATGGAAGTGAAAAGGCTTGGAAAACAATGTATTTTTGAATGGGTATCTTCAATTTCAGTAATTAACAGGTAAAAATCTTACACACTGTCCCTTTAAAAAAAAATGTGTTCCTTATCATCCAGCTCAGGTCCTCTACCAGAGGCCTGGGAGCTTGAGAGTTCTGCGCAGTATCTTTGCTGTTCCTAGTACAATGGTCCCTCACTCTATTGCGGTTCACTGTTCGCGGCCTCGCTGTTTCGCAGATTTTTTTTTTTTTTCAATTTTTTTTATAGTGTAACTTTTTTTTATAGTGTAACATTGTGTTCTGTGTCCTGATTGGCTAAACGTGGACTAAACCAGGTCTAGACCAGAACTAAACCAGGTCTAGACCAGGTGTAAACCAGGTCTAGACCAGGTGTAAACCAGGTCTAGACCAGGTGTAAACCAGGTGTAAACCAGGTCTAAACCTGGACTGGCCCTGGACTAAACCAGGACTGGACTAGGTCTAGTCCTGGACTAAACCGGGACTAGACCAGGTCTAAACCAACCACTCTTTGCTGGTTTCCTGCGGCTGTTTTGTGGCTCGGGCTGAGAGGACACGGTCCAGGCGCGGCGGTTCAATCTCGTGCTCGTAGCCCCAGTGTACGCGCGGCCTCGTGCCGGTCGTGCTGCTCTGTCATGGATTTGTCCACGTTGAGGGGTGCACGTGTCGCGCACTTCTCCAAGGGGTTGGTGCGCGTCGCGTCCCGGGACCTGGCAGTGCTCCTCGCGCTTCCGGCGGGGCTTCCGGGGCCGTGTCTCCCCCCACGCGTCACTATTAATACATTTTGTTGTGGGTTACGGGTGACGTCACTCTCGTTTAGTTAAATTTCATATGGTTTTAGCACACTTTTTGAATTCATTATACTAATCTCATGACTTTAAAGTCTGACAACAATCATGTCTTTAGGGTTGAATAGTAGCACTACTAAAAAAATGAATTAACTTTTGTTTATGTTTCAACTTTGAGCCAGTTTTTGTTTCATGTGGATTGGCCCAGAAATTACAGATATTAACTGTAAACAAGGTCAAGAAATCTGCAATATGATTCCACCATGGAATTCCACCCTGTCCTCCGTTCTAAAGTAGTGTTCTAGAATCAGGCCCAGACAACATCCCTGGTCGTGTGTTCAAGGACTGTGCAGAGGAGCTCGAGGATGTCTTCACCGACATCTTTAAAGGTCCCATGGCATGAAATTTTCACTTTCTGAGGTTTTTGAACGTAAATGTGAGCTCCCCTACCCTGTTTAGCCCCCCCCCCATGGTTAAAAGTTGCGAAATGTCTAAACTGAGCATTTGCGATCCTTTTCTGCGTTACAAAAAATCGGAGCTCAAACGGGCGATTTTGAACAAGGCACCTTATTGACGTCAGATCGAAAAAAGAAATGCAAATGCAGTTCCACCCCCGTCTGTCTGTACTCAGCGTCTCTGTAAATCACGCCCAGAGAGTTTGGACTGCGAATGCGCTAGGCAATGCGAAATGCGTGTTTTTATTTGCCTGGAGGCACGTCCGAGTGTTTCTAGGCTCGGAAGTCCTTTATCTGAGCCTCTGGACCTTTGAACAGCAGTGGTTTAATTTTATTTTCTGTGGAAATGTGTTTATTTTTCAATGGAACGCTTCAAATCTCTCCCCCCGTGCAAAAACAAGGAAATGGATCAGCTGAGGGCTCAGAGCGAGAGGGAGAGTTTGGCCACGCCCCCACCCTCTACTATTGGCCAGCTCTTTTCTCCTCATTTGCATTCACGCAACAACGCCCATTATAGAGTGTTCAGAGTGAGAAAAATTACTCTTTCTCAGCTTATCTCTGTTTCTCATGCACTGAGTGTTGATTTTGAAGGATTCATTTACAGTATTAGGGAACCATTAAGGAGCCATATAAAAGCATCAAGAAGTACCATGTCATGGGATCTTTAATGCTTCTCTGAGCCAGGCTGTCGTTCCCTCCTGCTTCAAAACCACCACCATCGTTCCTGTGCCAAAGAAGCCCACTCCAGTCACTTTTAATGACTATTGCCCTGTTGCACTGACCCACATCATAATGAAGTGCTTTGAACGGCTAGTCATGGCACACATTAAACCCCCACCCCCACCCCCCACCCCCCACCCCCCCACCCACCCACCCTGGACCCATTCCAGTTTGCATACCGGGCCTACCTCTCCACCGAGGATGCAATCTGCTCTGCTCTTCACCCAGCCCTCACCCACCTGGACAGTAAAGACTCATATGTGAGAATGCTGTTCATAGATTTCAGTTCAGCATTCAACACCATAATCCCACAGCAGCTCATCATCAAACTGGACCACCTGGGGCTTCAGACCTCACTGTGTAATTGGCTGCTGGACTTCCTCAGTGAGAGGCTACAGGCAGTGCGGGTCGGCAGAAACACCTCGAGCTGCATTAGACTGAGCACAGGAGCCCCCCAGGGCTGTGTGCTCAGTCCGATGCTCTTCACTCTGCTGACCCACAACTGCACACCGACCTTCAGCACCAATCACATAGTGAAGTTTGCGGACGATACGACTGTGGTGGGACTCATCTCTAATAACGTGAGACAAACTACAGGAGTGAGGTGAGCCTTCTGACCCAGTGGTGCAGCAATAACAATCTCCTTCTTAATGTTGAAAAGAACAAGGAGATTGTTATTGACTTCTGGAGAGACCCCACCCCGCACCCCCCACTGTCCATCATTGGTGCTGCTGTAGAGGGTGAGCAGCACCAAATTCCTGGGGGTGCACATCAGTGAGGACCTCTCCTGCGAGCGGCCCTGGGTGCGAATGATGTGCAATTTCCAACTTGGACCCTTAGACGAATGCCCCACGCGATAGGGGGTGTGTGCAGTCAATCTGTGGCGGGATGTAAAACCTTTCTTGTGCTCTCATAGGTCTGTGAGCTGTCAACAAGGCGGGACCAGGTGCTGGGACTGGGAGTGCTGAATCTAGACACTTTGTGACATATTTCATCTTTTTTTTTCATTTTTTATATAAGTATATTGCGTAAGTGTTGGTGCTGAACATCAAATGTTTGTTTTATTTTATTTATTATTTTATTATATGCTCTAGTACAATGCATAATTCAGGAAAAATGACATGTTGTCACCCATGAAACATCTTGGAATAAAAACAAAAAACAAAAAAACAACACCAACAAAAAAAACTTAATACACTGTTGTTGTGGTGGTGGCTATTTTTAGAAAGGATGTGCTTTTGATGTCTGCTGAGGACTGTATGATTATTTGTGTATGAACAAAATGACACTTTGTGACAACCCCTGTAACATTATCTGTCTTGGTCCTGCTTGGAATCAATAAAAAGTTTTATTAAACTATTGTTGTTTAGTTACTTTTAGAAATGGCATGTTTGATACCAGGTGAGGGGAGATTGATTTATGGTAGTCTAAATGTTTTAAGCCATTAATGAACGTGCCACACAACCACTAAACACTAGGCTACAAAGCTGTGCAAAGAACATTACATCTCATAATTACTGAAATCACACTTGTTCACACATCTGTATAAAAAATATAAGATTACTAAATGACACAACACGCTGTTATAGTAATTCAAGACACTTTAATGATTAAAGTGCATGATGTAAAGAAAGCAAAACAGTGTAAGGCATATTTAAGTCATTAAAAGACATCAGTACAAAATGATGTCAGTGCACATGTTGCATTATTGGTCAAACAGGAAGGGAGTAGAAAGGCAACATCTATGGAGCAGGGCATTTAAAGGAAAAGTAACGTTATTTTACAATCTGAGCCTTCTTTCGGTAATAAAACAAGTAGTTTGACTCACCCATATCACGTTCGTGTCATTTGGAGCTGTTTGAAGAAAGTTATGTTGTAGCGTATCCGTTAGCATTTGTATTCGGGGAATTACTTTCCGGTGTCCAAATAACACAAACTTTAGCACTTTTCAAATCATAGAAGCCCGATGTCTTAATGTAAGATTTCGTTTGACGCAAAAGTGGCCTGTAATCCGAGATTTATCCATAGTTTTCAGCTTTGCGTTTCATGTTTGGGTCCCGGGAGCAATCCGCGCATGCGCACTGGCGTCCTCATCTACTCGAAACTATGGCTAAATCTCGGATTACAGGCCACTTTTGCTTCAAACGAAATCTTACATTAAGACATCGGGCTTCTATGATTTGAAAAGTGCTAAAGTTTGTGTTATTTGGACACCGCAAAGTAATGCCCCGAGCATATGATACAGCACCATGTTAACGGATACAGGATCATTAGTAGAACAGAACGGCTCAACATAAGTTCTGCGATACTGCTCCAATTGACAGAAAAATGCTATGGGTGAGTAAAACTACTTGTTTTATTGCCAAAAGAAGGCTCAGATTGTAAAAAAAACGTTAATTTGCCTTTAAGTGTAAGAAGACTGAATATTATTTACAATAAATAAATAAATAAAATAAATAGACAGTGAGACAACAGACAAAGCAGGTAGCGCAAATAAAAAGTGTAACAGTGCAGTTGCAGGCAATAAAAAAAATAAAAAAAATAAGTAGGCCTAATACAATAAATAAAGACAATGAATAGACAGTGAGACAACAGACAATAAAGTTGCAGTTACACAGTAACAGTAACAATGTAATAGTAATAACAATGGGAAGAATCAATATGATGGAAGTATAAATAGTATAAAACAGTAAAACACTTAAGAATAAATAGTGTATAAATACTTATAATAAAATACTTAATAACAAATAACAACATGGTGGTAACAGACAGAGTAGAAAATGTTACAAAAAATAACTAAATATACAATATGTACATAGTCTGCTCAGACAGCACTTGGCCGGACACTGCAAGCGGCACTTGGCTGAACAGGAGTGTGGCATGGAGCTGTGGTGTTGGCACGCTGGTGGTAGTGGCGGTGGCGGAGGCAGTTTTGCTGTTGTTCAAGGAGACTGAAATTACATGTATTCATCGGAAACAAAACTGTGCACGTTGATCATATTTAGTGTGCCATACTTACTATTTGATGTACCCATCATTTTCCACCAGCCATTTTAAAACTTTTGCCACTGTATTTGCCAAAGGTTATAATCAGCTGACCCAGTTGGGGTTGCTGTGATCAGTAGCTGGCATTTCCTTTTAGCTGAAGGCAAAAATAAGAAAAAAGTTGCAGTGCTGTGCATTAGGTTATCATGCCTGGACAGTAGTAAACACAAGATGGGCACGCATCTGTGACTCCAGCTATTACCTTCTTCATAAGCTTGGGGTCTCTCAGCCTGCTATCGATCTGTGCGGGCTTAGGTGTCCTGGCCTCCTTGTTTGCCTTCATGATGCACTGTTGCCTGTCTTTGGGCACACTTGGGTCCAGAATGCACAGAACAGGCATCAAAGGATCCATTCTCTTCTGGGAAGACAAAGACTGTAAAGTCACTTCAATGTTTGGATAGAAATCCCTCCATGCCCCAGGATTATATTATAACTATACTACTATATCATAATAACTTATGATAAACACGTGTATTATATATTATTATATATATTATAACATATTATGACTATTATAACTATAATACTATTTCATAAGCTGTATTATTACTCCCAGACCAATCCACAGGTCGCCAATACATAACCTTAGACTCCAGTAGGCCAATGGCGAGTGACAACTGTCTATCGTATTTACGTCTGTGAGCTCTCCTATCCCTCTACGTAAAAAACCAAAGTAGCTTTTGTGTCACAAAGCGGTCCGTTTTAAATTATCACGCTATCCGAAAATACACGTCTTACCTTAAACAGTCGAATCAATCGCTCCTCTTGTCCTCTCCTCTCCGTGGTAAACGCTATCTGAGAGATTTCTCATTTTGCAGGTCCCGGAACGGGGGGCCCCGCCCAGCTCGCGTCCGATCGGCCGGAGGCGCAAGTCGCCGCGGAGAACGCTAGACGGTCCCGAGCCGCGATTGGCCGGGAAGGATAGACGGGATAGACGAAGGGATGCTCCCATTGGACGAGCGTCTAAGGTCTACGTTGCGCGATTGCACTTCCTAGTGCTCGGGTTCTGCGGACAGAGAACACTGCATCACTGGCAAAGAGGGCTCAGAAGCGCCTCTATTTCCTCCGCAAACTGAGGAAAGCTGGAGCCCTTCCCCCACCCATCATGACCACCTTCTACTGAGGCACCACTGAGAGTGTTCTGACCAGCTGCATCACTGTGTGGTACGGAAGCTGCACTGAACAGAACAGGAAAGCCCTGCAGCGCATAGTGAATGCAGCTGGGAGGATTACTGGTGTCTCTCTCCCCTCCCTCCTGGACATTTTTAACACCCGCCTCACCCGCAGAGCGTCCAGCATTGTGGGTGACCCGAGCCACCCCTTACACAGCCTCTTCAGCCTCCTGCCCTCGGTGAGAAGGTACCGGAGTCTCCAGGCCCACTCCACCAGACTGTCAAACAGCTTCATCCACCCCCCACCCCCTTACTGGCATAACCTGTATTCCATAAAAATACATCACTCTAGACACTTTAAAAAATGCTGATAAGATAAGATAAGATAAGATAAGACTTTATTGATCTCACGCAAGAGAAATTTACTTGGCACAGTAGCTCCAGGTAAGGATGATTGTTGCACTGTTGCACATTCACTACTGGAATTTTACTACTGTTGTTTATTACTGTTATTGCACTAGAATTACTACTGTTGCACACTTATTCTCTCACTGCTGTATCTTCCATTGGACATTTTGATGCACACTGCACATTTTTGGACATCTGTAAATAGGTATTTATTTATTCTGTTGCACTGCTTTCAGATGTTACTTCTTAGGTTTTAGTTTCTAGATTTTTGTCTTAGATAGTTTTTGTTAGATAGTTTTTGTTTTGTCTCGTCTTTATATTCTATTTTGTACACTGTCTTTTTGCACTACTTGGCCAGAGAGAAACGAAATTTCAATTCACTCTATGTGGATGGATGGATGGATGTTGAACACATATAGCAGAATTGACCATAAAGCTGACTTTGATCTTTGATCTTTGAACACGTTGCGTAATAAGATTAGATAAGATAACTTTTTCTATTTTATTCAACAGAAAATAGAAAAGTTTAGGAAGTAGGACGTAAAGACAGCAGTATGCATCCAGATAATCCACAACAGCATCCCTGCGAGAGAGATGCCAGTGCCAGTGAGATGAACATCAGCTCTGCCCACTCAGAGGAGATTCAAAACTCGAAAAAAGTGAATGGATTTTTCAAGAACAAGGTGAAGGTTTTAAGAGAGAATGCTTCGGCTATGATAAATAAGCTGAAGCCACACAATTCTAATCTAGAAGCCAAAAACGCAGTGCTGAAAGCTGAAAATAGTACGCTTGTAAAACAAAATGTCGAACAGCAAGATCAAATTGAAATACTGACAAGGCAGCTCAGAGATTCAGATTATGACTGCCAAGACATGGTGGAACCTGTCAGCTACTTGAAGAACACTTATATAGACAGCTGTTTATCTCATTCCTCTCTGGTTAAAGAAAATAAGTCTTTTAAACAACAAACGGTGGAAATGCAGAACATAATAGCAGCCTGTTTGGATGAGAGCAAGAACCAAAGAGAAGCGCTTTGTGACTCTAAGGACAAATTTAAAAAAACAACAGGATCGTTAGAGAAGGTCAAAGTCCAACTATCAGCTGGTACATGTTTGAACCATGCATTAGAAAAACAGATCCAGGACCTTCAGGAGAAACTTAGAGCATTGGAGAAAGACGCAGAGTTTCAGAAGACCTCTGTGATTGCTAAGAATGAGACTCAAGTCAATGAATTACAGCTGCTCTTGAAGGAAAAACAGGATAAGATTGACCAGATGACTCAGATAAATTCTGATTTGCTTGAGAAGACAGATCAGGAAAGAAGCCACATGCGCGCAAGAATTCATGACCTTGAGAAGGAACAGGAGATTCTAAAAGACCAGACAGAGCTTCTCTCAGAGGAGGTGAAGGAGCTTAAGGTTATGAATGCTATACTGGAAAGCAAAGAAAGGTCTCTGATAGAGGAAAACAAAGATCTAAACAATATTATCCAGAGAAAAGATTCACTACTTCATGAACAATACACAAGGCGAAGTGATTTAGTGCAGACATTTGAGCAGCAATGTGGTGACCTGGAGGATGACAGCGAGGCAAACAAAGAACTTAACAGTCAGCTTAAGAGGATGACCAGTGAGAATGAAGATATAATCAGCAAGGAGAAGGCTTTAATAGAGGAGGTTTCAGCTCAAGAGGCTTTGGTAAATCAGCTGAAGTCACACAATTATATTGCAGAAGCCGAAAACACAGTGCTTAAAGCTGAAAATAGTACGCTTGTAAAACAAAACGTGAAACAGCAAGATCAAATTGAAAGACTGACAGGGCAGCTCAGAGATTCAGATTATTACTGCCAAGACCTGGCGGAAACTGTCAGCTACTTGAAGAACACTTATATAGACAGCTGTTTATCTCATTCCTCTCTGGTTAAAGAAAATAAGTCTTTGAAACAACAGATGGTGGAAATGCAGAACATAATAGCAGCCTGTTTGGATGAGAGCAAGAAGCAAAGAGAAGCGCTTTGTGACTCTAAGGACAAATTAAAAAAAACAACAGAATCTTTAGAGAAGATCAAATTCCAACTGTCAGCTGCTACCTGTTGGAACCATGCATTAGAACAACACATCCAGGACCTTCAGGAGAAACTTACAGCATTGGAGAAAGACACAGAGTTCCAGAAGACCTCTGTGATTGCTAAGAATGAGACTCAAGTCAATGAATTACAGCTGCTCTTGAAGGAAAAACAGGATGAGATTGACCAGATGACTCAGATAAATTCTGATTTGCTTGAGAAGACAGATCAGGAAAGAAGCTACATGCAGGCAAGAATTCATGACCTTGCGAAGGAACAGGAGATTCTAAAAGACCAGACAGAGCTTCTCTCAGAGGAGGTGCTGGAGCTTAAGGTTATGAATGCTATACTGGAAAGTAAAGAAAGGTCTCTGATAGAGGAAAACAAAGATCTAAACAATATTATCCAGAGAAAAGATTCACTACTTCAGGACCCATACACAAGGCGAAGTGATTTAGTGCAGACATTTAAGCAGCAATGTGGTGACCTGGAGGACCACAGCGAGGCAAACAAAGATCTTCAGAATCAACTGAAGAAGAGGTTGACCAATGAGAATGAAGATATAATCAACAAGGTGAAGGCTTTAATAGAGGAGCAGAAAGCAGCTCAGTTTCAGAAGTTTCAGAAGACCTTTGTGATTGCTAAGAATGAGACGCAAGTCGATGAATTACAGCTGCTCTTGAAGGAAAAACAGGATGAGATTGACCGGATGACTCAGATAAATTCTGATTTGCTTGAGAAGACAGATCAGGAAAGAAGCCACATGCAGGCAAGAATTCATGACCTTGAGAAGGAACAGGAGATTCTAAAAGACCAGACAGAGCTTCTCTCAGAGGAGGTGCTGGAGCTTAAGGTTATGAATGCTATACTGGAAAGTAAAGAAAGGTCTCTGATAGAGGAAAACAAAGATCTAAACAATATTATCCAGAGAAAAAATTCACAACTTCATGAACAATACACAAGGCGAAGTGATTTAGTGCAGACATTTGAGCAGCAATGTGGTGACCTGGAGGACCACAGCGAGGTAAACAAAGAACTTCACAATCAACTGAAGAAGAGGTTGACCGATGAGAATGAAGATATAATCAACAAGGTGAAGGCTTTAATAGAGGAGCAGAAAGCAGCTCAGTTTCAGAAGTTTCAGAAGACCTCTGTGATTGCTAAGAATAAGACTCAAATTGATGAATTACAGCTGCTCTTGAAGGAAAAAGAGGATGAGATTGACCAGATGACTCAGATAAATTCTGATTTGCTTCTAGAGAAGACAGATCAGGAAAGAAGTCACATGCGGGCAATTGAAGAGGCACTGGGCACTCTCCTGGAAAGAGAGGAGCTCACTGAGAAACATCAAACAAACATCAGTGGTTTGGAGAGCTTGGTTGTGGAGCTTTCTACAGACTTAAATGATCTCAGGCAACCCATCCAGAAGCAGAGACTGAGAGCAACGAGATGTCCGGCTAGAGAAGATGACATTTCAAAACCTGGCAAGAGAGCTTCCATTTTCAGCTGGAGGGGAATGGGACTTTTTTCAAAACACAGAAGTAGAGAACCGGCTGGGAAAAACTTAAATGTGAACAAAAAACTTTAAGAGACCAAAATAACAATCTGTCAACTCAGGTGGTGAAGCTGAAAGCAGCAAATGCTCGTCATCAAATTCAAAATACTCAAGACATGGAGACCGTTTGTAGTATAGTTAAGAAACGCGAAGTACGGGGGCCAGGAGGGTTCAGTTAGATTACAACCAAGGTGTATGCCATGTAACGTGAGAGAGTTCAAAATAAAATAAATTAAATTAAGATAACATATTTCGTTATTGGACAACACTATGCCGTTAAAGTAAATTCAACCACAGAGAGAAGTTGGTCTAGTGTAGCCAAATCTATAGCAAAGGGAGTTTTGTACTATGGTGCAGTGGGTTTGGCCACCTACTGGGCCTTTAGGTTAGATCTCTATGTCCCCAGTCCTCTATGATGCATTGTCACATTATGGTGGCATATGTGGTTTCACTGAGGACACCCTGACTCCCTTCTAAACACCATAACAAGCCACTGGAGCAATTGATCTGAATGACTCCAGTGGCTCTGAAAGGGGAGAGCCATTGATCTCAGTGGTATAATTCTGTGCATACACAAAGTTATATTGCCTCTGAAACGTTTTCTAATATTGTTCACTCCCTTGGAGACACAGACACAGACACAGGAACCAGCGCTGGTGTCTTTAGATCAGGCAATGTGTAGATAAAATGCAATGCCTCTGTCCATGGTGCTAAACATAAAGTACTTGAGGAACACAAGCAAAGGCTCTTTACAGCTGTTTTGTTTGCAATAGCAGCTAAAGTGAATTTTATTTATTTTGCATAATGTAATGAATCAAATTAACTTGATACATGAGCATTAAAACAAGACAAAATTTGTCTTTGAATAAGTTGTTTTAATACTTACTCATCCATGAAATGTTAAATTGATCAAATGTAAGAATAAAAAATGCACAATAATATATGAAAAACCAAAGTAATATTCAAGATTCAAGATTGTTTTTCATATGCAGGATCAACACAAGGTCAACAATGCAATGAAATGCCCAGGATCAGAAGAAGCGTTGACTCGCTAAGATCGTTGAGTCGTGCTAATTTCAGAGCCTGATATTTAAAGGTGCATTGTGCTACTTTTCTGGTGGAGGGCCTGACACCTGCTTATCTTCATGGAGATGTTATTGCTTTGCCTAGAATGTTCCCCGGTAGAGATTAAACCTACAGTATGTATAACAAGAGAGACTACAGGCTACATTACAGGTCAGATCTGTGGAGAGGCAACCCTATTCACAGAGAGAAGTTGATGTGTTTAATGTCATACCCTGGATCCTCCACCAGAAAAGTTACACAATGCACCTTTAAATAACTGAAAATTGGGGATGTCTTTACTATAATTTAAATAAGTTATGTTAATTTTACCATTTAATAGAAGTTAGCATTAGCACTGGGACACAAAGGTGTACCTTTGTAAACACAGAAGTTTCCTCAGTGACATTTTCCCCACTTTGGTAAAAGGCTGAACATATCAGCGCCCGACTGTTGTGTCGAGCTCAGTTATGTTATGTGTAGTGCTACACATAACACACATTCACAGGACGGAGATGAATGATTTTTGAATATGTTAAGAATGATTTTGAGTTGTATCAGAACACATGGACCACTATGGCTACGTTCACACTGCAGGGCTTAATGCTCAATTCCAATTTTTTTGTGAAATCCGATTTTTTTGCGAGGTCGTTCACATTTCCAATTAAATGCGACTTGTATGTGATCTCCAGAGTGACCATTAAACGCCCCAAAAGTGTCCCGCATGCGCCTTGGAGGACACGACGATGTCAAATGCAGTGATCGTGCTCAGTGTTTAAGGAAGTCGCCTAAAGTTGCTGTCGTACCGGAGCCAGAACATGTACAGCTTATTTGTTTTAAGGAGGAGATGGAGAAGGAGAAGGACGAGGTTTTTAGCCACAGCGTTTTGTGGGGCAGTGGCAGCAACGTCTGTAGAAATGAACGTGTTGGTGCGGCGTTGCAGACAAGAGCGGTGGGATTGCTATGTGCTTCGCCGCTTCACTGACACGGAGTTCATATACTATTTTCACATGACGAGAAGAACGTTTGTGTACATTTGTGAACACCTACTTGTACCACTCTCGCTGGAGGAAACACGCCCAGGTCGGATGAATGTGATCTGGCCGTTCAGACTGAAGTCGGATGCCAAAAGGTTGAATATGTATCGGTTTTAGGACCACATATCAAGTGGCCTGGATCGCATTTGATAAAATCGGATCTGTGTCGTTCAGACTGTCATTTTTTAGATGTGATTTCCTGCATTCTAGTCCATTTTAGAATGACCTGTTAGACATGGCAAATATGGGCTTTTGGAGCGAGATTATTTTTAAAGTTGCATAGGGGCGAAAAAAACTGATTTGGGTCACTTCAGGCTGCAGTGTGAACGTAGCCCAAGATATCTGATCGATACATATCCAATCTTTTGGCATGCGACTTCAGTCTGAACGGCCAGGTCGCATTCATCCGACTTGGGCTTGATTCCTCCAGCGACAGTGGTAGAAATAGGAGCTCACAAATGTACACAAACGTTCTTCTCGTCATGCGAAAATAGTATATGGACTCCGTATCAGTGAAGCGGCGAAGCACGTAGCAATCCCACTGCTCTTGGCTGCGACTCCGCACCAACACGTTCATTTCTACAGACGTTGCTGCCGTAGTTTATTTAATTAATTAATTTAATTTATTTTACAGGGACCATGGGATAATGTAAATATTTGTGTTGTAAATATAAATTATATTTTTAGACCGATTAAATGGGTGAGTGAGTGAACGAATGAGTGGGTGGGTGAATGAATGAATGGATGAATGAGTGAGTGAGTAAATAAGTGAATGGATGAATGAGTGAGTGAATGGATGAATGAGTGAGTCCTCCCCACCTCTCCCTGGATCCATAACCAGTCTGTTGGTTGAGCCGTGGCTCCGTGTCCGTCCTGGTGGGTGGCGTCTCGTTTTCGTCCCGTGAGCAGGAAGTGCGTTGGACTCACGGGAGCTTTGATGTTTTGGGTTCAGATCCTTTGACTTCTGCCTCTGTAAATTCTCTTCTTGTCATAACAGCTGTAAAATGGAGCGTTTTGGAATCAGACTTGAACAGCAACAAAGTCATTAATTTTAACGGTCCGCTTTGAAGTGTGGCCGGAGCACAGACCATCTCCTCTGCTCCTGTTTTCTGTGTTGCCAGATCTCACAAAAAAAATTAATAAAACAGGCCTGTTAAAAGGAAAAATAAATGAAAGAACTAGAAAAGAACAAGCACAACTCTATTGCTGTTTTTATTTATTTATTGCATCAGAGTAGGTCATTTGGGTTGGTTTACATCTAAAATGCTTCTCTCTGTTTGCTCACTACCTAAACCCCAGCACCTGCAGCCAGTCATGAGTCAGTGCTAGTGCAGCCTCTGCAGCTCAAGGAGGGAATTCTGGAGGCTCTGAGCTTCACATGAGGCCTGTTCATAAACTGAGAATGAGAAAAACCTGCATGTGTCCTCTGTCTGCAGGTGAAGGCTCTGGCAACACAGGTTCAGCTGTGATTGTCCAGCCAGAACCACGCGCTTTGACAAAAACTTACGAAGATGTAAAGAATCCTGTCTCCCTGATTTCAGAGGATGCGATTGACAGGCAAATTAACCAATCAGAGAGACACATGCTCTGTGTCATGGCAGTTTCCACTTAAAAAAGAGGGGATTTATCGAATATATCCATAATTTACAACTTTGCGTTTCATGTTTGGGTCCCGAGAGCGAAATAAGCTGTGACTCCGCACATGCGCACTGGCGTCCTCATCTACTCGAAACTATGGATAAATATCGGATTACAGGCCACTTTTGACCAAACGAAAGTGTAGACTAAGACATTGAGCTATTATGATTTGAAAAGTGCTAAAGTTTGTGTTATTTGGAGACCGCAAACATGTGCCCCGAGAACTCACGTTACGGAGATCGCTAATCTAAAACCTCTGTGGAAGTGCTCCATATGACACCAAAGTGCTATGGGTGAGTAAAACAACTTGTTTTATTACCAAAATAAGGCTCAGATTGTAAAAAACGTTAATTCTCCTTTAATTTATAATATATCATAATGTTACTAGGCCTCGATGTTATATGAAGACATAATCTTGTAGCGTAATCATCCCTTTAGCCATCTGTTATGTTGTATTGCATATGTCCATAGCCACGTGTTTAGGATAAGTTTGTGGCTTAGCTGTTGTTAGCGTCTCGTATATTTAGCATGTTCTTTTATTTCTTTGCTTTGCCAGGAGTGGGCGAGAGGTACTCCAGAACCCCCCACTGATGAAATTGTATGATTGTTTTGACCAGGTGTGTAATTATTTGTGTTTATTTGGGGTTTTCAATGTTAAGAAAATACAATACAGTGGTCCCACGGGTTAGGTTCCAGAAATAACCCGTAATAAGTGAAATCCGCGAAGTAGGACAACTTTATATTTTACAATTATTCTACATGTTTAAGGCTGTAAACGCCTCACCACACACATTATACGCTTTTCTCAGACTGGAATTAACATTTTCTCACATTTGTCTCTAGTTTAAACACAAACTTTCGTAGATTTTCTACAAAATGTATTAATAGTAAAGCGTGGGGGGGGGGGCGCGGACACAAAACAAGGCAAAGAGCCGCATGCTGTGGTTTAATCCAGGTTTAGTCCTGGTTTAGTCCAGGTTTAGACCTGGTTTAGACCTAGTTTAGTCCTGGTTTAGTCCACGTTTAGTCCTGGTCTAGTCCTGGTCTAGTCCTGGTCTAGTCCTGGTCTGGTCCCAGTCTGGTCCCAGTCTGGTCCTCATGTCTTAGTCCTGGTCTGGACTTCCTACGGATCCAGTGACTCATGTCTCGGCTCCTTGTGCATCCAGCGGGACTCCCAGTTTTTTTTCTGAAATCAGCATCTCTATATGTATTACAGACATTCCATTCCAGTGTCTGTTGTGTTGAATTCCAACACAAACACAAAGCTGAGCTACTTCAGTTCTTGCACCAGGAGTGGAATAAAGTCACACAAGAACAATGTGAAAGACTTGGACTAAACCAGGTCTGAACCAAGACTAAACCAGGTCTAAACTAGGACTAAACCAGGTCTAAACTAGGACTAAACCAGATCTGAACCAGGACTAAACCAGGACTAAACTAGGATTAAACCAGGTCTAAACTAGGACTAAACCAGGTCTGAACCAAGACTAAACCAGGTCTAAACTAGGAACCAAGAACAATGTGAAAGACTTGTGGAGAGCATGCCAAGACGCATGAAAGCTGTGATTAAAAATAAGGGTTATTGCACCAAATATTGATTTCTGAACTCTTCTTAAGTGTAAACATTAGTATTATGTTGTTTTAAAATGAATTTGATCTTGTTTCTTTGCATTGTCTGAGGTCTAAAAACATGGATCTTTTTTGTTATTTTCACCATTTGTCATTTTCTGCAAATAAATGCTCTAAACGATAATATTTTATTTGGAATTTGGGGGAAATGTTTACCTGGCCAGCCAAATGATATCTCTCTGTATTTCCTATACACCGCGATACCATTTGGACACTCTCCATCCACTCTCGCTCCTCCGGTTCCAAACCGACTCCGCGATTCTGATTCGTTCAAAGATGGTGACGTCAGTGCACCCGCCTTTGCCCGCAAAGTCACTCTTAGGCAGCGGAAGTTCCGCCTCAGTTTTGAATCAAGATGGCGCAATCTCTGATTGGTTCACTTAGCTGTCTGTCTACGCGCAACCGCAGCGCATTCTGTGGATCAAACGTTACCAGACTCACTCGCTGGTACAGCGATGAGTCATGGATTCTTCCAGGCAAGGGAAATGTAGTTTATAGACTTAAACAAAAATGTTCCTTTTGCCCAAACACATACCTATAAGTAGTAAAATCAGAAAAACTGATAATTTTGCAGTGGTCTCTTATTTTTTTCCAGAGCTGTATATGGACCCAAGGTGGAACAGTATTTTGAGCTTTGCAGATGTAGACAGTTGTAGAGTTACTTAGACATACTGTATCTAAAGGAAACAAAACACATCTCCAGGTCTGTTTTTGAGGAGGTAACAGCATTCTGACATGACTTAAAGCTCACAAGAGTCAAATCTGTGTAATATAGAACCTTTCAGCATTTTATAGGAGCCACGTAGTTCCATTAAAGTCCATATTTGAGCAGAGATAAGAGACTGCGGTCTTTTGTGGAGCCTGAGTGACATTCCTGATGCCCTTGTTTGGTATCTGTATTTACCTTGGGTCTGTTTTCTTAGGAGGAAGGTTACACACAGTACACGGGCGCTGTGGGTCTGACAAGTCCACACCAAATCCAAATCCAAACGTTTTTACAAACAAGGCCGTTTCCAAAGTGTTGCACAGAGAACATAAAATTAAACCCTTACAGTGGAAAATTAAAATCATACCTGTTATTGAAGTATATGGATTATATACAAATGTTTGGTCTCTGTGTAAAGGGAACATTCTCTAGTTTTACCCTCAGCATTTACATTCACTCCAAATGTGATTGGAAAAAAGTTACACACCTTGGAACACCAAATAAAACGTCATTTATTTATTTTTATCCTCGCCTAATTTTTTTGTAAATATTAAAGGTGTCTATAGCTGCTGTTCATAGCTGAGGCCTAAAATACACTATCTTTCAATACAATAAGTTGTTGACCACTCAAATTTCAAATTGGGAATCAATAGCTGTGAAAATAAACTTTTTACTCCACTTTTTGTTATACTTTGTCCAGGCGTTTTATACAGGGATCATGCTTTTATCCAAACCTATCCAAACTGGAAACATTTAGAAAACGTTTAAGACAAAAAGGTAAATTGTCCCCATTTCAAAATACATTCTTAATTACACAGTGACATGCAATAATTTCCATAGCATTGATCTACACGGCAGCACGGTGGCTGAGTGGCTAGCACTCATGCTTCACAGCAAGAAGGTTCTGGGTTTGATCCCTGGGTCGCCCGAGCTGCTAAATGGCATCCAAGGTGTAATATCTCATTTTAGGATAGTTTGACTATTTAGTTTACCCTTTATTTAAGAAAAACATTCTAATTTCAAGCATTTTTTTCTCATTCTAACAGACTACTATAAGGCACAAAATGCTTGTTTTAAGATTTTGTTTCAAGACTTATTTTCTCAATCAAAGCAGATTTCTCCAATTTGAGTTACTTAAATCAAGATATATTTGCTTATTTTGAGCAAAAGTTCTACCTAGTTTTAAGCAATTTGGGGACTAGAAAATCATGCTATTTTCAAGAATTCTTACCAAGAAAGAAATGCTTGCCCCATTGGCAGCTTTTTTTCCTTTTGCCTCATTTTAAGATTTTTGTACTTGTTTTGAGAAGGGCATTTCTTGCAGTGTAAATGCTTCCTAAATGCTTCCTTCTTGTTTATTTTTTTCCTTGCTGCACGGTTTGGGCTTTTGAAGTGCTCTGCTCCTCCTCCCTCCTCTATCGCTCCCTCCTTCCTCTGCACACTCTTTCCTCGTCCCATCTCCGGCGCGTTCTGTTTGCTGGGAGCGTTCTACTCGTTTTACACTCACTGTCTGCGAATGGGGAATCTACAATCACAATTACAGGAGACTATTGGGATTTTTACCAGCTGATTGTTCTGCCTGTGCCAATGCTGCTGCTGCTGCTGCTGCTGTCACTGCTTTACCAGGATCCTGAACATTTTGGACAACACAAAGTTTTTCCACTCCACAGGTGAGTTCACTACACTGTATGTTCAACAAGACACACATTTCAAGGCCCTGTTTTCTGATCTATGTTATAATGTTGTTTCCTCATCACAAACAGACGCTGATGTTGTGTTTTGTTTCATTCACACACGTTTAACACCAAATCCCTGCATATTTAGGCTGAGTTCTTCTCTCAAACAGAAAACACCCTGTTCCACTGTGTTCTTAAACTCCATATGTCCACCTTTATTAGAATCATTTGGATCATTTCAGTTTTGGAATTGCCCATCTCTACTGAACCAAAGGTAAAGGGTAGTTAACTTGAAAACTACCGCTTCATGACATCACAAGGTGGACCACACATTCTGAGCTTTGGAGATGTAGACAGACTAATAATGCAGGATGTGAATTAAACCAAACACAACTCCAGGTCTGATTTTGATGAAGTACCAGCATTATAACATGACTTAAAGCTCACAAGAGTCAATTTTGTGTAACATAAGACCTTTTCTGAACCTTTTTTATTGTAAATTTCCGTTATATTCCTTTTAAAGAACATACAGCTCTGGGAAAAAAATAAGAGACCACTGCAAAATTATCAGTTTTTCTGATTTGACTTCTTATAAGTATGTGTTTGGGCAAAAGGAACATTTTTGTTTGAGTCTATAAACTACTGACAACATTTCCCCCAAATTCCAAATAAAATTATTATCGTTTAGAGCATTTATTTGCAGAAAATGACAAATGGTCAAAATAACAAAAAAGATCCATGTTTTCAGACCTCAAACAATGCAAAGAAACAAGATCAAATTCATTTTAAAACAACATAATACTAATGTTTACACTTAAGAAGAGTTCAGAAATCAATATTTGGTGCAATAACCCTTATTTTTAATCACAGCTTTCATGCGTCTTGGCATGCTCTCCACAAGTCTTTCACATTGTTCTTGGGTGACTTTATTCCACTCGTGGTGCAAGAACTGAAGTAACTCAGCTTTGTGTTTGTGTTGGAATTCAACAGACCCTGGAATGGAATGGCTGTAATACATGTAGAGATGCTGATTTCAGAAAAAAATCCAGTGGGCTTTTATTTTTCCACATTAATCCATTATTTCTTCTGCAAAAAAGTGCGGTGCGGATCATCACATGGTCAGCTTCTTGGAACACACTCATGATCTTTTTACTCAGTCAAAGTTATTAAAATGTAATGACCTTGTAAAATATTATACAGTGATTATGCTTTTTAAAGCATTTAATAAACAATTGCCAAAAAAATTTGCAAAAATGTTTTGCTCTTAAAGAGAACATTTATAATTTGAGAGGTTATGGAAACTTAATTTTGCCTAATGTTAGAACCACTCGTAAAAGTTTCTGTGCTCTGGATTTACAGCAAAAGATCTGCCAAAATATTCACAAATTTAAGTTTGGTCTGGTCTGAATACAGAGAGACGAGTTTGAATGAATCGTCAAATGTCACTTTTCTGTATCAGTTTTGTTTTTGTTTTGTTTGTTTTTTTGTACAAGAATGGAATTTGCCTTTGTTTTGTTTTTGTGTTTCTTTCAACTGAGCTGATAAGGAAGCTAATTAATAATTTAAGTTATGTTTTGGAAGACAGGGGGTGGGATTCAATAAGTTTTCTTCTTCCCACTCCTTTTCGAGCAAAAAGAAAAAAACAAATGTATTTGACTGTATATTGATTACCTGTATTTATTTCCTTGTGTTGACCTGCTCGAAATGAATAAATAAATGAATAAATAAATAAATGAATGAATGATTTTTTTTTCCAGCGCTGTTTATTATTCTAAACTGACTTTTTTGTTCTTTTAAGACCATGTTATGCTCATGTCCCTTATCAAAATCATACCCGGAGTCGTATTTTCATTCTTCATTCACTGCGGAGTCATCTTCTCTGAGTACTCAAGTGAATCTTACCTTTTTAGTTTCGTCATAGATAAAAAACTGCGCAGGAGAAGTCAGGTGTTTTAAGTCCATAAACCGTTACCACTTCTAGCATATTCATACATTCACAGGGGATAAGGAATTCCCTTGTTTATTTTGAAATCAAGGTGTAGTTTATACTGTGTTTTTAAATGCAGAAATTATTCAGTAGTTTGAAAATGTGAAATTCTGATCCCAAGATGACCAAAAGTAAGTTTAAAAGGAAGAAGAATACATTATATGTTTTCAAGTTGTTGCTGCTATACGGTATAGTTGTGAGAAGAACACTACTGCTATTGATACTTTGCCGTGACATCATGCTGGGGGTGTTCTACATGTACGTCTATGGTAGGACGTTCAAAGTTCAAAAGTTCAAAGTCAGCTTTATTGTCAATTCTGCCATATGTGTTCGACATACAGTGAATCGAAATTTTGTTTCTCTCTCGCCAGGTAGTGCAAAAAGACAGTGTACAAAATACAATATGAAGACAAAACACAACAAAAAACTATCTAAGACAGAGATCTAAAGTTAAAACTAAAGTCTACGATCTAAAATCTTAAAACAGTGCAACATAATAAATAAACTATACTATATACAGATTTCCAAAGTGTGCAGTGTGCATCAAAAATGTGCAGTGGAAGATACAGCAGTGACTTGGTCATGTGCAGTAGAATGTGCATAGGAGTTAAGATAAAATAAAAATAAATGTGCAACAGTAGTAATTCTGTGCAATAACAGGAGTAAACAACAGTACTAAAGCAGTTACCATGGAGTCACAATGCATGCCAAGAAAAGTGTTAAGATGGTGTGAAAACTCAAGACAAAATACAAAAGCGAGAATCAGGCCTGTGATCAATAAGAGCGTTCTTGATGCTGTCCGGATGTTTGATTTTTAATAAAAAGGTGAGAGAGACTGACTGAAAAACTAATTTATGAGTAATTTTATATGTGAGAGGCGTGTTTAACAGCACAAGTCAGTTTATCTGTTATAGCTCCAGCTAAGTCTGTTTTTATGGTCAGATTGTGTTAAAGGGATAGTTCGGGTTTTTTGATCTGAATCTATATGGCGTCTCCTTCAGCAGTGTCGTGCATTAACAGTGTCCTCTGAGTCGAGTCCTGCCCCGGTTCTGGCGCTGACGCAAGTAGGTCAATATTTGTCCAAAAAGTAATATATATACACTCAACAAAAATATAAACGCAACACTTTTGTTTTTGCTCCCATTTTTCATGAGATGGACTTAAAGATCTAAAATTAATTCCACATACACAATATTACCATTTCTCTCAAACATTGTTCACAAATCTGTCTAAATGTGTGATAGTGAGCACTTCTGCTTTGCTGAGACAATCCATCCCACCTCACAGGTGTGCCACATCAAGATGCTGATCTGACATCATGACCAGTGCACAGGTGTACCTTATACTGCCCACAATAAAAGGCCACCCTGAAATGTACTGGGCGGCAGTAGCTCAGTTGGTAGAGCGTTTGTCCACTGACAAACGGGATTTGAACCGCCAAAGGTTGGCGGTTCAAATCCCGCTCTTGACATAAGCAACATCAGTGGTTGAGCGGTCAGATCCACTGACCCACAGGTTGGCAGGTGTGATTCCAGCTCCCACAGATGAATGCTGCTGTTGTGTCCTTGGGCAAGACACTTAACTCGCCCCCAGTGTCTGCGTACACTGGTGTGTGAATGTGTGTATGAATGGGTGACTGGTTCCTTGTTGTAAAGCGCTTTGGGTGCCTTGAAGGTGGAAAAGCACTATATAAAGATGTGACCATTTACCATGTGACCAAATGTGCATTTTTTAATTTTGCTTTATTGGGGGTCTGGGGACTCAGAACCAGTCAGTATCTGGTGTGACCACCATTTGCCTCATGCAGTGCAACACATCTTCTTCGCATAGAGTTTATCAGATTGTCAATTGTGGCCTGTGGAATGTTGGTCCACTCCTCTTCAATGGCTGTGCGAAGTTGCTGGATATTAGTGGGAGCTGGTACACGCTGTCGTATACGCCGGTCAAGCACATCCCAAACATGCTCAATGGGTGACATGTCCGGTGAGTATGCTGGCCATGCAAGAACTGGGACATTTTCAGCTTCCAAGAATTGTGTACAGATCCTTGCAACATGGGGCCGTGCATTATCTTGCTGAAACATGAGGTGATGTTCATGGATGTATGGCACAACAATGGGCCTCAGGATCTCATCACGGTATCTCTGTGCATTCAAAATGCCATCAATAAACTGCACCTGTGTTCTTTGTCCATAACAGATGCCTGCCCATACTATAACTCCACCACCACCATGGGCCACTCGATCCACAACATTGACATCAGCAAAGCGCTCACCCACACAACGCCACACACGCTGTCTGCCATCTGCCCTGAACAATGTAAACCGAGATTCATCCGTGAAGAGAACACCTCTCCAACGTGCCAGACGCCATCGAATGTGAGCATTTGCCCACTCAAGTCTGTTACGGCGACGATCTGGAGTCAGGTTAAGACCCCGATGAGGACGACGAGCATGCAGTTGAGCTTCCCTGAGACGGTTTCTGACAGTTTGTGCAGAAATTGTTTGGTTATGCAAACCAATTGTTTCAGCAGCTGTCCAAGTGGCTGGTCTCAGACGATCTTGGAGGTGAACCTGCTGGATGTGGAGGTCCTGGGCTGGTGTGGTTACACGTGGTCTGCGGTTGTGAGGCCGGTTGGATGTACTGCCATATTCTCTGAAACGCCTTTGGAGACGGCTTATGGTGGAGAAATGAACATTCAATGCACGAGCAACAGATCTGGTTGACATTCCTGCTGTCAGCATGCCAATTGCACGCTCCCTCAATGCTTGTGACATCTGTGGCATTTTGCTGTGAGTCAAAACTGCACATTTCAGAGTGGCCTTTTATTGTGGGCAGTATAAGGCACACCTGTGCACTAATCATGATGTCAGATCAGCATCTTGATGTGGCGCACCTGTGAGGTGGGATGGATTATCTCAGCAAAGCAGAAGTGCTCACTATCACACATTTAGACAGATTTGTGAACAATGTTTGAGAGAAATGGTAGTGTTGTGTATCTGGAATGAATTTTAGATCTTTAAGTCCATCTCATGAAAAATGGGAGCAAAAACAAAAGTGTTGCGTTTATATTTTTGTTGAGTGTATATATATGGGATATATATATCCCATGAGAACTTCCATTCAAAACTGCATGGCTAAATAAGCGCCGAGTCAAAAAAAAGTTACAAAAGTACCAAAACGGGTCAAAGTGAATCAAAATAAAGTATTTCTCTACCGCTATAGCCTATGGCAAAACGTTCGGCTTTTATATAAACAAAAATAGAGTGGAAATTAACCTAAAGAGACTTTTCTTGATCGCGCCCACCGCATTGTATCAATGCTAGCGTTAGCATTAGCTTAGCCGCATTGTGAATGGAGATCCGCGTCACAAAACGGTTATTATTATTATTATTATTATTATTATTATTATTATTATTATTATTATTATTATTATTATTATTAGCCTGTTCACTTGTAAGTGGCGATGTTTACAAGTGAACAGGCTAATAATAATAATAGGCGCGCAGTGATACGACTCGAGAGAAAATAGCACCAAGCAATTATGACTTCTGACTTTTTCGTGGACAACTGTTTTGTGACGCAAATATATCACTTTTTGGACAAATATTGTTTTGAGAAGAAAAACAAGCTTTATTTAATGTCCCGGCTAACTTGCCGGACCTACTTTCGTCAGCGCCAGAACCGGGGCAGAACTCGGCTCAGAGGACACTGTCAGGGGTAAGCCAGTGTTAATGCACGACACTGCTGAAGGAGATGCCATACAGATTCACATCAAAAAATTCAAACTCAGCTCAGATTAAACTCTAACAGAGCTTCAGACAGAGCAGTGCCTATAGTTAGCGAATGTTGTATCGCCTGGCAGGACTGACAACTCCATTACCACTTATGTGTCATTCAAAAATGTACAAAACTAAATTGTATTTTGTATTTTTTTGTATTTTTATTCTATTTTCTGTCATTTTATTTTACTTGGCATGTGTTGTAGAGATATTGATCAAGTCATCTATTGATCTTTTTCATCTTTATTATTTTATTTCATCATTGGGATATTAAAGGGCCCATATTACACTATTTTCTGATCTGTGTTATAATATTGTTTTCTCATCACAAACAAACCTGGAGTCACATTTAATGGAATTATTTGGATAATTTCAGCCCTGAAATTGTAAATCTACAGAACTAAAAAGATTTTTTAAAAAGTAGCTGTAAACTCGAAAACTACCACTTTTTTTTTTGTTTATTTCATTCATAAAGTATAAAAAACATCAACAGTGTGATAACAATACAAAAAAATTG
This sequence comes from Paratrypauchen microcephalus, assembly GCA_036785185.1. NCBI lineage: Eukaryota > Metazoa > Chordata > Actinopteri > Gobiiformes > Gobiidae > Paratrypauchen > Paratrypauchen microcephalus. The sequence continues at coordinate 5,811,713 of JAVJIX010000041.1, forward strand.
AATAAAAGGGAGCAGAAAGAAGAGTAATCTTATGTTATCTGCCCCTCTTCCCTTTTCCAGACAATAACACCGATGGTGACGATAAAACATTTCATCAATACATTCCATTTCAATCACAATTATTACTCAGTTGTAAACAGAAAGCTGCAGAGATCACTTCATGACATCACAAATTGGAACTGAGCATTCTGAGCTCTGCAGATGTAGACAGAATAATAATAAAGGATTACTAAAAAATGTATGAATGAAACAAAACACAAGTCCAGGTCTGTTTTTGATGAGGTCACGACATGATAACACGGCTTCAAGCTCACGAGAGTCGGCTTTGGGTTTGCTGATTAATCGACAAGCACCGGCGCTTTTCTATCAAACGCCAAAACTAATCCATAAATCTCTGCTTGTCTGTGTGTGTACGTCATCCGTCACGTTGGCTTGTTTTGGGATGTTTTGGGATTCCTCTGGCTGACAGCTCCCAAGCATCTGTTTTCAAACGCACTATACATTCCAGTGAGCGTCTCCGTGTACAGACAGGCTCAGCTCGGCAGGATATTATGTAAAAGCTCCAGTCGAGTCATACGCTGACTTATATTAAAGGTCGAATATTACGCAATTTAAAAAAAAAAAAATCCACGTTATAATGTTTTCTTGTCTCAAACACACCCGGAGCTGTGTTTTGTTTCATTCGCACATGTTTAACGCACAAACCCTGCATATCTAGGCTGAGTTCTTCTCTCAAACTGAAAAGACTCTGTCCCACCTTGTTATGTCATGTGGTAACAGGAAGAGCTCCACTGTGTTTTTAAACTCCACACACCTTCACGAGAATCATTTGGATAATTTCAGTCCTGGAATTGCTGATCTCTGCTGAACTAAAGGTAAAAGGAGCTGTTAATTTGAAAACGACAAAGTGGAACAGAGCATTTTGAGCTTTGAAGAAAAAAAAACACAACTCCAGATATTCCAAAAAAGAGTTTCCCGCACACTTGTTTGACTTTATTCTATATGCTCCTGAGACCTGGCCTATTCATTTGGCGGCACGGTAGCAGAGTGGTTAGCGCTCTTGCTTCACAGCAAGAAGGTTCCGGGTTCGATCCCCGGATCGCCCAGACCTTTCCGTGTGTGTTCTGTGTGGCGTTTGCATGCATGGTCTGGGTTCGATCCCCGGGTCGCCCGAGCCTTTCTGTGTGGAGTTTGCATGTTCTCCCCGTGTCTGGGTGGGTTTCCTCCGGGCACTCCGGTTTCCCCCACCAACCCAAAACATGCACCATAGGTACTCCAGCTTAGGTCCTGACCAAGCCGAAGCAAGAAGATCATGGAGATGGTCCCCGGGCGCCCTAATGTGTGTGCTGCCCACTGCTCCTAATATATGTATATATATATATATATATAGGATGGGTTAAAATGCAGAGTGTGAGATCAATAAAGTTCACTTCTTCTTCTTCTTCTTCTTCTTCTTCATTTGTGTCCTATATAGTGGACATTGAGTTATCCAGTCTATCTTTTATGTGTTTTGAAATAGACTCTGGTTTGTGGCTGCACTATGATTAAAAAATAAATACATAAATAAATAAAAATTTAAAAGAGAGTCGAAAAAGAGTTTTTGAGGTGACTGTAGGAGCTGGTCATCAAAAAAAAAAAGAAGTTTTTGTTAGGTTGTCAACTTCACATGGATTTAACACTATTAACAGAGGACATGTTACAACATTATGAATAAAAATAAAATTATCAAAATGTAAATGCTAAGGTGTTCATTTACCTCCAAATATAAAATCACAAAAAAATAAAAATAAAATTTGAAATACCCTTTTTTTCTTCAGATCCCAGGATGTTATTCTTTAATAGTTTAGAGCAAACAGTGTGTTTTGCCTCTACAGCATCATCAGGTTCGCCCAAGTAGTGCCAGGTGCGTCTAAATACCATCCTGTCACATGTTTTTTTTTAATGCAATATATAATACATATATACAGTAGAAAAACAGAGCCATATCATCCAGTGTATACAACATTTTATACACACCACACAAGCAATATTGACAAGATAAGATAAGATATGCCTTTATTAGTCCCACAGTGGGGAAATTCCAGTGTTGCAATGCACAGATCAACAGGAAAATATAGCATGCAATAAAACAAGATAATAAATAATGGCTTAAAATAATTTAAAAATAGACCTAAAAATAGACTCTCGAGTATAGCTGAATATTGTGGTGCAGATAAAGTTGAATGACATGTTAACAGTGTTCGTTCTACAGTCTGACAGCAGCAAGGAGGAAAGACCTGCGAAACCTCTTCTTCACACAGTGAGGGTGAATCAGTCTGTCACTGAAGCTGCTCTCCAGAGCAGACAGAGCGTCCTGCAGGGGGTGAGACTCATGGTCCAGCAGAAGAGGTGACCTTAGCCAGGACCCTCCTGTCCCCCACCTCCAGTCCAAAGGACAGCCCAGGACGGAGCTGGACTACTTAATGATTATTATTTACAAAAAAACAACTCAAATCCTGTGTTTCATTCAGTCCCCCAGGTACAATCGTTTACAGTTCATTAATCCAGTAGGCTTCCCTCCTTAAAGGTTTTAGGATTCGGTGGCACTTTTTCAATGCCAACAAAACTTCAAGGACTAACAGCATTATAACATGGCATAAACACATTTAAAAATATACTTTATATTAGTATTACTCTCACTATAATTATAACGCTGTCCCAAGTCGTTTTACAATTCCATGCATTATTCTTTCACTCCATACTTGGCGCATGGTGGTAAGATACTTTTAACTTCTTGGGTTGTTTTTTTAAATACACGTTACTGTATTGTCTTTTAAAAAAAAAAAGAAACCAAGAAGTTAAAGCACATAAGAAGACAAAATGAACATCTTTGGTTTGGTAAGATACTATTGTAGCCACAGCTGCCCTGGGACAGACTGATGGAAGCGACAATGCCAATCTGCACCGTCGGCCCCACCAAGCACCACCACTCACTCAGGCACCATATCAGAGCTGGACTGGGGCAAAAAAAAACAACAGCCTTGGCATTTTTGGCTTAGACCGGCCCCTCATAATTAGCACAATGGACTAATTTATGTTTGTGTTCCTCAAAGCAAAGTATTTTACTATTGTTACGTCTTGGCTGAGGGGAAACCAGGGCGCAACATTTAAGGAAAAAATTCTAGCTCCCAAAAACCACCAGCAAACTCACAGTAACTGCACATTCACTGGTTTATTTAAAATGCATCTTGTACACACACACACACACACACACACACACACACACACACACACACACACACAAAACTTTTCTCATCGAATCTACACAATTCACGTAGGTCACCTGTTTTGGCTTCAAAACGGCAAATTTCGCTGAAAGGTGAGTGATTTTCATGCCCGTCCATCATCATCAAACATGTGGTAATGTTCGGATAATACTGGGACTTTTTCCTGGTTACTACCTGCTGACCTGCTGTGCCTGTGCTACACTTCCCTGGTCACTCTGTCCCTCGGGTTCCCTCGGGTTCCCCCGGGTTCCCTGTCCACAGTCTCTGGCTGCTCCTCTCCCTGTCCACCATCAACCTGCAGAGGACGTGGAAGCTCCACCCCCTCCAGAGAATATGTCTGTTATTTTAGAACATTTTGCAGTGTCTATAGTGAGATTTTTTAATCTTTTAGCCTTTTTTAACTTCTCCACACCCCCTTTCTGCCACTGAAAACTGGCAGGGATCAGTGCAGAGAAAGTGGTGGGACCGCTCTCGTAAGCTTCTATATCCTGATTGGTTTAGTCCACTGTCTGTATTGAAGATGGAGCAATGGGCCGCCTCCTCTAAATTGTGGGCCGGTCTCTAAGTAAAAAAAAAAATGAAATTAAAAACCAACAGTATCGGCCCCTGGGACTGTCGGCCCACCGGGAAAATGCCCGGTGTGCCCGATTACCTGTCCAGGTCTGCACCATATTCATACTAGGCAACGTGGGTGAAGTCTTTTGCAGGACACAGCAACAATTTTTCCACTGGCACCCCGCTGTGGCACCTGGTATTCCGAGCGGTCTCCCATCCAAGAACTGACCAGGGCCTTGTTTTAGGTTTCAATAAAACACAAGTGAATTCTCAAACTGCAGCTTGGTTCTTTAAATGTGTGTTCTTTAGTCGCTGTTCCAAATGCCGCAGACTTGTGCCAGCCAGTGTCCCTGTGTCTTTTCACTGTGGACAGATGAGTAATGACCTGCAGCTCAGACTCACAAACAGAGCTCTGAAACAAGTCAACCACACGTACCTCCGCTTAGACTTTACTGACCAATAAGAAAAGTCATACAGTTTGTTATTTTTGCTTCTTTAGTTCTGGTCAGACGCTGGTGGACATTCCCGTTTTCATTAAAAGGCCTGAGCTGCTCAAATCTTGTATCTCTTACTTAAAAATGTCTTTTCTTCTCTTCCAGGTCATCTGTGGATCACTCTGACCTGAACCACCATGGCTCCCCAGCACTCCAAACTAAAACATCTGTGGATTTATGTTCTGAATTATGAGAAACTGTAGAATCAGTAAGGATGGACTTTTTACTTTTGAGGAATTCTGAAGAACATTTTGAACTGCACCACTTGGACCAGGAGTCAGCAGAGGGCGCTCCGGAGCAAAAGGAGGGGCTGGGTGGTGGACATGTGGGAAGAGATACTGGACCAAAGCCTGTGGAGGAATCTTCTGGAGAAGTTCAAGAACCTTCAACAGAGGATGTCCAGGACCTGGTTCCATCTACGGGAGTGTCCGATCAGGTAACATTTTAGAGTTCGGGTACCTGAATCACCTTTGTAAATTAGTTTTGTTTTTTCACCGAACGTGTACATTGTAAAATAGTGATGAATAACTTTGGACCACCCCAAACCATTTAAAATGAAGTAGTTCTGTTTTTCCATCTTTTTAAGACACATCTCATTTGTCTTTCCAGAGTGGACTTGCTCAGGTGTTTCTCATTCCTTCTGGACCTTCCCCGTACAAAGATCTACCACGCATCATCAAGCACAAGCCCAGCTCCATCACCTTCTCAGACTTCTCCTCCGTGCTGGATGGGCTGGACCAGAGCTCAGAGGAGGACGAATCTGCAGAGGAGGACCTGCTCCATGAATCATCTCCATCCAGGCACATGGAGATCAGCAGGAGGAGCAGGCCTCAGCGGAGAGGAGCTGTGAGTGGGCCTGAAGACTGCAATGTTAAAGAGGTAGGATTCAAAGTAGACAAATTAAACAAACTACCGTAATCCCTGGACTATAAGCCGGTACTTTTTTCCTCACGCTTTGGACCCTGCAGCTTTTACAACGATGCGGCTAATGTATGGACAGATTATTTGTTTATGAACACAGCGGATGTGTGTGTGCAGCCTGAGTGCAGAAACCACCGCTTTCTTTTGTCAGTACACTAAAACGGTTTATCGCCATGTGATAAAATAAGTTCTGATGCTATGCCATTCTCATTTTTGACATTTTGCTGATGAGGGTGTCACGGTCAACAGTCAAAACGATGGTCCTTTAAGAGCATTTGGAAAGAGGCAAGTCTTCATTTGTGCTGCTCTGGTGGGAGGGGCCACGCACAGAGGCGCTGGAGACGCTGCTATGCTAAACTGCGCAGAAAATTACCAATATTTTAATAGAAAATTTAAATATAATCAAAATATTTAAATAGAAAATCAGCCGAGGGCCAGATTAAAGGTCTTGGAGGGCTGGATCTGGCCCTCGGGCCACATGTTTGACACTCCTGTTTTAAATTATACAGGTCATTCAAATGAAGGTGAATGGAGTTTAAAAACACAGTGGAGCACTTCCTGTATTACCACATGACGTTACAAGGTGGAATGGAGTGCTTTCCCTTTGAGATTAGAACTCAGCCTAAATATGGTGCGTTTGTGTGTTAAAATGTGTGAATGAAGATCCGTTTGTGACGAGGAAACGACATTTAACACAGACGACAGCATAATACGAAGTTCTAACACATGAAATACTGACCATAAAGTTGTCCATCAGAAGTTCAAAGTCTGTATAATGTATAATAGGCCTTTTAACCAGCAGATGAACCGGTGAACATTCCACTGAGTGATTTACTGCTGCAGTAAGTCGTCCCACAGAGGAAGTCCATCCAGTATTTTACAGCCACAGGGCGAGTGACGTGACGACGGGCTGAGGTCGACCGGAGGCAAAATAAAGGCGTGTGTACTACAACTGCTGCTGATGAGTGGGATTAATCCAGGGAACATCACGACAACAACTAATTACTGGGTTTCAGATGATGTCATAACATTATATAATCCATAATATTTAATACAGATGGGGCAGATAAAGTTGATATAGTTGTAACGTAGATTTTTGTTGTAGTAAATGAGTTTTGGGGTTTAGTTACACCCCAAAAAACAAAATCTAGATAAGTTAAAAAGACTTAAATTAAGAACATTTTACTTTATTTGAGTAGATTCAACTTGACAAGCAAAATGATCTCCTAATGGAATACATGTGTTTTTATTAATTCAAGCAACATTCGATTTAGTTTCTTATTTTAAGCACAAAGAGTTGTTTTTTTTCTTATCTTAAAGGTGCACTGCGCAACTTTTCTGGTTGTGGCTACAGTACTGCATGGGTTGGGGTTGCCAGGAGTGTTCCACAGTGTGGCATTAAACTTATCTATCAAATATTTATTCAATTATGTGTGTTTTTATTGCTCAAAAAACATGCATTCTTACTTTTGGTTGGGCTTGCCTCACCACAGATCTGACCCATAACTCGGCCTGGTGTCATTACCTGCTTGGCTCCATGGAGATAGAAAAGTTGAATGCCAAACTGTGGAACATTCAGGCAAAACAATATTATTTATCATGGAGATAAGCAGTTGGCGAACCCTCCACCAGAAAAAGTTTTGTTCCATTAGTAGATAATTTTACTTGTCAAGTGAAATTTACTCAAATCATGATAAAACTTTATTAATTCAAGTCATTTTAACTTGGCAAGATTTTAGTTTGTGCAGTGAACAAATCAAAATGATCAGATTCAACATGATGAATTTATTTTTTGGATTTTTCATGGCAAATTTTTCATCCAATGTAATCCATAGGAAAATCTGTTTCACATTGTAAAATCTGAAAACCACCAATACTTTGCACTGACATTACCCTGGGGGTGTTATACAGTAATCCCTCACTCTATCGCGGTTCACTGTTCGCGGCTTCGCTGTTTCGCAGATTTTTTTTTCAATTTTTTTTATAGTGTAACATTTTTTTATAGTGTAACATTGTGTTCTGCGTCCTGATTGGCTAAGACACTGTAGACCTTTGCCAATTGATAGATGGGGGATGCGGGGGGACCGGGACCAGACCGGAACTAGACCAGGACCAGACCGGGACTAGACCGGGACTAGACCAGGACTAAACATGGACTAAACCAGGTCTAGACCAGAACTAAACTAGGTCTGGACCAGGTCTAAACCTGGACTGGACCTGGACTAAACCAGGACTGGACCAGGTCTAGACCTGGACTAAACCGGGACTAGACCAGGTCTAAACCAGGATTAAACCACCACGTGCCGCTCTTTGCTGGTTTCGTGCGGCTGGTTTGTGGCTCGGGCTGAGAGGACGCGGTCCGTGCACCGCGGTTCGATCTCGTGCTCGCAGCCCCGGTGTATGCGCGGCCTCGCGCCGGTCGTGCTGCTCTGTCACGGATTTGACCACGATGAGGGGTGCACATGTCGCACACTTCTCCAAGGGGTTGGTGCGTGTCGCGTCCCAGGACGTGGCAGTGCCGTTGGATGAGCGCGGTGCTTCCTGCGGATCCAGTGACTCATGTCTCCGCTCCCCTCGTGCGTCCGGCGGGGCTTCCAGAGCTGTGTCTCCCCCCACGCTTCACTATTAATACATTTTGTTGAAAATCTATGAAAGATTGAGTGTTTAAACGAGAGAGAAATGTGAGAAAAGGTTCATTCCAGTCTGAGAAAAGTGTATAATGTGTGTGGTGAGGCGTTTACAGCCTTAAAACACGTAGAATAATTGTAAAATATAAAGTTGTCCTACTTCACGGATTTCTCTTATTACGGGTTATTTCTGGAACCTAACCCCCGCGATAAACGAGGGATTACTGTAATACATTTCTATTGGTGGAATGTTCAGCAGCTTCCATGGTAACCCACATTAGCAAACACAGACGAAAAAGTTTGAAGATCGTCTGAAAACTCACATTTTTATGGTCCTGTTGAGGTGTTAGTTAGCTTGTGACTGTAATTTTACATGTGAGAGACGCACTTAACAGCTCAAACCATCTCATTTACTGTAGTTCCAGCCAAATCAGCTCTTTCTGGTCAGATTGTGTTAAAATAAAACTCAGATTATGTCTAATTTAAGTAACAGAGATTCTGACAGAGTAGTGCTTTCTGTTAGCTTCATATCCCCAGGGAATGTTGATTACCTCAGCTACCAAGTATCAATACACAGGGTCATATTTAAAGGCCTTATTTTCTTGTCCAGTAATCAGGAAGTGCAATGTTAGCACGCTGGCTGTCGTCTGTTTAGTTTATACGATCCTACACCAGGGTTCGAGCATATACAGCTCTGGAAAAAAATAAGAAACCACTGCAAAATTATCAGTTTTCTGGTTTTACTACTTACATGTATGTGTTTGGGCAAAAGGAACATTTTTGTTTGAGTCTATAAACTACTGACAACATTTCCCCCAAATTCCAAATAAAAATATTATCATTTAGAGCATTTATTTGCAGAAAATGACAAATGGTCAAAATAACAAAAAAGATACATGTTTTCAGACCTCAAACAATGCAAAGAAACAAGATCAAATTTATTAAAACAACATAATACTAATGTTTACACTTAAGAAGAGTTCAGAAATCAATATTTGGTGCAATAACCCTTATTTTTAATCACAGCTTTCATGCGTCTTGGCATGCTCTCCACAAGTCTGTCACATTGTTCTTGGGTGACTTTATTCCACTCCTGATGCAAGAACTGAAGTAGCTCAGCTTTGTGTTTGTGTTGGAATTCAACAGACACTGGAATGGAATGGCTGAAATACATGTAGAGATGCAGTGGTCTCTTATTTTTTAACAGAGCTGTATGTATTGCACCTAATGATGTCACAAGGTGGAACAGAGCATTTGGAGCTCTGGAGACGGAGAGCGAAATTCAGATGTGTTTTTGTTGAGGAATTCTTTGTTTATTTTTTGTCTTCTGTTTCACAAAATTGATTCTTGTGAGGTTTTAGCCACATTAGAATGTTGTTACCTGCTCAAAAACACACCTGGAGTCTTGTTGTTTTTTGTTTAAATATGCAGTTTGTGTGTTAAATGTGTGAATGAAACAAAACACAACTCCAGGTTTGTTTGCGATGAGGAAACAACATTAGAACATTTCATCTGCAACGCTTTCTTGAAATACTTGGATTTTAGCGTGACTCTGTGAAAATCCCACAGATAGAGTTAGAACAGGAGCAGAACCGGGAACATCAAACCGGAACTTAACTAGTCAAAAGTTTTAACACACTTTTTCATTATTATTTCTTCATTTTATTGTACATTGTTGTCACTGAAGGCATAAAAACTTAAATCGATCAATGTGTTTTAGACTCCAACGCAACTGATAGCCAATAAGCTTTGCCGATATTTTGGGGCTTATATATTGGACAGATTTTAATTCCGTAATTTGATGATTCCGTATTTGACCAGTGAGCTCCTGTACCCAAACAATTTCCCTTGAGGATCAATAAAGTTTGCCTAATTCTAAATCTAAGTCTAATTTAAATTTACTCCAGACTCAGCCACTGCTCTTTTTACCACAAACCTTTAAAGGTGCATGGCGATGTTATTGCTTTGTTTCATCTTTCTGTCATCACGGACACTGAACCAGGCCAAGTTACAGGTCAGATCTGTGGAACGGCAACTCCGCTCCCAGTCAGAATACATGATTTTCTGTGTGGAGTTTGCATGTTCTCCCCGTGTCTGGGTGGGTTTCCTCCGGGCACTCCGGTTTCCAACATCAACCCAAAACATGCATGATAGGTAAAATCCTCCAGTTTAGGTCCTGACCAAACCGAAGCAAGAAGATCATGGAGATGGTCCAGTAATGTGCTGCCCACTGCTCCTAATAACAGGATGGGTTAAATGCAGAGAAGAATTTCTCCAGTGTGAGATCAATAAAGTCACTTATTCTATTTTTGTGCTATAAAACCACCTGAAATTGAATAAATAGCTGTTTAATGTCACTGTGGAACATTCCAGGCAAAGCAACGACATCTCCATAGAAACAAACAGGGGATGGACGCCTAACAAAAAAGTTACACAGTGCACCTTTAAAGGGATAGTGCGTTTTTTGTTTTGTTTTGTTTTTTATGTTAATCTGTATGGCTTCCCCTTCAACAGTGTCGTGAGATTAACACTGACTTACCCATGACAGCGTGATCTGGTTCACCTTCAGTAACGTAGCTCGTAAACGTAGTTCCGGTAAGTTTGCGGAGACAATTTAATAAAGCTTGTTTTTCTTCTCAAAACAACATTTATCCGAAAAGTGATATATTTGCGTCACAAACAGTTGTCCGCTAAAAATTCAGCAGCGTATTTCGCATTTGCATATTTCCTCTCTAGATTCGTATCAATGCGCCCACGTTAGTTCTATTAGCCTGTTCACTTGTAAACATCCGCTTACGGGGGATGTCTCCGTACCGCATCCGCCTGTTAACGTAAAAGTTAACAGGCTAATACAGCTAATATGCGCGCAGTGATACGAATCGAGTGAAAATATGCTAATGCAAAATACGCTACTGAATTTTTAGCGGACAACTGTCTGGGACGCAAATATATCGCTTTTTGGACAAATGTTCTTAGAAGAAAAACAAGCTTTATTAAATGTACCCGCGAACTTACTGGAACTACGTTTACGAGCTACGTTACCGGAGGTGAACCGGGACCAGATCGCGCTGTCATGGGTAAATCTGTGTTAATCTCACGACACTGTTGAAGGGGAAGCCATACAGATTAACATAAAAAAACACACACACACACACACACTATCCCTTTAAGAAAAAATGTAGTCGTGTTTTCAGCTCTTCGTATTAAAGTGTTCATATAAAGCTTTGTGTGTATTTTTTAGGAGAGATTTAAGGCTGATGTGCTTTAAAGGGTAAAAGAGCTTCAGACGGAGCAGTGCCTACAGTTAGCCCCTCATTTCCAGGGAATGTTGATGACATCAGCTGCAAAGTATCAATGAAGTAAACATAAAGGCAAACACTGAATGAGAAGGTGTGTACGTTGTGTCTCCAAAGCCCTCTGAGCGTGTGATGTAACGCAGTGGTAAACAGTGGCCGCTCTGTGCCTGTGTGAGCTCATGCTAATGCTGTTTTACACACTGGAGCTGTCCTGAGAGGAGCCCCGGAATGTGGACGATCTAAGCCCAGAGCAGACCTTGTCCCAGGGCAGAGGAGGGCAGGTCAGACTCAGCCAGGTCTCAGTCATGGAGCTCCTTTGTGCAATTAAAGGACTTTTTGAATAGATTTAAAGGGCCCATATTACGTTATTTTCTGTTAGATGGACAGATAATGTTAGCGAGTAGTGGATTTTTTTTTCATTTGTACCAAAATGACGACATGACGCTGCCGAATCCTACGTGTTTCAGAGCAGTGGGCATGTGCCGGAGGCAGTAAAAGAAGTAAAACATGATTAAAAGCTCTAAAAAGTTGATTTTGCAGAATTAGCTCTGTTTTTGTTTTTGAGGAAGGAATAAAATTGTAATATCCTACATGCTCACATGAGTAATTCTTGCATAATATAATACAGTGGTATCTCACCTTACGAAATTAATTCGTTCCAGAAGTGGTTTCGTAACGTGAATTTTTCGTAAGTTGAGTAGCTATTTCAATGGAAAAAGCCTGATTCGTTCCAAGGCCCCGTTCCAAGTTTTTTTTTTTTATAGTGTAACATTTTTTTTTATAGTGTAACATTGTGTTCTGCGTCCTGATTGGCTAAGAGACTGTAGACCCAGGACTAAACGTGGACTAAACCAGGACTGGACCAGGTCTAGACCTGGACTAAACCAGGACTAGACCAGGTGGATTAAAGCGCCGCGTGCGGGTCTATTTCCTGGTTTCGTGCTAGCTCTGCCGGTGTACCTCACGAGTCACGGCTGAGGCGAGCAGCGAGGATGAGGAGGAGGGGAGGGGATGTGCCTTCCATCGGGACCGCAGGCAGTCTGAGCGCATGAACGAACGCATGCAAGAGCCGCGGTGGTTTAATCCTGGTTTACACCTGGTTTAGACCTGGTCTAGAGGAGGCACGGTTTGCAGCCCCGCGCCGGGTCATGCTACACTATCACACACGTGTCCGCGCGCACACTTCTCTGCCCTCCCCTTCCCCCCACTCTTCACTATTAATACATTTTGGTGAAAATCTATGAAAGTTTGAGTGTTTAAACGAGAGACAAATGTGAGAAAAGTTTAAATCCAGTCTGAGAAAACCGTATAATGTGTGTGGCTGAAGGCGCATCTGAGCGTGCATTATTTGAATTTTTGAGATTTCGCGTTTCGTAACTTGAATTTTCTTTCATATCTAGAGACCAAAATTTAACGTGAAGGCATTTCGTAACTTGGAATTTTCGTTTGTTGGGTCTTTCGTAAGGTGAGGTACCACTGTACCTTTAAAGCAGACCTATGCTATATGATTTAAAAACTGTGGAGTTGTGCGTTTTTAAATAATATTTTTTACAAAATACGAAACAGCGTCTCCAGACCCAAACTGTGTGTGGATCCCAGTGGAAGACTGCACTAAACACTGATTCTCTGTGGTCACTGCAGGACGAGGCTCTGAGTCTGAGCTGCTCTGTCTTTTAAATGAAAGAGCACAGAAAACACATGAGCACAGTCTGAGAGTTTGGATTGGAAAACTTGCTTTGGGGAGATGATGGTTGCTATTCCATCTATTTTTCTTTTTGTTCTTTTACCCTCTGTTATATATCATATATTATATTTGATGAGTGACCTACTGTACCCAAAACCATTTTCCTTGTGGATCAATAAAGTTGAAATTTTGAAATTTTGTTTAGGAAAACTAAAATTGTGTTTAGGATTTTGTGTGAGCTGTACATTTTCTATAGATGAACCTGGCAACATGAACCTGGCAGCCTGGCAAGCAAAAAACATGCTCCATAGGTTAAAAAAAAAAAAAAAAAAAAAAAAAAAAAATCCTCCAGCTGAGGTCCTGACCAAGCCTAGGAATAAGATCATGGAGCTGGGTCCCCAGGTGCCTTCATGTGCAGCCCACTCCTCTGGAAGGATGGATGAAATGCAGAGGATAATTTCCCCACAGGGATAAATAAAGGATAATAATAATTTAAAAAATAAATAAAAGAGGTAGCTGCAGTGTGTAACCTTGTCCATCAGAGGGCGCTGTATGCATGTGATTTTGCTCATGTCCTCTTGACTTTTGACCAGTGGCTCAGCCCCATAACCCTAAACATAATCAGTTCCAGTTCCAGTGCGTTCTGTTGTCCTGGTGCGTGGCCCTTGTCCCGGTCACAGAACAGTTCCTTTTGTTGAGCTGCAGTCGCTCAGTGGTGCTCACAGCTGTAAACGCACTTTGAACTTCAAGTCTACCATTGTGCTTTCTTTTGGCTTTCAAGCATTCTTTTAATCACCTTGGGATTAGTATTTCACATTTTTGTACTTAAAATACTGTAATGATGTTAGAAAATAGAGCATATGCCTCGTGATCCAGGGGTTGGCGGTTCGAATCCCGCTCTTGACGGGTTGACCGCATGTGATCCCAGCTCCCACAGATGAGCGCTGCCGTTGTGTCCATGGGCAAGACACTTAACCCCACCTCGCCCCCAGTGTCTGTGGACACTGGTAGCCCCCATGGCAGAAGATACATCAAGGCCCGTTGTGACGTGAGCCGTCCTCCTGTGGACCCACCACCCGCGGAAGGATTCATGGGGGCTGGTGCATTGTGTTCTGGGCAGTGGAACACTGCTTGGACTGCTGCCCCCGCGACCCAGATGGAAAAGCGGAAGAAAATGAATGAATGTTAGAAAATGTTAGAAAAGCAGTCAGAATGAACTATGAAAAAATAAATCAATGACGCCAAAATGGATGGATGGATGGATGGACCGTGGGGAACAGGCGCCACAGTGGGGGGACAGTGGTAAAAACTCTTGGTGTGTCCTTAAGCAAGACACTTCCCACCTTGCCTAGTCTGAATGTGGTGTATGTGTGAGTGCTGGTGGATGGTCAGGGGGTGGCAGGTTCAGACCCAACTGACTGCGGGGCCTTCAGACTTTAAATAATATTTCTACATGAAGTGACATTAATTGACCAACCAAAACATTTTTTAAAAAGGTGGCAGTGCACCCTTTTGCCCCCCTGTAGACCTGGGTCCATGGCAGCCTGGCTTCTGTCAGAGGCAGCTGTGGCTACAGCATCTCACCATTGTGAATGAATAACGTGTGGAATGAATGAAGAATCATGCACCAAACTGTAGAGTAACTTTACGTGTCTGCAAAAGCTCTATGGACTAATGCATTATGGGATTGCTGCTAATAGAGCTACAGTATGTTTTGAATGTAATCTAAGGTGGAAATGTTCAGAGCATGTAATTTTAGACCGGGTTTAACCCTAATTTAAACCTGATCAAGACAAAAACAAATCTTATCTTAAGACTTAGACTTAGACTAGAAGGTTCCGGGTTCGATTCCCGTGTGGCACGTTGGTATGGCCGTAAGATTTGGGTCACCCGAGTCTTTCTGTGTGGAGTTTGCATGTTCTCCCCGTGTCTGGGTGGGTTTCCTCCGGGCACTCCGGTTTCCCCCATCAACCCAAAACATGCACCAGGTAAAATCCTCCAGCTTAAAGGAAAAGTAACGTTTTTTTTACAATCTGAGCCTTCTTTCGGCAATAAAACAAGTAGTTTTACTCACCCATAGCAGTTTGGTGTCAACTGGAGCAGTTTTGTAGAAGTTATGTTGTAGCCGTTCTGTTCTACTAATGATCCCGTATCCGTTAGCGTGAGTGCTCGGGGCACTGCTTTGCGGTCTCCAAATAACACAAACTTTAGCACTTTTCAAATCACAGAAGATTGCTGTGTCAGCGTAAACTTTTAGTAGATTCCAAAACGGCCTGAAACCCGATATCGCAACAGAAAAGTAAAGTTCAGAGCGTTGTTAGCTTCTTTCGGACTAGCGGTGTTTACAAAACAGCTGAGTTCACGCATGCGCACTGTCCTCTCTGATGACATCATCAAATGAAACTATAGCTGGATATCGGGTTTCAGGCCGTTTTGGAATCCACTAAAAGTCTACCCTGACACAGCGATCTTCTGTGATTTGAAAAGTGCTAAAGTTTGTGTTAATTGGACACCGCAAAATAATGCCCCGAGCACTCATGTTAACAGATACGGGATAATTAGTAGAACAGAACGGCTACAACAGAAGTTCTGCGATACTGCTCCAATTGACACCAAACTGCTATGGGTGAGTAAAACTACTTGTTTTATTGCCGAAAGAAGGCTCAGATTGTAAAAAAAAAAACGTTACTTTTCCTTTAAGTCCTGACCAAACTGAAGCAAGAAGATCATGGAGATGGTCCCCGGGCGCAGTAATGTGCTGCCCACTGCTCCTGGATGGGTTAAATGCAAAGAAGAATTTCTCCTGTGTGAGATCAATAAAGTCACTTCTTCTTCTTCTTCTTCTAAACTTAGACTTAGACAAATCCAGAAAAGAAGAAATTTACTGCACACTAGAGTAGAGTAAGAGTAAAGTCAAGCGAGTGTGCGGTAAATTTCTTCTTTTCTGAAATTATTCAATATTCCTGTTGTTACCAGCACCTGGAAGCTGTGCATGGAGTTTTGAACTTTTGAATTAGACTTAGACAAACTTTATTGACCCACAAGGGAAATTGTTTTTTAAGTCACACACCTGGGAGAAGTTTGAGAACTTAGAAAAACAAGGATATTCTTTATTTCCTTATTTACTGTCACATGGCCAGGTCGAGGCCTTTCGCATGAACCGCTCGAATACATTAGTAAATCATATATACTAGTACAGGGTATAGAGTATAGTATATAGTACGCTGTGAGGACATGTACGCCCCCTCTGTGGGTGGCAGTGACCAGGCTTCGGCACCGAGCCCAGCCTTCTCTCTCCGCTCTCTGCTCATCTGCATGTGAAAAGCAGCGCCGGCCTCGACAATGTGTCCAATTTGAGCCAATAAAGTTCTAGCCGGATCACATCTTGTTGTCCTCACAGATAACATGAACGCGTTTATCTAAAGGACTGACTCCATAGCAGCGCCGTTGCCATGGAGAAGGGGGGCCTGGACGCCAGAATCAAGGGCCCCAGCAGGATTGTCTTCGGCGGGGAGCAAGAAGTGGGTGACGTCCCTCTGAGAAAGTCCTCCACGTTTGGCCCGGGTTGCGCGCTTGAATGGGGAGCCTGTATGGGAGCGCTGGTGTCATCCCGAATGCAGGGCTAATTAGTCCTTTCCAAAGCTGTCCGTTATTTTTGGGTGAATCAAAAAGTGGTGAAAAGATCGGGAGTGTAACGGAGATCCAAGATGGTCGCCGCTGATAATGTGGGAAGGAATCTGGAGCGTTGTATTCTAGTGGTGCACAAATGTGAATGGAGTGAAACAGTTTGAAAAGAAAGCTTTGGAGAGTTAACGTTTTGAAGAGATGACTTAATCCAAGAGTTCCCAAAGTGTGGTGCCGGTGCCATTTATCTTCATCTGTTCTTTAAAAACATCAATTTTCTGATCTGTTATAATGTTTTCTCATCACAAACACAGCTGGAGTTGTGTTTTGTTTCATTGACACATGTTTAACACACAAATATATAGGCTGTGTTCTTCTCTCAAGCAGAAAACACTGTGATTTTAAACTCCACACACCTTCACTAGAATCATTTGGATCATTTCAGCCCTGGAATTGCCGATCTCTACAGAACTAAAGATAAAAACGAGATGTTTACATGCAAACTATCACTACATGACATCACAAGATGGAACGGAGCATGTAGACTGTGCAAGTGTGCATAGTCCGGAGTGCCCTTAAAGGAGAATTAACGTTTTTCACAATCTGAGCCTTATTTCGGTAATAAAACAAGTTGTTTTACTCACCCATAGCACTTTGGTGTCATATGGAGCACTTCCAGAGATGTTTTAGATTAGCGATATCTGTAACGCGAGTTCTCAGGGCATATAATATATGCCCGGAGCATGTAATATATACCCCGTGCGGTCTCCAAATAACACAAACTTTAGCACTTTTCAAATCACAGAACCTCGATGTCTTAGGCTACGTTCACAGTGCAGCCTGAAACGACCCAAATCCGATTTTTTTGCCTCTATGCGACCTGTATCTGATCTTCTAATGACAGTGTGAACGACACAGATCCGATTTTTTCAAATGCGATCCAGGCCACTTGGATATGTGGTCCTAAATCCGATACATATCCGATCTTTTGACAAGCGACTGCAGTCTGAACGGTCAGGTCGCATTCATCCGACCTGAGTGTGTTTCCTCCAATGAGAGTGGTACAAGTAGGCGTTCACAAATGTGCACAAACGTTCTTCTCATCATGCGAAAATAGTATATAAACTCGTATCAGTGAAGCGGCGAAGCACGTAGCAATCCCACCCCTCCTGCCTGTGACTCCGCACCCACATGTTCCTTTCTGCACACGTTGCTGTCACTGCCCCGCAAAACGCTGTGGCCAAAAACCTCGTCCTTCTCCGTTTAATCCTTAAAACAAATAAGCTGTACATGTTTTGGCTCCGGTACGAAAGCAACTTTAGGCGACTTCCGTAAACATTGACCGTGTTCGCTGCGTGTGACGTCATCGTGTCCTCCAAGGCGCATGCGGGACACTTTTGGGGAGTTTAGCGTTCACACTGGAGATCACATACAATTCGCATTTAACTGGAAATGTGAACGGCCTCGCAAAAAAATCGGAATTGAGCATTAAGCCCTGCAGTGTGAACGTAGCCTAAGTCTACACTTTCGTTTGAGTCAAAAGTGGCCTGTAATCCAAGATTTAGCCATAATTTACAGTTTTCAAAGTTCAAAGTTCAAAGTCAGCTTTATTGTCAATTCTGCCATATGTGTTCAACATACAGTGAATCGAAATTTCGTTTCTCTCTGGCCAAGTAGTGCAAAAAGACAGTGTACAAAATACAATATAAAGACAAAACACAACAAAAACTATCTAAGACAGAGATCTAAGTTAAAACTAAAGTTTTGCATTTCATGTTTGGGTCCCGGGAGCTGAGAGCGAAATAAGATGTGACTTCGCACATGCGCACTGGCGTCCTCATCTACTCGAAACTATGGCTAAATCTCGGATTACAGGCCACTTTTGACTCAAACGAAAGTGTAGACTAAGACATCGAGCTTCTATGATTTGAAAAGTACTAAAGTTTGTGTTATTTGGAGACCGCACGGGGCATATATTACATGCTCAGGGTATATATTATATGCCCCGAGAATCGCAAATCTAAAACATCTCTGGAAGTGCTCCATATGACACCAAAGTGCTATGGGTGAGTAAACAACTTGTTTTATTACCGAAATAAGGCTCATATTGTAAAAAAAAGTTAATTCTCCTTTAAATCCACACTCCAAACTGTGCACACTGCGAATTGAGACACGGCTTCTGTGTTTCCCCTTTGCATTCCTGGTTTGATTTGGCCTGCACACCTGGAAAGTTCTTAAAAGTTCTTAAAGTTCTTTTACTGGTTATTAAATCTCTTAATGGTCTTGGGCCTTCTTATCTTTCAGAACTGCTTTCCCCTTACGAACCTTCACGGGCCCTGTGGTCCTCCGGCAGCTCCTGGTCATTCCCAAAGTCAGGACACAGACTCAGGGAGAGGCGTCTTTTCAGAACTACAGCCCTCGTCTATGGAACTGCCGGAGGACCTCAGGGCTGCAGAGAACGTTCATGTTTTTAAGAGTGGGCTCAAGACTCACCTGTTTAGCTTGGCCTTTGATTGACTTCCGTCATCTGTCTGCTTGTCTTTTGTTTGTTTTTTTGTTTGTTTGCTTGTATATCTGTTTGTTGTTTGTTCGTCTGCTTGTTTGTCTGTTTGCTTATTTGTCCATCTGTTTGTCTTTTTTTTTTTGTTTTTTGTTTTTTGTCCCTGGCAGCACGGTGGCTGAGTGGCTAGCACTCATGCTTCACAGCGGGAGGGTTCCGGTTGCCCGGGCCTTTCTGTGTGGAGTTTGCATGTTCTCCCCGTGTCTGGGTGGGTTTCCTCCGGTCACTCCAGTTTCCCCCATCAACCTAAACATGCGCCATAGGTAAAATCCTCCAGCTTAGGGCCTGACCAAGCCTAAATAACAAAACAAAATTATGGGGATGGTCCCCGGGTCAAATATAGAAACAACTTCTCCTGTGCGAGATCAATAAAGGTCAAACTTCTAATCCTTGACCACTGTAAGGCACTTTGTGCTACATTTTTGTATGAAAAGCACTTTATAAATATTGTTTGATTTGATTTGATTTGATTTGATTTGACCTAATGAAACGCGTGCAGTGGCACTTCCCGATTACTTGTATTTTTGGTGACCTCTACTGGCCAGACTAGGAATATGATAAGAGGGAAGGAGAGGAGAGGTGAAGACGAAGAGCAGAATGAACAGAGGGGCTGGGCTTTTTTGACTTGACAGATAAAATGTACGGTATCTGAGCTTTTGCAGATACTGATAACAACCCTTATATTTGTCATGTGTCCTCAGAAGCGGTCTCCCACGTCCACGTCCCCGCCCATGTCCCAGGTGCTGAGGACGCTGGAGCAGCTGCACCTGGACATCGAGGAGGCCCTCAGCTCCAGTTCATCCCCGAGCGGAACCCCCTGCTCCACCCGCAGAGCTCAGGTACGACCCTCCACCTGCGGCTCTGTCACTGACGGGAGCGGTGTTTTTGTGCTTAAAGGCGCATTGTTCAACTTTTGTGGTGGGGGGTCCGTCAAACGCTTTTCTCCATTTTCATGCAGACCAAAGCAGATCAAGTTACAGGTCAGATCTGTGGAGAGGCAGCCCCGCTCACGTCAGAATCCCTGGTTTTCTAGGTATTTTTGAGCTATAAAACCATCTGTAATTGAATAAATGTGAAGTGGAGCTGTTTAATGTCATACTGTGGAACCTTCCAGGCACAGCGATGACATCTCTATGGAAACCAACCAGAAAAGTTAGACAATGCACCTTTAAAGAAGGAAAAAGTAATAGAATTTTGTGCCTATTTTGATGTTTTAAAAGGCTTTCAATGTCGTGGTTTGGTTTTGATAAAGATTTGTGCTGAATTTTGTTCAACCAGAAACAATTGAATAGAGTTTGAACAAAAATTTTTTTTCTTAGGTATGTTTATTTGTATATTTTTGTTTGCTTAAACTACATTTCCCTGGATGAGGAAACAACATTATAACAGATAAAAAAGCGTAATATGGGCTCTTTAAATAATATACACAATACTGCATTATAGAAGTAATACAGTTGTTATAATTAGGGCTGTCAGTTTATCACGTTAATTAGATTAATTAATTAGATTGTAAATGAATGCGTTATAAAAATTAACGCAATTAATTATGAGTGTCTCTCTTTCTCTCTCTCACTCCTCTCTTTCTCTCTCTCTTTTGCTCTCTTTCACTCTCTCTCTCCTTCTCTCTCTCTCTCTATTTGCTCCCTCTCTTTCTCTTTCTCTCTCTCTCTCTCTCTCTTGCTCTCTCTCTTTCTCTCTCTCACTCCTTCTCTCTCTTTCTCTCTCTCTTTTGCTCCCTATCTCTCTCTTTTTTCTCTCTCTCTCTTTTTCTCTCTCTCTTTTGCACTTTCACTCTCTCTCTTTCTCTCTCTCTCTTTTGCTCTCTCTCTTTCACTCTCTCTCCTTCTCTCCTGCTCTCTCTCTTTTGCTCTCTCTTTTTCTCTCTCTCTCTTTTTCTCTCTCTCTCGTTTGCTCTCTCTCTTTCTCTCTCTCACTCCTCTCTCTCATTCTCTCTCTTTCTCGCTCTCTCTTTTGCTCCCTCTCTTTCTCTCTCTCGCTCTCTTTTTCTCTCTCTTTTGCTCTGTTTCACTCTCTCTCCTCTCTCTCTCTCTTTTTCTCCATCTCTTTCTCTCGCTCTCTCTCTCTCTCTCTCTCTCTTTCTCTCTCTCACTCCTTCTCTCTCTCCTTCTCTCTCTTTCTCTCTCTCTCTTTTTCTCTCTCTCTTTCTCTCTCTTTCTCTCTCTCTTTTGCTCTTTCACTCTCTCTCCTTCTCTCTCTCTCTTTTGCTCTCTCTCTTTCTCTCTCTCTTTTGCTCTCTCTCTTTCACTCTCTCTCT
This sequence comes from Paratrypauchen microcephalus, assembly GCA_036785185.1. Taxonomy (NCBI): domain Eukaryota; kingdom Metazoa; phylum Chordata; class Actinopteri; order Gobiiformes; family Gobiidae; genus Paratrypauchen; species Paratrypauchen microcephalus. The sequence continues at coordinate 5,833,015 of JAVJIX010000041.1, forward strand.
CCCCTTCTCTCTCTTTCTGTCTCTCTTTCTCTCTATATTAAAATGTGATTAATTAGATTAATTAATTACAATTCCTGTAAGATTAGATTATTTGTTTTAATCTCCTGACAGCCCTGGTTATAATGTATTAAATGTGATGACCTGTATATGTGCATGTGCCTGTGACTGTGCTGTGTGAACGGCTCGGTAACACTTTGGATGTGGATTGCGCGGCGTTTTCCATTACAGCTCTATTAGCGTGTACAAGTGTGTGCGTTGCCAGGTCTGTTGGATTCCAGCCTGTGTGGTGCGTAACTATGTGCTCCGTCACGCCTGGTGCTGGACACATTCTTGAACAGCGTGTGGCACATACTTGGTCATGCTCCTAAACCTCCACAAATCAATTCCCCTGCTGCAGGAGGAGGGACAGGTGCTCCAGATTCAAGTGTGAAAAAGCTCAATCTCCGTATTTCCAGTGTCAGCGACTGTAGGCGATGTACGGAACTTTGACTGTCTTAAATAACAGACAGTACTAGTTGCATTCTTGTTGTATAGAAACTTGTGTTTTCTTCTAATAAGACAATTTGTAAAAAGCTTAAATCGCTTATTTACTAGACATTTTTCAGTGGTAGTACTATCTACTACTGCTGTCTCGTGTCTTGTGTCTCTGATCGGCTGTTGTTCAGGCATGCTCAGTTTGACACATCTCATAGCTGAAAGTCAAAGTCAGCTTTATTGTCAATTCTGCCATATATGTTCAACATACAGTGAAACGAAATTACGTTCCTTCCTGGCCAAGCAGTGCAAAAAATACAATATAACAAAATACAATATAAAGATGGTACACAAACTATCTAAGACCAAATCTAAAAAGTAGTGCAAAGAATAAATAAGACCAGGACTGCACCAGGACTAGACCAAGACTAGACAGGACTAGACCAGGACTTAGACCAGGACTGCACCAGGACTAGACCAGGACTTAGACCAGGACTGCACCAGGACTAGACCAGGACTTAGACCAGGACTGCACCAGGACTAGACCAGGACTTAGGCCAGGACTGCACCAGGACGAGAGCAGGACTAGACCAGGACTTAGACCAGGACTTAGACCAGGACTGCACCAGGACGAGACCAGGACTAGACCAGGACTTAGGCCAGGACTGCACCAGGATGAGAGCAGAACTAGACCAGGACTTAGACCAGGACTGCACCAGGACGAGACCAGGACTAGACCAGGACTTAGACCAGGACTGCACCAGGACGAGAGCAGGACTAGACCAGGACTTAGGCCAGGACTGCACCAGGATGAGACCAGGACTAGACCAGGACTTAGGCCAGGACTGCACCAGGACGAGAGCAGGACTAGACCAGGACTTAGGCCAGGACTGCACCAGGACGAGAGCAGGACTAGACCAGGACTTAGGCCAGGACTGCACCAGGACGAGAGCAGGACTAGACCAGGACTTAGGCCAGGACTGCACCAGGACGAGAGCAGGACTAGACCAGGACTTAGACCAGGACTGCACCAGGACTTAGACCAGGACTGCACCAGGACGAGAGCAGGACTAGACCAGGACTTAGACCAGGACTGCACCAGGATTTAGGCCAGGACTGCACCAGGACGAGAGCAGGACTAGACCAGGACTTAGACCAGGACTGCACCAGGACGAGAGCAGGACTAGACCAGGACTTAGACCAGGACTGCACCAGGACTAGACCAGGACTTAGACCAGGACTGCACCAGGACGAGAGCAGGACTAGACCAGGACTGCACCAGGACGAGAGCAGGACTAGACCAGGACTTAGACCAGGACTGCACCAGGACGAGAGCAGGACTAGACCAGGACTTAGACCAGGACTGCACCAGGACGAGAGCAGGACTAGACCAGGACTTAGACCAGGACTGCACCAGGATGAGAGCAGGACTAGACCAGGACTTAGACCAGGACTGCACCAGGACGAGACCAGGACTAGACCAGGACTTAAGCCAGGACTGCACCAGGACGAGAGCAGGACTAGACCAGAACTTAGACCAGGACTGCACCAGGACTGCACCAGGACTAGACCAGGACTTAGGCCAGGACTGCACCAGGACGAGAGCAGGACTAGACCAGGACTTAGACCAGGACTGCACCAGGACTCGACAGGACTTGACTTTAATGGTGACTGGCAGGTTTTGAGCAGATCTAAACTTGTATTGACGCGAGCCTCTCTCTCAGACTGACCGTGCCTACTGTTGTATGGTTTTCCTACAGAAGTGAATCCCAGGTGTGAGCTGAGGTAAACGCCCCCTTGTCTCTGTTGATGGTTCATGCACCACTTCTTGATTTCAACAGCCTCTCATATCCATCTTTTTCTATTTCTGTTCCTCTGTTTGTACTATTTTAGCTTCATCCCAGTCCATGACATGGTTTGCTCTTTTGAATATTATGGAAGGGGCTTTCACGAAATCTGTAATATGCAATTTTCATATTCACCTTTTTCTACCTACCCCCCACTGCTTGGTGTCCTCAGGCCTTCTCTATAGCTCAGATCCAGTGCGGCCTTGATGCTGGGACAGTGTCGATAGTGTCAAACTGATGTCCATGCTGCTTGCACTCTTGCACTTTGCCAATTGCCATCCATCCATCCATCTTCTTCTGCTTACTCCATTTCTGGGTCTCGGGGGCAGCAGTCCAAGTAGATCTGCTGCCCAGAACACAATGCACCAGCCCCCATGGATCTTTCCGCGGGTGGTGGGTCCACGTGCCAATTGCACCGTCACTTATTGCGCCTTACATATTGCACATTTCATTTTTCACCTACACCAGCTACCAAGAAGAGCCACCTCAAACTTTTCTTCTTGTTGGAATCGTATATGTTTACCTGTATGTCTTATGTCTATTTATTGTAGATGTCTGTGTCCATGAATGTAGCTGTGTGTGCATGTGTGTGTGTTTTAGTTTTTAGTTTAGATTGCACATTTGGTGTCTGATGAAACGCAATTTCAGTCCTCTTTGTAATGTTTGTTACATAGTGATTTGACAATAAAGTACACTTTGACTTTACAATAGAATAGAATAGAATAGAATGCCTTTTATTGTCACTATTCATATGTACAATTTACATCATACATACTCACAATAGGGGTGGGTATTGGCAAAGAAGTCACGATTCAATTCGAATCACGATTCACATGCCACGATGCGATACTATCACGATGCATCACGATACTTGAATTATTGCGATGCATTGCAATATATTCGACATACTTCAGTGAAAATGTACCAAAAAATAGAGGATAACTTAAATATCAGTGGCTGTGTATCTGGGTAGTGTCTTCAATTGATACATAACTCTGAGCAACTCAATTCATAACTGAATTTATTGAATAACAAAAACAAATAAACCAAACCAATAACAAAAAAAGTGCATAGGATTTTTTCTAAAACAAAAAATGATGTTCAAACATTTGCCATTTTGGAGGTAGCTACCATCATAACAAACAATACCCTTTCACAAAGAAAAAAGTGCATAGGATTTATTTTAAAAAATAAACTAATAATTAATTAATTTATTTATGAATAATTAATTAATTATTAATAATCGATTTTTGGCATCAAGAATCGATGCAGTATATTGTGAAAGTTAGTATCGTGATGCATTGTCATGACGATTATTTTGCACACCCCTAACTCACAATGAGATTGAAAGTATCTCACTTCAGTGCAGACATTTAAGTACGATATTTACAACACAGCAGGATATTTACAACACAGTAATGGTAATAAAAAATGTGCAAAAAATAAATTAGTGCAAAAAAAAAAAAAAGTCCTGTACTACGCATTAGTTGCCAGGTTATTGCAAGTCTTGCTCATATATTGCAGTAAGGGTGACACATTACAACCATTTATACACACACTAGAGAGTCTCTACATTGCAGAGGGAGATGTCTCACAGAATTCACTTTAGCATATTGTACTGTATTAAATATTACCAACAAGCTATAGCATTCTGTTCAGTATTGCACCACAGGATATTACACTGTAATTAAAGGAAAATTAACGTTTTTTACAATCTGAGCCTTCTTTCCGCAATAAAACAAGTAGTTTTACTCACCCATAGCAGTTTGGTGTCAATTGGAGCAGTATCGCAGAACTTATGTTGAGCCGTTCTGTTCTACCAATGATCCCGTATCCGTTAGCGTGAGTGCTCGGGGCAATACTTTGCGCTCTCCAAATAACACAAACTTTAGCACTTTTCAGATCACAGAAGATCGCTGTGTCAGGGTAGACTTTTAGTGGATTCCAAAACGGCCTGAAACCCGATATCCAGCTATAGTTTCATTTGATGACGTCATCAGAGAGGACAGTGCGCATGCGTGAACTCAGCTGTTTTGTAAACACAGCTAGTCCGAAAGAAGCTAACACCGCTCTGAACTTTACTTTTCTGTTGCGATATCGGGTTTCAGGCCGTTTTGGAATCTACTAAAAGTCTACCCTGACACAGCGATCTTCTGTGATTTGAAAAGTGCTAAAGTTTGTGTTATTTGGACACCGCAAATCAGTGCCCCGAGCACTCACGCTAACGGATACGGGATCACTAGTAGAACAGAACGGCTCAACATAAGTTCTGCGATACTGCTCCAATTGACACCAAACTGCTATGGGTGAGTAAAACTACTTGTTTTATTGCCGAAAGAAGGCTCAGATTGTAAAAAAACGTAAATTTTCCTTTAAGTATTGCACAACAACATGTGGATATGCTACAAACCCCAGTTCAAGATATTACACTGTAATAAATATTGCACAACAAGATATATTGCGCTGTGTTAAGTAATTGCACAATGGGTGGATGGAGGAGAATGGGGGGGACAGGAATATGGGGTAAGTCAGTCAGTGCATGTGACTTTGACTTTGATTTTGACAATAGGATCCAGTCTGATCTCTCTCCGGTCTGTGTTTTCTCACTCATCTCAGCGTCGGTGATGGAGGACAAAAGTGCTCCACTGAGCTGGCCACATTCAGGCTGCGCAGAGGAGCTGTTGTCCTGGACGCACTTCTGTAACGTCTCGCTTTAGGAACGCTCTGTAGCTCTCCCTCCATTCACTGCTCCTACTGTCACCATCGCAGGCTGAAGGGACATCAGCAGTGGGACGTTTGGACAGGGTCAGAGTCCTGAACCCCTCACAGACACAAGCTTTTGTTGCCTCTGTTTTCTTTTCCAGTGCTGAGAGCATCTTGTTTGTGGCGAGGGGGGTGTGGTCAGGGAGAGGAGCAGGTCTCAAGACTGGACCGGTCAGAGATAACAGAGCCAGGAGCAGAAGGACGGTGAGGAGTTCCTCTCTGAGTCAGGGGAGTAGTCAGGGGGCGACAAAAGGTTCTGTTGCCCCAGACCCCAGAATTTGACCCTGTTCATTTATATTAGAGGAGGGCCCATGTGAGGCTTCTTGGCCCCGGGCCCCCAAATATCAAATTGAGATTTTTCCAAGAAGCATTGACTGTGTGCACATGGACAAGTGTAATCCGATTGCAAACGGATTGGGATCGTATCCAATTCATGTGCACAGGATAAGGATCGTATAGGGATTGGTTTCCCGAATCCGATTGGAACCCCTGGTTTAGGCCGATAGTAATCCGCTTGGTGCCGCCTTGTGCACGATATCAGATTGGATTGGCGTACTGCGCATGCGCGGGAATTTTCGCCAGGGATTTCACCCGGAAGTGACAGGAGGCGCCGACGCCGTCATAAGTAGAGATTGTTGCCGGAAAAGTCAGACGAAATCATGGCTGCGAAGAAAGAATGCACAACACGTACACCAATGCTGCTCCGTCAAACTCCTCGAGCGCCATCTTTGTATACCGCCACATAGTTTGTTGTGTTTTTATTGAGTAGCCATCACCCAGAAGTAGTTGGACTACAGCGCCACGTAGCGTAGCGGAGCCGGCCAGGTTGCTGACCATTATCCGATTACACGAGTTTCATGTGCACTGGGATCTAAGGACAGACCACCCGCCGAGTAACGGGATCGGATTTGGAGAAATCCAATCCGATCCTACCATGTGCACGCAGTGAATGAGATCAGACTTGCGATTTGTGTTTTAATCATAGGGTTCTGTTCAAAGTTCACATTTAACACCTGTCCAGAAGAATTTACGAAAAAACTGTAAGTACGTCACAGTGGGCGTGTAAAGGTGGAGGCGAAAATGGGTTGATTGGCAACATGGCATCTTGAAAATAAGTAATTAAAGATTTTTTATTTTATTTTATTTATTTATTTATTTAAATTAGGACAATGCATATTAATCAACATGTCAGCAGAGAGCTTCAGTGTAAATATGGAGTTAGCACAATAGCTAGTCCTAAGGCAGAACAAAACACATTCACACAAACAGAGAAAACAGAATACACAATAGACATTACACCAAGAGCATGTAGTTGTAATAGACCCATCTCCAAAAGTCAGAATAATCTACATTACAGTTTTCAACCAATGTTTCAAACCAGTGTTTCAGAGCCGTTTTAAAGCCTGAATCGGTGCCACAGTTCCTGACGTGGGCTGGCAGTGTGTTCCATGTCTGTGAGCCTCTGATAGACTCCACCATTTGGCTAAATTTAGTCCTACGCCTTTTTATGTTACAGTCTCCTCCGGTTGATGCTCTGGTATTTACTCGGTCGCCAGGTTTTTAACCTATAAAATCCATTAAGGGAGGAAGAGCAAGCCCGTTTAAAACTTTAAAAATGAGGCAAGCATCCATAAATATCTGACAACTATCAAAATCCAAAATGTTCTACTTACTTAAGATGTTACAATAATGATACTGTAAAGGCTTTTTGTCCAAAGTGTCCAAAGATGACTCAAACATGCAGGGGCGTTCTTTGACGGGGGCAACCTGGGCAATTGCCCCTAGCGGCATCGCGGGGGGGCGCGGTGGCGCGAAGCAAAAAAAAAAAAAAAAAGCCGGTGCGGTGCGCACGGAGGCGCAAGGATCCTTGCTCCGCACCTCCGATCCTTGCGCGGGGGGTGGGGGGCTGGTGCTGGCTCGTGGTTACGTGAAGACAGAGTAGCGCCCCCACCGCACGCACCCACCGCCCGCACCTGTACAATCCCCTGTGTAACACTGGTCTTTTTGTTAATTATGTTACTCTATGGTAACTCAATGTGCACTTTTAGAGTACTGACTGATTCTGCAATATTGTGACCACCAGGGGGTGCTGGAGTGCACTTTTGCTTTCTTAAATAGCTGTAGGCCTACATGGCTATAATGTGAAATAATTGCGCCTTTGGTCTTTTTTATGTTCAAAAACTTTTTTTGTAATTATTGTTTATATTTTTTATTGCAGTACTCATTAAAACTGTACATTTGTTTTTGAAAGTAGTTGTTGTGAATTGAGTGGCTTTCCCCCAGGGAGTAAATCACTCTAGGAACGCCACTGCAAACATGCACAAATCACACCGAATACAACTTCCAAGAGTATAAATGAGAAGGAAAAAACTATAACATGATTAAAAACTGCTTTGAATCACTCGTGGAGTCAGCTCATGATAAATAACCACATGTCCTTTGTTGGCGTGCTGTTTGGCGATATTTCTCTCCTTTTTCAAACTGCCTCTATTTCGGTTTCTTTGTTGCGTCTACTCTAAGCTGTTGTCATAGCGATTAGGCACCCAGATGATGTCTTGGAAAGTTCCTGGAAAGCTCTCTCCGGGAAAGAGTGGTGTGGAGGCGGCCATTGTTGCTGAATAAATATTTGGAGTTTGTATTAACAATCTGGCCCTTCTTAAACCAGCGGCTCGCTCCAGTTGGACGACGTATTTAAATGTCCGTTCACAAGGTCTGACGAAGTGTTCTCCACCTCCATCACCCACCGATGATAGAGGGACAGAGGAGCTCATTCTCCAACAGGCTCCTACAGCTCCGCTCCAACAGTGAGAGATACAGGACTACGTTCATACTATAATACTCCCTACAACTGTACAACAATTCACCCTTATGTAACAGATAAGCCTATGTCCCGTCAATCATCAAGTAAGACCTCTTGTATACAGCTGAGATATATTTTTATTACTTTATTTCTATATTTGATGTTATTTTTACTTGTACATATATATTTATATAATTATGTCTCTTGATATTTTTGCTACTTAAGTTTTAGACCAGGGGAGTCAAATATTTGAATTATATTTTAATTTTCTATTAAAATATTGGTAATTTTCTGCACAGTTTAGCATAGCAGCATCTCCAGTGCCTCTGTGCGTGGCCCCTCCCACCAGACCAGCACAAATGAAGAATCGCCTCTTTCCAAACGCTCTTAAAGAACCATCGTTTAGACCAGGGGTGGGCAATTATTTTTCCCCAGGGGCCAAATGAGAAGCAGAAAATATTGTGGAGGGCCAAAAGTTTGAAGTCTATTCTGGTTATTAATTTTATTTCTACGTTGAAATCAGTAAATTGCATTATTTACAGAAGCTGGAAATGTATGTGTTATTAAGTAATGAGAGAGTGAGGTTTTACAAAAACTGAATTTATTCAGTAAAATAATTCAAAACAACAGTAAACGTGAAACATTTGTAACTCTCTTTTTCTTCTCTTTTAACTTTCTTAAATTTGTATTAAGACACCACAATGTCTTTGTTTGCCACATAATATAATACAAGATGTCACAACACTTTTTTTTGTCCATCCAACTGTGTAGAAAAAGTCAAAGTTAGCATGTTTTAGTGTTTTGAGAGAAATCTCGCCTCTGTTGAGCTTTAAAGCCCCAGTGTGTAGGATTCGTGGCGCATAGGTGGATGGTGCTATTGCACTTTCTGTTTTAGCTACGGCAGACCTCGAGGGTCACCCGGGCGCGCCGTAACACGGTCCCGTTTTTTTTTTTTTTTACTTTTCTCATGAAAACACACATTCCCGATCATGTACCATGACACTCTACACATCAAATGAAACCTTACAGTCTCCTCTTTTTGACTATGCAATTCATTTCCCTGCAAAACAATCACTCCCCGAGCACATGGGGCTTTTATACGGAAAAGCACAAAACGAGGTTAGCTTACCTTAGAATGCTTTGCACAGGTCAAACTCTGTATTTCACCATAAACTTGCTCTCAATCTGTCCGTAAGGATCCAGCGAATAAAATCCAGTAAAACAATTTAGTCCAAAACACGTGTTAGATCCATTACGACGTCTGATCCGGCAGCATGCTTGTGTTGTTTACCCAAAACCACGAGCCTTGCCGAAGGCGAAGGCGGAGCCCAAATGTCCTTCTGCGGCTCTCGTATTCAAAATGGCTGCCTCTGCATGGGGAAGATCCCCCTTTTATGTGACTATATCTAAGTCCAAAAGAATACTTTGATTTCATGATGGAAGTGAAAAGGCTTGGAAAACAATGTATATTTGAATGGGTATCTTCAATTTCAGTAATTAACGGGTAAAAATCTTACACACTGTCCCTTTAACTAGTGCATCAAAGTCAGGTTCATGTTTGAGGTGGAGATGTGGAGCACATCCGACAGATGATCATCAGTACAAATGCATTATGTACAAGTTTGAAAGTATTTCTTATTTTCTTAATTCCAAGCAACCTTTCGCTGGCCGGTCAGAGTCGGCCGTATTTGGCCCCCGGGCCTTGAAATGCCCGGGTCTGGTTTTAACTGTTGACCGTGACACCCTCATCAGCAAAATGTCAAAAATAAGAAAAGTGGACGCCGAGTGCATGACTTTCCAAGAAAAATGGACTAATTCCTATTTGTTGACGGAGGTGAATGGGAAACCTGTACGCTTGTGTGGAAATTGCATTTTTCTTTAAGTTGGTTGTTCATAATATTGTAATATTTTGCAAAAGAAAGAGTTCATCAAATAAAAAAAAGACTTCTGTAATAGATTTGTGTTTCTCTGCACAAATATTTGGACTTATTGCTATTTTTGGAGTACTGTATATATTGTTATACCATGAGTTTTCTGATCCGGCCCCTTTGGGACCAAAGTAGGTTGGATACGGCCCCTGGACCAAAATGAGTTTGACACCCCTGGTTTAGACTTTATTATCACCATTTCTTTTTGTTATTATAATATTGTGATGTGTGAACTTCTGTGTCCAAGTCATTTCCCTCGTGGATCAATAAAGTTTGTCTAAGGCTAAGAACCTGTGAGGGCTATGCAAGATGTGGAACTGTAAAACTTTTAGCAGAAGTTTTCAACAATCAGAAGCCACATCCCTCACAAATGTTTAGCGGGGGAGCGTAAAGTACTGTGCTTAAAGGTGCATTGTGTAACTTTTCTGGTGCAGGGTCTGTTAAACGCTTTTCTCCATGAAGTGGACATTTTCCAGGCATTAAAACTGTATCGGACCATCCTCCAATCAAACTAGCATGCTAACTGTAGCTGTAGTGGTGTGTTCTTAGTCAAAGAAGAACTGCTTTGTCTACGCCTAAAGTCAAAAGGATCACTGGACGACATGGCCCTGAACTTTGGAGAAGCCCACAGGCTGAGCATGTGTGAGGAGGACAGCTGCAGCTCCATATGTCCATCCATATGTTCAGACCAGAGAGTGAGGAGAACATCTGACGTGAACATCTGTGGAATCTTGAACTCGCAGTGAGATTAGAAAACTATGCATCTTATTAAAGAGCAGATGACAGGTGCTCATGTTTTTCTAATCACGACTCCTACAGTGTTGAATATTTATCATAGTTTTACATCAGTAACTTTGTTTTATAATTTGGTGTTTTGGTTTTTAAAGGTCCCATGGCATGAAATTTTCACTTTCTGAGGTTTTTGAACGTTAATGAGCTCCCCTACCCTGCTTTAGCCCCCCCATGGCTAAAAGTTGCGAAATGTCTAAACTGAGCATTTGCGTTCCTTTTCTGCATTAGAAAAAATCAGAGCTCAAACGGGCGATTTTGAACAAGGAAACTTATTGACGTCAGCTCGAAAAAAGAAATGCAAATGCAGTTCCACCCCCGTCTGTCTGTACTCAGCGTCTGTGTAAATCACGCCCAGAGAGTTTGGACTGCGGAGGAGCTACGCAATGTGAAATGCGTTTTTTTATTTGCCTGGAGGAACTTGCGAGTGTTTCTAGGCTCGGAAGTCCTTTATCTGAGCCTGTGGATATCTGAAACAGCAGTGGTTTAATTTTATTTTCTGTGGAAATGTGTTTATTTTTCAATGGAATGCTTCTCATCTCTCCCTCCGTGCAAAAACACGGAAGTGGGTCAGAGCGCACAGGCACAGCTGAAAAGGAAAGAGCGGAGAGTTTGGCCACGCCCCCACCCCCTACTATAGGCCATCTCTGTCCTCCTCATTTGCATTCAAGCAACAACGCCCATAATGGAGTGTTCCAGAGTGACATTTATGACTCTTTCTCATCTTATCTCTCTTTCTCATGCACTGAGTCTTGATTTTGAAGAAGGATTCATTTACAGTATTAGGGAACCATTAAGGAGCCATATAAAAGCATCAAGAAGTACCATGTCATGGGACCTTTAAGATTATTCTCAAGCCAGAAAGCAGAATGAGCCTCACACGAGTCTCTCATTTGTGTTGCCATTTTCAATGTTGAAATCCAGTTGGTTTAAACCTAAAATGCCTCTCTCTGATCTGAACAGCCACTATCTAAACCCCAGCACCTGCAGCCACTCATGACTCAGTGCTAGTGCAGCTCAGTGAAGGAATTCTGGAGGTTCTGAGCTTCACATGAGGCCTGTTCATAAAATGAGAATGAGACAAACATATACCGCTCTGGAAAAAAATAAGAGACCACAGCATTTTTTTTTCTGAAATCAGCATCTCTACATGTATTACAGCCATTCCTTTCCAGCGTCTGTTGAATTATAACACAAACACAAAGCTGAGCTACTTCAGTTCTTGCACCAGGAATGGAATAAAGTCACCCAAGAACAATGTGAAAGACTTGGACTAAACCAGATCTGAACCAGGACTAAACCAGGTTAAAACAGGGACTAAACCCGGTCTGAACCAGGACTAAACCAGGTCTAAACTAGGACCCAAGAACAATGTGAAAGACTTGTGGAGAGCATGTCAAGACACATGAAAGCTGTGATTAAAAATAAGGGTTATTGCACCAAATATTGATTTGTGAACTCTTCTTAAGTGTAAACATTAGTATTATGTTGTTTTAAAATGAATTTGATCTTGTTTCTTTGCATTGTTTGAGGTCTGAAAACATGGATCTTTTTTGTTATTTTGACCATTTGTCATTTTCTGCAAATAAATGCTCTAAATGATAATATTTTTATTTGGAATTTGGGGGAAATGTTGTCAGTAGTTTATAGACTCAAACAAAAATGTTCCTTTTGCACAAACACAAACCTATAAGTAGTAAAACCAGAAAAACTGATAATTGTGCAGTGGTCTCTTATTTTTTTCCAGAGCTGTATGTTTCCTTTATCTGCAGGTTAAGACTCTGGTGACACAATTTCAGTTGTGATTAGATTTTTTTTTTTTTAAAGTGCAGGCTGCATTCACAGTTCTAAATGTGGTTTATAGAAGATATAGGAATGATTTTATTCCTAGATTTATGACATTCTAGCCTGGTCAAATGCCAGAAGACACTATACACATAAACGACTGGAAAAATGTCCCGGAGTGTCCTGACAAGCTCTTCATAAATAAAACGTATTATTGTTGTTACAATGAATTCAGTTTGGTCCAATGAATGGATGAAAATGAGCCAGAAAAAGCAAAGAAACAAGACAGATTACGCAGCGCCTCTTTAAATCTAGCTCAACGTACCGTACAAGGACTTATGTTAGGATTTACCGTATTACCCAGAGAGGTGGGAGTTACTGTATATGGAAAAATGTGTACTGTAAATGTTATATTTAAGGCTGGGAGATACTATTGAGTCTATAATAAAAAATATTAACAAAACTACAAAAAGAACTGATTACAAATTTAAAAAAAATAAAAGTAATAAAAAGTAACTAAAATCACATCTGGACATGGGGAGTGCCTTAACCTGCAGATGGATGACACGTACCAGTTTTTCTCTTTGTGCTGGGGTTTACATAGAGACCATTCAGATCTGAAACTGGCAACCAAAATGAGAATGTGAGGTTCATTCTAATTTTATCTTTTGGTTTATTGTGAGTGAAAGCTGTACAGTGGTACCTCACCTTACGAAAGACCTAACAAACGAAAATTTCAAGTTACGAAACGCCTTCACGTTAAATTTTGGTCTCTAGATACGAAAGAAAATTCAAGTTACGAAACGCGAAATCTCAAAAATTCAAATAATGCGCACTCAGCCACACACATTATACGCTTTTCTCAGACTGAATTTAAACTTTTCTCACATTTGTCTCTCGTTTAAACACTCAAACTTTCATAGATTTTCAACAAAATTATTAATAGTGAAGTGTGGGGGGAAGGCGGAGGGGGGAGAAAACTGCGCGCGAACACATGTGATAGCGCAGCATGACCCGGCGTGGGGCTGCCAGCAGGTCTAGACCTGGACTAAACCAGGACTGGACCAGGACTAAACCTGGACTAAACCAGGACTAAACCTGGACTAAACCAGGACTAGACCACGTGGATTAAAGCGCCACGTGCGGGTCTGTTTCCTGGTTTCGTTTCAAGTCACGGCTGAGGCGAGCAGCGAGGGGGACCGCACGCAGTCTGAGCGCATGAACGAACACATGCAAGAGCCGCGGTCTAGACCAGGTCTAGAGGAGGTCTAGAGGAGGCACGGTTTGAGCACGGGTCTCGTTCATGCGCTCAGACTGTGTGCGGTCCCCCTCGCTGCTCGCCTCAGCCGTGACTCGAAACGAAACCAGGAAATAGACCCGCACGTGGCGCTTTAATCCACCTGGTCTAGTCCTGGTATAGTCCACGTTTAGTCCTGGATCTACAGTCTCTACGCAGAACACAATGTTACACTATAAAAAAAGTTACACTATTAAAAAAAAACTTGGATCGGGGCCTTGGAACGAATCAGGCTTTTTCCATTGAAATAGCTACTCAACTTACGAAAAATTCACGTTACGAAACCACTTCTGGAACGAATTAATTTCATAAGGTGAGGTACCACTGTATTTGCACTTGTTTATATGATACTCTAGGTGTAGTTTATGAAATTTAAACTGTTAATGTACAGTTCGTCTTTGTACATTTCAGGTGCATTGTCAGATTATCATGTGGTTATTACTTACCTGATGACCTTTGACCTCCTCAGGCCTGGTGGGTGAGCTTGTCGCAGAATTATGCTCTTTTCCTCTCCGAGCTTTAGCTCAACTGTGCCAAGGCTAACGGGAGCTGGATTGTGTGCAGTGTTGGGGAGTAACGGATTACATGTAACGGCGTTACGGTAAAAGGATACAAAATAAAAGTAACTGTAATCCGTTACAGTACAAGAAAAAAACGATGTAATCAGATTACAGGTACATTCATTGAGAATGGGGATTACTTAACAGGATTACAATTTGTGCTGCTGCGTGGTGTTCCGCCATTTCTGCGAGCGGTGTCGGCTGGTCCCTCCGGCCTGCCGCGCTCCCGTGTTTCCCCTCCGCACCGTAGTGTCGTAAACTCCTCTCGGTAGAGCTCCCGTATCCTCACCGTGCAGTCTACAGCTCTTAAGGTAAGCACTGCTACCCTCCACCACTGATAAGATGTAACTTGGCCCAATGCCACCCAGTCAGAAACCAAACGCTTCAGGCCAGTTCTGATTGGTTGGAGGGAGGCCCAGAACTAAGGCAGTCAAAAGTTAGTAAATTTGTGCATTTAGGTTGCCTGGAAGAATCCATGACTCATCGCTGTACCAGCGAGTGAGTCTGGTAACGTTTGATCCACAGAATGCGCTGCGGTTGCGCGTAGACAGACAGCTAAGTGAACCAATCAGAGATTGCGCCATCTTGATTCAAAACTGAGGCGGAACTTCCGCTGCCTAAGCGTGACTTTGCGGGCAAAGGCGGGTGCACTGACGTCACCATCTTTGAACGAATCAGAATCGCGGAGTCGGTTTGGAACCGGAGGAGCGAGAGTGGATGGAGAGTGTCCAAATGGTATCGCGGTGTATAGGAAATACAGAGAGATATCATTTGGCTGGCCAGGTAAGCATTTAGGGCAAACTGCTCATCGTTTCTGCGGTATGGTTTTGGCTTTTCTTCGGCATCCAATGATACGCTGTTACGTAATGACGACAGTCGAGTCGTAGTCTGCAGAGAGAGAGCGCGGTATGTAACCCAGTCCAGAGCTAGTAGTCGTTCGTGGAAAATGGAGAAAAATGCGTTGACTGGATGGAAATTCAAAAAACATTTTATATTCAAAGAAGACAAGGGCAGCAACATTATTGTGCAGTGCAGGTTGTGCCTGCCCAAAGTCCAACCGTTGTCATCGTCGAAAGATTCGACTTCAAATTTGAAGAAACACCTTACGGTAAGACTATTAATATTCAGCATGCCTCAGCACTTGCAGCTAATACATTCTCGGAGGAGAAAAATATGATGGGATGGGGAGGCTTTTCTTTTCAAAACGTTGGTATTGTCAGGCCCTTAATGTCCCTGTTGAGTCATGTCATAAGAGTTGTTTTTATTCGTTTGTCTCTTCTATTTGAATTGATAGAACTAGATGTAGAGAACATGTCTAGTCTGTTTCGAGCTCATTTAGCCATCGTCGACTGGCTAACAACTAGACTAGCAACTACTTCAACTCCGGTGCCGTGCCCTAAATCGATGTCTTGCCAGATTACGATGACACTTCAATGAGCGCTGTAATCTCGAAGTTTTGTTCAGTGTTTAAAGTTTGGATGATTGTAATACTCGTGGATAATAAGTGACTTTAATCTTGACACAAGTTGTAGTGTCCACAGTTGTATTGAGTGCTTGTTTTTTATTCTTTTAATTTGCTTGTGACTATGGAACTCTTATTTTTGGACTTTTGTGTTTGGACTTTTGATAATTACCTGGATCTTTTCATTTGCCTGGATTTAATGGGACTTTTCAGTTTTGATTTGCATTCTAATTCTAAGTCATTCTAATTTTGAACTTTTTTGAACTACCAGGTCTTGTAAAAAACACCCTTTTGACAAAGTAAAGACAAAAAGACCGAACCTGCTTTGCCTCTGCCTCTCTCTGCATCTGAGTCTAAAATGTGATCTAGTGGTAAAGTCTTTGCCTGATATCAAGAGACCCGTGTCCAATCCAATGTGTGAAACCTGACAGCATTGCTGGTCTAAAACAGTGATTGTGTAATTTTACAAGCAAGGGTGTCATTGTAAATGTATGAAGTACCGTAATGCAGTTAGCTGGCAGTCAGTGGCTAGAACACTTGACATTGGGAAACTGTGTGAAAATCTTACAAGTCTGGTGCAGGCATCTCTTCTTGTGGACCTCCTGTGATTGCCTGTCAGCAATTCCCTCCCAGTTTAGTACTCTTTTAAGGTTCACACTGTCAGTTCTCACAAATAAAATGTTGAACATGGGTTTAATGCTCATTTAAACTTAAGTAATCCAAAAGTAATCCAAAAGTAATCAGTTACATTACTTTGTAAAAGTAATCCAAAAAGTTACAGTACAATTACATTTTAATCAAGGTAACTTGTAACTGTAACGGATTACATTTATAAAGTAACTTACCCAACACTGATTGTGTGTGAGACGTGCTGAGTGTGTCACTGTCGCCATGTTCCAGTCGTGCACAGAGACATGTGTATATAATAATCTCGTGCACTGTGAGGGAGCAGGAGCATGTCAGTGAATATTGTGCTAACCTGTGGTGCACTTTTGGGGGGCTCTCAACATTCATTTTACTCAGGAATTTAGATATAATAAATTCTAAAAATGCATCCATCCATCTTCTTCCGCTTCTCCATTTCTGAGTCACGAGGGCAACAGTCCAAGCAGATCCGCTGCCCAGAACACAGCGCACCAGCCCCCATGAATCCTCCCGTGGGTGGTGGACGGCCCACGTCACAACTGGCCTTGATGCACTTCTGTCATGGGGGCTACCAGTGTCCGCAGACACTGGGGCCAAGGTGGGGTTAAGTGTCTTGCCCAAGGACACAACGGCAGCGCTCATCTGTGGGATCACACATGGTCAACCCGTCAAGAATGGGATACGAACCGCCAACCCCTGGATCAGTAGACAAATGCTCTACCAACTGAGCCGCCCCCTCTAAAAATTTAATCAAATTACATGTAAATATATTGCATATTAATATTAATATAATGCATATTCATTTAAACAATTAAATATGCCAATCTGCGCCATCAACCCCTCCAACCCCCACCATCACTCACACACACATCACTTTCATTCTGGGCCTAAGGATATAACAACAGTTTTGCCACTGGTGTCCCACGGTGGCACTAGATAGGCTAGATAGGCTTCTGAGATCTGATAAGATCAGGCTTTGTCCAGCTGGTATGTTTACATCTTACTCACATAAGGCTAAATCTCTAAATTTGATTTAATAAATAAAGTTGCAAATAGTCAGGCAGGAGGGTGGGACAAGATGTGAGACTGGTGAGACAACCCAATATTTGAATATCATTTATAATAAATCATTTGTCCTGTTCGGCTCACAGTATCACTGTCACAACATCCCATCTCTATCAAAACCCAGACTCTTGCTGTGAGGCAATACTGGTAATTACAGCACCTGCAGCCAGTCAGTGCTAGTGCAGCCTCTGCAGCTCAGTGAGTGAATTCTGATGGTTCTGAGCTTCACATGAGGCCTGTCCTTATTCTGAGAAAAACTTGTATGTGTCTCTATCTGCAGGAGTTTCAAACTGAAGGAAGTGTTTGTTTTTGGTTTTGTTTCATGTTTGCACAGGAAAAAATGACCTCTGCAGAATAAATAGTATTTTTCTGCATGTTCTATTCAGTAACTGAACTCATCATGCGCTGGTACATTGCTGACCTTGTTTGTGTGGTCAGGTCTCTTTATACATCCCTGTCCTGTGGAGACATGTGTGGGTCACAGTGTAACTGCTGTTGATAGGGTCTGACAGAGCAGAGGACACACTTGTACTGCACAACGCCTGTCATCTGCTACAGTGGACAGCTCTACGCACCAGGACCAGTCCAGGGACAAACTCAGATACTGTGATAGACCTGGTTTAGTCCTAGATTAGACCTGCAATAGTCCTGTTATAGACCTGGTTTAGTACTAGATTAGACCTGCAATAGTCCTGTGATAGACCTGGTTTAGTACTAGATTAGACCTGCAATAGTCCTGTGATAGACCTGGTTTAGTCCTAGATTAGACCTGCAATAGTCCTGTTATAGACCTGGTTTAGTCCTAGATTAGACCTGCAATAGTCCTGTTATAGACCTGGTTTAGTCCTAGATTAGACCTGCAATAGTCCTGTTATAGACCTGGTTTAGTCCTAGATTAGACCTGCAATAGTCCAAGTTATACAGACCTGGAGTTATGTTTTGTTTCATTCACACATATTTGAATAACCCTTTATTATTAGTCTGTCTCCATCTCCAAAGCTCAAAATTCTCTGTTCCACCTCGTGATGTCATAAAACAGTAGTTTGCACAGCTACCTTTTAACTTTATTTGCACATTATGCCCATTCTATTGCACATTTCACTGCTGCATCTTCCATTACACATTTTGATGCACATTGCACATTTTTGGGCATCTGTAAATAGGTTTTTTTTTTCTTTTGCACTGCTATAGATTTTAGATTTTGTCTTAGAAGTTTTTGTTTTGTCTTTATATTGTATTTTGTACACTGTCTTTTTCACTGCTTGGGCCAGGGAGAAACAAGATTTTGATTCACTGTATGTCAAACATATGGCAGAATTGACAATAAAGCTGACTTTGAACTTTGAACTTTGAACTTATTTCAGTAGAGATCGGCAATTCCAGAGCTGAAATTATCCAAATGATTCTAGTGGAGGTGTGTGGTGTTTTAAAACACAATGAAGCATTTACTGTATTACCACATGACATCACAAGGTGGAACCGTGTTTTTAGCTTGAGAAGAAGACTGAGAGAAGAAAATATGGGCCCTTTAAGGCAGTATTTTTTGCCTTGGCATTTCAAGGCCCGGGGGCCAAATACGGCCCGTGAGCCGACTCTGACCGGCCCGCGAAAGGTTGCTTGGAATTAAGAAAATAAAACCTACTTTCAAAATGGTACATAATGCATTTGTACTGATGATCATCTGTCGGACGTGCTTCACATCTCCACCTCAAACATGAACCTGACTTTGATGCACTTGTTAAAGCTCAACAGAGGCGAGATTTCTCTCACTGATCAAGAAAAAAACACTAAACATGCTAACTCTGACTTTTTTCTACACAGTTTGGCAGATGGTCAAAACATTTTCTGACATATCTTGTATTATATTATTTGGCAAACAAAGACATTGTGGTGTCTTAATACAAAGTTAAGAAAGTTAAACTCAGAAAGCATTGTGGGGTTAATGTGACTGAAAAAGAGTTACAAATGTTTCATGTTTACCATTGTTTTGAATTATTTTACTGAATAAATTCAGTTTTTGTAAAACCTCACTCTCTCATGACTTAATAATAACACAGAACTTACCAGCTTCTGTAAACAATGCCATTTACTGAACGTAGAAATAAAATTATAACCAGAGTAGACTTCAAACTTTTGGCCCTCCACAATATTTTCTGCTTCTCATTTGGCCCCTGGGGAAAAATAATTGCCCACCCCTGGTCTACATCATGACTTGTACTTAGCAGCATGTCCAGCCTCCAGGCCCTCTGGCAGTCTGTCAGGAGGAGGGCCCACTCGAGTAAAAGGGTGTCACGGTTAGGTCAGAAAGGACCCAAAATGCAGCACTGCATTTGCAAAGTCGTTTAATATCACAAATAATGTGTGTAGAATCCCTCAGTCGTCCAGGTACAATCCATAGCAAAAGGAGAAATTCAATTTGTCCACTGGACAAAAGTTTATTTGTACATATTCGACTAAATAAACTTTTGTCCAGTTGACAAATTGAATTTCTCCTTTTGCCATAACAAAGAATGACCAAACACAAAAATCCAAACAGATGTGACACTGATAATGAACCAACAAAGGCCAGAGGAGAACACTGGGTATACACACACAGATGAGACACATTAGGGCAGGGCAAACAATCAGTACAATTGTTTTTGGATTGTTTTTTTTACTATATAATAGCTATATTCTAGTTATTATTATTACTTAGTGGTTTATGTTCGCACCTTATCACCGAGACAAGTTCCTAGCTTTATTTATTTATTTATTTATTTATTTATTTGATAGGGGCAATGCACATTAATGAACATAAGTATAAAACAAATGTAAATATGCTGAATTTTAGCTACAAAGCTGGTTTTCATCCGTAGTTGTATGTTGTATAAAAATACAACATACAATACAAGCAGCACAAACAAAAGTCTAGTGGTCACATGACTGGTTGATTTTCAGCCATAGTTTCAGTTTCAGCTTGGGAATTGCGTTCACTTGACAATGGAAATAAAAGTCTTTCTGATTCTGATTCTGAACAGGAGGTAAAACTCAAAAACACACATGGCTGGAGAAATTATAAAATGAAACCGGGTCAAAAATAATAAAATATTTCATTTAAAATGAACACCGTGACAATATTGATTTATGTTCTAATGTTGTTCCCTCATCCCAAACAGACCTGGAGTTGTGTTTTGTTTCATTCACACATTTTAACACACAAACCTGCATGTTTAGTCTGAGTTCTTCTCTCGAACAGAAAACATGCTTCTTCACCTTGTGATGTCAAAAAACGTCAAAGCATTTTGAGCTTTGGCGATGTGGACAAACTAAGAAACCAGGGTTACTCAAACATGTGTGAATGAAACAAAACACAACTCCAGGTGTGTTTTTGAGGAGGAAACAACATTTAAACATGGCTTAAAGCTCACACGAGTCAATTCCACGTAATATGAGACCTTTAAATTTGTTTTTAGCAGAATGCACCTGTGCTGGAGCTGCTGGTCCTCGGTTGCCATGGGGGTCACGTCTTTTCTTAACTGGATAACAGTCTGCTGTGAATTAATATTATGAATTCAGTTTGTATCTGGACCTAAAATGTACCATAGAGACATTTTCAATCATTGTTAGCTTCACTGCACAGACGAAAACAGAAGCGAATTAAAAAAAACTGTATTTGGACTGAATTTGATAAAGTACGTAGAACACCAGACTAAAAGATGATGGTAGGGCAGTGGAAGTAAAAGTGTGAGTGTGTGTTTGGCCCCTCTCCTCTTCACCACACACACTGACACATGTTAACTGCCGCTGACTAACACTGCATGGGTCCATAATGACCTCAGCAGACCGTTCTCCTGCTACCACCCACTATTATGAGCAATCCGAATGCAAAAGAGGGTTGTGCAAAAATAAAGAAATATTGTGATACTAGATTTTGTACAGGATCATTATTGTGGGCTGCTGTTTCGATATATAACCAAGAATATTTTTTGGTATCTCTTAGCAATTGCACTGCAGTTTTGTTTATGCAATACACTTGACCTGTTCACTGTTTTGATGAGTAAAATGTGTGCATTTCATATAATTTCTCTATATCAGACCCGGGCATTTGACCCGGGGGCCAAATACGGCCCACGAGCTGACTCTGACCGGCCCGCAAAAGGTTGAATTAAGAAAATAAAACCTACTTTCAAAATGGTACATAATGCATTTGTACTGATGATCATCTGTCGGACGTGCTTCACATCTCCACCTCAAACATGAACCTGACTTTGATGCACTTGTTAAAGCTCAACAGAGGCGAGATTTCTCTCTCTCTCTTAGAGAAAAAAAACACAAAAACCTGCTAACTTTGACTTTTTTTGCAGTTGGACGAAAACATTTTGTGACATATCTTGTATTATATTATATGGCAAACAAAGACATTGTGGTGTCTTAATACAAAGTTAAAGGAAAAGCAACTTTTTTTTTACAATCTGAGCCTTCTTTCAGCAATAAAACAAGTAGTTTTACTCACCCATAGCAGTTTGGTGTCAATTGGAGCAGTTTTGTAGAAGTTATGTTGTAGCCGTTCTGTTCTACTAATGATCCCGTATCCGTTAGCGTGAGTGCTCGGGGCACTGCTTTGCGCTCTCCAAATAACACAAACTTTAGCACTTTTCAAATCACAGAAGATCGCTGTGTCAGCGTAGACTTTTAGTAGATTCCAAAACGGCCTGAAACCCGATATCGCAACAGAAAAGTAAAGTTCAGAGCGGTGTTAGCTTCTTTCGGACTAGCGGTGTTTACAAAACAGCTGAGTTCACGCATGCGCACTGTCCTCTCTGATGACGTCATCAAATGAAACTATAGCTGGATATCGGGTTTCAGGCTGTTTTGGAATCCACTAAAAGTCTACGCTGACACAGCGATCTTCTGTGATTTGAAAAGTGCTAAAGTTTGTGTTATTTGGACACCACAAAGTAATGCCCCGAGCACCATGTTAACGGATACAACATAACTTCTGCGATACTGCTCCAATTGACACCAAAGTGCTATGGGTGAGTAAAACTACTTGTTTTATTGCCGAAAGAAGGCTCAGATTGTAAAAAAAACGTTACTTTTCCTTTAAGAAAGTTAAACTCAGAAAGCATTGTGGGGTTAATGTGACTGAAAAAGAGTTACAAATGTTTCGTTTACCATTGTTTTGAATTATTTTACTGAATAAATTCAGTTTCTGTAAAACCTCACTCTCTCATGACTTAATAATAACACAGAACTTACCAGCTTCTGTAAACAATGCCATTTACTGATTTCAACGTAGAAATAAAATTAATAGCCAGAGTAAACTTCAAACTTTTGGCCCTCCACAATATTTTCTGCTTCTCATTTGGCCCCTGGGGAAAAATAATTGCCCACCCCTGCTCTATATAATTGTGTCCTATCTGACAGGTAATGGCGTTCATAATTCAGATGTGATTGCACTGCTAAAAACAATATCTAGACACATTAAAAGACTTACATTAAGAATATTTTATTTTATTTGAGTAGATTCAACTCGACAAGTAAAATTATGTACCAATGGAATATATGTGTTTTTCTTAATTCAAGCAACGTTAGAATTTGTGAAGATGTTTTTTCATATTTTAAGTGCAAAAAGGCTTGTTCCATTAGTAGATCAAGTGATTAATCATGATAAAACTTTCTCAATTCAAGTAATCTTAACTAGAGTTTAGTCTTTGCAGTGTAGCTAATGGCATTAATAATTCAGTTGTGTTTGTATGAGTGTTTTCAAAGCGAAGGGACATAACACTTGTTTGTTTGTCTCACAGGTGTGCGGTCAGACAGAGGCAGCAGGCCCAGGTAAGAGACGACCTCCATAAGCAAAGGAACTCAACAGTGTCCTTCTGCCTTTGAGATTTGCATGTGCTTTTCTATAGAAACATACAGCTCTGGGAAAAAATAAGAGACCACTGCATTTTTTTCTAAAATCAGCATCTCTACATGAATTACCACTAGTGCTGTCAGGCGATTAAAAAATTAATCTAATTAATTACAGGATTTGTAATTAATTAATGTAATTATTTGCAATTTAATACATTTTTAGGTGGTTTATTGTGCTCTTCCACAGTGCAAAAAAGATGTCAAACATGCAACTTACAGTGGTACAGTGAAAAGACTGCAGACTTCCCCTTTAAGTCTTTAAGTCTTTCAGTCTTTGGCTCGCTCTCTTTCTCTCAGCGAATGTTACCTCCACTGTAACCAAGACAAGACCTGCAGACCTGCAGAGTGCACCTGTATACCCCCATTCCCCCTCCCACATTACAGAACATTCATTCGAAAGCTCATTTACACCATTCCACTATTAAATGGTGAATATTTCTGTTGCCAAAAGGTGAGCACGTACAGTAGCTTTCATGCAACGTCAATAAATAATATACAAAGCTTCAAATATACAGAGAATACAAATAATTGCCCGAAATAATTGACCGTGCAAATTACTCATGGCTCACATGACCCCCGGAACCCACGAAACTGAAGGATTTAAACTCCTGGTGCGGACGTGTCCGGGTTTGCCAGAACGTACCACGGGAGGAGGGAGAAGGCGCGTGAGTAAATGATCGGGTTTAGCGCGATTTGGATGGGCAAAACTGGCGCTTCTAAATGTGCACCCTTAGTCGCGGCAGAACACGCTGGAGAGGTTATGGGGAGTTAGTTTATGGTTGATAATGAAAAAGGTTCGCCGCGCCGAGCAGCAGAGAAGGAAACAGGCGTCTTCACGTGCTCTCCCCAGGGACAACGCTCCGTCACATTTTTATAAATAAACTTGCCGTTCAAAGGCCCTGCACACCAAATTTAAAATGCCGCTCATAATTATTTGCGTTAATTTTTATAATGCGTTAATTTGTAGTGTAATTAATTAATCTAATTAACGCATTAAAACGACAGCCCTAATTACAGCCATTCCATTCCAGCGTCTGTTGAATTCCAACACAAACACAAAGCTGAGCTACTTCAGTTCTTGTACCCGGAGTGGAATAAAGTCGCCCAAGAACAATGTGAAAGACTTGTGGAGAGCATGCCAAGACACATGAAAGCTGTGATTAAAAATAAGGGTTATTGCGCCAAATATTGATTTCTGAACTCTTCTTAAAGGGATATGCCACCCCCAGGTCAAATTTGGGCATCTCCCCACAGTCCAGAGACTAAAATAAGTGGTGGAAAGCGTTTTCCTGCTCACCCAGCCATTGTCCGAGTCTGTCGCCACTGACCGCCGCGGTATCTGGTGCTCCTCCGCCTTAGACTGGAGTCTAACGTAGCCAGAGAAAGATTTCGGCCAAAAGGAATTAATTTGCTCAATGCGTTTCCCAATTACTTTGTGTGTAGTGCGCATTCATATCGAGTGCAAATAAATGTGCAAATCAACACGGAGAGCTTGACTTGGTCATTTTGGGTGGGAACTATTTTCCAGTGCGTAAGAATAAAGCCGTATCACGCAGCACGCTACCAGGGGAATCCCAGTTACGCACCGGGAAGGGAGTTCCCCTGTTGCACAACGTGCTGCGTGATACGGCTGTATTCTTACGCACTGGAAAATAGTTCCCACCCAAAATGACCAAGGCAAGCTCTCCCTGTTGATTTGCACATTTATTTGCACTCGATATGAATGCGCACTACACACAAAGTAATTGGGAAACGCATCGAGCAAATTAATTCCTTTTGGCCGAAATCTTTCTCTGGCGACGTTAGACTCCAGTCTAAGGCGGAGGAGCACCAGATACCGCGGCGGTCAGTGGCGACAGACTCGGACAATGGCTGGGTGAGCAGGAAAACGCTTTCCACCACTTATTTTAGTCTCTGGACTGTGGGGAGATGCCCAAATTTGACCTGGGGGTGGCATATCCCTTTAAGTGTAAACATTAGTATTATGTTGTTTTAAAATGAATTTGATCTTGTTTCTTTGCATTGTTTGAGGTCTGAAAACATGTATCTTTTTTGTTATTTTGACCATTTGTCATTTTCTGTAAATAAATGCTCTAAACGATAATATTTTATTTGGAATTTGGGGGAAATGTTGTCAGTAGTTTATAGACTCAAACAAAAATGTTCCTTTTGCCCAAACACATACATGTAAGTAGTAAAATCAGAAAAACTGATCATTTTGCAGTGGTCTCTTATTTTTTTCCAGAACTGTATATCCTAAAAGTGAGAAAATATTGCACGTATCAGAGTTTAAAGCCCCAGTATGTAACTTTTAAGACAAAAAACAGGCTTGCATCTCCACAAACCTGACTGAATGAGGGCCTCTTGTTTATTTCTGTTCATTTTCATGGAAGTGTTGTTCATTTGGCTATGATATTTTACAGAATAACATAATTCTGCTGTTCCAAAGTTTGGTTTTAACTTTTTATTTCCATGGAATCATGCAGGTGACGTGCAGGTGAAAGTTACATACTGTACTTTTAAATAACTTGGAACAGAAGGAAACTTTTACTTTCACTTTTGAGCACCATTGTTTTGCTGTTTTTTGGTAAATGCCATGACTGCTTTTAAAAACTTTAAAGGGCCCTTATTACGCTATATTTTTAAATGGTCTAATGTTGTTTCCTCTTCAAAAACACACATGGAGTTGTGTTTTGTTTCATTCATACGTTTAACACACAAACCCTGCACGTTTAGGCTGAATTCGTCTCTCAAACTGGAAACACAAACTGGAACAGAGAACCAAAAATAAAAATAAAGGATTAATCAAACGTGTGTGAATGAAATAAAACCCAATTGTGTGTATGCTTTTGAGGAGGTAACAGCATTATAACATGACTTGAAGCTCACAAGAGTCAATTTTGCGTAATATAGAAGCTTTAATTAATCAAAAAACTAAAGGTCCTTTGGTTTTTACATTGACTCTTGACACCTGTGACTGGACTGCTCACATAAACAGTGAGTATTGTTGCCGTGTTGATGTAATGACAGTGAATGTGCTGAAATCACTCTACATATTGTGTGTAGAAGTTGACAGTTGTGTTTGGATGGCCTGCTGTTGAACTTCTCTCCTCCATGCATCAGCGCTGTCTGGATGTTTATGTGAAATGTAACACTTCGGGAGTTGATCATCCAGGGCCTCGTCTTGGTGATGAGGAGTGTGCTTTATATTGCTTTATATATGCTTTATATTATATGTGCTTTTGCATTAGTTCGAATGATAACGCTAGATCTTAAAACCGTGGAAATCGTTTTAATTGGTGCTGTCAGGTGATTAAAAAAATGAATCTCATTAATTGTAGGATTTGTAATTAATTGATCTACTTAATCACATTTTAATCTCATGAGAGAGAAAGAGAGAGACAGAGAGACAAAGAGAGAGAGACTTTGCTCAATCGTTTCCCAAATTCTGCGAGCGTGGTTTGGTGGTTTGTTGATTTGTTGGTTTGGTCGTTTGTTGGTTTGGTGGTTTTTTTGGTTTGGTGGTTTGGTGGTTTTTTGGTTTGTTGCTTTGTTGGTTGGCTGGTTTGGTGGTTTGTTGGTTTTTTGGTTTGTTGGTTTGTTGGTTTGTTGGTTTGTTGTTTTTTTGGTTTGGTGGTTTGTTGGTTTGTTGGTTTGTTGGTTTGCTGGTTTGGTGTTTTTTTTGGTTTGTTGGTTTGGTCGTTTGTTGGTTTGTTGGTTTGCTGGTTTGGTGGTTTGGTGGTTTTTTGGTTTGTTGGTTTGGTGGTTTGTTGGTTTTTTGGTTTGTTGGTTTGGTGGTTTTTTGGTTTGTTGGTTTGTTGGTTTGCTGGTTTGGTGGTTTGGTGGTTTCTTGGTTTGTTGGTTTGTTGGTTTGTTGGTTTGCTGGTTTGGTGGTTTGGTGGTTTTTTTGGTTTGTTGGTTTGGTGGTTTGTTGGTTTGTTGGTTTGTTGGTTTGCTGGTTTGCTGTTTTTTTTGGTTTGTTGGTTTGGTCGTTTGTTGGTTTGTTGGTTTGCTGGTTTGGTGGTTTGGTGGTTTTTTGGTTTGTTGGTTTGGTGGTTTTTGGTTTGTTGGTTTGGTGGTTTGTTGGTTTGTTGGTTTGCTGGTTTGGTGGTTTGGTGGTTTGTTGGTTTGTTGGTTTGGTCGTTTGTTGGTTTGTTGGTTTGCTGGTTTGCTGGTTTGGTGGTTTGTTGGTTTGGTGGTTTGTTGGTTTGGTGGTTTTTTGGTTTGGTGGTTTGGTGGTTTGTTGGTTTGTTGGTTTGCTGGTTTGGTGCTTTTTTGGTTTGTTGGTTTGGTGGTTTGTTGGTTTGTTGGTTTGGTCGTTTGTTGGTTTGTTGGTTTGCTGGTTTGGTGGTTTGGTGGTTTGGTGGTTTTTTGGTTTGTTGGTTTGGTGGTTTGTTGGTTTGTTGGTTTGGTGGTTTGGTGGTTTTTTGGTTTGTTGGTTTGCTGGTTTGGTGGTTTGTTGGTTTGGTGGTTTTTTGGTTTGTTGGTTTGGTGGTTTGTTGGTTTGGTGGTTTTTTTGGTTTGTTGGTTTGTTGGTTTGCTGGTTGGTGGTTTAGTGAAGTGCGCTCACGCTCGCTCTATCACCAGTAACAATGGAACTTGTCCGGACGTGTTTATCCTTCAAATGATCCGTCAGGCTGGAGCAGCTTCGGTGATTGGAAAATTCTTTTTTACAAAAGCTCAAAATCACGGCGTTCTTTTTGATCGTCCCGTCCTCGTTCTTTTTATAAATAAACTTCAAAGGCCCTGGCAGCAATTCGCTTGCCTCGCCCCCTGAGTTGAGTCCATGTCAGTTTCCTCGAGGATTTATTTGTTTGATTAGCAACGCAGTGAAGTGACGCCACTGTCGCCTACAGGTCCTTGAATGGGCTAAATTTAAAATCCGCATGGATTGAATTGCCACTCATAATTAATTGCGTTAATTTTATAACACATTGCAGTGTTAACTAATTAATCTAATCAACACGTTAAACTGACAGCCCTAGTTTTAATACATTGTGGAACATTATAGGCAAACAATAGCATCTCCGTGGTGACGGACCCCCAATCTGAAACGTTGTGCAGTGCACCTATAATGAAGTTGACAAATGTTGAGAAATATAGATATTAAAGTATTGTATCTGTATAAAAACAAAGGAATACAATTAAAGGTGCATTGTGTAAATTTCTGGTGGAGGGTCAGACACTTTCTTGTTTCTATGGATACGTCATTGCTCTGCCTGAAATGTTCCACAGTATGACATTAAACAGCTCTAACTTACATTTATTCAATTACAAGTGGTTTTATAGCTCAAAAATACCTAGAATAACAGATATTCTGAGTGAGTGGGGCTGTCTTTCCACAGATCTGACCTGTACAGTATCTTGGTCTGGTTTGGTCTCCATGAAAATAGAAAGGTTTAATGCCATATTGTGAAACATTCCAGACAGAGCAATAACATCTCCATGAAGAAAAGCATTTGGCAGACCCTCCACCAGAAAAGCTACACAACCCAACCTTAAATCAGTTTGCACTATATAAATAAACCTGATATTGCAGTAATGTTCGTTTCTATAGTAACCCACCATGTTGCCGGTCTTGTTTCATCACCTCCGAGCGTGAAACTGCTTGTAACTGTCACTTAAAGCTTCCACGGTACTTCTGACACATGATGGACGCGACAGGTGTGTCCTCTCGCTCCTCTACTCTTCTGTCTTTTGAACCCCTTATATAATGCTCCGTCCACAGTTGGGAGACAGTTAAAATCGGGCTACGTGCCAGCTCATTGTTGTGGCGGGGGGGAGAGTTTGACCCAGGCGCAGCTGCCGGATGCCATTTTGGGCTCGGGTTGCACTCTCACACGACCCGGGGAGAGCGTGGACTTTATGGGCTGCAGAGAGGAGGCCTGTGTGGTCTCTGGAGCTGGATATGCGCCGGGGTAACAGTTTCCAAAACTCATTCTTAGAAATCAGCGAGGACCACCGAGGAGGGGAACGTCAACAGTTTGTCAACGCGGCTTTAAAGTCTATTTGTGTCCATTTGTCATGAGGTTTTTCTGAATGCTTTGTGCGGTGATGTGGAAAATTCAGTTAAATCCAGTTGAAAAAAATATACAAAAATGCATTTAAATATTGTCAACTTCATTTTCCATTAAAAAAATCTATTCATTTATTTAAGTTGAATCAAACTGTATCAAAATTAAAAACTACAACTAAACCAGGACAAAAGTAAAGGAAAATCAGTTTTAAATTCAGAAGAAGAAGACTAAAACCAGAGAAAATTGTATGTTGCAGCTCTAGGACCAAAACTTGGCACTTAGCAGGAGTTTGCATGTTCTCCCTGTGTCTGGGTGGGTTTCATAGTCCTGATCAAGACTAGGTCAAGATCTGGAGATGGTCCCAGAGCACTGTCTACACTGAAGGATGGAGCAAAGGCAAAAGACAAGTTTCCCTATGGGGACAATAAAGTGAACCTTAACCTTAAATAATCCAAAAATAACATGCAGGCATCAGACGGCAGAGCTGCAAAATCTGAACTTTTGGTGAAATTTGCAGTGTGTCACCAAATCTCAAGCTTCTGTCCTCAAAAGTGTTTCGCTAGAGGCGTTTGGTGCGATTGTGGCGCTGTGATCTGAGCACAGCATTAGTGTATAACCACTCTATGTACTGTACATACAACACATTTTATCAGCACGAATAGACAAAGGTGAAGTGTTTTCAGAATAGCTGCAGAAAGTCTAACCCAGGGGTGTCAAACTCATTTTGGTCCGGGGGCCGTGTCCAACCAAAGGGGCCAGATCAGAAAACTCATGGCATATATACCCCAAAAGTAGCAATAAGTCCAAATATTTGTGCAGAGAGACGTAAATCTATTACAGAAGTCTTTTTTTATTTGATAAACTCTTTCTTTTACAATATTATGAGCAACCAACTTTAAGAAAAATTTCAACACAAACATACAGGTTTCCCATTCACCTCTGTGAACAAATAGGAATTAGTCCATTTTTCTTGGAAAATCCTGCACTTGGCGTCCACTCATTTTTTACATTTTGCTGATGAGGGTGTCACGGTCATCAGTCTAAACGATGGTCCTTTAAGAGCGTTTGGAAAGAGGCGAATCTTCATTTGTGCTGCTCTGGTGGGAGGGGCCACGCACAGAGGCGCTGGGGACGCTGCTATGCTAAACTGCTCAGAAAAGAGGCGCAGAAAATTACCAAAAGTTTAAAGGTTCCATGGCATGAAATTTTCACTTTCTGAGGTTTTTGAACGTTAATGTGAGCTCCCCTACCCTGTTTAGCCCCCCCATGGTTAAAAGTTGCGAAATGTCTAAACTGAGCATTTGCGATCCTTTTCTGCGTTACAAAAAATCGGAGCTCAAACGGGCGATTTTGAACAAGGCACCTTATTGACGTCAGATCGAAAAAAGAAATGCAAATGCAGTTCCACCCCCGTCTGTCTGTACTCAGCGTCTCTGTAAATCACGCCCAGAGAGTTTGGACTGCGAATGCGCTAGGCAATGCGAAATGCGTTTTTTTATTTGCCTGGAGGCACGTCCGAGTGTTTCTAGGCTCGGAAGTCCTTTATCTGAGCCTCTGGACCTTTGAACAGCAGTGGTTTAATTTTATTTTATGTGGAAATGTGTTTATTTTTCAATGGAACGCTTCAAATCCCCCCCCCCCCCCCCGTGCAAAAACAAGGAAATGGATCAGCTGAGGGCTCAGAGCCCAGAACGGAGCGTTTGGCCACGCCCCCACCCTCTACCATAGGCCAGCTCTTTTCTCCTCATTTGCATTCAAGCAACAACGCCCAGAATAAAGTGTTTGAGAGAGATATTTATGACTCTTTCTCATCTTATCTCTGTTTCTCATGCACTGAGTGTTGATTTTGAAGAAGGATTCATTTACAGTATTAGGGAACCATTAAGGAGCCATATAAAAGCATCAAGAAGTACCATGTCATGGGATCTTTAATAGAAATTTTAAATATAATTAAAATATTTTAATAGAAAATCAGCCGAGGGCCAGATTAAAGGTCTTGGAGGGCCGGATCGGGCTCCCGGGCCGCATGTTTGACACTCCTGGTCTAACCATTATTAGACACGAGAGAGACTCTGTCCTTCATCTGAAACTATCATCAAATTATAGTATTTATTGCAGGTTTCAAATGACCTCACCAATTATATTTAATACAGATGGGGGCAGCTAAAAGGTAGATTGTTAAAATGCAGATTTCTATTGCAGTACAGTGAGTTCTAGGGTCTAGTCACTAAAAGAAATGATCAGGTTCAGCATTTGTGATTTTACCTCTTAGATATTTCATAGGAAAGTACAGTGAAATCTGTCTCTTGCCCGCATCAGGCAGTTTGACATCATCGCATTCACATCACAACACACAAAGTCTACATTACTTTACCTTCAAAATATGCTCTGGGTACATTGCCCTTGCCCTCGTAATGTCCTCATGTGACATCTGGCAGAACTGCTTTGAATCAGAGTAAGTTGGAAGTGACCGTCAAACATTGGAGTGAAAAACATAAGGTGTGATCCTCCTGGTTGGACTCGTTGCAGAGCAGTGGAGCAGATGCTGGAACGTGCTGTCCATATCAGTAGAATGACATTGTCCAGAAGGAAGGCAAACGGCAGAGCGAGTGGAATTCTGGGTAATAAAAGTGCAGGAGTGCTGTATTGTTCTCATATACACTGGGGACGTATAGAATGCAGACACAGACCATTACCTTTAATAACAATAAGTATATTCACAGGAAAACTGGGGAAGGTCGTATTGGAGACCAGAATAAAAGGTTGCCAAAATACAAAGACCCATTTTACACTATTTTCTCATCTGTTCTAATGTTGTTTCCTCATCACAAACAGACCTGGGGTTGTGTTTGTTTTGTTCACACACAAATCCTGCATATTTAGGCTGAGTTCTTCTCTCAGACAGAAAACACTGGTTCCACCTTGTGATGTCATGTGGTAATACAGAATGTGCTCCACTGTGTTTTTAAACTCCATACACCTTCACTAGAATAATTCAGGTGATTTCAACCCAGGAATTGTGTGAAGAATCCCTCAGTCATCCAGGTAGAATCCATGATAAAAGGAGAAATTCATTTTGTCAACTGGACAAAGTTTATTTGGTCAAAAACGTTTCGCAGCTCATCCGAGTGGCTTCGTCCGTTCTGGTTAGAGTGGGGGCAACAGTCTAAGCAGGGACTCCCAGACTTCCTTCACCCCAGACACTTCCAGACACTGCTTATATCTAGCTGCAGGGAGGAGCTAACTACAATTAAATTATTTTGAAACTATCATACCTCTTTGTTTTCAGCTTTCTTTCTTTTGTTTTTTTCAGTTTTTCTCTGGCGTCTAGTTTAGCATACCCATTCAAACCCTAATGGCTGTTTTCACACCTCTGGACCTGACCTGGCTGCCCTTCTGTTTCCTTTGTTTGTTTTGATTTAAGTTTGAGAATGGAATTATATATGGGAGACTTATTTATAGGAATTGCCAATATCCAGTTTCCTCCTCAGAGTGGCTAGAGATAGGGTGAGGAGCTCAGTCACATGGGAGGAGCTCGGAGTAGAGCCGCTGCTCCTCCACGTCGAGAGGAGCAGCTGAGGTGGCTCAGGCGTCTGTTCCGGACGCCTCCTGGACGCCTCCCTCGGGAGGTGTTCGGGCATGTCCCACCGGGAGGAGGCCCCGGGGAAGACCCACGACACACTGGAGGGACTATGTCTCCCGGCTGGCCTGGGAACACCTTGGGGTCATCCCGGAGGAGCTGGAGGAAGTGTCTGGGGTGAAGGAAGTCTGGGAGTCCCTGCTTAGACTGTTGCCCCCGCGACCCGGCCCTGAATAAGTGGAAGAAAATGGATGGATTTCTACTCAGGAATTGTCAATATTTACTGAACTAAAGGTAAAAAGTAGCATTTCACTTGAAAACTACCGCTTCATGACATCACAAGTTGGAATAGAGCATTTTGAGCTTTGGAGATGTGGACAGACTAATAATGCAGGGTTACTTAAACATGTGTGAATTAAACAAACACAACTCTAGGTATGTTTTTGAGGAGGTAACAACATTAGAACATGCAAAACTCACAACAGTCTATTTTACATAATATAGGAATTGTTCATTTTCCTGGTGACAGCACCACTCTGGCTGGGAGGTAAACATCGTCAATCTAATATCCCAAATAAAACAGAATGAACTGAATACATGAAAAAGTTTACGAAAGTTACAAGACAGTTATTGTTTTGTGTGTGGTTAAACGTCCATGTCAAAACCTGCTCTCATTAGATCTCAGAAGCTAAGCCGGACTGGGCCTGGCAGTACTTGAATGGGAGACCACAGGGAATTCCAGGTACCACAGTGAGGCGTCAGTGGTGTCCTTAGGCAAGGCACTTCGAGAAAGGCTTAAAGGTCCCATGACATGGTACTTCTTGATGCTTTTACAGTATATGGCTCCTTAATGGTTCCCTAATACTGTAAATGAATCCTTCAACACTCAGTGCATGAGAAAGAGGGATAAGATGAGAAAGAGTCATAAATGTCACTCTGGAACACTCTATTATGGGCGTTGTTGCTTGAATGCAAATGAGGAGGACAGAGATGGCCTTTAGTAGCGGGTGGGGGCGTGGCCAAACTCTCCACTCTTTCCTTTTCAGCTGTGCCCTGTGCCCTCTGACCCACTTCCGTGTTTTTGCGCGGAGGGAGAGATGAGAAGCGTTCCATTGAAAAATAAACACATTTCCACAGAAAATAAAATTAAACCACTGCTGTTTCAGATATCCACAGGCTCAGATAAAGGACTTCCGAGCCTAGAAACACTCGCAAGTTCCTCCAGGCAAATAAAAAAAACGCATTTCGCATTGCGTAGCTCCTCCGCAGTCCAAACTCTCTGGGTGTGATTTACAGAGACGCTGAGTACAGACAGACAGGGGTGGAGCTGCATTTGCATTTCTTTTTTCGAGCTGACGTCAATAAGTTTCCTTGTTCAAAATCGCCCGTTTGAGCTCTGATTTTTTCTAACGCAGAAAAGGATCGCAAATGCTTAGTTTAGACATTTCGCAACTTTTGACCATGGGGGGGGCTAAACAGGGTAGGGGAGCTCACATTAATGTTCAAAAACCTCAGAAAGTGACCCAGAGAGTTTGGACTGCGAATGCGCTAGGCAATGCGAAATGCGTTTTTTTATTTGCCTGGAGGCACGTCCGAGTGTTTCTAGGCTCGGAAGTCCTTTATCTGAGCCTCTGGACCTTTGAACAGCAGTGGTTTAATTTTATTTTCTGTGGAAATGTGTTTATTTTTCAATGGAACGCTTCAAATCTCTCCCCCCGTGCAAAAACACGGAAATGGATGAGCTGAGAGCTCAGAGCCAAAAGCGGAGCGTTTGGCCACGCCCCCACCCTCTACTATAGGCCAGCTCTTTTCTCCTCATTTGCATTCAAGCAACAACGCCCAGAATAAAGTGTTTGAGAGAGATATTTATGACTCTTTCTCATCTTATCTCTGTTTCTCATGCACTGAGTGTTGATTTTGAAGAAGGATTCATTTACAGTATTAGGGAACCATTAAGGAGCCATATAAAAGCATCAAGAAGTACCATGTCATGGGACCTTTAACATAAAAAAACCGCACTATCCCTTTAAGATGTACGACCAAAGACTGAGACTGATACCAAAAGTGTCTAAGATTATGGAGTACAGTCAACCTCACTGACCAACAGTAACCCAAGCTGCTGAAGAACTCAGGCATGACCCAGCCACCTTTCTGTATTTTTCCATTTCATTTACTCACTTTAACAAACACAAAAACAACAAGATTTTACCACACAGAGCTGGATATTTGCTCAGATAAACTTGACTGTAGCTACGACTGATTGTGTGAACCCATCCATCCATTTTCTTCCGCTTTCTCTGTATTTTTTCTCGGGGGCAAAGGTTCAGACAGATCCTCCGCCCAGATCACAACGCACTGGCCCCCGTGGGTCCCCCCCGCAGGTGGTGGGTCCACGGGAGGATAACCCCACATCGCTTGACGCAACCGGCCTTGATGTATTTGTGTCGTGGGGGCTCTCTACCAGTGTACGCAGACACTGAGGGCGAGGTGGGGCGAAGTGTCTTGCCGTATTGTGTGAACCCAATATTTAAATCTAAAATTGAGTCCGTTCACAGAAGCACAAATTTCTGGGCTCTGAGAACAAACCATCCACTACAAGAAAAATTCACCTTGTGAGAGTCCCTCCGCTAAGCTGTGCTGGGTCAAGAACCCCTTACCCCTAGAGCCTGACACCCCTGTCCACCCTCAGGCCTTTTTTAACATCCGATCCCGATACCTGAATTTGGATATCTGTCGATACCGATACTATTCTGACACCAAAACTGTTTCAATATTATCATCATTATTGTTAAACTACAAATAAACATTGTCTGGTGGAAGTTTACCTTGTCTTTGGAATTACTGCAGAAGTGATTCCTGTCGGCGACTTTGGTTTTTCTGCCCCATGGCTCAGAAGTCATCGTGCTCTTTAGTGTGGGGATTTTTCACATGTTTTATTAAAGGGATATGCCACCCCCAGGTCAAACTTGGGCATCTCCCCACAGTCCAGAGACTAAAATAAGTGGTGGAAAGCGTTTTTCTGGTGACCCAGCCATTGTCCGAGTCTGTCGGCACTGACCGCCGCGGTATCGGCAGCTACTCCGCGTTAGACTGGAGGCTAACGTCGCCAGAGAAAGATTTCGGCCAAAAGGAATTAATTTGCTCGATGCTTTTCCTAATTACTTTCTGTGTAGTGCGCATTCATATCGAGTGCAAATAAATGTGCAAATCAACACGGAGAGCTTGCCTTGGTCATTTTGGGTGGGAACTATTTTTCAGTGCGGAAAAAGACAGCTGAAGCACACACCACGCTGCGTGACAGGGGAACTGCCAACCTGGTGCGTAACAGGGATTCCCCTGTCAGCGTGGTGTGTGCTTCGGCTGTCTTTTTCCGCACTGAAAAATAGTTCCCACCCAAAATGACCAAGTCAAGCTCTCCGTGTTGATTTGCACATTTATATGCACTCGATATGAATGCACACTACACAGAAAGTAATTGGGAAAAGCATCGAGCAAATCTTCCCAATTTGCATCGAGCAAATTGTGAAGATGCCCAAGTTTGACCTGGGGGTGGCATATCCCTTTAAGTTTGTTGTATTGTAGGTCGCAATGGAGCTTCCACCTCTCGGTACAACGGTTTTGCAAACATTGCACGTTTCTGTCTTGCTTTGAGGTGTTTCTAGTAAAAAATATTTCCACACAGCGGACATGTTGTGACGAAAAGTTGGTTAACTGCCTTGTGCTGCTCAATGTTCGCCTGCTAGCTCACGCTGCTAGTTCGCCTGCTAGCTGGCTGAAAACTGTGGAATGGATTTCCAGAATGGAGGCGTGTCTCATCATTACTCTGTCTCATTGAGATACGCCTTCGTTCTGGAAATCCATTCCACATTTTGCAGCAGGAGCAGAGCAGCTGACAGAGAATCACTCGTGGAGTCATTTCAGCAGATCATGTGTATATACAGACATGGCTCATGGATCGGAAATTTTCGCAGGTTTGATCGGAAATTTTAATTACGTTGATATCGGAACACGATACCGATTCTGGATCGGATCGGCCCCATCCCTAATTTGAAGTGCGATATACTGATGAAGTAAATATAGACGATGAATGATAATACTGAATGTAACTTATTCCACTGACTCAAAACCCCAAGAGGAGGTTTAAACCATAAAAACTGTTCTAAATCTACAACATTGTTTAAAAAAAAAAAATCGTGAGCTGCAATAAATAAACAGCAGAATGAAACACTTCAGTGCTTAGTTTGCATCTGTAATGATGCATAGAAGTTATTTATTCAAACCTCTACAGCTCAAATCTCATCGTACTGCGAGAAAATAACCAAACATTTCTCAATACAAAGCGCTTTGACCCGTATCTTGGTCTGGTTTGATCTCCATGAAGGTAGAAAGGTTTAATCCCATACTGTGAAAGATTCCAGACAAACCAATAACATCTCCACGGAGAAAAACATCTGATGGACCCTCCACCGGAAAAGTTACACCACGCACATTTAAAAGAGTTGCAGTAAAAAGTGAAATAACCCCAGTTTTAAAGGAAAATTAACGTTTTTTTTACAATCTGAGCCTTCTTTCGGCAATAAAACAAGTAGTTTTACTCACCCATAGCAGTTTGGTGTCAATTGGAGCAGTATCGCAGAACTTATGTTGAGCCGTTCTGTTCTACTAGTGATCCCGTATCCGTTAGCGTGAGTGCTCGGGGCACTGATTTGCGGTGTCCAAATAACACAAACTTTAGCACTTTTCAAATCACAGAAGATCGCTGTGTCAGGTTAGACTTTTAGTAGATTCCAAAACGGCCTGAAACCCGATATCGCAACAGAAAAGTAAAGTTCAGAGCGGTGTTAGCTTCTTTCGGACTAGCGGTGTTTACAAAACAGCTGAGTTCACGCATGCGCACTGTCCTCTATGATGACGTCATCAAATGAAACTATAGCTGGATATCGGGTTTCAGGCCGTTTTGGAATCCACTAAAAGTCTACCCTGACACAGCGATCTTCTGTGATTTGAAAAGTGCTAAAGTTTGTGTTATTTGGACACCGCAAATCAGTGCCCCGAGCACTCACGCTAACGGATACGGGATCATTGGTAGAACAGAACGGCTCAACATAAGTTCTGCGATACTGCTCCAATTGACACCAAACTGCTATGGGTGAGTAAAACTACTTGTTTTATTGCCGAAAGAAGGCTCAGATTGTAAAAAAAACGTTACTTTTCCTTTAAATACTGTAACATGAAGGCTGCAGAACACTGGAGAGGTTGGAGCTTTCGAAAACTCTTGCACAACAGCTGGATTTAAAGTTGGCCGTGACCAGATGTGGGAAAAGTTCTCCACGATGATCTCACTGAGAACTGGGCCCTCAGAGGCATTATTAAAAACATTATGCTGCTCCATCAGATAGTTCTTGTAATTGCCGCAAAAATGGTCAAATTGCGTTTTTCAGAAGAGCTTGCGCAAAAAGTTTAAAACATGTTTTCACAGCCTTCGCAAATTGTTCTGTACACAAACCCAGGTCTCTAGGTCTCTCATACCTCCAGGTTTTCCTTTCCTCTGTCATCTCTTCAAACCAGCTTCTGCCCTCAGGAAACCACAAGTCATTTTCCATTTTTCCGAGTATGGAATATCTGAAGCGTCTGTCATGCGAGCGAGTGCTGTTTATAGGTCCGCAAATGACCAAAAGCAGATAAAATTAGCGTTTGAGTCACCAATCTGGCACCTGTTCCATATACACCAAGCAAACAGTACCAAAACTGACCAAACTGAAATTTTCTTCTGCTATTTTGTCTTGAGTTTTCAGACTTAAAACGTTTTAGTCTGTGTTTGCTCATGTGTGCATTGTGTCACCATGGGAACTGCTGAACATGCTGCCAATAGATATACATGTAAAAAAACAAAACAAAACAAAGCAAAACAAAAAATCATTAGGATAATCAATAGCAAATTTCTAATGTTTAAAGTTAACGGGGTAGAGTCAACACCCCTTTTCATTCCGGGACTGAATATGTTATTTCTGAGGCCAAAAGTTCTTGAGGAGTTCATTTACAGACGGGTGATTCTCTAACTACAGTCAAATTTAGTAATGATATTTTTCAGAAAATCCAACACATATTTTTAGAAATATTTTGATTTGTTTTACTTCATCACAATGTGTAGAAACATTAACTGATAGTGGTTGTAATGAAATGACATAAATATTACATAAATAATAATAAACAATAACAATAAATAAAGTGATGGAAATGACTGTTGTGGAAATGACAATGTTTAGCATTTCTTTAAAAATCTCATGACATTATTAGCATGCTAATCTCTGTTTTAGAGTTAGCATAAAATATACTCAAAATACACAATATAAACTGGTATTTTTCTCATTATTTGTACATTCAAAAGAAATATGAGGTGTTTGGAAATGACGACCAATAAACCTACTCTTGGTTTTGCAAAAATTGACCTTGATTTTGTTCTTGTTTCCCTTCCTTCCATGGAGCTAACGCTGCTATGCTAGCATGAGCTCCTGTCACATCACAACTGATCTGGTTTAAGCCGACAAAAGGCTTAAAAAAA
The DNA here is from genome assembly GCA_036785185.1 of Paratrypauchen microcephalus. Classification (NCBI taxonomy): domain Eukaryota; kingdom Metazoa; phylum Chordata; class Actinopteri; order Gobiiformes; family Gobiidae; genus Paratrypauchen; species Paratrypauchen microcephalus. Next base: position 5,872,487 of record JAVJIX010000041.1, read on the forward strand.
GGTTTAAAAAAAAGTTAAAAGTTACATTTTGTGGCGGTGGAAATGACAGTGATCCCTAGGGACAGGTGTTCTCTTTATGAAAAATAAATAAAATACTAATATATCTTTCAAGCACATGGTATTTTTCATTAAAATAAGGAATTACTGTGCCATTTGTCAATGAAGTTATGAAGTTAATGAGTCCAAAACCTGGACATATAGCAAAAACACTCAATATAAAACCATATTTTATATAATAAAAACAGCAATTTATCTATCATATTTTTTTAGTAAGTGCAGCATGAATAAAAAATGACAAACGTGTTTTTGTTTTTCTTATTTCTGCCTGGGACACAAATTCTTTGCTAGTTGGAGAATCACCCAGATACAGCTGCTCTCAGAACTTTTCCTTTCACTCAGATTTTTGCTTCTTCAAGTGTTCCTCCTTAATTATAGAACCATCTCATCCTCTCATTAAATGTTACGGGGGAACTCTGAGAAAACCTTGTACACAGGATTAATGAAACACGCATAAAGCAAAACCCCAGGTATGTTTTTGATGAGGAGACAACAATATAAAATGATTAAAAGCTCAAAAAATTTTAAATTTATTTTCCTTATAAAAGCCTGAGTGTTCCACAATATGACATTAACTTATATATCTTGTATTTATTCAATTACAAGTTTAATTGCTACAGAAAAACATGCATTCTTATTGTGAGATCTGATATGGTGTCACATCCTTATCTACTTGGAAACAGAATTTAAAGCCAAACTGCAGCATGAGCAGGTTGTGAACAATCCACCAGAAGAGTTACACAGTGCACCATTAAATTAGACTCATATATAAGAATGGTACATGAAAATATAGCAAAGATATCAGTCCCAATTTTCAACAGTTCAATGTCCCCGTTTTCCATCTACTGTAGCTCTAACCCCGGTTCCTGTCCCCGTGCTCCTGAGAGCCTGGCTGATGTCTTCTGGAGAGGCTGCAGCTGTCCACACCGGAGGAAAACACAATGACGGTAATGAGTTAGCTACGCAAGTTATGTAATCGTGGAAACAGTTTAACAGAGCGGGCTGGAGGTCATCTGCACTCTGAGTTACTAAACTATAGATTAGACGTACGGATACTTTTCAGTGAAATTGTTACATTACCATGGTGACAAAATGGACACATACAAACCATAAACATCCATCTGAGCTACGTGATTTTAATGCACGACTTTCAAAAATATGTAAACTGGAATAAATTCTCCTGCAAAATCTGAATATGTTAGAATTTAGAAAAAACTGAAATCGACCATTTAAAATCAACTGACGGACTAAACTGTTAACGCCTTATTTGATCTGCATTTTTAGCTCAGTTCAAACTGGGGTGGAGCAAATAGTAACCTCTATACACCAAGGAACAATTCTCAGGCGTTTCACCCCCATTTGATGTTCAATGACATAATGTGAAACCTGTCAATGCTTTTCACAAGATAAGATAAGACTTTATTGATCTCACACAGGAGAAAATCACTTGTCACATTAGCTCCAGGCAGTTTCGTGCAAAATAAAATTTGAACAGAAAAGTGCATGCAGACAAATAGTAATAATAGTAAAAATAAGTAAAAAGAGATTATAGAAAATATTGCACATCTGGACTATACAGTGGAGTTATACAGTCTGATAGCGGTGGGGATGATGCACCCTCAGTGCACGCTCCTTCTTGCACTAGGGGTGCCTCAGTCGGCTGCTGAAGGAGCTGCTCAGCTCCTCTACAATCTGGTGCAGAGGGTGAGAGGTGTCATCCATGATGGACGTGAATTTGGCCAGCACCCTCCTTTCAGCCACCTCCTCTACTGGAAAAATCCAGCAGCGAATATCTCGTCTCGATTTGTATCACTGCGCTCACATTAGCTGCCTGTTGCCTGTTCACTCGTAAACTTCCCCTTACGGCGGACCGCATCCGTCGTACACTTCCGCTATTTATTTATTTATTTATTTATTTATTTCAGGGACAGTGCACATTAATAAACATTTGCATGTAAATATGCCAGAATTAGCCTGAGGGCTATTTTTCATCTGTTGTCCCGGACAGGTGTAACATGTCAAACCTACAAGAAGTAAAATAGAATAAAATAAAATAAAAACAGGGTTAATATTTACACTCTAAAATCCTTCATACATACAGTCACATACAGCTCCATGCAATTCTATACAGACATAAAACCACATTCCGCCACATACATTCATTTCCAGCCACAAACACTATAAACCATTAAGAGCATCACATACACATACATACAGACTCATACAATCACAGTCAAACAGTAACACACAAGAGGCAGGATAGCGACAGGGGCATCGGGAGGTGGATGTTAGTGGTGACAGGATTGACTCTCAATTAACCATTTCTTTAAGTGTAATTTAAATGAGGTGTAAGTGGGGAGGTTTCTGATTGTGGTCGGGGTGGTGTTCCAGTCATGGGCAGCTTGCACAGAGAAGGAGGTTTGGCCAAAGAGACTTTTTCTGAGGGGGATGATACAGTCCCTTCTCGATGCCCCTCTGGTTCTGCTGTGTTCTGACGTCCTGATGTGAATAAACTGTGTGAGTGGAGGAGATGACAAGCTATGAATGATTTTATATGTGAGACACAGATGAGCAAATTTGACCAGGTTTTCCCAGTTAAGCAGATTGTGTTTTTGCAGGATTGGACAGTGGTGATAAGAGTGGGGTTTCCGGTCCAGAGTTTTGATGGTGCGTTTATAAAGAGAGTGGATGGGTTTTAAAGCTGTAGCAGTTGAGTGAAACCAGACAGTTAGACAGTAAGTGATGTGAGACAGTATCATGGAGTGCATAAACATTTTAGCTGACTGTATGGACATCTGAGGTCGAATATGTCCAAAGTTGCTGAGATTGAATTTGATACGATTACTGACCATTTTTATGTGGGATTTGAAAGAGAGTTTTGAATCAAGGATGACACCGAGATATTTATATTCATGGATCACCTGGAGCTGTTCACCGCACACACGGACATCCGGATCTATGGAGGAGCTGTTATGAGATTTGGTAAAGAACATTGCAACTGTTTTGGATGTATTTAACTGTAAAGGTTAACAGGCTAACAATAAGTAATAGGCGCACTGATACGAATCGAGACGAGATATGCGAATGCTAACTACGCTGCTGGATTTTTCGTTGACAACTGTTTGGGACGCAAATATATCACCTTTCGGACAAATGTTTTGTTTTGAGACGAAAAACAAGCTTTATTACGAGTTCCCGCGAACTTACTGGACCTAATTACCTGAGCTCCAGAACGCAAGCAGAACCGGGCTGAGCACAAACTGTCAGAGGTAAGCCAGTGTTACCGCACGTAACTTTTAGAAGGAAACCCAGACAGATTAACTTTTTTTTTGTAAACCGCACTATCCCTTTAATTTGTCTGTGCAGCACTTTGGAACCTGTCATGTTAATAAAATGTGGTATATACTGTACATAAAGTGGATTTGATTGTAACCCATAAATAACCCTACGCTCTGACAGGTTTATGTAGTGTCCTAACCCCAGGCACTACCCCATTACTTGTAGTGGTTATTGTATTTGGAAGTTCATCAAGCCAAACCCTTAGACTTTATTTTCCAAAAGAAACATAAATTGTGGAGGTAAATTAACTTTTAAATTCACTTTTGATAAGGCATAAAGTACAGACAGACAAAGTTTTGGCATCACAATACTGGCCACTGGTATTTCGTGCATCACAACAGAAGTTTCATCTCGTGCTGTCCACAATTTTCTCTCAAACCTCCCAAAGGACTGTTTAAACGCTCCTCTTTAAAGACATGGACTAGAAAGCTAACTCACATTCACTGGGACCGGTGCGTTCACTTTCTGGAACATTCTGGAACGTTCTGCTCACACTGAGAGCCATTAGTGAGCTATGTTAAAGCCGTTGAAACAGTGGAATCATCCTACGCCAGTAAAGGAGTTTTGCTTAAGTCACGGGCAGTAGATGTTCTCATTAGTGCTCAGGTCAGTGGGGCTCTTTGGCCTAGTTTAACTCTGACTAGGTTTGTATGCAGAGTGTAGCCCGACTATGCTTGTTAGAGGTCTATAAAAACGTTTTTTTCCTACTTAAAATGTAAGAAATAAGTAGTATTGACCCAAATGATTACGTAAAAAGCCCATATTGCGCTATTTTCTGATCTGTTATAATATTTTCCTCATCAAAAACATACCTTGTTGTGTTTTTGTTTCATTTACACAAGTTTAACACACAAACTCTGCATATATGGCTGAGTTCTTCTCACAAAGAGAAAACCCTCCTTGCAAAAAGTGTGTTTTTAAACTCCATACACCTTCATGAGACCATGAAGGTCTCATGCCAAATTCTACTGAACTAAAAGGTAAAAGGAGCTGTTAACTTGGAAACACTGCAAAAAGCTTGGCCAAAATTTAAGATATAAACACTTAAATCTATCAGAAAATGATGTAAAAGTAGTGAAATCATCTGTCCATGCAGTAAGATCATTTTACTCGACAAGTTATCTTAAAGGGATATGCCACCCCCAGGTGAAACTTGGGCATCTCCCCACAGTCCAGAGACTAAAATAAGTGGTGGAAAGCGTTTTCCTGGTCACCCAGCCATTGTCCAGGTCTGTCAGCACTGACCGCCGCGGTATCTGCAGCTACTCCGCGTTAGACTGGAGTCTAACGGCGCCAGAGAAAGATTTCGGCCAAAAGGAATTAATTTGCTCGATGCGTTTCCCAATTACTTTCTGTGTAGTGCGCATTCATATCGAGTGCAAATAAATGTGCAAATCAACACGGAGAGCTTGACTTGGTCATTTTGGGTGGGAACTATTTGGGACTATTGGGAAACGCATCGAGCAAATTAATTCCTTTTGGCCGAAATCTTTCTCTGGCGCCGTTAGACTCCAGTCTAACGCGGAGGAGCAGCAGATACCGCGGCGGTCAGTGCTGACAGACTCGATACAATGGCTGGGTGACCAGGAAAACGCTTTCCACCACTTATTTTAGTCTCTGGACTGTGGGGAGATGCCCAAGTTTGACCTGGGGGTGGCATATCCCTTTAAGTGAGAGTTAAAAATAATTTAGACTGCATACTTTTGAGTAGTTGGAGAAACTACAACTACAAGTATCGCTAATAGATATGCTTTTGTCACTAGAATTACTCACAGGAGAAAGAGTTTACTACATTTACTACTACAAGAGTACTGTTACTTCAAAATACTACTCATGTAGAAGTAAAAGTATGATGAATATGAAATCTAATCTGAAAATTTCTATTCTGAAAATGCCTTCCAAAATTGTGAATGCTTTCTTTATCCAAAAGCGTGTCCCAGCGGATGACCAGACGTATCAAACCGCAAGATTCATTTCACAATAATAAGTGAAACACACACTGAATAACTCTGAGCAGATTTATGCCTTTGCCTTATGAAAAACCTGTGTATACAAAACACATTTTACATAAACCGTTTCACTGTATTTTCCCATAACCATAATTATTACAACACATGTGTGGATCTGTTAATGCTCCTGGGACTTCCCTCTTCTATGAGACATGTACCCGAGCAGAACCTGGCTCAGACCACAGCTGCAGTTGCTGGAGTTGTTGCTAACATTTCTTCCCGTGCTTTTTATTATATGTCCTGTCAGCTCTGATGTGAAGAGATGGACCAAGAGGAAGCCAAGCCACTCTCCTGAGTATCTCCAGCCCTTGTGTTGAGTAATAGTCCACAAAGTAAACATTTCACCAGAGAATGATGAGATTTCCCCCACAGAGAGGCAGACCACGAACACATCATGGAGTTGGAGTGCGCAGGTCTGGTTTTGTTCAGGTCTTTAGTGCTCTTTCCATGATGCAAAATGTCACAAAATGTATTCTTATCTATGCATTCATATGAGATCATAAACTACATGTAAGTATCTCTCAAAATATAGGTCTATTAATGTTCCTGTATTACACAAAATTGACTCTTTTGTGTAATACAGGGTTTCCTTCTAAAAGTTTTGTGCGGTAACACTGGCTTACCTCTGACAGTCTCCGCTCAGCCCGGTTCTGCTCGCGTCCTGGAGCTCACGTAAGTAGGTCCGGTAAGTTCGCGGATACATTTAATAAAGCTTGTTTTTCTTCTCAAAACAAAACATTTGTCCGAAAGGTGATATGTTTGCGTCCCAAACAGTTATTTCACATTCGCATATTTCGTCTCGATTCGTATCACTGCGCGCATATTAGCTGTATTAGCCTGTTAACCTTTAGCAGAAGTGTACGGCGGATGCGGTACGGCGACATCCCCCGTAAACGAATGTTTACAAGTGAACAGGCTAATAGAGCTAACGTGAGCGCATTGATACGAATCTAGAGAGAAAATATGCTAATGCGAAATATGATGCTGGATGTTTCGTTGACAACTGTTTGGGACACAAATATATCACCTTTCTGACAAATGTTTTGTTTTGAGAAGAAAAACAAGCTTTATTAAATGTACCCGCGAACTTACCGGAGCTACTTACGTGAGCTCGAGAACGCGAGCAGAACCGGGCTGAGTGGAGACTGTCAGAGGTAAGCCAGTGTTAGCACACAAAATTTTTAGAAGGAAACCCATACAGATTAACATTTAAAAAAAACGCACTATCCCTTTAATCTTTGTCTCAGCTCACATTTTTGAGCCACAAGACAGGATTTTCTCCATTTAGACACTTTTTTGTTGTAATATCTCTGGTCAATTTAATTCACACACCCTCCGGTAGGTCTCAAACCCCGCCAAACATGATCGTCCAGTCAGATTTGTTTACCTCAGGGACACATGTGAAACAAAGAAGCTCATTGGTGATTTTATTTGTAAATGATGATCACCATTCTGTCACCTCAGATGAACAGAGTTTGGTGCTTCGCTTATTGATTCTGCAGAAATCCGACATGTTTTTCTTTTCTTTTCCAATACAGTGTACATAACCAGACTCTTTGTAAAGTACTGAAGAAGTTTGGATCCCAGGCAAACCCTTTAGACGTATCTCTACACAAATCTCTGTGTATTTGTATAAAAGTGTGTACAGCTGGCCCTAGTGTTAATCGTCTCTTCTGTGTGTTGTGTTGTGTTGTGTTGTGCAGCTGGCTCAGATGTTCCTCAGACTCCTTCTCTCTGAGGTCTCTGGTCCTCACAGGAGCTGCATTGTTCCTCAGACCTCCCCATTGTCCACATGTGTTTTGTGACGCTCCGACCACAGCGGCTCCACTTTCCCACAGGCACGTCACACTCCAGATGTGCAGAGTTTACCTCAGCGAGCACACAGGAGCAGTGTTTGTGTGTGTGTGTAGAGGCAGGAACCAAAAAAAGTGCTCTTCATTACTAACAGAACTTGAACATACAAAAAAACAACATTTTTAATCAAAATTTGTCTTAAAAACGTAAAATTTGTCTTTAAAACGTCAAAAACAGAACCAGTAAATTTGAAGTACTTATTCCTCACTTACCTTATTCATTCAGAGCATCCTAATTATTTACTGCGATAAATTTATAAACATTTTTCACAACTTTTAGAGACCAGTGCTTTCTTACCTGTACTGTCACTTAACATATATATTTTTAATAATAAGATGAAGACAGTATGGAGTTGACTTATTTTGAAATTCCAGTTTTGCTGCTGTAACACTTACACTGTGCTATATCGCGGTTCACCTTTCGCGGCCTCGTTGTTTAGCAGATTTTTTAATTCAAATTTTTTTTTTATTGTGTATTGACGCGCATTGTGTTCTGCATCCTGGTTGCCTAAGGGACTGTAGACCTTTGCCGATTTGTCAGTCATTTTCCTCCGTGCTGTGTCTCCTGTACTGTACAGAATGCGTTCAGTTTGCCAGATTTTTATAAATGTTTGATCGCAGTGTGACTCTGAAATGTCTGAAGGTGACATAATAAGAATCATAAGAATCTTCTCGCCCAAAGAAAAAAGAGCGCCAACAACTGACCATAACCATGTTCTTCACTCAGAAAAAGACGCCTGCACCGAGGCGGAGCGGCGCCAGGACGAAGAGGCACGGTCACTATTAATAATTTTTTTGGTTGAAAATCTATGAAAGTTTGGGTTTTTAAACAAGAGAGAAATGTGAGAAAATGTTAATGCCAGTCTGAGAAAAGTGTAGAATGTGTGTGGTGAGGCGTTTACAGCCTTAAAACATGTAGAATAATTGTAAAATAGCTCACTACTTCGCAGAGATCAATAAAGTCAATCCTCTTCTTGATAAGTAAAATCACTTATCAAGAAGAGGATTGACTTTATTGATCTCACACAGGAGAAATTGTCCTGTGCATTTGACCCATCCTGTTATTAGGAGCAGTGGGCAGCACATTACTGCACCCGGGGACCATCTCCATGATCTTCTTGTTTCGGTTTGGTCAGGACCTCAGCTGGAGGATTTTAACTATGGAGCATGTTTTTGGGTTGGTGGGGGAAACCAGAGTGCCCGGAGGAAACCCACCCAGACACGGGGAGAACATGCAAACTCCACTCAGAAAGACCCGAATCTTACAGCCATACCAACGTGCCACACGGGGGTCGAACCCGCGGGTCATTTTTAGAGCGTAACCACTGCGATAAACGAGGGACCACTGTACTGTACATATTACATTTTATTACATCCAGGTCATCGCTCACTGAATCATGTTCCAGACTCCATGACCTCCTCAGGCATGTGTCCTCTGTTTGGTTAGCATGTCTTTTTTATTTATTTATTTATATATTTATTTGACAGGGACAATGCAATTACAATGACATAGTTACAGCACAGAGCTTGCAGCTGATGTGACGCATACAGAGTTTAGCAAATGTTAATTTTCAACCCCCGTCCCTGGTTGAGCTTTTCTACACTAACATAAGATCTAAAGTACATATATTTTAAAAAAAAATACAATTTCATCTATATAAATACAGCAGTGCAAAGACATGTAACACTCCATACCCATAATGCACCAAGATCAAAGTAGAAGGGGGAAAAGGCCATGGATCATTCAAATTAACTTATATATAATACTTATTTCAATTAAACTTAAATTAAGATGATCTGAAGGCAATACAGATCCATGCATGTGTGTGCCTGTGGAGCTGAGGCAGAACACTGGCCTTGGATTGGAAGGACCTGACAATGAAGCTCAAAAATACACAGAACAAAAGGCATTCTGACTGTGAGCGGGGTCACCTTTCCACTGATCTGATCTGTAACTTTGTCTGGTTTGGTCTCCATGAAGATAGAAAGGTTTAGTACCATACTGTGAAACATTCCAGACAAAGCAATAACATCTCCATGGAGAAAAGTTACACAATGCTCCTGTCAGATGCTAGAAACATTTAAGGGGAGGTGGTTTTATATGACTTTTATATGGTCTTCTCACTCTCTCCTGTACAGTATTTTTTTTTTTACATTTTGTCTGTTTGCATTGTTTTTACTTATATATAGCTCAAGAAAAAAATAAGAGACCACTGCAAAATTATCAGTTGTTCTAATTTTACTACTTATAGGTATGTGTTTGGGCAAAAGGAACATTTTTGTTTGAGTCTATAAACTACTGACAACATTTCCCCCAAATTCCAAATAAAAATATTATCGTTTAGAGCATTTATTTGCAGAAAATGACAAATGGTCAAAATAACAAAAAAGATACATGTTTTCAGACCTCAAACAATGTAAAGAAACAAGATCAAATTAATTTTAAAACAACATAATACTAATGTTTACACTTAAGAGTTCAGAAATCAATATTTGGTGCAATAACCCTTATTTTTAATCACAGCTTTCACGCGTCTTGGCATGCTCTCCACAAGTCTTTCACATTGTTCTTGGGTGACTTTATTCCACTCCTGGTGCAAGAACTGAAGTAGCTCAGCTTTGTGTTTGTGTTGGAATTCAACAGACGCTGGAATGGAATGGCTGTAATACATGTAGAGATGCTAATTTCGGGGGAAAAAAATGCAGTGGTCTCTTATTATTTTCCAGAGCTGTATATGTATATAGATTCCATTTTGTAGTCTCAGTTTTTTGTCTTTTTTATGATGATGCAAAAAGCAGTTATCATGACTAGAGTGAATTAAAATCAGGCACAGTCCTTTGAAAACCTTTTCTCTGTGTTTCTCTTTTTCCTGGTTATAAATATCCGATTCATCTTGTGTCAAATATTCTTCTGATGCAAATGAGGCATTCGTCAGGCTGGTGAAATGGGCTGTTTGTACAGATACTCGTCCAATCAGCTTTTTAAGTGTTCATCTGAACATGTTCAGTTAGAACAATAACAGACTGATTATGTGTTGAAATGCAGAGAGCTCCACATGTCCATCTGGTCCTGACGTTCTCTGTTAATCTGGCTCAAAGTCACTGTGATGGAGAGCACCATATTCTGCACTTTTGCTGAAAACACAGATAAGATCACTATATTTAAAGGTGCATTGTGTAACTTTTCTGGTTCTCAAATTATTTTCTCTTTGGAGATATTATAGATGTTATAAGCCTATGGCAAAACGTTCGGCTTTTATGTAAACAAAAATAGAGTGGAAATTAACCTAAAGAGACTGTTCTTGGTCGCGCTGACCGCATTGTTTCAATGCTAGCGTTAGCATTAGCTTAGCCACATTGTGAATGGAGATCCACGGTGCCACAAAACAAATGACTTCACAATAAATGAGCAGATCGACTCACCGATGATCACCACACGAAAGCTGAATTAGTATTTAAACATGTCCTAAAGTCTATCAAGTAAATGTGTTCTTACACTTACTTGCCTCGTTGTTTGCCTCGTCCGTGGATCGCATATCCGCGCTCTTTCCCCAGTAAAGTATCCGATCGCATTCTGTAAGCTTCATAGAAACGTGTCCCATGTCCCGAGGACAGATTCCTTCCTTCTTAAGTAGCATTTACAGTCGAAGTTAAGGATTTTTAAGTTACGGATGCAAATGCAGCCTATGAAATGCAGCTACATATTCACGAGCTGCTCACAGCTGATAGGCGGAAAAAGTAAACAAAAGAGCGCAAATGTCACGTGATTGGTCCGCAGCGGTAGGATGGTAATTTAGACACACCTCGATTTTTTCCCAAAAACAAGCCAATTTCACAGACAAAATGCATGCTTTTTAAGCAGCCAACGCTGTTATCTGAAACATGGAGTGGGTTCTTCAGGATCTCAACTTGCACATTCTGCAAAAAAATGAAAATCACAAATTTTGGAAAAAAAAATACAAAAACCTCATTTATCTCAGATACTCTAATGCCGAGATGAGGACTGAAAATCCGTGGTGCGTCACATATTTATTATTTATTATTTTGTTGAAATCACCTTTAAAGTATCAGAAACAATGGTTCATAGGCCAAACTCAAACATTTCCTGTAATTTCCAACTTATTTTTCAGCTTTTCTTCACAAATTGCTTCTTGGTTGGTATAAAACTGTAATTTATATTTACAACAGGTACTATCCCACCTAATTAAGTACAAATGTGAGAGTAGAATCCCAGGCATTTCTATGAAGAATTCGAGAACATTTCAAATGAAGTACCGATTCTCTGGGAGGCTTTAAAGGTCCTATATTACACAAAATTGAGCTTTACGCCACGTAATATTGCTGTTACCGCCTCAAAAACAAATCTGTAGTTTAGTTTTGTTTCATTCACACATGTTTGAGTGATGAAGCGGTAGTTTTCAACTTAACAGCTTCTTTTATGTTTTTTTTTTCAGTAGAGATTGGGAATTCCAGGGCTGAAATGATCCAAATGATTCTAGTGAAGGTGTGTGGAGTTTAAAAACACAATGGAGCACTTTCTGTATTACCACATGACATCACAAGGCGGAACAGAGTGTTATCGGTTTCAGAGAAGGTTTGTGTGTTAAACATGTGTGAATGAAGAAAAAAAAAGACAACTCCAGGTGTGTTTGTAATGAGGAAACAACATTTTAGCATAGATCAGAAAATAACGTAATATGGACCCTTTAAAATCGATTTGTAGTTTGTATATAGAACTTATTTGCTGATCGGCAGTCCTATGTAAAATAATCCAACCTGAATGGGGACTGCAGTCAATAGGGCTAAAAAAGCACTTTGTGTAAATCTGCATATCTGTGAATCCTCCTCAGCGCTCTCCCTTTGCTCTGCTCATTTTATCTGTTGTTTATTTAAAGTGCGGCTCAGTCCACATTTGTTAAACTGGCCCCAATTCTCCGAGCTCCTTAAGCCCAAACCGGATGTGCATCACCGTCTGCCAGTGGTGGAAAAAAGACTCGATTTTGTTACTTAAAAGTGCATCGTCTGTCACACGTTTTTCTCCATGGAGATATTATTGCTTTGTCTGGAATTGCCAGGTATTTTGAGCACCTGTAATTGAATAAATGTAAGGTAGAGCTGTTTAATGTCACACTGTGGAACATTCCAGGCAGAGCAATGATGTATCCATAGAAACAAGCAGGTGACGGATCCCCAACGGAAAAGTTACACAGTGCGACATTAAGTAAAAATACAGATACCGGAGCAATACTGGAGTTGTGTTTTGTTTCATTCACATGTTTGAGTAACACTTTCTTATTAGTCTGTCTACATCTCCAAAGCTCAAAGTGCTCTTTTCCACCTTGTGATGTCATGAGGTGGTAGATTTCAATGAACAGCTCTTTTTACCTTTAGTTCAGCAGACACTGGCAATTCCTAGGCTGAAATGATCCAAATGATTCTGGTGAAGGTGTGTGAAGGTGAATGAAACAAAACACAACTCCAGGTGTGTTTGTGATGAGGAAACAACATTATAACACAGATCAGAATATAGATTGATATTAGACCTTTAAGGAGTTAGGAGGTAGGAGTTAGGAGGTAGGGACTATGATCTGACCGATTCATGACGAGCCTGAGTCTTCCCTGTTGGTGGAGCTCATCTGGACTCACAGTGTAAACAGCCACTTCCTGTGTATTTCCTGGACTTCCACACTGTCCATCTGCAGAGGCTCACCGCAGGCCCACTGAGGACGACAGGGAAGAGCATGGAACTGGATCGATCGATCAATCTATCTGTCTATCTATCTATCTATCTATCTATCAATCTATCTATCTTTTTATCTATTTATTTATCTATCTAGCTATCATATGTTGGACAAAAAAATTAGAAAACTACTTGCTTTCAATCTCCAGTTTCAGAATTTCTTTTTATATTTTTAAAAGTTGACCTCAAACCACGTTGAACAAACGTGTGGACTGTAAAAACTAAACTCAAGTTAAGATTACTTGAATTAAATTTTTTTTATCATGATTTAAGTCACTTTCACTTGACAAGTAAAATTATCTAAAACTGGAACAAGACTTTTTGTACTTAAAATATGAAAATACACCTGGATACACTTAAAGCTGCACTGTGTAACTTTTCGGTTGGTCCATCACCTGCTTGTTTCTATGGAGATGCCGTTACTCTGCCTGGAATGTTCCACAGTGTGACAATAAACAGCTCTACTTTACGTTTATTCAATTACAAGTGGTTGCATTGCTCAAAAATACCAAGAAAAACAAATATTCTGACTGTGAGCAGGGTCGCCTCTCCACAGATCTGACCTGTAACTTGGTCTGGTTTGGTCTCCGTGACGATAGAAAGGTTTAATGTCATACTGTGAAACATTCTAGACTTGGCTGATAGTTTAGTTTATTTGAATTTACTCAAATAAAGTCAAATGTTTTCACTTTTTAACTTATCTAGATCCTGTTTTTTGCATCGTATTTTGTGAAAGTGATAGAAAGCGAAGCGGCTGTGATTAAAAGCTCATAAAAGCTCATCGTTCATCTGGCACCGCTGTAACTGGAGGACGCAGAACGATTTACTATTGGAATTTTGATGGCAGGACATCTGGATTGGCCTGGAGGATGTTTTTCTGACCCATCACTAATTGGAGTCAAGCGGATAAAAGAGCCCCGAGCCGCCGGAGGTCATTTTACATGATAGTGGGGCTGCGGAAGACTAGGGAGGACGACATCAGAAGGGAAACACAGATTGAACTGTAACATCCAATCTGTGAAAGTCCGTCTGGCACAGGATAACATCACGGATAATGGATGTGGAACTGTGGGGAACAGCGGCTCAGTCCGCATTCATTATCATACGTGCCAGGGGGAGGATTGCGAGTCGCACAGCCCTGCTTGGTCATATGAAGTTGGGGGGCCTGGCAGAAACCAGGGTTCTGGCAAATTGTCTGTTCGTCTGGGTTCTAAAAATGTATCGATTATGTTAAATTCCCCCTTTCTGGTGTAATCAATTCTCCTGAAAATGTGATTCAACTGGACTTTGCTTTGTTTTGACTCTGCTTCTGCACAAACACATCCAAGGTCGACAGCTGTGGCCTTATCTCACACAGCACTCTACAAAACAAGACACTCCACATTCGGCTCACACTGATATGTTTTATGTCAAACACTCTGCCCTGTCTATTTCGTAAATGTCTGTCTCTGCTTCAGTTTCGAATCAATTATCGATTTTTCTGGACTGCTCCCTTCCCACCCGCCCGTTTGTCACCAACGAAAAAAACGCAGTGTGTTTTACCTGTCCAATTGTTGGTGTCGTAATATGTGTGTGAATATTGTCATTGATTGTGCTGCATCTTTTTTCCACTCTGTTGTAACCAAATTGGCGTCACAAATGGTGCTTTGGAGTGTCTGTCCGGTCCAGGTATCGAAGCATGTTCCTAATGTTGTGAACCTGTTCACTCATATGGCAATAAAAACCTTCCTGATTCCTGATTCCTGATATCTCTAATGTAAACCACATTCTCGTCTTTTACTACGCACTTCCACACACCACACCCCCGATCCTTCGCCAGCCCCTCGCCCTCCTCCACTGTCCTGCACACACCGGTCCATTACATGCTTTGTCCTTCATAGAGACAATGCTGACGTACGGCTGTCACGACGGCTTTACCTCTGCTCAATCCGTATGCGTGAACTTTGACCCCTAAAAGGTCTTCCCTCCAAAAGTGCCCCGGATACCCCAAAACTGAAGTGACATGCATGTAGCGTATTCTCAGCTCAGGTAAAATTCCTGAATATATACATTTTTGTCACACAGAATTCCTCTTGTGAAACTGAACACAACTGACAGTCCCAGTGAGAGGAATTTTGATTTTAAAGTTGGTTTGGGGTCCGTCACCTGTTTGTTTCTATAGATATGTCACTGCTCTGCCTGAAATGTTCCACAGTATGATATTAAACAACTATACCTATACATTTATTCAACTATAGGTGGTTTTACAGCTCAAAAATACCTGGAAAAACAGGAATTCTGACTGTGAGCGGGGCTGCCGCTCCACAGTTCTGACCTGTAACTTTGTCAGATTTGATCTCCATGATGATAGGAAGGTTTAATGCCATACTGTGAAACATTCCAAGCAAAGCAACATCTATTTGACGGACCCTCCACCGAAAAATGATCTTTAAAGGTCCTATTACACAAGCTTGACTCTTGTGAGCTTAAAGTCATGTTATCAAGTTATTTCCTCCTCAAAAACACACCTGGAGTTGTGTTTTGTTTTGTTCACACGTTTGAATAATCCTTTATTATCTGACTGTCTTAGGGATGTAAAGATACAGTTTTCCCACGATTTGATACGTATTTCTATACATGGGTCATGATATTGATTTGATTTCGATGTGTTTTAAAACTCAAAAAAAAAAAAAAAAACTCATGTAATTTTGTCTGTTAATGAGTATAATATAATAACACTGATGTTAATGAAACAATACATACATTACACACATTACAGTATCACTTCTGTACAGTTTTCGTTTATATGTGAAATGTTTTAGTTCATTTGGTTCATTGATTTACAGCTCAGAATTTGTATTCAGTTAAAATAAGAACAGCTTTCTCCATTTTTATTTTTATTTTTTTTCTCTGTATTTTCGGGTCGCGAGGGCAACGGTCCAAGTCCGACTTATACAATGAAATAAGACTGACATGTTTTGGAGAGAATGACCAGTTGACTGAGAATCAGTCAATCAGTTTAGATCAACAAGATGTATTCAATTGTGCTAAATGTAGGCTGACTGTGCTAACTGTAGGCTACTTGTACTTAATGATTTGAAGAGATGTACTAAGACACTGCAATTTGATTAAATCAATGAGAATATCCACTCTGTTGTGAACAATGGCCAAATGATTTGGGAGTTTATCTATGTTGTTCTGAGAATGTAATTTCTATTTCAAGAAATGAGCCAAACCAATGGAGAAAAACTGTAAACTATCAGACTTTTCCTTTTTTGATGATGATTTGGTGGTTCAGCGTCGGCAGTGATGCGGTCGTTGTACCGGACCGTTGTGGTGAAGAGAGAGCTGAGCCGAAAGGCGAAGCTCTCAATTTACCGGTCAGTCTACGTTCCTACCCTCACCTATGGTCATGAGCTTTGGGTAATGACCGAAAGGACGAGATTGCGGATACAAGCGGCCGAAATGAGTTTCCTCCGTAGAGTGGCTGGGCGCACCCTTAGAGATAGGGTGAGGAGCTCAGTCACGCGGGAGGGGCTCGGAGTAGAGCCGCTGCTTCTCCACGTCGAGAGGAGCCAGCTGAGGTGGCTCGGGCATCTGTTTCGGATGCCTCCTGGACGCCTCCCTCGGGAGGTGTTCCGGGCATGTCCCACCGGGAGGAGGCCCCGGGGAAGACCCAGGACGCGCTGGCGGGACTATGTGTCCCGGCTGGCCTGGGAACGCCTTGGGGTCCCCCCGGAGGAGCTGGAGGAAGTGTCCGGGGTGAAGGAGGTCTGGGCGTCCCTGCTTAGACTGTTGCCCCTGCGACCCGGCCCCGGATAAGCGGAAGAAAATGGATGGATGGATGGATTTGGTGGTTCATTTTCCTCTCACTGCGTTCACACCTGTGCCCTCCAGCAGAGACAGTACGTAGCTCCTCCCACACTGCCACAGTCTGTGCTCTGAACAGACACACTGTGCTCTCCCATCACCATAACATAGAAATGTCTGAACAGACCATTTTCTGACTAAAACATATGTGACAGGGTCTGAGAAAAAGATGGAGCGCATTTGATTAAAGCCAATGTAAAGCCAAAAGCAATTCTAAAGTATTTAAAAGTTAGTATCTTTGTCATTTGTAGGTCTGTCAATGTAAAATAAAAAGTCACTGAAAGATAAAACCCACCTCTGTCAGAATAATTAATAAGTCCCTATGGCGCTGTTTTCTCGCTGCATCTGAGGAGGACACTGCAATAACTATTTTCCTTTGGGACCAAAATAAATGTCAACACTGCATGCATCGAGTGACACGTGTGTATCGACCAAACATGTGTATCGAATCATGATTTCAGTATCAAACAATTCAATATTATATCAACTATCGTTGCATCTCTAGTCTGTCTACATCTCCACAGCTTGACATGTTCTCTTTGTGAAGTGGTAGTTTTCACGTTAACAGCTACATTTTACTTTTTGTTCAGTAGAGATCGGCAGTTCCAGGTCTGAAATGATCCAAATGATTCTAGTGAATGTGTGTGGAGTTTAAAAATGCAGTGGAGCATTTTGTGTTTTACCACATGACATCACGAGGTGGAACAGAGTGTTTTCTCTGTCATGAGGAAACAACATCATAACATAGATCAGAAAGTAACATGAGTACGGAAGCCGACAGAAGCCATGTTCGTAATGATTATTTTCCACCTTAATAATGAGAAAATTAACTCGAGATCTCGAGAAAATTACACAATTAATTCGTGGTCTCGAGAAAACAAAACTGTTATTTCGAGATCTCGAGAAAAAAAAAAAAATTCCGGATCTCGACGAGGCCAGTCTTCTGCGGAGGTGCCGCAGACTAATCTTGAAATTATCCAGAATTAAAAGATGTAATACAATCTCCCCTGTGTCAACCCCTGATCAAAATATTGCCTTATCAGCTAATCGATTATTATTCCAGACATTCTAAAGACCAAAAACGCATCTATTCAGAATGAGAAATAGCCCCGAAGTCAGCCTGTCACAACGTGGAGGTAGACGTTTCAGTTGTTTTCTCGAGATCACGGAATAACTGTTTTGTTTTCTCGAGATCACGGAATAATTGTTTTGTTTTCTCGAGATCACAAATGAATTGTGTTGTTTTCTCAAGATCTCGAATTAATTACAGTGGTCCCTCACTCTATCGCGGTTCACTGTTCGCGGCCTCGCTGTTTCGCCGATTTTTTCTTTTTTTATAGTGTAACATTTTTTTTATAGTGTAATGTTGTGTTCTGCGTCCTGATTGGCTATGAGACTGTAGACCTTTGCTGATTGATAGATGGGGGATGCAGGGAGACCGGGAGTAGACCAGGTCTAAACCAGAACTAAACCAGGTCTAGACCAGGTCTAAACCAGGATTAAATCACCCCGTGTGGCTCTTTGTTGGTTTCGTGCGGCTCTTGCGTTCATTTGTGTGTGTTCGGTTTGTGGCTCGGGCTGCGAGGACGCGGTCCTGAGGGGGAGGCATGGTCCGAGCGCTGCGGTTCGATCTCATGCTCGCAGTCCCGGCCTCACGCCGATCGTGCTGCTCTGTCACGGATTTGACCACGCGCACTTCTCCAAGGTGTTGGTGCGCGTCGCGTCCCGGGAGTGCCGTTGGATGAGCACGGTGCTTCCTTCGGATCCAGTGACTCATGTCTCCGCTCCCCTCGCGCGTCCGGTGGGGCTCCCAGCGGAGCCCCCACGCTTCACTATTAATACATTTTGTTGAAAATCTACAAAAGTTTTGAGTGTTTAAACAAAAGAGAAATGTGACAAAACGTTAATTCCAGTGTTTTAAGGCGTTTACAGCCTTAAAACATGTATAATAATTGTAAAATATAAAGTTGTCCTACTTTGCGGATTTCACTCATTACAGGTTATTTCTGGAACCTAACCCCCGCTATAAACGAGGGACCCCTGTATCTCGTTATCTCAGGATAACAAGGAAGAAAAAATATTGCTTCTGAATATGGCCTCTGTCGACTTCCGTACATGAGCTCTTTAAAGTTGCACTTACAATTCTAAAAGTAACATGCAATCTGTTAGTGTTTTGTGTATGGCATTAAATTTGTCTATCTCCATGGAGACAAGCAGGTGATGCCATCAGGCCAAGTTACAGGTCAGATCTGTGGAGAGGCGATCCTGCTCACATTAAGAATGCATGTTTTTCGAGGTATGTTTGAGCAATTTAAAAAAGAATGCTGGATAATAAAATAATTAGGATGCTCTGAATGCTTAAGGTAAGTGAGGAATAACTCTGGACCACTGCAAACCGTTTAAAAGGAACAATTTTTTTTTTCACTTTTTTAAGACTTTAAAACATACTCTTCCAAATCAGTCAAATTTGGATCTTCCTCCTCTTCATCTCCACTGGTCCACACGTGCACTAGCTGTGGAAAACTCAAACCCGCCGAGGGAATATATGGTCAGGAAATTTACAGCACATGCCTGGACCGAGCCTTCAGGGGCCGGCGGTGGGGGAGGTTGTTATGGGGGGGGAGACGGCTCTGGGAAGAAGAAGGAAAACCTCTGGAATACCCACAATGCAGTGCTCCGGGCTAGCACCGTGACCCAAACGCGGAGCTATCACAGTCACATCTGGGAATTTCCCCTTTAAGAGTTATGGAGCGCATTCCGCACAGACACCAGCCCCGGAATGTGGACGGACCTGCGGAAATACTACAAAGAAAAAGGGATTATTAAAGGGCTCATATTTCCTCATCACAAACAACACCTGGAGTTGTGTTTTGTTTCATTCACACGTTTAACACACAAACCCTGTGTATTTAGGCCCAGTTCTTCTTTCAAGCTGAAAACATTCTGTTCCACCTTGTGATGTCATGTGGTAAAGCAGGATGTGCTCTTCTGTGTTTAAACTCCATGCACCTTCACTAGAATTATTTTGGAGTCTATTTTTTCACTCATGGAATTCCTAGACCAGGGGTGTCAAACTCATTTTGGTCTGGGGGCCGTATCCAACCTACTTGGATCCCAAAGGGGCCGGATCAGAAAACTGATGGCAAATATACCCCAAAAATAGCAATAAGTCCAAATGTTTGTGCAGAGAAACATAAACCTATTACAGAAGTCTTTTTTTATTTGATGAACTCTTCTTTTACAAAATATTATGAACAACCTGAAACTTTAAGAAAAATGCAATTTCAACACAATGTTTTAACATTAACTTGCATTTTTATGATATTGTTTACTTCTTCCCCTGCACTTTTGCAACACTTTTTTACTATGTACTATTATTGCAGTTATTAATACTTCTGACTATCTTAGCGAGTCAACGGGTTCTTCTGATCCTAAGCATTTCATTGCATTGTTGACCTTGTGTTGATTCTGCATATGAGAAATATCTTGAATCTTGAATTTCACAGAATTTAGTCATGCTTTCTTTTTGCTCCTGAAACTTGGCATCTTTTAGCCTGCAGAAAATTACCAATATTTTAATGGAAAATTAAAATATAATTAAAATATTTTAATAGAAAATCAGCCGAGGGCTAGATTAAAGGTCTTGAAGGACCAGATCCGGCCCCCGGGCCACATATTTGACACCCCTGTCCTAGACCATACTAACAAAGGTAAAAGGTATCTGTTAACATGAAAACTACCACTACATGACATCACAAGGTGGAACAGAGCATTTTGAGCTTTGGAGATGTGGACAGACTAATAATGAAGCTTTTTTATGCTTTATTAGCTTTATTATAACCTGGATGAAAGCTCAAATCTAGGCAAAACTTTTGTCAGCGGTGACTGGCAGTTAGTGAGATATAGACACAGGTGGGTGTTCAGTTGAACATTTCATTACAATATCGTTTACTTCTGATACAAGTTCAGGGCTCTCAAGTTTTGAGCGGGGGTGTGCGTGAGACTGCGTAATTTCCGAGGAGCGGGGGGTGCGAGTGAACAATTTTTCCCGAGGAGCGGGGTTTTTTTTCTTTTGTTTGAGCTCCGCTTTGAGCTTCGTTGTGAACAACGAAGGAAGACTGTTAGCATGCTAGTTAGCATGCTAGTTGTTGTTAGCATTACAGTAACACCAAAACTCAGCTCAGAGATTTATCGAGGTGAATAATTAGAATGGACCACTGAAAACCATTTAAAATGAACTACTACTACTACTACGACTACGACTACGACTACGACTACTACTACTACTACTACTACTACTACTACTACTACTGCTGCTGCTATTACTACTATGACGACAACAGTGATGACTACTACTACTACTACTACTACTGCTGCTACTACTACTACTACTACTACGACTACTACTGCTGCTATTACTCCTATGACAACAGTGACGATGACTACTACTACTACAATGACTACTACTACTATGACCACTATTACAACTACTACTACTACGACTACTACTATTACTACTACTACTACTACTGCTGCTATTACTACTATGACGACAAGTGATGACTACTACAACTACTACAACTACTACTACTACTACTACTACTACTACTACTACTACTATGACAACAGTGACGATGACTACTACTACTACAATGACTACTACTACTACTATGACTACTACTACTACTATCACTACGACTACTACTACTACTACTACTACTACTACTACAACTAATATAATAATATATAATAATAATACATTTTTTTATGATTATTTTACAATAATAAAAGAATAATAAGTCTGAGGTCTGAGAGGTCGTAGGGACTTGTCGGTGAGGAGAAGAATCTTGTCCTGGATCTGGTATTTTATGGCAAGAGGACGGGTGTGAGTGAGAACCCTGGCAGCAGAGTTTTGGATGTATTCAAGCCTGTCCAGGAGCTTTTGGAAAGAATAGTCCAGGCGGGAGGTAATGAATGAGCGGATTGTGCTTAAGCAACAGAGTCCGGGAGAGATGTTGTGGATTTTGTGATTGATTTGATGTGGTTCAAAGGAGAGGGACAGCGCTGTCACGATGAGGCTCACAACAACAAGCATGTTAACAGCACAGCAGCATTACTTCCTGGTTTGCGGACTATAAAAAAACTGTAATTAAAAGTAGATTACACACAGAGGTCTCCATCTGACCTCAAGAGCTGCTTTTACAATATTTCTGGAGCAAAAAAACGTTTACTTTATTGCACCAGATGACCTTCCTGCTGCATGGGACAGGCCTGATGTGTGTGTTATGAAGCAGTTATTTGCCCCACAGCAGTAACGCCCTCACAGGAGTAGACCCCTGTGACCCTGGATGTCCGAGCATGTCTGTAAATGTCCCTCACAGCTGACCTCCGCCATCAGGGAGCAGCTGACTAGCCCTGATTTTTTACGGTCTAAATGTGTGAAAAACAGGACTAGTTCATTTTAAACAGTTTGCAGTGGTCCCAAGTTGTTCCTCACTCACCTTATGCATTCAGAGCGTCCTAAATATTCACCACAATGAGTTTAGAAGTGCTTTTCACAACTCTCAGAGACCAGAGCAGAGTTTTACTATCACTGTAATGCTAAATATAACTAGAGACTTAGGGACTTATTTTGAGCGAGAGAGATACTTTATTCATCCCAAGGGAAATTGAGGTTTTGCTGCTGCAAACTGTTGCAGTTGATGTTTCCACTGCACGTCTCAGAGACCTTTGTGTCTCAGTCAAACGTCTCAGTGCAGTTTAACAGGAGGACTGGTCAGGGAGGGTCAGCAGATCCTGTGGAAGAGCCAAAAGTGTCCATTAGGGTTATAACTTTTTTACAACCTCTATGCCCTGTATTATATTTTGATAAACGTTTGCTAGTAATGAAAGGAATTGACCTTCATTTGGTCATATTTTTGAAAAAAGTCCCCCCGGACTCAAAATGAAGCTTTCGTAAAGCCTACCAACAACCTCTACAGTCTACATGGCTTATACAGTGAAAGTGAAACTGAAACTCCAGGATTGTAGGAAAGCTGTAGGCTACAAAATATCACTACTAAATGAGACAGATTTCCCCAAATTTACATGTCTTATAAAGTGAAAGCAATAAGAGAAACTGAAACTCCAGTATATTATGATGGCAGTACAACTTATCATTGATCCATTTTCAGTCAAATTGACTTGTAATGGCCCTGTAATGGCATTTCATATCATTGGCTGTAATGTAATGTAGTCTTTTTTGTTTCGGGGGGAAAGAGTGTTGAAAATGGAGTTTGGCTTCTTCAATTATGCGTGAAGAGTCCCTCAGTCGTCCAGGTAGAATCCATGATAAAAGGAGAAATTCAATTTGTCAACTGGACAAAGTTTGTTTGGTCGAAAACGTTTCGCCGCTCATCCGAGAGGCTTCGTCAGCTCTGGTTCTAGTGCTGGTTAGACCCTGTTTATATCTAGCTGCAGGGAGGAGCTCCCTACACTGAAATAGCTCTGAAACTATCTCCACTAATCTGTCTCTTTTGTATTACGAATTCCTCTGGCGTCTAGTATTAGCATATCCATTCAGCCCTAGGAGGCGCTCACTACACTGAAATAGCTCTGAAACTATCTCAACTAATCTGTCTCTTTGTTTTTCAAATTTCTCTGGCGTCTAGTTTAGTCTCCCTAGTTTAGTCTCCCTATTCCCTATTCTTTCTTCAATTATACCAAAAGGTTCATCCAATCATGATGCAGGACTTTGAATTTGGGGAAAAAAAAGTTCAAAAAGTTATAACCCTAGTGTCCATCCACTGTGTAGCATCACAGCAGCCTCCAGGGGGCGCCACAACAGAAAAGGCCTCATTCAAGATTCAATATTCATCCATCCATCCATTTTCCAAGATTCTTATAAACAGACATGACACCTTCGATTATATTTGAGAATGTTTCGTCGACATTGTGGGTTTTGTTTTTTTCGATTATTTTGGGTTTTGTCGGGGTGAAAACTTGCAAACATACAGCACTTCAGAGTCACACTGCGATCGAACATTTCTATAAATTTGGCAAACTGAACGCATTTTGTACTGTATAGGAGACACGGCATGGAGGAGAATGACGAATCGGCAAAGGTCTACAGTCCCTTAGCCAATCAGGACGCAGAATACAATGCGCGTTGATACACTATAAAAAAATTTGGAATTTTAAAAAATCCGCAAAACAGCGAGGCCGCAAAAAGTGAACCGCGATATAGCGAGGCACCACTGTATAGGATTTAAGTTTCTGAAATGAGTGGCAAAAAATGTTTTTCATGATACAGTGGTCCCTCGTTTATCGCCGGGGTTAGGTTCCAGAAATAACCCGCAATAAGTGAAATCCGCGAAGTAGGACAACTTTATATTTTACAATTATTATACATGTTTTAAGGCTGTAAACGCCTCACCACACACATTATACACTTTTCTCAGACTGGATTTAAACTTTTCTCACATTTCTCTCTCGTTTAAACACTCAAACTTTCATAGATTTTCAACAAAATGTATTAATAGTGAAGCGCGCGGGACGCAGTCCGACCCACGAAGCGAAAAGACACAAGAGCCATATGCGGTGGTTTAATCCTTGTTTAGACCTGGTCTAGTCCTGGTTTAGTCCAGGTTTAGACCTGGTCTAGTCCTGGTTTAGTCCAGTTTAGACCTAGTTTAGACCTGGTTTAGACCTGGTTTAGACCTGGTTTAGTCCTGGTTTAGACCTGGTTTAACCCACGTTTAGTCCTGGTCTAGTTCCAGGCTAGTCCCAGTCTGGTCCCGGTCTGGTCCTCATGGGTTAGTCCTGGTCTAATCCTGGTCTGGTCCCGGTCTAATCTCGGTCTAGTCCCGGTGTGGTCCTCATGTCTTAGTCCCAGTCTGGACTTCCTACGGATCCAGTGACTTATGCCCCCCCCCCTTCCCCAATAGAATTTTCTTTTAAAAAATCTGCGAAACAGCGAGGCCGCGAAAAGTGAACCGCGATAGAGCGAGGGACCACTGTATTCTATTTTTTTGAGATGTACTTGTCCAACCAGGATATCAACTGAACCAATATTTGGAAGCCGATATTGGATCCAGCACATTATTCCGTATCAGTCCCGATATCGGATTGGTGCATCCCGACTCGAGCTGCTTATACAAAACATCTGTACTGGGGTAAGACACATGCTGCTCAAACACATGGAAAAAAACAGCGTGCAGGGCATTTCAAGGTTTTCATAAGTGCTTAGAGCGTAACCTTAGCCACGTGGACAGAGGTCAACGGTCATCTCGGGCTCCTCACAGCTGACAGTGAAGGCAGTGTCTGTGTCTAGACTCCTCGCTCTTTGAAGTCTGCATACTCCCTCTGTTCTATAGCTTCTGTCTGTAGGAGTTTCGGCCAACTACTTCTCAAAATGCCGCAACTCTGAACTGGACAAACTTATTTAAGTTTAGGCCACGTTAGATTTATCATTGAGATCACTGTGATTTCATAAAAGCAACAGAGAGTTTACTGATCCAGAGGGAAATTCAAGTTTTTCTGCAACGACATTTACACTCCGCTTGGGTCTCAGTCAAAGGTCTCAGTTTAAATTTGACACTTGTGGCTTTAAACCATGTTAGAATGTTGTTGCCTCATCAATAACAGACCTGGAGTTGTGTTTTGTTTCATTCACATGTTTGCCTAACCCCCTCTGTCTACATCTCCAAAGTTCAAAATGCTCAAAAATGCTCTGTTCCAACTTGTGAACAGGTATGTTTTTGATGAAGTAGCATTCTATCGAGTTTCATGGCAAAAGGAGAAATTTGTCAACTGGACCAAAGTTTATTTGGTCGACCAAATAAACATTTGTCCAGTTGTGTGAAGAATCCCTCAGTTGTCCAGGTAGAATCCATGGCAAACGGAGAAATTCAATTTGTCGACTGGACAAAGTTTATTTGGTCGAAGACATTTCGCAGCTCATCCAAGCTGCTTCTTCAGTTCTGAAACAGTAGAGTGCCCAGAGAAAACCCACCCAGACACGGGAAGAACATGCAAAATCCACACAGAAAGGCCCAGGTGACCCAGGAATCGAACCCAGAACCTTTTTGCTGTGAGGTGTGAGTGCTAGCCACTCAGCGACTGTGCCTAGTTCAATTACAGGTGGTTTTATAGCTCAGAGATACATAAAAAAAGGCATGTTGACTGTGAGTGGGGGTTGCCTCTTCACAGATCTGACCTGTAACATGGCCTGGTTTGGCCTCCATGAAGACAGAAAGGTTTAATGCCATACTGTGGAACATTCCTGACAAAGGCAAAGAAGAAATTCAATTGGTTAACTGGACAAAAGCTGTTTTTTTATTGAAGATGTTTCGCAGCTCATCCAGCTCACCCATCCATTCATCCTTGGATGAGCTGCGAAACGTCTTCGACCAAATAAACTTTGTCCAGTTGACAAATTTAATTTCTCCATTTGCCGTGGATTCTACCTGGACGACTGAGGGATTCTTCTCACAACTGGACAAAAGTTCAAATCCAAATCCACTTTATTTATCTAGCACATTTTACAAACGTAGCTGTTTCCAAAGTGCTGCACAGAGATAAAAACATAAAGAATACATAGTATGTGTGTATAAATAAAATCAAATTAAAACAGCACCATAAAATGACAAAGTAAGCTAAAAAATAAATAAATAAATAAATAAATAAATAAAATAAAATAAAATAAAATAAAATAAAATAAAATAAAATAAAATAAAATAAAATAAAATAAATAAAATAAAATAAAATAAAATAAAATAAAATAAAATAAAATAAATAAATAAATAAATAAATGAAATAAAATAAAATAAATAAATAGATAAATAAATAAAGTAAAATAAAATAAAATCAATAAGAGACACAGAGGACCACACAAACTCACGCAGTGTTAAAAGCCAGAGAATAAAAGTGGGTTTTAAGACGAGACTTAAGACACTCGATAATCGGGGCAGTTCGGACATGAAGGGGCAGATTGTTCCACAGCTTTGGGCCGGCTACAGAGAAAGCCCGATCCCCCCTGGTTTTAAGTCTGGACTTAGGCACCACGAGCTGGAGTTGGCCCTCAGACCTCAGCTTGCGCGTGGGGGTGTAGATTTGGATGAGGTCTGAGACATACTGTGGGGCCAGTCCATTTAAAGCTTTAAAAACAAACAATAAAATCTTAAAATCAACTCTAAAACGAACTGGGAGCCAGTGCAATGACGCTAAAATCGGAGTAATGTGCTCACATTTTTTGCTTCCAGTTAAAAGTCGCGCAGCAGAGTTTTGTACTAACTGTAAGCGAGAAAGTGCATGATGGCTAATGCCGGGAAAAAGTGCATTACAGTAATCTAAACGCGAGGAAATAAAAGCATGAATTACTTGTTCAAAAGATTTAAAAGATAAAAAAGATTTAATTTTCGATAAAAGCCGCAAATGATAAAAACCGGATTTAACGACCACATTTACGTGTTTGTCAAATTTAAAATCACTGTCAATAGTGACGCCAAGGTTGGTGGCAGACTGTTTCACATACTGTTTAAGTGGGCCCAGGTCAGTGAAAGGGTCGGTGTTGCCAAAGACAATGACCTCAGTCTTTTTCTCATTTAAACTTAAAAAGTTGTGGGCCAGCCAATCCTTGACATCACTAAGACAGTGAAGGAGAGGTGTCAGGGGGGCAGAAGCAAGTTTCTTCAGTGGCAGGTAAATTTGGCAATCATCTGCGTAAAAGTGATAAGTTGACAAAAGACTGAGGGACACATCCAGAGTTTGATGTAATACAGGACCCTTCAAGGACCTTCTGAGGAAGTACAGTCTGCTCTGTCCCCTTCTGTAGAGCAAGTCTGTATTCTCTAACCAGTCCAGTCTGTGGTCGAGATGTAGGCCTAAATACTTAGAACTGTCTACAACCTCCGCAGTGTCCCCCTCAAAGGTCACAGGTTACAGGTGTGGCCTCCTAAACTCCACCACCATCTCGTTGGTCTTGGCAGTGCTGAAGTTGCTGAAGGTAGTTCAACAGTGTCAGAAAACATTTGAATGAAGTTTATATTTGATGTTTAGTATTTATCATCTTAAAATCTCACTAGACTTGCTGAAAATTCAAAGAAAAAAAAACAGCAATTTGTCTATAATTTCAGTTAGTTTTAGTTTGTAAACACACAAAACAGTTTCAGTTAGTTTTCATTTTTCTCTTTTAATTGTCCTAGTTTAGTCCTAGTTTAGTCTTAGTTTAGTCCTGCTTTAGTCCTAGTTTAGTCCTGGTTTAGTCCTTGTTTAGTCCTAGTTTAGTCCTGCTTTAGTCCTGCTTTAGTCCTAGTTTAGTCCTGGTTTAGTCCTTGTTTAGTCCTAGTTTAGTCCTGCTTTAGTCCTTGTTTAGTCCTAGTTTAGTCCTGGTTTAGTCCTGGTTTAGTCCTGCTTTAGTCCTAGTTTAGTCCTGGTTTAGTCCTTGTTTAGTCCTAGTTTAGTCCTGCTTTAGTCCTTGTTTAGTCCTAGTTTAGTCCTGGTTTAGTTTTAGCTTAGTCCTAGTTTAGTCCTGGTTTAGTCCTGCTTTAGTCCTTGTTTAGCCCTGGTTTAGTCCTGGTTTAATCCTTGTTTAGTCCTGCTTTAGTCCTTGTTTAGTCCTAGTTTAGTCCTGGTTTAGTTTTATTTTAGTCCTAGTTTCATCCTGCTTTAGCCCTTGTTTAGTTCTGATTTAGCTCTAGTTTAATCCTTGTTTAGTTAGTCCTGCTTTAGTCCTTGTTTAGCCCTAGTTTAGTCCTAGTTTAGTCCTGCTTTAGTCCTGCTTAATCCTGCTTTAGTCCTAGTTTAGTTCTTGTTTAGTTCTAGTTTAATCCTGGTTTAGTTCTAGTTCAGTCCTGGTTTAGCCCTTGTTTAGTCCTAGTATAGTCCTGGTTTAGTCCTGCTTTAGTCCTGCTTAATCCTGCTTTAGTCCTAGTTTAGTCCTTGCTTAGTTCTAGTTTAATCCTGGTTTAGTCCTGGTCTAGTTCTAGTTCAGTCCTGGTTTAGCCTGTGTTTAGTCCTAGTTTTAGTCCTGGTCTAGTTCTAGTTCAGTCCTGCTTTAGTCCTGGTTTAGCCCGTGTTTAGTCCGAGTTTTAGTCCTGGTTTAGTTCTAGTTTAACCCTGCTTTAAAATTACATGTCCACACTGTAGTTAACACAAAGTTTTTACAACGAGTTTTTGAATGTGGGAAATGATTCTTGGTTTGGTCCTGTTGTAGTCCTGGTTTAGTCCTGGTCTTGTTCTCCGTTACATTTAATTATGTATCCATTGACAACACAACAAAACCTTCTTAGTGTCAAAAAGTTTAACATTTCAGGATGATGATAACCACTTTTTAAATGCAACTAGAGTAATAAATTCATTGTAAAAAATTGTCTAGTTCTAAAATAAAGCTCTAAACTGTGGCATTAGCTGTTTGAGCACAGCCCTTGCCCCCGTGCCCTCTCCCCTGACGTGAGGAGCCGATCCTGGGTGTCTGACTCGGCCTCCCCCTCCCGTCCTCTGGGTCAAACTCTTCTCCAGACCACTGTCTCAGGTCGAGCACAAATATGCCCCAAAATAGAGCCTCAGAACCTCTTTCCTTTGAGCCTTTGAGGCCCTTGTTCTGGGTCATTTTTAGACCAATCCGCCTGGGGGAAAGTTTAGTAGAATGTGGTGGAAAGTATTTGTGAGTCTGAAGTCTATGGGCCCGTCCACATGACAATGTTTTTTGGTGGAAACAGAGTTTATATTCGTTTTGGCCTTTCGTCCACACGGCGCCGGCGTTTTGGGGGGGGTGAAAACGGTGTTTTTTGAAACCAGGTTCCAGAGTGGAGAAGTCTGAGAACGCCGGGGGTCGCGTTGTCGTGCGGACGAGCAAAACGCAGCTTTTGGAAAACGATGACGTCGCGATGCCGTCATCATCTGCTTTGGCAGGACCCCATTCGACGTTCTGATACTGACGTGTTTTGTAATCCAGCGTAACTCGTAGAAGTAACTCCACTTCGTCGTCAGTCCAAACGAGAGAGTCGTTTTTTGTACGTATGTTCGCCATCATTATTATCTTCTTGTGTTTGTTTGTTTGCGGAAGAGAAAGGACTTTATGCTCATGCGCTCTTTGTAGTATTGCGTTTCCGGTGGCTCTGGCTGTTTCCTGTTTACAGCGCCACATATCGGTGTGGCGTATGTATTACATCGTTTTCACTCAGCGCTCTGTTTTCGTCTGGACACGAATATTTACTGATCCGACACGTGTGGATGCAAATGTTTTTCAACCCGCTCCAGAAAACATTTGAACGAAGTTTACATTTGAAGGCTAGTATTTAGCATCTTAAAATATCGCTAGACTCGCTGAAAATTCGAAGAAAAAAAACTAAGGGCAATTTATCTATAATTTCAGTTAGTTTTAGTTAGTTTTGTAAACACACAAAACAGTTTCAGTTAGTTATCGTTTTTCTCTTTTAATTGTCCTAGTTTAGTCCTGGTTTAGTCCTGGTTTAGTTCTAGTTTAGTCATAATTTAGTCCTGGTTTAGTCCTGGTTTAGTCCTAGTTTAGTCCTGGTTTAGTCCTGGTTTAGTTCTAGTTTAGTCCTAGTTTAGTCCTGGTTTAGTTCTAGTTTAGTTCTAGTTTAGTCCTGGTTTAGTCCTAGTTTAGTCCTGCTTTTAAAAAAAAAATCCAGGAGCGTTGTCATGTGGACGTTGCCTATGAAGTCTGCTCTGTTCCACCTTGTGATGTCATGTAGTGGTAGTTTTCAAGTTAACAGCTCCTTTTACATTTAGTTCAGTAGAAATTGGCAATTCCAGGGCTGAAATGATTCAAATTGTAGTTTAAAAACACAGTGGAGCACTTCCTCTATTAACACATGACATCACAAGGTGGAACAGAGTGTTTTCTGTTTAAGAGAAGAAGTCAGCCTAAATATGCAGAGTTTGTGTGTTAAATGTGTGAATGAAACAAACACAACTCCAGGCGTGTTTGTGATGAGGAAACAACATTAGAACATAGATCAGAAAATAGCAAAATATTTAACACAGACCAAACTTCCAGACCAAAATTTCTCTTTTTAGCTTTTGTAATTTTCCTTTCGGTGGTGCTTTTAAATCTAAAATCTGTCCAGTGTCGTGTGATAGAGGCGGCACTTCAGAGTACTTCAAAAACTGCAGTAGAGCAGGATTTGAAGTAGTCTGCAGGCTGTGGTGCATTCAAGGACATATTGTAACTAATGCTATCTTAATGACTCAGGCTAGGCTCAGACTTGAGTTAAAGCCTTTCTGGTTTAGTGTCACCTGTGGAGATGTTCTTACATTGTCTGAAGTAGAATTTACATCTTGTATTTTGCAGCGCTTCCTCTCCACAGTTTCACTCATTTTTTTCTTTTACTTGTCCTTGTTAAGTCCTAGTTTAGTTCTAGTTTAGTCTTTGTTTAGTCCTGGTTTAGTTCTAGTTTAGTCCTTGTTTAGTCCTAGTTTAGTCCTGGTTTCATCCTGCTTTAGTCCTTGTTTAGTCCTGGTTTAATCCTGGTTTAGTCCTGGTTTAGTTGTAGTTTAGTCCTGGTTTAGTCCTGCTTAAGTCCTTGTTTAGTCCTGGTTTAATCCTGGTTTAGTTGTAGTTTAGTCCTTGTTTAGTCCTGGTTTAGTTCTAGTTTAGTCCTTGTTTAGTCCTACTTTAGTCCTGCTTTAATCCTAGTTTAGTCCTTGTTTAGTTCTAGTTCAATCCTGCTTTAGTCCTGGTTTAGCCCTTGCTTTAACCCATCTTTAGTCCTTGTTTAGTCCTGGTTTAATCCTGGTTTAATCCTGGTTTAGTTCTAGTTTAGTCCTTGTTTAGTCCTGGTTTAGTTCTAGTTTAATCCTTGTTTAGTCCTGCTTTAGTCCTTGTTTAGTCCTGGTTTAGTTCTAGTTTAATCCTTGTTTAGTCCTGCTTTAGTCCTTGTTTAGTCCTGGTTTAGTCCTGCTTTAATCCTAGTTTAGTCCTTGTTTAGTTCTAGTTTAATCCTGGTTTAGTCCTGGTTTAGTCCTGCTTTAGTCCTTGTTTAGTCAATGTTTTAGTTCTAGTTCAAACCTGCTTTAGTCCTGTTTTAGCCCTTGTTTAGTCCTAGTTTAGTCCTTGTTTAGTCCTGGTTTAGTCCTAGTTTAGTCCTGCTTTAGTTTATCTATAATTTCAGTTAGTTTTATTTAGTTTTTAGTTTTCGTTTTTTCGTTAAATAATAACCTTGCATGGCGTAACACCTATTCGACGTTTCCCTCTTGCTTCCCTCTTTTCCCACTGTCCCTAAACGCGTCAGTGTGCCGTGGATCTGTCTGCGTGCGTTTGCCCACACACGCGCTCACGGTCCACGCACACACACCGGTCTGCGCCCGCTCCTCTGCGCCTTTTCCTACCAAACTGTGCAACTTTTTTTTCTGTTTTACGCACGAAGGGAATACTGTCAGCATGTCCGCGCGTCTGGAGCGGCCGCGCTTGGATCCGAAGTGACCCTCTCCGTGCGTAATTTGGAGACGCTGGAGGAGTGATTCTTTTTGGGTATGTCCGAGCGCACGGTTTTGGTCATGACTTCCAAACGGGACTCGCTCGCCGGACTCAAGCTCCGGCGCTCGTTCAGTGAGCACCTGCGGAGCTCCACGTCCAAAGCCTGGGGTCTGATCTGGAGGAACGTCCGGGAGAGGAGGCTGGCAGGTCAGTACAGCCCGGGGAAGGGGGTCCCTGAGCCGGCTTGAGACGCGCTGGAGTCAGGGGGTCATACATGAGGTCACGGTTGGCCATTTGAAAACTTTTATTGTTTTTTCATAGTATTTTTGAATAGCTGCGTAAAATGTGCTTAGACTTTGAATTGAACGCAAAATACAGAGACGAGTTTGGCTGAAATAACGGGATTTCTCGCTTTTCCACAAGAGGGCGCTATGAAACAGTGTTTATATCCTCCTGGGACCCGAGTGTAGTAGTAGTAGTAGTACTTTTATAATAATAATAATACAGTAATAATAATAATTATTATTGTTGTTGTTGTTGTTGTTGTTGTTGTTATTAATTATACATTTTTAATTTAATTTTTTTTATATTATTTTATTATTTTTATTATTTTTATTTTGTAATTATTATTTATTATGATTATGAATATTATTTTATGTAATATTATTATTAATTATTATTGTTATATATATATATATATATATATATATATATATATTTTTTTTAGGTAAATGAACACCTTAGCGTTTGCATTTTGTTAATTTTATTTTTATTTGTAATGTTGTAACATGTCCTCTGTAATGGACTGTAATAGTGTTAAATCCATGTGAACTTAACAAACAACTTAACAAAAACTTCTTTTTTTTTTTTAATGACCAGGATTTCTGACAAGCTTCTACAGTCCCCTCAAAAAGTTTTTAGACTCTCTTTTTTTTATTATTATTTTTATTTATTTATTTAATCATAGTGCAGCCACAAACTAGAGTCTATCTCAAAAAACAGATGATGTCCAATCTGAAGGACACAAATGAATGGGCCGGGTCTCAGGAGGATATTGTATGTTTCCATGACTGCCGTGGAAAATCACGTGTAACTGTGGCACGTGTATTCTGTTTCACAATAATGACTTGAATTCTTTTAGATTTTAATGTGTTTTTTGGTCACTTACAAGAAAATAACATGTCCACACTGTAGTTAACACAAAGTTTTAACAAAATGATTCTTGGCTTGGTCCTGTTGTAGTCCTGGTTAGTCCTGGTCTTGTTCTCTGTTACATTTAATGATGTAACTTTTAAAATAAATTGTACTTTTCAGAGTGCTTTTGTTGCAGAATACTTTTACTAATACTTCAGCGATATTTTAATTGGAAGTAACTGTGCTCTACTTAAGTAAAAGTTGTGGTTCCTCTTAAATTTTCAAATCGTTTCATATTGTCAACTTAAACTTTTGTCACTTGTAGACTTGGTTTGTGTTGGTGCAAGTCCTGACTTAGTCCTGGTTCAGTGTGGATTTAGACCTGGCTCAGTCCTGGTTCAGTCTGGATTTAGACCTGACTTAGTCCTCGTTAAGTATGGATTTAGACCTGGTTTAGTCCTGGTTCAGTGTGGATTTAGACCTGGCTCAGTCCTGGTTCAGTATGGATTTAGACCTGGTTTAGTCCTGGTTCAGTATGAATTTAGACCTGTCTTAGTCCTGGTTCAGCCTGGATTTAGACCTGTCTCAGTCCTGGTTCAGCCTGGATTTAGACCTGTCTTAGTCCTGGTTCAATATGGATTTAGAGCTGACTTAGTCCTGGTTCAGCCTGGATTTAGACCTGTCTTAGTCCTGGTTCAGTCTGGATTTAGACCTGACTTAGTCCTCGTTAAGTATGGATTTAGACCTGGTTTAGTCCTGGTTCAGTATGAATTTAGACCTGTGTTAGTCCTGGTTCAGCCTGGATTTAGACCTGTCTCAGTCCTGGTTCAGCCTGGATTTAGACCTGTCTCAGTCCTGGTTCAATATGGATTTAGAGCTGACTTAGTCCTGGTTCAGTATAGATTTAGACCTGGCTCAGGTCTGGTTCAATATGGATTTAGACCTGGTTTAGTCCTGGTTCAGCCTGGATTTAGACCTGGCTCAGGCCTGGTTCAGTCTGGATTTAGACCTGGTTTAGTCCTGGTTCAGTATAGATTTAGACCTGGCTCAGGTCTGGTTCAATATGGATTTAGACCTGGTTTAGTCCTGGTTCAGTCTGGATTTAGACCTGGTTCAGGCCTGGTTCAGTCTGGATTTAGACCTGACTTAGTCCTCGTTAAGTATGGATTTAGACCTGGTTTAGTCCTGGTTCAGTGTGGATTTAGACCTGTCTCAGTCCTGGTTCAGCCTGGATTTAGACCTGACTTAGTCCTGGTTCAATATGGATTTAGAGCTGACTTAGTCCTGGTTCAGCCTGGATTTAGACCTGTCTTAGTCCTGGTTCAGTCTGGATTTAGACCTGACTTAGTCCTCGTTAAGTATGGATTTAGACCTGGTTTAGTCCTGGTTCAGTATGAATTTAGACCTGTGTTAGTCCTGGTTCAGCCTGGATTTAGACCTGTCTCAGTCCTGGTTCAGCCTGGATTTAGACCTGTCTTAGTCCTGGTTCAATATGGATTTAGAGCTGACTTAGTCCTGGTTCAGCCTGGATTTAGACCTGTCTTAGTCCTGGTTCAGTCTGGATTTAGACCTGACTTAGTCCTCGTTAAGTATGGATTTAGACCTGGTTTAGTCCTGGTTCAGTATGAATTTAGACCTGTGTTAGTCCTGGTTCAGCCTGGATTTAGACCTGTCTCAGTCCTGGTTCAGCCTGGATTTAGACCTGTCTTAGTCCTGGTTCAGTCTGGATTTAGACCTGACTTAGTCCTCGTTAAGTATGGATTTAGACCTGGTTTAGTCCTGGTTCAGTGTGAATTTAGACCTGTCTTAGTCCTGGTTCAGCCTGGATTTAGACCTGTCTCAGTCCTGGTTCAATATGGATTTAGAGCTGACTTAGTCCTGGTTCAGCCTGGATTTAAACCTGTCTCAGTCCTGGTTCAATATGGATTTAGAGCTGACTTAGTCCTGGTTCAGTATAGATTTAGACCTGGCTCAGGTCTGGTTCAATATGGATTTAGACCTGGTTTAGTCCTGGTTCAGTCTGGATTTAGACCTGGCTCAGGCCTGGTTCAGTCTGGATTTAGACCTGGTTTAGTCCTGGTTCAGTATAGATTTAGACCTGGCTCAGGTCTGGTTCAATATGGATTTAGACCTGGTTTAGTCCTGGTTCAGTCTGGATTTAGACCTGGCTCAGGCCTGGTTCAGTCTGGATTTAGACCTGGTTTAGACCTGGTTTAGTCCCGGTTTGGTGCTTGGATTAGTCTGAGACCTGTAGTCCGAGAGGCTGGTCAGATCCACATTCCTTAGTCGTGTTATTTTATGAAATATTAACACAAATGTAAATGAGGCACGGAGAAGAATGGAGCGTGAAAAACAGCGCAAAAGCTCAGAGAAAAACCATCACACTGTCTATTGGTTTCCCTTTCTCCGCTCGTAAATCTACAGTGATTGATTACTTTGATTACTTTTTGTTTTTAATCAGTAAAAGCAGGATGTCATGTCTCACTATTAAAGTTTGACTCTTCTGAGCTTTAAGTCATGTTAAAATGCTGTTTCTTCCTCAAAAAACAGAACCAAAGTTGTGTTTTGTTTCATTCACACATTTGAGTACCCCTTGATTCTAGTATGGAGTTTAAAAACACAGTGGAGCACATCCTGTATGACTGTTTTTTTCCTATTTGAGAGAAGAACTCAGCCTAAATCTGCAGGTTTGTGTGTTATACATGTGGGAATGAGAAAAAACACAACTCCAGGTGTGTTTGTGATGAGGAAACAACTCCTGCAATGTTTCACACTATGGCATTAAACATACTGTATATATGTAGTTATTATGTTTTGATGCATTAGAAATAATACGTTTACAAGATATACAAAACAATTTAATTCTGAAATTGTTCTCATTCATAATTTATTGTTACTGTATTCCTTTGTCTAATTGTCCTGGTTCAGAATAGATTTAGACCTGATTTACTCTTGGTTCAGTATGGATTTAGACCTGTTTTTTTCCTAGTTCAGCATGGATTTAGACCTGACTTAGGCTTGGTTCAGCATAGATCTAGTCCTGACTCAGGCCTGGTTCAGCATGGATTTAGACATGGTTTAGTCCTGGTTCAGCATGGATTTAGACCTCTCTCAGTCCTGGTTCAGCATGGATTTAGACCTGACTCAGTCCTGGTTCAGCATGGATTTAGACCTGACTTAGTCCTGGTTCAGCATGGATTTAGACCTTATTCAGTCCTGGTTCAGTCTGGATTTAGACCTGACTCAGTCCTGGTTCAGTCTGGATTTAGACCTTATTCAGTCCTGGTTCAGTCTGGATTTAGACCTGACTTAGTCCTGGTTCAGCATGGATTTAGACCTGACTTAGTCCTGGTTCAGCATGGATTTAGACCTGACTTAGTCCTGGTCCAGTATGGATTTAGACATGGTTTAGTCCTGGTTCAGCATGGATTTAGACCTGACTCAATCCTGGTTCAGTATGGATTTAGACCTGACTCAGTCCTGGTTCAGCATGGATTTAGACCTGACTCAGTCCTGGTTCAGTATGGATTTAGACCTCTCTCAGTCCTAGTTCAGCATGGATTTAGACCTGACTCAGTCCAGGTTCAGTATGGATTTAGACCTGATTTAGTCCTGGTTCACTATGGATTCACACCTGGTTTAGTCCTGGTTCAGTATGGATTTAGACCTCTCTCAGTCCTGGTCCAGTATGGATTTAGACCTGGTTTGGTCCTGGTTCAGTCTGGATTTAGACCTGGTTTAGTCCTGGTTCAGCATGGATTTAGACCTGGTTTGGTCCTGGTTCAGTCTGGATTTAGACCTGGCTTTGTCCTGGTTCAGCATGGATTTAGACCTGGTTTAGTCCTGGTTCAGCATGGATTTAGACCTGACTCAGTCCTGGTTCAGTGTGGATTTAGACCTGTTTTGGTCCTGGTTCAGTATGGATTTAGACCTGACTCAGTCCTGGTTCAGCATGGATTTAGACCTGGTTTAGTCCTGGTTCAGCATGGATTTAGACCTGACTCAGTCCTGGTTCAGTCTGGATTTAGACCTGTCTCAGTCCTGGTCCAGTATGGATTTAGACATGGTTTAGTCCTGGTTCAGCATGGATTTAGACCTCTCTCAGTCCTAGTTCAGCATGGATTTAGACCTCTCTCAGTCCTGGTCCAGTATGGATTTAGACCTGGTTTGGTCCTGGTTCAGTCTGGATTTAGACCTGGCTTTGTCCTGGTTCAGCATGGATTTAGACCTGGTTTAGTCCTGGTTCAGCATGGATTTAGACCTGACTCAGTCCTGGTTCAGTGTGGATTTAGACCTGTTTTGGTCCTGGTTCAGTATGGATTTAGACCTGGTTTAGCCCTGGTTCAGTATGGATTTAGACCTGGTTTAGTCCTGGTTCAGCATGGATTTAGACCTGGTTTGGTCCTGGTTCAGTCTGGATTTAGACCTGTTTTGGTCCTGGTTCAGTCTGGATTTAGACCTGTTTTGGTCCTGGTTCAGTATGGATTTAGACCTGGTTTAGCCCTGGTTCAGCATGGATTTAGACCTGGTTTAGTCCTGGTTCAGCATGGATTTAGACCTGGTTTGGTCCTGGTTCAGTCTGGATTTAGACCTGTTTTGGTCCTGGTTCAGCATGGATTTAGACCTGGTTTAGTCCTGGTTCAATCCAAAACAATCTAATATTGAAATAGTTCTTATTGACACTTTATTGATCGTGTATTCCTTGATTGATTGCTCTACAGTGTTTTGAGTTTTACGGCTGCAGTACACACAGCCACCAGCAGGGGCAGTGTCTCCTGTGTGAGATCAGGTTCCAGTGTTATTCTCGCGCACATGTTCTGGTGAGGTCATACTCTGAGCATCTCAAGGCCAAACGCCAAAGTCTGGACCCGAGCCCAGACACACAACCCGAGAGACACTAAAGCTACTTCATTTTACATTTACAAGTCACTTTTTAAATAAATTATACCTCTGGGAGTCGTTTTTCAGACACAAAACTCAAGTTATTCATTGTAGAGTACAGTGACAGTAAAAGTTGTGGTTACTTTTCCCACTGTGAGTAAGTCTACAAGTGACAAAAGTTTTATGAAGACAATAAGAAATGAAATGATTTATTTTGTCTGATTTTTGTGTGTCCTTTGTAAACACCACACTGTATTATGTGCGTGTTCTGCTGAAGTTCTTAGACGGAGCACGTGCAGACCGAGTGCTGCTCACGGGGGTTAAAAATACTCACATCGGCCGGAGTACACACATATATATGACCTCACTGCTGTGATACACAAATCCTACAGTCTCCTCTCTCCTCTCTTCTCCCTAAAATGACCAAAAACACCTAAAATTACTGTTCCAAACCTCATTAAAGAACAGAAACTAATGTGTGTTTCGATATCCAGCCCTTAAAACAGTAAAAATCAGGTACAATATCTTTATTCGAGACTAGATGCTGACACATTTTCATTTATAACATTTATTTTGCTATGTATTTTATCATTTTACAACAGAAATATTACTTACTTTTCATTTTCTGATTTGTACGTATACAGTGGTACCTCACCTTACGAAATTAATTCGTTCCAGAAGTGGTTTCGTAACGTGAAAAATTCGTAAGTTGAGTAGCTATTTCAATGGAAAAAGCCTGATTCGTTCCAAGGCCCCGATCCAAGTTTTTTGTTTTGTTTTATAGTGTAACTTTTTTTATAGTGTAACAATGTGTTCTGTCGTGATTGGTTTCTCAGACTGGATTTAAACTTTTCTCACGTTTGTCTCTGTTTAAACACTCAAACTTTCATAGATTTTCAACAAAACGTATCAATATTGAAGTGTGTGTGTGTGGGGGGGGGGGGGGGGGAGCATGACCCCGCGCAGAGCTGACAGCAGGACTAGACCAAGATCTAAACCTGGACTGGATCAGGACTAAACCTGGACTAAACCAGGACTAGACCAGATGGATTAAAGCGCCGCGTGCGGGTCTATTTCCTGGTTTCTCACGAGTCCGCAGGGAGGAGTGGACCGCAGGCAGTCTGAGCGCATGTGAGCGCGGCTCCTCCTGGTTTAGTCCAGGTTTAGTCCTGGTTTAGTCCAGACCACCGCGGCTCCTCTAGACCTCCTCTAGACCTGGAGGTCTAGAGGAGCCGCGGCTCTTGCATGGCTCTTGCTCACATGCGCTCAGACTGCCTCCTCGCTGCTCCCCTCAGCTGTGACTCGTGAGAAACCAGGAAATAGACCCGCACGCGGCGCTTTAATCCATCTGGTCTAGTCCTGGTTTAGTCCAGGTTTAGTCCTGGTTTAGTCCAGGTTTAGTCCTGATCCAGTCCAGGTTTAGATCTTGGTCTAGTCCTGCTGTCAGCTCTGCGCGGGGTCATGCTGCGCACACGTGACTGCGCAGTCTTCTCCCCCCTCCCGCTTCCCCCCACACTTCAATATTGATACGTTTTGTTGAAAATCTATGAAAGTTTGAGTGTTTAAACAGAGACAAATGTGAGAAAAGTTTAAATCCAGTCTGAGAAAAGCGTATAATGTGTGTGACTGAGCGCGCTTTATTTGAATTTTTGAGATTTCGCGTTTCGTAACTTGAAATTTCATTCGTATCTAGAGACAAAAATTTACCGTGAAGGCGTTTCGTAACTTGAAATTTTCGTTTGTTGGGTCATTCGTAAGGTGAGGTACCACTGTATATTTATTATATGTATTTTTTTATTTTTATAATTATGTCTCATTTGACACGGTTCTATTGCTTTTTTTTTTTTGCTATTCCATCTATTTTTTGTTACCCTCTGTTATATATTGGATATTACATTGATGAGTGAGCTACTGGACCCAAAACAATGTCCCTTATGGATCAATAAAGTTTGTCTAAGTCTAAGTCTAAAATAATCAATAACTAGTCACTATGGAGTCATAACGTGAAACAGTTTCTACAAGACGAGGTGAGACACGAGAAGGGAGCTACGAGAACGAGACAAGACGAGATTTTGGCAGTATTTACTCTAAATTAATTGTGCGATCCTCGTTCCTAATTTTATCTTCACTGTTTTTTTATTTTACTTTTTTTTTTTTTTGCTGTAGCGCTGCTTTTTCTGACTACAGCTTCTCAAAAATGTATCTCGCCAAAACTTAAGAAGAACGTAAAAACATAATAAAAATGTGATGATTTTTAGTCTGTGTGCACGATCATCCCATACTGCAGGGGTGCTCAACCTTTTTTTAACCGAGATCTACTTTTGAGGTTGATGCCGTGCCGAGATCTACCAAGGATGGGGGTCGTTCCATTTTAGAATGATCTGTTAGACATGGCAAATATGGGCTTTTGGAGTGAGATTATTTTTAAAGTCGCATAGGGGCGAAAAAAATCGGATTTGGGTCACTTCAGGCTGCAATGTGAACGTAGCCCAATATATGTGGTCGATACA
Organism: Paratrypauchen microcephalus; assembly: GCA_036785185.1. NCBI lineage: Eukaryota > Metazoa > Chordata > Actinopteri > Gobiiformes > Gobiidae > Paratrypauchen > Paratrypauchen microcephalus. The sequence continues at coordinate 5,913,280 of JAVJIX010000041.1, forward strand.
TATCCGATCTTTTGACGTGCGACTTCAGTCTGAACGGCCAGGTCGCGTTCAACCGACCCGGGCGTGTTTCCTCCAGTGAGAGTGGTACAAGTAGGCGCTCACAAATGTACACAAATCTTCTTCTCATCATGCGAAAATAGTATATGAACTCCGTGTCAGTGAAGCGGCGAAGCACAAAGCAATCCCACCACTCTTGTCTGCGACTCCGCACCAACACGTTCATTTCTACGGACGTTGCTGCCACTGCCCCGCAAAACGCCGTGGCCAAAAACTTTGTCCTTCTCTTTCTCCGTCTCCTCCTTAAAACATATAAGCTGTACATCTTCTGGCTCCGGTACGACAGCAACTTTAGGCGACTTCCGTAATCATTGAGCACGCTCACTGCACGTGACCTCGTCGTGTCCTCCAAGGCGCATGCGGGACACTTTTGGGGCGTTTAAAGTTCACACTAGAGATCACATACAAGTCGCATTTAATTGGAAATGTGAACGACCTCGCAAAAAAATCGGATTTCACAAAAAAATCGGAATTGAGCATTAAGCCCTGCAGTCTGAACGTATCAATACGCGATCGACTGACACTCTGGCTGCGATCGACTGGTAGACCGCGATCGACTGGTTGGGCACCCCTGATATACTGTATGTGCACTGCAAAAAGCAATATCTCGCCAAGTTAAAATGGCTTAAATTAAGAACATTTGACTTTTTTTGAGTAAATTCAACTTGATTCAGTAAAATTATCTACCAATGGAATAAGTGTTTTTCCTAATTCAAGCAACATTACATTTCGTTTCTTATTTTACATGCAAAAAGTGTCACAAGATGTGTTTTTGGTTCAAAAAGTAGACAATGGTAGATGTTACTGTGTCAAGTGAAATGTACTCAAATCACGATAAAACGTTCTTATTTCAAGTAATCTTAACTTGACCAGATTTTATTTTTTGCCGAGTACGTCCTTTGTTCTCTTTGTGTAACTGAATCACTCTGATTCGTCGTCGGTTTGTCTAGACGAAGAACGAGGAAGACGACTCGGGAACGTTTTCGTGTCCTTATGCCGAAGACAGTTCAACAGGTTTAACTGCTCTGGGGATTATTGCGTTTCATTTACTGTTGGTGTTCAAAATGAGGGTGCTCTGTGTCCAAAGCAAGAAAAGTGCTCTGACGAAGGCTTTTTGATGATTAAAATATAAGAAAAAGCTTTTGAACATCAGGCATCTGAGTGTGCTATGCATTTTTTCATCTTTAAATTGGTCCTTGCATTTGCGTCTTTACAAGAACTTTGGTGTGCGTTTACTCTTTCTTTTGGTTTTCTGTATTTCGCCAGTTTAGCCCGTCCAGGTTTAGTCTGAGTTTACGTCTAGTTTAGCCCGGGTTCACTCCACATTTAACCCTGTTTTCACATAATTAAAGTTGCACTATGTAACTTTTCTGGTGGAGAGAAGAGAAGTGAACTTTATTGATCTCACACTGGAGAAATTCTTCTCTGCATTTTAACCCATCCTATATATATATATACATATATTAGGAGCAGTGGGCAGCACACACATTAGGGCGCCCGGGGACCATCTCCATGATCTTCTTGCTTCGGTTTGGTCAGGACCTAAGCTGGAGTACCTATGGTGCATGTTTTGGGTTGGTGGGGGAAACCGGAGTGCCCGGAGGAAACCCACCCAGACACGGGGAGAACATGCAAACTCCACACAGAAAGGCTCAGGCGACCCG